>JARQOD010000009.1:8057790-8480546 GCA_033576555.1 Oophaga sylvatica
TCAGTTCTGTTGTTAAGCACAAAGTATAAAAAAAAACATATTAAGATTAGCCCGAAATAGCATGTGTAAAATGTGGTGTCATACACTTACGGTCTGAGATCCATAGCGGGACAAAATTCAGTCTGTCGTAATACAGATATTTTAGTTTTTTTGGTGCTGCATCAACACTCCTGGCCCGCTGCTGTCGCTCCCACTGGTACTGGTCTTGGCAGCTGCCCCACTGTCTAGTGACATTAGTGACTGCAAAGTAACACAATAAATGTTTTAACTTTCATTCACAGTTTTTACCTTGCAAAATGGAGCCTTCAGTGTAATGTGGCCTGCTACTTGGCAAGTGTAAAGTCTGAAATTGGCCACATATTACAAACAACATCACATATGATGATGTTATGTTCATTTGTTTCTTCATGTGGAACTTTTAATATTATTTTTTTCTGATTGTGCTTACTAATTTCTTGCTGGACCTCACAAGATCTTTCCTCAAAATAGGGGAACATTTGGGTGCAGATTCGCCTCATGCTGCATCCTTACGTGCGCGGTCCGAATAATGTGGTTCACGTTGGTCCCATAGTTCTGGCCTCTCCTGAACCAGAACTATCAGCATCTCCACATTGATGTGTCTGGCCATGCTGCTGGACCCCGTGGAGGCGTGTTCCCAAATTTTTCTAGAGGTTGCCAGGGAATATTGCATGCCAAAGCTTCCTGATAATGGATGAGGCAATTTTCTGTCATGTGGAAAATGCTTGCGTATCTCTCGCAAGTCACATGGATGGTCCGTGTGGTGTCCAATTTTTTTCTTGCACCCATAGACTTGCATTGGCAAGTCTCGGTCGATATACGCTACAAATCGCAGCATGCTGCGATTTCACTTGCACGTATAATATGGCCGATAAAAAAAACGGTGATAGGAGCTGCCCCATAGATTAACAGCGGTCCGAGTACTATGCAATGTTTTATCGCATAGCACTCGCCCGTATTCCTCTCTAGTGTGACTCCAGCCTAAAGCGAATGTTGATTTATTGGCGCTATATAACTGATAAAAAAACATTTGAAATTGATGCTCAGCCATACTCAGGTGGCACAAATATCAGTTTTGTTGATTAATATTGTCAAAAAAATGTAAGAATATTAACAAGGGTAGTTGACTCAATGAGAGTGGAGGACTGCCGGTTTCGATGGTCTACTGCTGCAGACAACACACATGAAGGAGACTCAACCAGGAGTCTACAAATTTCCAAAAATGTATTGACAGACAGCAGCAAAGTGACATCAATTTCACCACAGTAGAAATAGTATAATAGGGACTGACAAATCTTCCACTACAGCCAACCCAATAGATGTACACCCAACCACTGAATAATGTCTACTATGATAGTACAGTATTGCTACACTTGAATGTATATTACCATGTTTATAAACTGTATATATTTCTATTTGTGTAGATATGTGTATTATAAAATGTTCTCTTTCACTGTAAAGTATATCTATGTTTAGACTTAGGGTAAGTGTAGTGTTTAGGTATGGCCACTAGGTGGGTGCATTATAGAATAATATAATAGTAATTAGAGCTTAGGATAAGTAATGGTTCAATATAGGAGGGGCTACTGTGTGGTAAGTCAGGATTGTTTTTGTAGAGTAGTTAGGGCTCAATGCCCGAAGCGTCCAGACGGGCCATAGGCCCTGGACACCGCAGCAGCGACGTAACATTATTAGAAGAAGAATTACAGCCATTCAGAGTCCTTTAGGGACAGAAGGTCAGTGTGCAGCACCGGAGTGTCAGCAGCTTGGAGTGGGAACAAGTATGTCCAGAAAGTACAGGGCGCAGATTGTTCAAAATGTGGCAGATCATTACATGGGCAGACGCACTCAGATCCGGGGTGAAACAGATGAGGGAGTCCACAGAAGTGGTGAGGCTGGACAAGGAGAACGCTGCAGTACTGTCTAAGGCGCTATTACCCTGTAATGTACAGGAGGACATAGAAGGAAGCACAGGGAAAGTGCAGGAGTTGGACTGTGTGGTATCCGATGCTGTCTCTGTATCCGACCAGAATGTACTGCAAAGTGTGCCTAGTAAAGTTCTTCGTTTTACATTGGAATCAGACTGTGTCTCAGTTATTCCGGAACCGGCTACAGAAGGCCCCCAGTGCCACAGAGGAGTCCCTGATGGTACAGCAAAAGAAGACACAGGTATACCACTGAGGAGACATTATTTTCATGTAAGAGGAGGCCAGGGCCCTGTTGTAACTGAGGGCCCGACACAACTACACGCCTGGCCGAATCTTACACACACATTTGCAAAAATTAGTTGTAGGCAACAACAAAGTGGTATAAATTTCAAGGGAGTAGGAATAGTATAATAGGGATCGACGCATCTTCCACAACAGCTAATCCAGCAAATGGACACCCAACCAAGAGTGTACACAGTTCCAAAAATTAGTGCCAGACACCAAAAAGTGGCATCAATTTCACCACCTACCTCATTTAGACCTGGAACACCAAGCCTAATCCCCCTTCCACCACGACCTCGCTTCTTCAGTCATGTTGCTCACATAGTGTGCTATGAGCACAGTATTAGCAACTAAAAATTAGGTGTAACACCCCTTCAGGGCTACCACAGTACGCTGGGTGTTATGGGGGGTCTCACCTCTTTAGGGCGCAGTGCCTCCACCCGAATCTTGATTGGAGCTCTCTCTAGGACTGCAGAAGGACTGTTATCTTCTGCCAGGGACTGATTCGGGAAACCCCTGCCTATAGCTCAGTACACACTCACCCAAAACAGGAGTAAAACAGTTTAACTGGTTTATGGATATGCAGCAGAAATGAAGTATTTTTAAAGAAACAACATGCAATACAGGTAACGATGCTCTATGAAAGTCATATACACATCACAACCTAATTCTTTCCCCAACCCTGCAAATATAATATAGCAGGGTTCCCCTTTTTTTGTATTAACCCAGTCCAAACGTTGGGGCCCAGTTGCCGCGGATGTTGGCGCGCAAATTTATAACCGTTGGTGCACTTAGATGCTCACGAAGGTAAATAGTCTGGGGCGTAGTGTACTCACTGTAACAGGCTGGTTGAACCACAAGTCTCGAAAAGGGGCACTCACGGTGCGTCTCAACCGGTTGTAGTTTTCCCTGGACCCCAACTGGGGGCGGCAGGATTCAGGCCTTTATAAGGTGGGAGTGCCGGTAGAACTCTCCGAGTCCTTAATGTTGCTTGCTTCACCTGGTGACCGGGCTGCGCTCTCTTCAGATTCGCAGGTATATCAGAGGGGACTGGAATGCTCCGCTCTTTAGAGGAATACAAGTCCACAGCGCTCCATCTTTTACATGAACAATCTCCTCTCTCACTTTCTTTCACTTCCTCTGCAGCTCCCTCCCCCAAGTTCCTCCTCCCTCCTAGCTGTGTCATCTGACTGAAACAAGGGTCCATGGGAATTGTAGTCCACCGCAGCTCAGGGAAAAAAACATTAATGTCTGAAGGTCCCTGTTTAACAGCAGCTGCAAAACTCTTCTTAGTGTCTGTAAATCCCAGTATACCAGTAGCTGCTCTGACAGTTCCATGTGCAGGTGTTACATTCTCCCCCTGGTGAATCATTGAAAGTGTCCCATCACGACATGAGGACTCACCACCTGAAACATGAATGGGGGTTAAGGCATCCTGACTAACACCAAATTTACATGCATACAAACCACCTCCTGGACACATGGAAGATACCGGGAAATAAGGCCAAACAGAATTTGAATTTGGGTGTATCAACCTGGGGACCTCAGTGGTATGTCCCATTCTGTCATAAGTCAACATCATGGGTGGCCTAATGTCCCGCTTGGGACGAGTGTGTACCGAGGGCCCACCTCCTCAGTCCCCGACTCTTGTCTCTCAAGAACGGGCTCCACCAGGTGGATCTCTTCATTCAATAAATGTCCCTCTTCTGAACTTTCCTCCAATTGTGGGCGGAGTGCACTCGCCTCCTGACAAATGTCCCTTTTCTTTGTTTCTACTTCAGGGGTCTGGTTTTCAGGGTCTACGCCCATGGGGCATGGGTCCTCGATCCACCTGTAGCTCCATTGACAGTCAGGTCCCCATTCATCCCCAGACTCGCTGTCACATCCTCCTGAGGCAACTCCAGTCTGGGGTGGGTTTTTACACCTTGGACTTCTCCTATTGCACTGAAGAGTTGTATGACCTCCTTGAGTTGGCAATGGGGGTAAAGGGATGTTTTTTCCCACAGGCAACAGATGGTGTCGATGATAGGTTTTAACAGCTCCACCCCCTTTTTCGGGCTTTCACTCTGTAGGCCGGAACACCGGGCAACTTCTCCATCACCACGTAAGGGTCAGGACACCACCGATCAGCAAGCTTGTGCTTCCCAGGAAGGCCCAGAAGTTGAATAAGAACTCTGTCTCCAGGTAGTAAAACTTGTTCTCGAACCCTACAGTCGTAGCGAGTCTTATTGCGCTTCCCTGACCGACCAGAGGCCTGCTCTGCCAATTTGTAAGCTTTTGTCAAATCTTCTTTTAGCTGGGACACATATTTTAAGTAGGTCTTACCATTAGAACGGTCAATGGATGTCCCAAAACTAATATCCACGGGTAGTCGGGCTTTTTTTCCAAACATGAGGAAATAAGGAGAATATCCAGTTGACTCATTTGTGGTGCAATTGTAGCATGAACCAACTGACTCACATGCCTGCTCCAGTGTCCCTTCTTCCTGGGATCTAAAGTGCCTAACATGTTCAGAAGGGTACGGTTGAATCTCTCAGGTTGAGGATCCCCTTGGGGGTGATATGGCGTGGTTCTGGATTTCTTGATCCCACAGAGAGCGCATAGCTCCTTGATTAGTCTACTTTCGAAATCTCTTCCTTGATCGGTATGGATGCGGGCAGGCAGCCCGTAATGTACAAAGAACTTCTCCCATAATGTTTTTGCCACAGTAATTGCCCTTTGATCTTTAGTGGGGTAGGCCTGGGCATATCGGGTGAAATGGTCAGTGACCACTAACACATTACTGACATTGCTTTCATCAGGCTCGATGGAGAGGAAATCAATGCACACTAGTTCAAGTGGGCCATCGCTGGTAATGTTCACAAGGGGGGCTGTTCTCAAAGGCAAGGTTTTTCTCAACACACACCGGGAGCATGATTTGCAGTATTCTTCAATATCCGCTTCCATACGAGGCCAGTAGAATCGGTCGGCTACGAGACTCGTAGTCTTTTCGATGCCAAGATGTCCATGGTCATCATGCAGGGACTTCATGACCATCTTCCGAAATCGGGTGGGTAACACCAGCTGTCTGCGGACTCCTCCCTTCTGGCCCCTTGTCTCTCGGTATAGTAGCCCATTTCTTACTACTAGCGACTCTAGCTGCCGAGTCAGCAGGACAGACTCCTCTGTTCTTAATGCATTCTTTTCGGGCCTCCAGCCCCTCTTCACCCACCATCGAACTACCCCCACTGACTGATCCTCCTGCTGTGCCGTCCTGACTTGATTATGAGTCAGTTGAGGGAGAGAGTCTGGGGTTACATTTGTCACTCGACAGTACGACAACGGGAGCGCTTCGCTAGATACTCCTAAGAATTTAGCACAGCACTGCAGAGTGAGGGCATCAGTTCGATGTCTATGGCACAGAGTCTTCACCTCAGGGGCAGGGACCTCTATCCATCCTCCTTCTTCTTCCTCATTTAAAGGTTCACTAGGCAGGCGAGAGAGTGTGTCTGCATCAATGTTACTGATCCCTGGTCGATATTTTAAGCTGAAATCATACAGAGAGAGTGCGGCAAGCCACCGGTACCCCGTGGCATCCAGTTTTGCTGTGGTTCTCACGTAGGTTAATGGATTGTTGTCGGTATGAACCACGAAGTGTACCCCATAGAGGTAGTCATGCAGCGTGTCCACTACAGCCCATTTTAGAGCCAGAAACTCCAGTTTGTGAGCTGGGTAGTTGCGTTCACTGGGAGTCAATCCTCGACTAATGTAGTAAACGGGACGTAGACAGCCATCATGGTCCTGATAGAGAATCCCTCCTAGTCCGTCGAGAGAAGCATCTATATGTAACACATATGGTTTACTGGCGTCTGCATAGGCCAACACTGGAGTTTGGGTCAAACATGACTTCAGTTTCTCAAATGCCTCGTCGCATAAGGGTGTCCATCTTTCCCCAAAAGGTTCATTAACTCGGAAGTAGTCTCTTTTCCCTGACCTTGAGGGGCGGGCTGTCCCGCCGGAAGGGGGATACCCCTGGGTAAGAGCAGTTAATGGCTTCGCAATCCGAGAGTACTGGGGTACAAATCTTCTGTAGTATCCACAGAATCCTAAAAAGGACCTAAGCTCCCCCAGCTTGGTGGGCTTAGGCCAGTTTACCACAGCCTCCACTTTGGCGGGGTCGGTGGAAATTCCTTCTCTGCTGACTATGTGCCCCACATATTTCACAGTCGTCTGGCAAATCCGGCACTTATCAAGGGACAACTTCAACCCAGCCTCCTTCAACCGATCCAGCACCTTGAACAACCGCTGGTTGTGTTCTTCCAGAGTCTTCCCAAAAACAATAAGATCATCGAGATAAACCAAGACCTCACGTAAGTGCATGTCCCCCACTACTTTGTCCATACATCTCTGAAAAGTGGCCGGAGCACCTGTCAGTCCTTGAGGCAGTCTTTGAAACTCGAAGAACCCAATGGGGCAGATAAAAGCGGTCTTCTCTTGATCTTCCTTTGACATGGGTATCTGATAGTAACCACTCCGGAGATCTAACACAGAAAACCATTGGCTCCCTTGCAGGCAATCTAAAGCTTCATCAATTCGGGGCACAGTGTACTGGTCAGGAACCGTACGTTTGTTCAAAGTACGATAATCCACACACATCCGAATAGCTCCATTTTTTTTCCGAGCAATCACAATGGGGGAAGCATATGGGCTACTAGACTCTATGATGACTCCTGTGTCTAACATACCGCGTAGATGCTGCCTAACATCTTCGATATCCGCCGGGGCCAATCTTCGGGATCTCTCTCGGAAAGGCTTTTGATCTTTCAACCGAATGCGATGCTCTACTCCTTGGGCGAGGCCCATGTCCCATTCGCCCAAGGAAAAAGCCGCCCCCCGCATCATCATGCCGTCGATGACTAGCCTCCTCTCGTCTCCTTTCAGCTCACTTCCTTCAAAACAAGGGTCAAAGCTTTCAGGCTGCAGTTCCCTCTTCTCCTCCTCCGTCCTCACATAGGCTTCCAGACAGACTGGGTGGATGGATAGGGTCTGCGAGTACTTTTCTCCCCCAGCTTCACGACACCACTGAGCTAACGTACGGAAAATGTTGGCATTTGTTCCCACTATGACAGGTGTGGGTCTCTCATCTGCCTCTGCCTCCGGGCAGATTAGCGCTATAATGGGTATCTCTTTATCCACTCCAACAACAGTCTCTGGGAATCGTAGTGTCACGGACACGTATCCTCGGTAGGGATAGCTGTGTTCACTCAGTCCCCACACCACGAGTCCAGACAGCGGTTTCAGAGGCACATTGGATAAATATCTCTTATACCATCCTTCAAAAATGATGGACACTTGAGATCCGCTATCCAGCAATACTGAACAAGATTTACCATTGATATATGCGGGGACATGCGGGGCTGGTCCCACTAACCCTTCAGGCAGTGTTTTCGATGAGGCACTATTGGATGGGGAGGTAGAGTAGGTCTTAGTTGCTGATGGGGGCTCAGTATGGGGTTCTACTGGCCCCCTTTCCCGTTTCCCGACTGCCTCGGAGGGAGGTGGGGAGAATGTGAAGAGTTCTTTGAGCTCCACCTCTTTGGACACTGACGAGCTATATGGCCTGGACTCCCACAGACAAAGCACCCTTCTGGTTTCCTACTTTCCACTCTACACAGGTCATCATTCTCTCTTCCTGAAGCCAGGGTCTGCTTCTCGGCTACCTCTGCAGCACTTTGTAACCGCTGTATTGTCTTGGCCTGAGCACTTAACAATTGAGTAATCTGCTCCCCCTGTTTCTCGATGACTTTCAGCAGTTCCCTCTCTCGGCAGTCGGCTGCTGGCTTCAAGGCAACAGTAGTCACCCGAGGGGGGGTCTTCTCTCTTGCGGCCAAAATAACCTCTTCCTTGCGAACTTCCTTAAGCAACTCATGAAAAGAACCAGGAATCTTCTCTTTATCACAAGACCTCATCCGCTGAGCAATTGGATCATGAGTGAGAGCTCCTCTGAGTACTTGGTCCAGACGACACTGATCAACTTCTTTAGGGCTGACTCCACCTTTAGATACTATTCTATGAACCATCTTATCCAATCGGTATAGATAGTCGGACATCTTCTCATCTGGTTGTTGGTAGGTGGTACGGAGTTTATAGAGTAGATCAGTAGCATCTTCAGGGGATCCAAAAGCATCTTCTAAAGCACTCATATAATCTTGATAAGTTGCTAGTGGCTTGCTCCGCCAAGCAGCCTGCACCACTTCCATAGCAGTACCCTTCAAACTTTCTACTATTCTCTGCTTCTTCACGGCATCAGTGCACTGCCACTCTTCTAAGCACAGTAAAGTGACATCCCTCCAAGTATCATATTCTTCTTCTCCAGCAGGGGTGGGGAGGGCACCCGAGAAGGTTCTTAAACGACGGTAGTTCCATTCTGGCTGCATCTTTGCAAACTGACTGACTAACTTTTCCATAGCTGTCATAAGCACATCAACAGGGGCCGCTGTCTCTTCAGGACTGGTTCTAAGTGGAGTAGAGGCCGGACGTATACTAGTCTTCCTAGACTGAGTGGTTGATTCCTGTGGCCGGGTCTCAACTTCGGACTCATTAGGCCAAGTGATCTTCCATTGTCGACCATACTCTGGGGACACGGCTATCATGGATGGGAAGTAATCTTTCCTCAAGATCTGCCCGGTTGAGATCAGGGCTATGGGTAACTGTCCCCCCTTTTCCTTTCTGCGGTCGACCACTTCAGGGTGGGCAAGTTAAGTGAGTCGGTTAACTATTTTCAGTATCTCTTCATCAGATGCATCACAGAGCTCACCACTCACTGCAAAGCTTTGTCTAGCTGTAACATCCATCTCTTCACACCACAAATATACTTCTCGCTCTGTTAAAGTCTCCATAGTAAATACTCCTGTGTTAGTTCTGGATCTCAGCAGTGCCTCCACTGTAACACCCCTTCAGGGCTACCACAGTACGCTGGGTGTTATGGGGGGTCTCACCTCTTTAGGGCGCAGTGCCTCCACCCGAATCTTGATTGGAGCTCTCTCTAGGACTGCAGAAGGACTGTTATCTTCTGCCAGGGACTGATTCGGGAAACCCCTGCCTATAGCTCAGTACACACTCACCCAAAACAGGAGTAAAACAGTTTAACTGGTTTATGGATATGCAGCAGAAATGAAGTATATTTAAAGAAACAACATGCAATACAGGTAACGATGCTCTATGAAAGTCATATACACATCACAACCTAATTCTTTCCCCAACCCTGCAAATATAATATAGCAGGGTTCCCCTTTTTTTGTATTAACCCAGTCCAAACGTTGGGGCCCAGTTGCCGCGGATGTTGGCGCGCAAATTTATAACCGTTGGTGCACTTAGATGCTCACGAAGGTAAATTGTCTGGGGCGTAGTGTACTCACTGTAACGGGCTGGTTGAACCACAAGTCTCGAAAAGGGGCACTCACGGTGCGTCTCAACCGGTTGTAGTTTTCCCTGGACCCCAACTGGGGGCGGCAGGATTCAGGCCTTTATAAGGTGGGAGTGCCGGTAGAACTCTCCGAGTCCTTAATGTTGCTTGCTTCACCTGGTGACCGGGCTGCGCTCTCTTCAGATTCGCAGGTATATCAGAGGGGACTGGAATGCTCCGCTCTTTAGAGGAATACAAGTCCACAGCGCTCCATCTTTTACATGAACAATCTCCTCTCTCACTTTCTTTCACTTCCTCTGCAGCTCCCTCCCCCAAGTTCCTCCTCCCTCCTAGCTGTGTCATCTGACTGAAACAAGGGTCCATGGGAATTGTAGTCCACCGCAGCTCAGGGAAAAAAACATTAATGTCTGAAGGTCCCTGTTTAACAGCAGCTGCAAAACTCTTCTTAGTGTCTGTAAATCCCAGTATACCAGTAGCTGCTCTGACAGTTCCATGTGCAGGTGTTACATAGGTTTTTTACTCTGAACCACCTCTGCACAGCTGAATTTCACTGGCACTAAATGAGACCGTGAAATATGATGGATGTGCTGAATCGAGTTAGTCACAGTAAAACAAACTTTTTATGTGTGGATGAGGCCTGTATGACAAAACAATTAAAAATGAGATCTTCTCTACTGTATGATTTTAGTAACATAATTTTTTTTGGGCCTGTCGATAAGTCCTGTATAAGATTAAGTGGATGCTCAAAACTATTTAAAAGTGACATGTCCCCTGCTGTATGAAGTTAGTAGCAGAAGAATTTTTTTGGGCCTGTCGATAAGGCCTGTTACACATTGAATGTATGCTCAAAACTATTTAAAAGTGAAATGTTCCCTGCTGTATGACGTTAGTAATAGAATAATTTTTGGGGGCATAAATGGGAATGTACAACAGGACCAGTAACAGGGCAGCTATGGGAAGTACAAGATCCAGGATCCAGACTACAACTATTAGGCCGGAGTCACACTAGCGATGAATACGGGCGAGTGCTATGCGATAAAACATCGCATAGCACTCGGACCGCTGTTAATCTATGGGGCAGCTCACAACACCATTTTTTTTCTCGGCCATATTATATATGCAAGTGAAATCGCAGCATGCTGCGATTTGCAGCATATATCGGCCGAGTCTTGCCAATGCAAGTCTTTGTGTGCGAGAAAAAAATTGCACACAACACGGACCATCCGTGTGACTTGCGAGAAATACACAAGCATTTTTCAGGTGACAGGAAATTACCTCATCCATTATCAAGAAGCTTTGGCATGCAATATTCCCTGGCAACCTTTAGAAAAATCCGGGAACACGCCTCCACGGAGTCCAGCAGCATGGCCAGACACATAAAAGTCAAAAAACTCATAGTTCTGGTTCAGGAGAGGCCAGAACTATGGGACTAGTGTGACGCACATTACTCTGACCATGCACAAAAGGATGCAGCTTGGAGGTGAATCTACACCCAAATGTACCCCAATTTTGAAGAAAGACCTCATGAGGTCCAGCAAGAAATTAGTAAGCACAATCAGAAAAAAGTAATATTAAAATTTCCACATGAAATAACAAATGAACATAACATCATCATATGTGATGTTGTTTGTAATATGTGGCCTATTTCAGAATTTATAGTTGCCAAGTAGCAGGCCACATTACACTGAAGGCAACATTTTGCAAGGCAAACAAGGTGATTGAAAGTTAAAACATTTATTGTGTTACTTTGCAGTCACTGATGTCACTAGACGGTGGAGCAGCTGTCGAGACCAGTACCGGCGGGAGCGACAGCAGCGGGCCAGGAGTGTTGATGCATCACCAAAAAAACTAAAATATCTGTACTACGACAGACTGAATTTTCTGGCTCCTGTTATGGATCTCAGACCGAAAGTGCATCCATGACACCCCATTTTGCACATGCTATTACGGGCTAATCTTAATATGTTTTTTTTCTATACTTTGAGCTTAAACACAGAACTGACTCTAACCTTACCGAGAAGGAAACGGCTTCAGACTCAGAGGTAACCATTGACCCAGTTGGGTAAGGTGAAGAAGTGGCTGGACCATCTTCGACACCATCATCCAGCACCCAACCACCACACCAGCAGCGACTTCTGCACAACAGGAGGCCAATACAGAGAACAAGGACCAGGGCCACAGTAGCATTCCAACCTTGCCACTGGATACATCACACCAGGCTTCGGCCATCCCATGTCATGACCAGCGCAGGAAGGAGCTTGCCACCACAGGCAACATGAGGCAAGTGGACAGTGGGGTATTGGACTATCTGTCATGGACTGTCAATTACGATGGAGAGGAAGCTTATGCACGGAGTCTGGCACGCTACCTATGTCCAATTCCCATTGAGGTGAGACTGTGGACCAGAGGGGCCATACAAATTCTTATAGATGCTTGCACACCACCAAACAATCCCAACCCGGTATTTGTTTTCCTTGAAAGGTGGCAAATGTCAAGCATCAATCAACTTCAAATGCCTAGACTCCAAGATGAGCAGGCACCATCAGTTGATGAGCCACCTCCATGTCACGTTACTGGCGATACTGGACTGGAGGTCAGTGGCCGAAGCAGAAGTGTGCAGGTGACCGACCCGTGGAATGACTTCTGGAAGTGCAGTATATGGCGGTGGTAGTTCACTATGTCGGCAGATGCCGGAGCCCGCCCAAGCTAGGGCCGGCCGAGATCACACACAAGCACCAAGTCCGTTTAGATGATAGAAGTTTGAGGTAGGAACAGCAGGGCTTCCACAAGAGACAGGAAGGCGCCAGCAGAACACCTTCCAGATCAGGAGCTCAGATAATGCTTCACTCAGTTAGACTGAGCACCACAATATACTCAGCAACAGGAAGCTGCACAGGGCCAGGTATATATAGCAGGTCCAATCAGTCTTAATCAAGGCGAGAACATTCAGCAGGGCAGGTGATGATCCCTATCCAATCAGTCTCAATCAGGGCGGGAACAATCAGCACTGCAGGTGATGATCTTTATCCCAGACGAAGTTCATATGGTTTCAGGCTGAAGTTATACAAGTTCCGAATAGCTCCACAGCAAAGGAACAGACCAGCAAGTCATGGCTCACAGGTTCAAATCCTAACAATACTCCCCTCTTAATGGCAGCCTCTGGACACAACTTGCCCAGGCTTTGCAGGATACCGCTGATGAAATTGTCTAATCAAATGAGGATCATTGACGTTGCTTACTGGTTCCCATGAATTTTCTTCCATGTCGTACTCTGCCATTTGATTAAATATTGTAAACAATTTCTGTGTATTCGAGAATCCAAGATCTTTTCCACCACAAACTGCTCCTGTCCGTCCACTTCAATTGCATCGGGAGGCGGAGGGGATCGTTCTGGAAATGGATTGGCTGTGGCGGCTTTCAACAAGGACACATGAAAAACAGGATGAATCTTCATTGATGTTGGTAGCTGTAGACGTACGGCTAATGGACTCACAATCTTACTGATTTTGTATGGTCCCACAAACTTTTGTCCTAATTTAGGAGAAGGAATCTTCAATTTCAAATTCTTAGTGAATAACCACACTCGATCTCCAATCCTAAACGTGGGAGTGGGTCTCCGATACCTGTCGGCCGCTTTTTTATATTTCTCCTGAGCTTCCTTTAATGTGTCTTTCAGAACATTCAGATTTTGCTGTAGAAGAGAGATTCTTTCTGCGACTGCTGGTATTAATGGTGCCACAGGATTTTTGGGAAGGATGTTTGGGTGATATCCAAGATTTGCAAAAAATGGTGTCTGTTTCGTAGAGGCATTCTGTGAATTGTTATGTGAAAATTCCGCAGATGGCAGCAGATCTACCCAGTCATCTTGCAGATGGCAAATATAACAATGAAGATACTGCTCCAGAGTCTGATTTGTACGTTCTGTCTGACCGTTAGATTGCAGATGGTAAGCAGCTGACAATCGTACTTTGATGTCTAGCGCTGAGCATAAACTGCGCCAAAATTTAGATGTAAATTGCACACCTCGATCTGAGACGACTTCATCTGGCACTCCGTAGAGGCGAAAAACATTGCAAATTATCAGATCAGCTGTATCTTTTGCTGAAGGCAGACCTGAACACGGGATGAAATGCGCTGCTTTCGTAAGTCGATCCACTACTACCAGAATGGATGTCTTTCCCTTGGAATCTGGTAGATCTACTATACAGTCCATTGAAATAGATCCCCACGGTCGTGTTGGGATGGCGAGAGGCTGCAATAGTCCCATAGGGGATGCACGTGGAGTCTTATATCTGGCACAGATGTCACAGGAATTAACGTACTTCTTCACGTCTTCTTGAAAGTTCAGCCACCAAAAGAAACATGACAAAAACTCCTGCGTTTTCTGTGTTCCTTTGTGTCCTGCAATTTTAGAATCGTGCAATAGTTGTAGAACTTTTAACCGAGCTGCTTCTGGTACATATAGTCGTCGACCATCAGTCCATACTTGATTTTTAAAAAACAGATGCACGTCCCCTGATGGACATGATAGAAACGAGTCTGTTTCGTATGCTGCTTTCAAATCTTCCAGCAAATCTCCATCATGTATTACTCCCAAGATCTTAGTATCTGCCACAATGGGTTTGGGTGTTGTTACAAGGTTAGCTTCGCTTGAAAACATTCGGGATAATGCGTCTGCTTTCTTGTTACGGGAGCCTGGTCGATATGAAATTACAAAATTGAATTGATTCAAAAACAAACTCCAACGGGTCTGCCGAGGAGAGAGGCATTTTGCAGATCTGATAAACTCTAGATTGCGATGATCGTTCAGCACCAAAATTTGCTGTGCAGCCCCTTGGAGATGATGTCTCTACTCTTTGAATGCTGATATGATGGCGAGCAATTCTTTATTTCCCATGTCATAGTTCTTTTCAGCTAAAGACATACGTTGGGAGAAAAATGCACATGGATGCAGCAACTTCTTTTCCCCTGTCCTCTGAGAGAGGATAGCGCCGACCGCACAGTCTGAAGCATCCACCTCGATGATAAAAGCCAATTCAGGGTCAGGATGGCGTAAAATGGGAGCCGTTGTGAATTTCCTTTTTAAACGAGAGAACGCTTCTTGCGCTTGGGGTGTCCAGATGATTTTTTCTCCTTTTTTTGTTAGTTGCGTGATGGGTACCACGATTTCTGAAAAATTCTTAATAAAACGTCTGTAAAAGTTGGCAAACCCAACAAAACGCTGAACTTCTTTCACATTTTTAGGGATAGGCCACTCGGTGATAGCTTGCGTTTTCTTAGCATCCATCCGTAATCCTTGAGGTGAAATGACGTATCCCAAGAACTGAATCTCATCTTGAGGGAATTCACATTTTTCTAATTTAATATATAACTATTTCTCCCTTAGCAGTGTTAGCACTTGTCTTACGTGCATCTGATGTTCCTACATAGAGTTTGAAAAGATCAGGATGTCATCTAGATAAACGACCATGAACTGATCCAACAGGTCTCGGAAAATATCATTTGCCAGGTGCTGGAAGGTAGCTGGAGCATTGGCGAGTCCGAAGGGCATCACTAGACTTTCAAAGTGTCCATATCGGGTACGAAAAGCTGTCTTCCATTCATCCCCAGGCTTTATACGCACTAAATTGTATGCCCTACGTAAATCTAACTTAGTGAAGATCTTCGCACTTTGTACTCTTTCTAGGAGTTCCGAGATCAACGGTAGAGGATAATGATTTTTTGCCGTGACTTTATTAAGCTCCCTGTAGTCCACTACTGGCCGTAATGTTCCATCCTTCTTTTTAACAAAGAATATAGGGGCTCCAGCGGGCGAGGATGATGGACAAATGAATTTTTTGCTTCGATTTTCATCAATAAATTCTTTGAGAGCCTTCAGTTCAGGACCCGCTAAAGGGTAGATAGTTCCAAATGGTATAGCCGCCCCCGGAAGTAATTCTATTGGGCAGTCGTATGGTCGATGCGGGGGAAGTGTATCTGCTTCCTTCTTGTCACAGACATCCAAGAAATCCTCATACACCGCTGGTAGCTGAGGGAATTCTGGATTCTGAATTGCTTCTAATGTGGACTCACTTGGAACCTCTGCCTGAACTTCCTTTTCGGGGAAACTGATCTTTTTCATCTCCCAATCGATGATAGGATTTTGCTTCTGCAACCAGGGCAAACCTAAAATGATGGGAAAATGTGGAGAAGAAATAATTAGGAATATCAACATCTCACGATGCTGCGGCTCAATATAGATCTCCAAAAGTCCTGTCTCATGATCTACTGGCCCCGAATTCAGTGGAGATCCATCTACCGTCTCCATCACAATAGGTGAACATCTTTTCTGCACATCTATGCCATGATTTTGAGCAAATGCAGAATCCATGAACATCCCGCTGGCCCAAGAGTCGATCATGGCTGATGCGGTGATCCACTGGGAGTTAACCTTCAGTTTGATAGTTACAAAATAATGGGATTCTCGGCTCTCCTTCCTGGTAGGTGGAACTATGGATGATATGGACTGGATCTCATCTTTAGCGTAATCAGTCTCTGAGATGAAAGACTCCTCGTCGGAAGAATCAGGATCCATTATGGCTGCCACCATTTTTCTTGAACGGTTTGTGGGATAACTTGGACAGTTAATAAGAAAATGTCCTGCTTCCCGCAGTACAGACATAGATTCTCTTTAAATCTCTGTTCTTTTCGTTCTGCACTCGCTCGTCTCTGGATCGCATCCACTTGCATTGGCTCTAGTTCTGTATCTTGGAAATTCCGGCTAGGCACTTCTTTAGTGACCGATGGCAGGGAGGAGTTATAAGAGTTAGTTGAACGATTCATGGAGGTCCACTTCTCTTGTCGTCGTTCAGACAGATGGGTGTCAATCCGGATGCAATGCTTGATGAAATCATCCAGATCCGAAGGGGTCTCTCCACGAGCAAGTTCGTCCTTTACTGCACTAGAAAGTCCTCTTTTAAAGAAAGTTACTTTTGCTGCATTATTCCATTCAGTGTCGACGGCCTACCTCCTATACTCCATAGCATACTCTGCGATGGGACGTTTGCCTTGTCGTAATGCCAGCAACATTGATTCAGTGGTAGCTGCATGGTTTGGGTCATCAAACATCTGCTGCATCACTCGAATAAACTTGTTCAGATTGTCTAAACGTGAGTCTCAATCAGAGGATTAGCCCAAGCGATCACTTTGTGGGTTAACAGCATAATGATGCATAGCACCTTTGACCTGTCAGTCGGGAACTGATTAGCATGTGTATCGAAGAACAGGTAACATTGATTCAAAAATCCACAAAATTTATCTCGATCACGCCAAAACGAAAAGGTGGTAGCTTGGGGGGCGTGGCAGAATAAATCCCCAACAGTGTCACCAGCAAAGCACCACCACACATCACACCTCCTCCTCCATGCTTCACGGTGGGAACCAGGCATGTAGAGTCCATCCGTTCACCTTTTCTGCGTGCAAAGCAGTAATCAAAGCAAAAGGTGGCTACTTTGAAGAACCTAGAATATAAGACATATTTTCAGTTGTTTCACACTTTTTTGTAAAGTGTAATGTATAATTCCACATGTGTTAATTCATAGTTTTGATGCCTTCGGTGTGATTCTACAATTTTCATAGCCATGAAAATACATAAAAATCATTGAATGAGAAGGTGTGTCCAAACTTTTGGTCTGTACTGTATAGCAGGTCCAATCAGTCTTAATCAAGGCAAGAACAATCAGCAGGGCAGGTGATGATCTCTATCCAATAAGTCTCAATCAGGGTGGGAACAATCAGCACTGCAGGTGATGATCTCTATCCCAGACGAAGTTCATATGGTTTCAGGCTGAAGTTATACAAGTCCCAAATAGCTCCACAGCAAAGGAACAGACCAGTAAGCCATGGCTCACAGGTTCAAATCCTAACACTCCATCATGTATGGCTACAACTCAGCCTCAGCACCCCCAACCCAACAACGGACACAACTTGTCAAATTTTCAGACCCAGCAGCACCTGCCCAATATTGCCACTTAAGCAGACTCACTGTTGGAGGCTGGTCCCAACATGGGTATGCTCAACATGGGGGGTATGAACCAATGGGCCATGCCACTATCCAGGATTATCAACATCCATACCCTACTTCACACTACTATGCTCCCCAACAGCAGGGCCGGCTCCAGGTTTACATGGGCCCCGGGCGAAAGAGTCTCAGTGGGCCCCTTTAAGGCTGTGTTTCCACAGTCCGGAAGCACAGCGCTTTGGACGGAGCGGAAATTCTGGTCCGCCCAAAGCCCCGCCCCCTTTTGAACGCGCGCTCTTTCCGGATGTGTTCATGACACCTCCGGAACACATTCGGAAAGATCGCAGGGCTGCATAGCCCTGTGTTATTTCCCTTGCGGCGCCGCAGCATCGCCGCAAGGGAATAGGACATGCTGCGGTCTAAAAAGACGCGCCGCATGTCCGGAAACGCAGGTCTTCCGCCTGCGTGTTTTACAGCATAGTGGAGACGGGATTTCTTGAAATCCCCTCCACTATGCTGTAACATCTGGACGCAGCGTGTTTGACGCTGCGCCAACGCACAGCGTCAAACACTCAGCAATTCCGGACTGTTTCCTGATAGTGGAAACATACCCTAACACAGACCACGATTCATGATGCACAGATACTGCAGAGAAATATGGGTATAGCACAACGCCAAACACTTCTCTTCTTCCATTACATGAGTGATATCTATTGTAAATTGTACAATAGCTCAAAAACCGCCAAATCCTCACAGCGCACAGTACAGACTGGACAGTACAGTCCTCCATACAATATTATGGGCACCACAGTCTCCCCCTCATCACCCATATAATACCCCATGCAGGATGTCACCCCTCCATCCCCCATATAATGCTCCATACAGGATACTGGTCCCCATATAAAGCTCCATACAAAATATTGAGCTCTCCTATACACTGTGCTGCGTTCTGCTCTGTTACAGCTCAGGAAAGGGCGCCGTGGAAAGACTCTCATCATCATCATTGCCTGCCCATTATCATCATCATTGCCTGCCCATCATCATCATTGCCTGCCCATTATCATCATCACCTCCCCATCATCATCATTGCCTCCCCATCATCATAATCGCCTCCCCATCATCATCACTGCCTGCCATCATCATCAATGCCTGCCCATAATCATCATTGCCTGCCCATCATCATCACTGCCTGCCCATCATCATCAATGCCTGCCCATAATCATCATTGCCTCCCCATCATTATCACTGCCTGCCCATCATCATCACTGCCTGCCCATCATCATCAATGCCTGCCCATAATCATCATTGCCTCCCCATCAATATCATTGCCTGCCCATCATTATCACTGCCTGCCCATCATCATCAATGCCTGCCCATAATCATCATTGTCTCCACAGCAATATCATTGCCTGCCCTTCATCATCAATCATCATTGCCTCCCCATCATCATTATCACTGCCCTCCCCCCACCACCATCACACATACAGCAGACACACACACACACACACACACAAAGCATCGCACTACATACACACAGAGACACATACACAGACACACACACAAACATCTCACCTGTCTGGCATCCGCGCGCTCACTGCCACAGCAGGCCGCTGAATGATGACGTCATTCAGCAGCGCTGCTGTGAGAGGAAGCGCCGGCGTCCTGAGGGCGCCCCCTGAAGCCCAGAGGCGGAGCTGCGGCAGCGGAGGCACGGGGAGAGGTGAGTATTGAGCCGGCCGCAGCCGGGTCCCTGAGCAAGCGGGTGGGGGCCCAGTGGCGGCGCTGACACCGCTAACGGGCGCCGGGGTGCCAGACGGCGAGTGGGCCCCCCCGCCTGCTCAGGGTCCCGGCACTTGCCCGGGTGTGCCGGGTGCTGACGCCGGCCCTGCCCAACAGGATCCATCCTTGGTCCTTAATCCTGAGTCAGCATCAGCCATCTCACAGGGTGAAACTCAGGTTGGCTCATAAACTAGGCAAACCTCACATGTGTCCTACCGCCATCACCACCCCCAACCTACCATAAATTGTAAGGTAGCGTGTTATCGTCACATATATGTTGTTTACCTTTGGAGCTTTATATAGGCCTAGTTTTATTGGCCCAATACGCCATATGCTACAAATATGGTTTAGTTGTTTTAAAAAAACCATGTTTTGATTAAAACCAGTTAAATCAATATGAGTGTTTTGTGATGTTATAACGATATAGATGATGTGTTTATTTTCATATTTTACACATTATTAGGCCAACACAACACACACTTCAAACATTAACATAACTTTATTTTTGCCCCCCCTAAAAAAAAACATCACAACATAGAAACTGCATTGTCTTGCCATGGAGTTTATCCCTCTGGTGGATCTAAATAATTTGTAAACACAACCCGCACTTTATGTCCATAGGGCTGACGACATGGATGAAGTACATGTGTAGGAGCCAAGCCATTATTTCCATCTGCCACTTTATCACCATCATTTGATATACAGTCATGGATTCTGGTAAAGTTGTGAAGTATGACACAAAGTCTTTAATAACCTCATTCACATTTACTTCACTAAGTTGAATGGCTGACTGCAGGACCCGCAATTTGGCACAGAGAATGCCAAAGGCACACTCCACCAGTCATCATGCGCGGGATAGGCGGAAATTAAAGACTGCGCCTGTGATCCAGGGCTCTACGTGGATAGGGCCTCATGACGTTTTTTTTTTAAACTCTTTTTATTGAAAGATTCCACAGGAGAAAATTACAAACATATAACAATGCAATGTAAAGTCAGAATAAGCCATACAATCACCGTCCAAAGCGATATGATATCACACTTGCAATAATAAAACAAATAAACAAAATAAGTAAAATATAGCATTTAACATAATGTACACTACAAATCATTGCACCTTAAAACCAACAGGTTCACTATCAGATTTTGAGCTTGTACCAGGTTATAGTAAGCACACCTCCCCAAAGCCCACACCTCTCATCACTTTCATGCCCAGGTAGGGATATACATCAGGGGTTGTATCGCGAGATTAATGAGACCGTGGCATTAATAGCCAAGTATGTTAAGGGTGAGTCACGCCACCTTTCCCAAATCTTATGGAACTTCTGGGGACATTCTCTATTTCTATATAATAGTTCTCATATGGAATTATATCATTCACTATTTTTTTCCATTGATTAATCGAAGGAGACTTCCCCCCAATCCACCTCAATGCTATCGTTTTCCTAGCCATAAATAGAACGTCACGGAGAAATATTCTAGGGCCTCATGACATTGCATGTTAATTGAAAGGCCTCATCAGCAACCATAACATAAGGCACCGCATTCATAGTAGACCCTGGTAGCTGATGTGGGGGTGGGAGGTCCAAGTCATTAGTGCGCAGCCGCTTACCCATTATGGAATAATTGAAGACTCTGGAGTCTCCAGTTCTTCCATAGGCCCCAATATCTTCAATAATAAACCTGTAGGCACTGTCAACCAGGGCAAACAGCACTACAGTAATTATAATATTGGGACCTTGAGTTTGGCGGCTTACGCACACGGATGTGCTTCCTATCCAGGGATCCAATGCAGTTTGGAAACTGACATGTGTCCTCAAATCCACAGGCTATACACAGCCTGTCTTGTTTTTTGGGCTCAGGCATTACGGATTGATGCAGTCGTAACCATATTTCTGAGCACATAGAAAGGACAATGCCTGAGATGGTGGATTTCCAAATTAAAAATTCAAGATGAAGAGCCGCATAGGAGAGCCCAGTGGATAGAAATCTATAAGTGAAGAGAAACAAAAAAATTGTAAATTTACATATCCATGCCACAAATAAACAGTTTAGGACTTCCTAAAAGTTATTGGCACTGTAAATAATAAGCCCTGTGTAAACTAAACACAGCACAATTCAATGCCTTTGAAACAATTACAAACAGAATGGAATGTGAAAGGCAAAATGTGATTACAAAAATGATAACCAAAAAAGGGAAAAAAAAATACTACAACCAAAGGAATGGATAGTGTATTTCCATAAAACACAAGTAAAGAACATCATCAACAAAGAGGAGGAATACATACCTTAAAGTAAGTAAAAGGCGCTCGTCTGCCGAAATACACTTGGGCATCTTGATGTCCTTGAAGGTGATCCCAGGGCGCACAGTCTCCAGCAGAATGTCAAATATGGGCACGCTCATCCGATAATACTGGTAGAACTTGTCAGGATGGCAGCATAGAGAAGCATACAAACGGTAGAAATGGCCTTTAGTCAGCCGCCGCCTCAAAAGTGGATGTACCCACATTCGTCTTCGCCTCCTCAGATCCACAATCACTGGGTAAGGCTCCCCAAAACATCGGGACGAAACCCAGTGGAAAAGAACCCACTCAGTGTTGAAAGTAGCCTATCCAACATGTTTGACACAAAGCAGCAATACCACAACAAAACCATGGACTCTAATTCAAAGATTGGAGGGTGGAACCTGTTGTTGAGCCAATAAATAGGGTTGTTGATTAGGATTCAAATTTATTTCAGGCCATGGATCTGTTTTATGTCCATTTTGCAAGTATGCGATAAAATCATGGCATACGCATCACATACGGATGCTATACGGATGTCACACGGATACTTAGATGTGAGGAAATTGCATGTCATAAATAAACGCAAGTTATATTGAAGAAATTTTACCACTAACATGAAGTACAATATGCCACTAGAAAACAATCTAAGAATCGCGAAGATCCATTGAAGCGTTCCAGAGTTGTAACCTCATAAAGAGACAGTGTTCAGAATTGTAAAAATTGGCCGGGTCATTAACATGCAAACAACCGTCGGGAGTAAAGGGGTTAATGTGCAACAGCTCTGCACACAGAAGAATTTCAAGGGCACTAAATTAAAAGGTTGGATATAGCAAGCTGCATCACGTTTATCAACAGAAAAACATATATTTTTTAATGCGTGTTAGGTCTGCAGACAGGTTCATATCACCACCATAATATGACAATGTGTGATACGGTGGGCTGCATCACATTTAGCAACAGAAATTTTTTATTTTTTTTTAATGCGCGTTAGGTCTGCAGACAAGTACATATCACCGCCATAACATGACAATGTGTGATACGGTGGGCTGTATCACATTCGTGCATGGAGCACTATAGAGGCAGTGCACAACACACTTGTAGGACATGTGACCTGCCAGTTTTGTCTGAGAACCTCAGTTTTGCCTGCCCCCAACAAAAAATCTGCAAGTTACATTTTACAGCCAAATTGAACCCTATCTAGCTACAGTATCTGACTGATATACGACTGCCTAACTAAATAGCTGAAATTTTGAGGCAAACAGTGGCAGTGTCAGGAGCAGCCTCTTTGCGCTGTATCAGTTTCAAAATGGTGCTAAAACAAGATGTCCGCTATTTATATGCAGAGGGACATGTGATTTTAGTAGCCAATAACACAAGCCGTTGTGCCAGGACATTGTGGGTGTTTCCTGCTCCCTGATTGGCGAGCTGCAATGTGCATACATAAATTAAGGGGGAAAAAAAAATGACTGCTGTGCTTACAAAAACGCCGCTCCTCTGAGCTCTGCAAACCCCCTCCCCTCATCATACATGTACCAAACGCTCACGATACACCACCATTATTGTTACCAAAGTGCGGGAAATATTTTTATGGCAACGCAAATATTTTCCCGGACTTTTACCCAATGTTACCGATTTTTATCAATTTTATGCAATTTTGCTCGGGTTTCCAACCATGTATCCGAATGTGCCATATTTGCGCTGAATTTAAGTTTGGCAAACGTTTGCCAAACAAATTCGCTCATCTTTAATCTTTAGTCACCTGGTAGGTAGATTTGTGGTAATCTATCTTGATTTATTCACCTGACCTTGAGTCACATCAGGTACATGTCAGGCAGGTCTTACAAATATTCAGAGACTATAAATTATTTTTCAAACCAGAGAAATGTATGTTCTCAGTTGAGGAGATCCCTTTTCTAGGATATGTTGTATTATCAAGGCTTTACAAAGGTTTTTGGTTTTCTCCAAACTAGTATCTTAAGTTCATCAAAAATTTTTCGGTAGTAGCCAAACCTCTGACGGATATGACCAGGAAGGGGACAGACTTTTCAAAGTGGTCAAGGCCAGCAAGGTTGGCATTCAATACCTTGAAGAAGTGTTTTTTATCTGCAGGAATCCTCATACAGTCTGATGATTTTATCGTCAAAGTTGACGCATCTGAGGTGGAGGTGGGGGATGTATTGTCGCAGGACGCATCTCATGATAAATGGTGTCCATGTGCATATTTTTTGAAAAAACTGTCATCTGCAGAGAGAAATTATGACATTGGTAATAGGCAACTCTTGGCAATTAAGTCGGCTTTTGAAGAGTGACTTCATTTTCTGGAGGGAGCAGTTCATACGTTTATGGCAATCACGGATCATAAGAATCTCGTATATTTAGAATCTGCAAAATGTCTCAACAGGCAAGATGGGCATCATTCTTCACCAGGTTTATTTTTTTGTCACGTATAGGCTGGGGAACAAGAACATTAAGGCGGATGCTTTATCTCGTTTTCCTGTGGGTGGAGATAATTGTGAACCGGTTCCTGTACTACAAAATGAGGTGGCTATTGCATCTTTATGCTCTGATCTTGAAAAAGAGGTTGTTGACGCTCAGGGTGATGCCCCTGCTGCTTGTCAATTAGGTAAACTGTTTGTGCCTGTGAATATCAGTCTGAGATTCCTTAGTTAACATCATGATTCGGTCTTGGCCGGACATCCTAGTAATAAAGCCACCTCAGATCTTCTTACTCTGCGTTTTTGGTGGTCAGGGGTACAACAGGATGTCCGGGAGTATGTAGCTGCCTGCAGTGTCTGTGAGCATTCTAAAACCGCTCATACTAGTTCATCAGGGTCTCTCCAACCATTGGTGATTCCCAGTTGACCTTGGACTCATGTATTGGTCAATTTTATCACTGGTCTACCCGTGTCAGCAGGGAATACTGTAATTTTGGTGATGATGGACAGATTCAGTAAAATGTCACATTTTATTGCACTACCTGCTTTACCTAACTCCAAGACCTTTGCACAAATTTTCATCAGAGAAATTGTAAAATTGCATGGGATCCCTAGTGATATTGTTTCTGACCGGGGGTGCAGTTTATTTCCAAATATTGGAGGGCATTTTGCACCCATTTTGGGATCTATCTGTCATTCTCTTCTGCATTTCACCCACAGTCTAATGGGCTAACTGAACTGAAGGAGGATTTGATTACCTACTTACTGTACCTCTAGCTGAAGTTGCAGTAAATAATCATTGTCATGAGTCTACATCCTCAATTCAGCTCTTTTAATAGGAATTGATCTTCTGGAATACCTGAAGAGGAATGATTTTCATCCTCAATTACTTCTGTGAGGCAAGGCGTTATTGATATTTTGAGGAAGAAGGGGTCCAAATATAAGAGTGTGACTGATCAGAGACATTTGGTGGGTCTGGACCTGTGTGTTGGTGACATGGTGGGGTTGTCCTCAAGGAACATTAAGTTGAAGGTTCCCTCTTGGAAACTGGGTCTCAGGTTCATTGGTCCTTATAAAATCATAGCCCTCGTCAATCCCTCAGCATTCCGCCTTGCTTTTCTGCCCACCAATAGAATCCATAATGTGTTTCATCGATCTCATCTCAAAAAATATGTTGTGTCCTCTCTACCATCACCGCTACCGCCATCTCCAGTCACTGTGGATGGAAACTTAGAATTTCAGATAGCAAAGATCATTGATTCTTGCTTATTTCATCAGTCACTTCAGTATCTGGTACACTGGAAGTGATGCGGTCCTGAAGAGAGGATGTGGGTACCAGCATCTGATGTCCATGCGGCCAGGCTGATCTGGTCTTTTCACGTGGCGCACCATGAAAAACCTGTTTCTGAGATTCCAGAGGTCCCTCATAGAAGCGGGAATACTGTCACGGGGTTTACAGCGGTAGAGAGGAGATAGAAGACAGCAGCGTCTGAGTTCTCCTACTCCTGCACTGAACAGAGGCACTTCTTATTAAATGGTTTAAATGTCTTTGGGCAATGCAGGGGTTAATCTGCTCTGTTGAGAGCTCTTAGAGTTAAGGGTCTCAGCTGTGCACAGTGAGCCACTCCCATCCCCTATGTAATCTGGGACCTGACTATCACACATCCTCAGAGCTAGCTTATGCTGCATAGCTAGTAGGATAGGTGTTGGTGGTTATTTGAGTAGTCGGATGGTAGATTTATCTGTGAGAGTTGCTTGGTTTTGTGAGTGTGATAACTCCCTTTCTTCTCCTACTTTGGTTTAACCCCATCCTTCACTCCCTGGTGCATACTTCTGTTATATGTGAGAGTATATTTTGTATGTTTGTTTTTTTTTTTTCGTTATCCCTGTTCGTATTACCTTGTTGGTCTGGTTGATGTACTACGGTGCACTACTACTCCCTTCTCCACTAAGTGGGGAAGGGTAGAGACTGAGGGCAAATTCAGGAGCTAAGGCAAGGTACGTGGCCCTGGCATCTTAACCTTCAGAAGTAACCGGGAACAGGGTGAGCTATGGTGCCCCCTAGCGTTAGGGACAGGGAAGGAGCCCTGGTCCCGGGCCACCCGATAACAGAGTCATGACATCTATACATTCTGGTACATTCAGTTTCTATCATTGTGACCATCATTTTGCCTGCTTTTTTACTCAGCATGCTGTGCAATTTTATCCAGGAATCTGCCAGACTCCAATGCAGATGTGGATTGAGCATAACAATTATGAAAATGCTCTTACCTTTTTCATCTCCACTAGGTAGGCATCAATGAAATCACGGGTGTAGCTTGGATCCCAAGTTTTCTGATGCTCCCCAATCATTTCCTTTAAAAATGCGATCAGTTCATATTCTGGTTCCACCACATAGTCAGCAAGCCATGGGATGTGGTTGAGAATAGGAATTTCATTTAGAATCTAAAAATTAAATCCAATAATTGTACAATGTAATAGCTATCTATGACTAGACTAATTGTTTAGTGTGTTTATGACAGCATGAATTATCCATCATTTGCTAATAGTAGACAAAGAAAATCATTTGCTATATAGTAAATTACTCTAGGGAAAAATAACATTGAAAGGTGTACTGTAGTGTAATCCTATGTAACTACAGGCAGGTGCTGTGTTTGTTGTGGAAGAGCCAATGGACCAGGGACAAAAATTATATTTAATCTTTTCAACATATTGTTTGATACAAATTTTACATCTTATTCCATAAAATATATATCTGATATAAACATACCCTGGTTACCAGTTTAATAATGTATATATAATTAATGTAATGTTTATAATTTTTTACAGAAAATTAAAATTACTTGAGCTAAGAATCCGGATTCAGTTTTCAATGTTGCATATAAGAGACTTAAAAGACGTTTAAACTTTTTATCATTGTACTCAAACCGATCTCCAAATACAATTGAACAGATCACGTTGCTAACAGCATTGTTTATGAGCAAAATCGGATCAAACTGATCTGTAGAAAAAAAACAATAATAAAGGTTTATTATGTGAAATTGTATATACGGGGTTAGAGTTTGTACAATAGCTTAACATAGAATTTAGAATTGATAATTATTTGCCTACTGTTACTTCGCTGTCCCTCCCTGCACATGTGTTGGGCTTGATTCCCTTCTCCTATGGTCGGCTCCATTTGCTGCAGTCATGTACACCGGGTTCTTCAGATCACCCAGCAAACTCCTCTGACATCACCACCCTACGCCATTTAAGGTAATCTTTGGCAACATTCAGATGATTAGGTATTAAGTAGCATTGTTTCAGTTGCCTCAGGTTTGTCATAAATGTTCATCAGATCCACCCAAGTGCCTATCATCTCCTCAGTTATTCCTCACTTCCATGCTACAATCAGCACTATTTCCAAGCTCTGCTCGCTAGTTGTTGTCCCCACTCCCCAAGACCTTTTCAGCACACAAGTTGTGTGCACATAGAGGGAGAGACCTGTCACTCCAGGGCAGGGAGAAGTTGCCGAAGGCCCACCTGTCCTGCTAGGTCCTCACTGGCTTTTAAAGTATGTATTTCTCTGAAATGCAACTGGATGTCAGAGTCCAACTTTCCCTGACTGAAATCATACAGTTAATGTCCGATACATGCTGCCATGGATCAGGTCGGATTCAATTTAAAAAAAATTGTTTGTGGTCACCTATCACTTGAATTACCGATGGAGTCATTTTGACTCCTCGCAATTATTATGTCTCTTCTGTGACTACATTTTTCCAAATTCTGGCTTGAGACTCAGTGACTTTTACTCATTTAGGATGCGAAAAACGATTTTGTGACATGTGGTGTAGTGACCCCTGATGCAGCTAGGGGGCACTGTGTATGCTCCTCGGGATATGCATGGAGGCATGTCATGGATGGACGGTATGTATCGCAGAGGTGGGTGGCCCTGTGATGGAAGCCTGGGCGTGTTTTGTTCAGCAGATCTACTGCTGAGAGTTGTGCTATACATTGGGAGGCTTCCAGGTGACTTGGAGAGCTGGGCGGGTCCAGTCACCTACAAACCCACCCAAGGGGTATGTGTCTGTATAACCGGGATAAAACCTGTATGTAATAGTGTGTTGTGGTAAAGGACCTGTGATGAGGTCATGACCAGGTGACCTAACCATGTGATTCTGACCTCATCGGTGGGTGGGGTTACACCTATGTAACAGAAGTGTGCTTGACACCTGTGAGAGAGTGTGTGGGAGTCTGCCAGTGTGGACAGACTTCCATGTGGGACTTTACAGAGAGGACTCTGTGACTGAGGAGTGAGGCTCCAGGCAGGAGCTGAAACATTGAAGATTTGTATTGCCTGTTACTATGTGGTTTATGAAGCAATAAACCTAAGGACTTTTTGCATAAGAAAGTGTCTCCTGATTTACCTCTGAAGCAGCCGAGTGAGTAAAACCTTACAGACAATAAATAATTTTTGAAAAAAAAAAGTATCTTTTTTTCAAAATTTACCTTTAATTACCAAAGGGAGTCATTTTGATTCCCTACTATATTTTGCTAGTCTTTGTTGCTAAATGTTATTATTTCTTTTAGTTTTCATTTACTTATATGTTTAGAATAAGTTTAGAATAAATGTTGGTTGGCTTAGACTTAGAATAATTAGCATTTTTGCAAATATACTTGACATACACAGGACACATACAGGACATCCGTCAGTGAACTCTCGAGTGGATTACATAATTTCTGTAGAATACGGCCTGCAGTTTTGCTAATTGCTAATATAGCTAGAAGAAGTGTGCTAAAGCCTGACGATATTCTTGCTATTTTGCATTCTATACAGGAGGATGAAATTAAAGTTACACAAGTACCAAGAGCAAGAAACTCTAAAAATAAACGAAAACAAGCCAGGAGTCAAAATGACTCCATTCGGTAGTTCTAGGGGGGTGACCAGTCTGGCAGTCCTAGAGTTAACCGCTTAACCCCCAAGGGTGGTTTGCATATTAATGACCAGGCCAATTTTTAAAATTCTGACCACTGTTCATTTATGAAGTTATAACTCTGGAACACTTCAACAGATCTTGACGATTCTGAGAATGTTTACTCGTGACATATTATACTTCATGTTAGTGGTAACATTTCTTCGATATGACTTGCATTTATTTATGAAAAAAATGGAAATATAATGAAAATTTAGAAAATTTTGTAATTTACAAAATTTGAATTTTTATGCCCTTAAAACAGAGAAATATGTCACATAAAGTAGTTACTAAATAACATTTCCCACATGTCTACTTTACATCAGCACAATTTTGGAACCAAAATTTTTTTTTGTTACGAAGTTATAAGGATTAAAAGTTGACCAGCGATTTCTCATTTTTACAACAAATTGTACAAAACCATTTTTTTAGGGACCACCTCACATTTGAAGTCACTTTGAGGGGTCTATATGGCAGAAAATACCCAAAAGTGACACCATTCTAAAAACTGCACCCCTCAAGGTACTCAAAACCACATTCAAGAAGTTTATTAACTCTTCAGGTGCTTCACAGGAATTTTTGGAATGTGGAAGAAAAAAATGAACATTTAACTTTTTAGTCACAAAAATGATCTTTTACAAACAATTGCTATACTTTCACAAGGGTAAAAGGAGAAAATTGAAAAAAAAGTTGTTGTGCAATTTCTCCTGAGTACGCCGATACCCCATATGTGGGGGAAAACCACTGTTTGGGCGCATGGCAGGGCTCGAAAGGGAAGGAGCACCGTTTGACTTTTTTAAACCAAAATTGGCTGGAATTGAGATCAGACGCCATGGAGAGCCCCTGATGTGCCTACACATTGTAAAACCCCCACAAGTGACACCAATTTTGAAACTAGACCCCCTAAGAAACGTATCTAGATGTGTGGTGAGCACTTTAAACCCCCAAGTGCTTCACACAAGTTTATAAAGTAGAGCTGTGAAAAAAAGTCATATTTTTTCCACAAACATGATTTTTGTTCTCAATTTTTTATTTTCCCAAGGGTAAGAGGAGAAATTGGACCCCAAAAGTTTTCCAATTTGTCCTGAGTAAGCTAATATCCCATATGTGGGGGAACCACTATTTGGGCGCATAGCAGAGCTCGAAAGGGAAGGAGCGCCATTTGACATTTTCAAACCAAAATTGGCTGGAATTGAGATCAGACGCCATGTCACGTTTTGAGAGCCCTTGATGTTTTTAAACAGTGGAAATCCCCCAATTCTAACTCCAACCCTAATCCCAACACACTCCTAACCCTAATCACAATTCTAACTCCAACCCTAACCCCAACACACCCCTAAACCTAATCCCAACCATAACCCTAACCCTAACACACCCCTAACCCTAATCCCTACCCTAACCACAAACCTAACCCTAACACACCCCTAACCTTAATCCCAATCCTAATCCTAATCCAAACCCTAACCCTAATCCCAACCCTGACCCTAATCCCAAGCCTAACACTAATCCCAATTCTAACCGTAATCCAAACCCTTACCCCAACTCTAGCCCCAACCATAACCCTAATCCTAATTTTAGCCCCAACCCTAACCCTAACTTTAGCCCCAACTCTAACCCTAACCCTAATGGGAAAATGGAAATAAATATATTTTTTTATTTTATTATTTTTCCCTAATGATGGGGGTGATAAAGGGGGGCTTGATTTACTATTTATAGCGGGTTTTTATGTTTGGTAGCTGTCACACACTAAAAGACGCTTTTTATTGCAAAAAATAGTTTTTGCATCACCATATTTTGAGAGCTATAATTTTTCCATATTTTGGCCCACAGAGTCATGTGAGGTCTTGTTTTTTGCAGGACGAGTTGATGTTTTTATTGGTACCATTTTCGGGCACAGATATTTTTTGATTGCTTTTCATTCTGATTTTTGGGACGCAGAATGAACAAAAACCAGCAATTCATGAATTTCTTTTGGGGGGGTTTACACCGTTCCTCGTGTGGTAAATTTGATAGGGAATAAAACAGACAAAGTCAGCTCACCCTCCTGGTATCCAGAGATGGAAGCACGGATGCCTGCAATGCAGCAGGAAAAGGTATCCAAGGAAGGAAGAAAAAATCCAGCTTCACGATTCCAGAAAAATCTTTATTCCACAAATTATAGCAATTCCAACTTTATAACAGCATAGAGTCACCACCGAGGTGGGATTGAACAGACGAGTTTCGAGCTATATGCTCTTATTCATTGCTCTACAGATAACATATTTTGCACATGTTATATACTATTAGCTAATTAAACAGGTGAGCTATTAACCCCCACATTGCTTTCATTAATTAGCTCTAACTTGATGCGTGTTGGCAATCTCATAGCATACACACAGAAAACCAAAAAAACAGTATATTCATTGCAAATTAAAAAACAAAATCACCGTAACATCATAAAAAATATATATATAAATTATTTGTGTAAAAATAATACCTCAAATATAAACATAAATTAATGAATAAAAAAATATAATGACAAATCAATATAAAAAACACAAAAAAAATACTAAGAATACAAAAAGCAAATGACAAAAAAACTCCAGGCTGTGTTGTCTTTCTTTTTCCTCTTATTTTCATTTAAATATAGTGATTAGGATAAATCTTGTCTAATATTCATACCTTTAGGGAATCTAGTTTTTAACCCCTTTATTCCATCAGACATACTATTCCATCCATGTGACCCTGGACCTAATTCCCATGGACGGAATAGTACGTCATGGGCGATCAACTGCGCTCCCGGGGGAAGCGCAGCTGATCGCCGCCGGGTGTCAGCTGATTATCACAGCTGACACCCGTGACTGTGTGTCAGGAGTGGTCACGGACCACTCCCGGCACATTAACCCCTGGCACACCGCGATCAAACATGATCGCGGTGTACCGGGGGCACAGGGGAGGATCGCGCAGGGAGGAGGCTCCCTGCGCACTCCCCTGAGACCCTCAGAGCAGCGAGATGTGTCGCGCTGTTCCGAGGGTCCGTCCTCCCTCCAGGTCCCCGGATCCAAGATGGCACCGGGGTCCTGCAGGGAGGCGGCTTCCTCAGTGCCTGCTGAGAGCAGGCGCTGAGGAAGCCTGCAGCGATGCCAGAGCGATCGCTGGTGTGACAGAGTGCTGTGCACACTGTCACACCAGCGATCTGCTAAAATACTGTGATGTCCCACCCTGGGACAAAGTAAAAAAGTAAAAAAATAAAAATAAAAAGTGGTAAAAAAAATCATAAAAAAAAAAAAAATATTCCCCAATAAATTCATTTTTCCCTGGAAATAAAAAAAACAAAACAATAAAAGTACACATATTTGGTATCGCCGCGTCTGTAACGACCCCCCCTATAAAACTGTCCCACTAGTTAACCCCTTTAGTGAACCCCTTAAAAAAAAAAAAAACGAAGCAAAAAATCAATGCTTTATCATCATACCGCTGAACAAAAAGTGGAATAACACGCGATCAAAAAGACCGATATAAATAAACATGGTACCTCTGAAAACATGATCTTGTCCCGCAAAAAACGAGCCATCACACAGCATCATCAGTGAAAAAATAAAAAAGTTATAGCTCGCAGAATAAAGCGATGCAAAAATAATAATTTTTTATATAAAATTGTTTTCATTCTATAAAAGCGCCAAAACATAAAAAAAATGATATAAATGAGGTATCGCCATAATCGTACTGATCGGAAGAATAAAACTGCTTTATCAATTTTACCACACGCGGAACGGTATAAACGCTTCCCCCAAAAGAAATTCATGAATTGCTGATTTTTGTTCATTCTAACCTCCCAAAAATCGAAATAAAAAGCGATCAAAAAATGTCACGTGCTCAAAAATGGTACCAATAAAAACGTCAACTCGTACCGCAAAAAATAAGACCTCACATGACTCTGTGGGCCAAAATATGCAAAAATTATAGCTCTCAAAATGTGGTGATGCAAAAAACTATTTTTTGCAATAAAAAGCGTCTTTTAGCGTGACAGCTGCCAATCATAAAAACCCGCTATAAATAGTAAATCAAACCCCCCTTTATCATCCCCTTAGTTAGGGAAAAATAATAAAATTAAAAAAATATATTTATTTCCATTTTCCCGTTAGGGTTAGGGTTGCGGCTAAAGTTAGGGTTAGGGTTGGCGCTAACGTTAGGATTAGGGTTAGGGTTGGGATTACGGTCAGGGGTGTGTTAGGGTTAGGTTTGTGGTTAGGGTTGGGACTAGGGTTAGGGGAGTGTTGGGGTTAGGGTTGGAGTTAGAATTGGGGGGTTTCTGCTGTTTAGGCACATCAGGGGCTCTCCAAATGTGACATGGCGTCTGATCTCAATTCCAGCCAATTCTGCGTTGAAAAAGTCAAACGGTGCTCCTTCACTTCTGAGCTCTGCCATGCGCCCAAACAGTAGTTTACCCCCGCATATGGGGTATCAGCGTACTCTGGACCACAAGAGTTATTGTGCAATTTGTCCTATTTCTCCTGTTACCCTTGGGAAAATAAAAAACTGGGGGCGACAAAATCATTTTTGTAAAAAAAAAATGATTTTTTTGTTTTTACGGCTGTATGTTATAAAACTTCTGTGAAGCACTTGGGGCTTCATAGCGCTCACCACACTTCTAGATAAGTTCCTTGTGGGGTCTATTTTCCAAAATGGGGTCACTTGTGGGGGTTTCCACTGTTTAGGCGCATCAGGGGCTCTCCAAATGCGACATGACGCCCCCAGACCATTCCATCAAAGTCTGCAATCCAAAACGTCACTACTTCCCTTCCGAGCCCCGACGTGCACCCATACAGTAGTTTACTCCCACATATTGGGTATCAGCATACTCAGGACAAATTGGACAACATCATTTGGGGTCCAATTTCTCCTGTTACCCTTGTGAAAATAAAATATTGGGGGCGAAAAAAATCATTTTTGTAAAAAAAAAGGATTTTTTATTTTACGGCTGTACGTTATAAACTTCTGTGAGGCACTTTGGGGTTCAAAGTGCTCACCACACATCTAGATAAGTTCCTTGAGGGGTCTAGTTTCCAAAATGGTGTCATTTGTGGGGGGTTTCCACTGTTTAGGCAGATCAGGAGCTCTCCAAACACGACATGGCATCCAGCCAATTCTGCATTGAAAAAGTCAAATGGCGCTCCTTCCCTTCCAAACTCTGCCATGCACCCAAACAGTGGTTTACTCCCACATATGGGGTATCAGCGCACTCAGGACAAATTGCACAATAACTTTTGGAGTCTTGTGTTACCCTTGGGAAAATAAAAATTGGGATAAAAAGATCAATTTTGTGGAAAAAATATGATTTTTTAATTTTACGGCTCTACGTTATAAACTTGTGTGAAGCACTTGGGGGTTCAAATTGCTCACCAAAGATCTAGATAAGTTCCTTAGGGGGTATAGTTTCCCAAATGGGGTCACTTGTGGGGAGTTTCCACTGTTTAGTCACATCAGGGGCTCTCCAAATGCAACATGGCGTCCAATCTCAATTCCAGCCAATTTTGGTTGGAAAAAGTCAAATGGTGCTCCTTCCATTCCGAGCTCTGCCATGCGCCCAAACAGTGGTTCCCCCCCACATATGGGGTATCCGCGTACTCAGAACAAATTGGACAACAAATTTTGTGGTCCAATTTCTCCTGTTACCTATGGTAAAATAAAAAATTAGTGACTAAGAGATAATTTTTGTGGGAAAAAAATAGGATTTTTTATTTTCATGCCCGGGCATTATAAACTTGTGTGAAGCACTTGGGGGTTCAAAGTGCTCACCAAAGATCTAGATAAGTTCCTTAGGGGGTCTAGCTTCCAAAATGGGGTCACTTGTGGGGGGTTTCCACTGTTTAGGCTCATCTGGGGCTCTACAAACGGAACATGACCCCCATCAATGTTTGCATTCCAAAACGTTACTGCTTCCTTTCCAAGCCCTGCCGTGCGCCCAAACAGTTTCCCCTCCCCACATATGGGGTATCAGCGTACTCAGGACAAATTGTAAAACAACTTTTGGGGTCCAATTTCCTTGGGAAAAATCAAAAATTTGGGACTAAAAAATCATTTTTGTGGAAAATTGTTTTTTTTTTTTTTCACACCCAGGCATTATAAACTTTTGTGAAACACTTTGGGGTTCAAAGTGCTCACAACAGATCTAGATAAGTTCCTTAGGGGGTCTAGTTTCCAAAATGGTGTCACTTGTGGGGGGTTTCCACTGTTTAGGCGTATCAGGGGATCTCCAAACACGACATGGCGTCCAATCTCAACTCCAGCCAATTTTGATTGAAAAAGTCAAATGGCGCTCCTTCCCTTACGAGCTCTGCCGTGTGCCCAAACAGTGGTTTTCCCCCACATATGGGGTATTGGCGTACTCAGGAGAAATTGCACAACAACTTTATCTGCCCATTTTCTCCTTTTACCCTTGTGAAAATAAAAAAAAGTTTGTAAAAGATCATTTTTGTGGCTAAAAAGTTAAATATTAATTTTCTCCTTCCACGTTGCTTCAGCTCCTGTGAAGCACCTGAAGGGTTAATAAACTTCTTGAATGTGGTTTTGAGCACCTTGAGGGGTACAGTTTTTAGAATGGTGTCACTTTTGGGTATTTTCTGCTATATAGACCCGTCAAAGTGACTTCAAATGTGAGGTGGTCCCTAAAAAAGGGCTTTGTAAATTTTGTTGTAAAAATGAGAAATCACTGGTCAACTTTTAACCCTTATAATTTCCTAATAAAAAAAAATTTTGGTTCCAAAATTGTGCTGATGTAAAGTAGACATGTGGGAAATGTTATTTCTTAACTATTTTGTGTGACTTATTTCTCTGTTTTAAGGGAAAAAAAATTCAAAGTTTGAAAATTGCAAATTTTCAAAATTTTCACCATATTTGCGTTTTTTTTCCAAAATAAACGCAAGGTATATCGAAGAAATTTTACCACTAACATGAAGTACAATATGTCACGAGAAAATAATCTCAGAATCACGAAGATCCGTTGAAGCGTTCCAGAGTTATAGCCTCATAAAGAGACAGTGGTCAGAATTGTAAAAATTGGCCCGGTCATTAACGTGCAAACCACCCTTGGGGGTAAAGGGGTTAAATTATAAATCCACCAAGATTCCCTGTTCATTAATTTCTAACGATGATCTCCTCCTCTCCATGGCTTAAAAACTTTTTCTATCCCCATAATTTTAAAAGTAGACAAATTACCCTCATGATATATAGAAAAATGTCTGGAAGCTGCGGAGCATTTAATTACTCTCTTATTAGCAGCGTCAGATAAATGTCTCCTAGTTCTAACTTTCAATGCATTAGTAGTACAACCTACATATTGTATATCGCAATATGTACAGGTTATCAAGTAGACTACATATGTAGTGTTACAATTTATGTAGGAGTTAATTATATATTTCTTATTCGTGATGCTTGAAAGGAAGGTTTTAGAAACTTGCATATAATCGCAACAAGTACATATATTGTGACCACACTTAAAATTACCTTTAAATTGAAGACATGTTTTATTAACCATTTCAGTTACCAGTTCAGTTTCAGTTGACGCCCCCCAAAGCAAGCCAATCACTGCAATGCCCTTCTCTAAGATGGTGGTGGACGCTGCCCATGTCATCTCGTTGCCCACAGTGTACGTCCTTGCTCATTGGCTGAAAAAAGTTGCCTGAAAGCATTATGGGAATGCTGACTTGGGCACTGGGGTCGACGACCGCATGGCCGACTTCACGCTATGGTCGGGTTTCGGTCAACGAAACCCGACTTTGGCGAAAGTCGGCTACATTTGAATCTGACCGACCTGTTTCGCTCAACTATAGTCACCACCGCATTCCCAGGTAATGTGAAAAGTCCACGCCCTTATCCAAACCCTGGGTTATAAGCCAAGGTGTCTCCTGCTGCTGTGTATGTGTTTCATGTCTGTGTAGATCCAGGAGATAGTTGGAACAGTGACTAATTTTGCTTGTGGTTGCTGGGAAACCGATGAGCAGGAAGCCAAATCACTGGATAAGTTATCACAAATTCCCGTGAACTGGAGGGAGAGGCACTCCCAGACTTCCAGGCACAAATGGTGATAACTTTGAAGGATTATCACAGATTCCTGTTACCGGCAGGCCAGGTAGGACGATTAGTGCAGAGGGTGATATTTCCGAGCTCTGTGAGATTGACAGCTGTCGGTTACCAGAACAGCTTGTACATGTCACAGATTAATAAAGAGGGCATCGATTTCTCCTGGACGTCTATTCATTTGTTCTTGTTTATGTCACATACTGTCGCTTTAAATGTAGAGTTAGAACAGAAAGTATTTTTGCACACTTCCTTTCTGCTGTAAATCACACTGTCACATCTATTTTTTGCTCTGTTTCCTGGTTTTTCTATTCTGAGCTGAAAGTAGCGTAGAAAATTAGAGGAACTGAAACAGAGCTGTATCTGTGACTGTGCTGTGTGATACCTGTTTTTAGATACATGACTTGAGTGACTATAGATACACCAGCAGAGAAAAAGGGGAAATAAGTGCCAGCAGTTAAAAAGAGGAAGTGATTGTCGGAGTGCGTCCGAGCACAGACAGAAGTGTCAGAAGTTTTTTTTCATCAACCTTCTTTGAAGTTTTTTATCAACCTTTTTTTTTTTTCCAACATGTTTTATTGATTTAAAGAGTATTACATTACAATATATTCATATAAATCATTAAAGTTACAAGCTTGTTTGACAGGTGTGAAACTCAAGATAATGATTTAAGGAACAAAACTACGAAGTAGGTCATACAAAATTGAAGATAATAAGCTTGTAAACTCTTGTTTAGAAGGTACAATACTCTTAAATGTCCCCCCCACCTACCTCCACCCTCCCACCCCCCCAACATATAAATCCCTGAAACATTCCCGCATTCGATTAGCAATCAACAAGCTTAAGGAATAGGATCATGTCCACTAATTTTCTGAAGAAGATACCACTGTGTGTTTTCAAACTGTGTCCTTAGTTTGTCCCTAGTGTCTTGAGATAATGAAGGGATAAATAATGACCATGTGCTTAGAAATTTCCCGGTCAATTTCTATTTATTTGTCAAAGTATCTAGCCAGTCCATTCGAAAGATATACGTTAATTTAGAGTATATGAGAGACTTAGGTGGTGGCAAAGGATCTAGCCAGTGCTGTAATATACTTTTCCTGGTAGCTGAGGCCCATATTATCAACACGGCCTTAACATGCTTGGGGAATTTGTGTTGAGAACTGTCTATAATGTTAAATATTGCCCATTGCGGAGTCAGAGGAAACACTATCCCACCAAGATTCTGTAGTTCGGCATGGATAGATTGCCACAATTTCTGCACTTTGGGACATCCCCACATGTGATGAAGTAGGTCTGTGTTTCTTGTCCCACATTTGGAACAGGCGAATGTGCCCTCTGGAGACATCCTAGACTTAATGTGTGGAGTAATATAAGCTCTATGAAGAAGTAATAAAGACATGTCTGTATAACTGCTGGAGGGGATCACCTTCCGTTGCAATAATGTGGCGTCTAAGATTTCCCCGACTGTGATGTTCTGTAGATCATTAACCCATCGTGCTGGACCTGTCGTTTTGCCTTCCCAAGATCCATGCTTACGCAACAGTGTGTAAATACTGCTTGTCGAGGCTAATTGCATTCTGGCGGTCCTAATGAAACCATCCAAAACGTTCCTCACTCCCTCTCTACCCCCACGGCCATGCTCTTCAAGATTAAACTTCTTGCTTGAAGAAAAAGGAAGGGCTTGTTAACAAATGATGGGTAACGTTGTGCTGCTATGTCAAATGTGAGCATAGAGAATCTATCATCTAGAAGATCAGCAGGCAATATGCAACCCTGCCCAGCTAGTTCAATGTAGGGTAAGGGTGGTTTACCTCCCATAAAGCCCGGGTTACCCATAAAGGGCACAAAAGGAGAGATATTGCCTCTCCGGTGACAAAGTTTCCTACACCTCCTCCACGTCTGTATTGTTTGCCATAAGGTGGGATGGATTCTTATGTCCGCAATAAGGTCCTCGTTGGTCATATGTAATAAAGCTGGTAATGAGATATGGGGACTTAATTGTTGGTCTTAGAGTACGTTTGCGAAATGTGAGTTGCCTCTCAACCAATCGATAATATATCTGAAATTTGCTGCTAGATTGTACTTTGCAATGTCTGGGAAATTGATGCCACCCTCCTCCTTAGGGGCTTGTAGTTTGATAAGACCTATTCTTGTACGCTTTTTGTCACCCCAAATGAAATTCCTAAAAGCAGTATTTAGAGTTTTAACATCAGCACGTGTCAACAAAATAGGAAGTGTTTGGAAAATATACAATAATTTTGGAAATATTATCATCTTAATTAAGTGACATTTACCGGAAAAAGATAAAGAAAAATGTTTCCAGGAGTTTAGAAGGTGCAGTATGGATGTGATTAGGGGTCTAATATTAATGTGATATAAGGACGTTAAATCTGCCGGGAGGTGGACACCCAAGTATTTGATAGATGATGTGCACCATTGGAAGGGAAGTGTTGAGTTATTTAATTTTCCTTGCTCAAACAAGGCCAAGGCCTCTGATTTATTATAATTTATTTTAAAACCTGAGCACTTGCCAAAATGATTTAAGGCCTCCATGATAACTGGAATTGCCGCTTTGGGATTGGAGATAAATAGGAGTATATCGTCGGCAAATGCCGCAATTTTAAGTGATGTGGAGCCTACCTCTACGCCCCTATATATTGCAGAATTTTGGAGGGTTCTGAGTAAAGGATCTAAAGCAAGGTTAAAAAGCAAAGGCGACAAGGGGCAGCCCTGACGTGTTCCTCTTTGGACTTCAAACGTGGAGGAGAATATGCCATTTATGGCCAGCCTGGACACCGGGTTTTTATATAACAACTTTATCGCCTCACAGAACCATGGACCAAAGTTTCTAAATTCCAGGATGTCGAAAAGATAATCCCATGCGACCCTGTCAAACGCTTTGTCAGCATCCAGGCTGACCACAATAGACTCTAGACAACCATGAGATTTACCATGGGAAATGACTCCCAAAGCCGTCCGTATGTTGTATGTTATGGATTTACCGTGGACAAACCCAATTTGTTGAGGCAATATTAGGTTAGGGATTATTTTTTGCACTCTATTTGCTAATATTTTTGTGAAGATTTTAAAGTCAGAATTTAAAAGCGATATTGGTCTATATCCTTCCACTAGTGAAGGATCTTTGCCCGGTTTAGGGAGCACTATTATGTCTGTTTCATTGAAATGGTCCGGGAGCTGCCCCGACCGAACCAACTGGTTAAATACGTCACAGAGATGTGTCCCTATCTTAAAATTTTATATGCTAGGGTTAAAGCCCTCTGCATTGCTAAGGTCCGCTCCGGCAACTGGTTTTTTTTATGGCTTATATACGCAATAATTTGCCCTCTCAACACAGCCTTAGAGGTATCCCAAAAAAGAATTGGTGTTTCACAATGTATTTGGTTGTCTGATTTGTACATGTCCCATGAGGATTGTATGAATTTTTTAAAATCCTCTGAGTGATATAGATATGACGGGAACCTCCACTTCCTATGGGAATAGATTGGTTTATTTAGTTTTAGGCTGAACGTTATCGGTGCATGGTCCGAGATGTACATGTTCAGAATTTTGGTGTATGTGATTCTTGACAAAAGTGAGAGACTCAACAACCAATAATCAATTCTAGCATGAGAGTTATGAACATGCGAATAATGGGAGTAGTCTCTTTCAACATGGTGTTGCACTCTCCATACATCTATCAATCCCAAATGATCTAACAAAGATTGTATTAGTTTCCCTTGCATATGAGGAGATTGAGAATTAGATCTATCCATCTTGACGTCGTGCACCTCATTAAAATCACCACCCACTATCATATGAGAGGTGTCCCATCCCGCAATTTTTTTAAGTACATTGGCTCGAAAGAGCGGATCCGATGAATTTGGTACATAAATATTTATTATACTGTAGGTTATCCCCTCTATAACCAGCTTGACGCAGACAAATCTCCCCGAAGGATCCTCAAACACATCCATTACTTCATGGTCAAGACCCCTATTTATCATAATAGCGACACCCCTCTGTTTTTTAGTAAAGGAAGCCTCTGCACATAACAAATTTCTTGCTAGAAAACCCCGGATGATCACCCTTCATCCAATGTGTCTCCTGCAACAGTACAATATGAACATTTTTTTGATGTAGATGATTTAAAATTTTTTTCCTCTTGACCGGGGAATTTAGGCCATTGACATTCCAGGAACACCATAGTAGAGATGTCATAGCGGACATTTTTTGCTTGTTGATATTAGCCATTAACCCACTCCAGTGCGGGACTTATGATAGGATATGACCTTTTCATAAAAATAGGATTCCTGCCTATCCCAGCGAGTAGGCATAAGAATCCCTAAAGCATTGAATACTTGAAATCGAATGCAGAGACTCCCTCCCCAAAAAACCTCCCCTTCCCAAAACACCTGTAACTGTGTAACACATTCAATATTACCCTCAAACCTGCATCCTAACTCTAAATGCAGAGATAATAATACAGCAAAAAAGAACAACATAACCAACGGATGTCAGTTGACATCACCTTATAAGATTCATGGTATTGTCGCTAAGTAATCCACTCTATAACTTGCTCATGGTGGTTGGGAAATATCCCGGACAATCTCCAGAGCCTTCACCGGGTCATCGACAGCCCAATTTTTTCCAGATAGATTGAAGCGCAATAGCGCTGGGTATTTTAGGCCAAACCTAATATTTTTGTCGGCCAGCAATTTACACACCAGGTTGAAGGCCCTACGTTTGGTCGTCACCATGGCCGAATAGTCCTGAAACATCAGAACTTTGTGCCCTTCGTATGATAAATGCGTTTTCTTCCTGTAAGCATTTAGTAAACAAATTTTATCTTGGAAGTCAAGGACCTTGAATATCACCGGTCTGGGTCTGTCATTGTCCTTACCCCTCTGTGGGCCTATTCTGTGAGCTCTCTCTATTGCCATTGATCCAGATGTTAATTGAATGTCCAGGGCTCCTGGCAGCCACTCAGAAGTTAATTTTAGCAATTCAGAGGGAAGAATGGACTCAGGTAGTCCTATCAGTTTTAAGTTATTGCGTCTAGATCGGTTTTCCAGATCGTCCACTTTGGATTGGAGCTCTATGACGGCTTTTTCTTTACCCTCTAGACGCTCTGCCATTTCCTTGGTAACCTCCTCCAAATCAGAGATACGTTGCTCAGCTTCGTGGTGAGTGGTGAATCTAGAATCTATTTCGGGCATGAGGCGGTCCATGATGGCATCCGCTATTGAATGAGAAGTTTCGCTGCTAGTATCTGAGGTTGATTTAGGCGAGGATGAGCCTTGTTGGTTTCGGGTAGAGGCACGGCCTCCTTTCGAATTTTTGCCCACAAATTTATCCATACTCAGCGACATTAGTAAGAAGGTAGAAGGCGGTGATGTCTTAGTTCAGAATTGCTACATTAAAATCTGCTGTGTAACATGTATCTTCTGTGTGAAGCGTATAACGCAGCTGACACTCGGCCTGTGTCCTACTGCACGGCGTCCCCCACGCTCAAAGCCTCCCGAGGAGCCTGGAGAGGTGGGCCCGATGCACAAGCCTCCCGTCCAGGTATTCCCCCGCTGATAGAGGCTATATCTCCTCTCACAAATTGAGGTATAGCCACCAATGAAATTAGGCCAACGGGGAGTTCCGCTAAAAAGCGGCCAAACCTTGGCTCCGCCTCCCGGAAATCTTTGCTTAATACTTTTGAAAAAGCGTGGGGGGTAGACCGTCCAGTCTAACAGACCAGGCCTATCAACTGCAGGTTCTCACCAGTCTGAACGACTATGTATATGCAATAATAAAGATTACTCCTGAACAAAATAGTGATGTGTCATCAGTGAGTGATCGCCTGCCGCTGAGGTCGTGACAACGGCGCTGCCCTACTGTGGAAATATTTCTGGCCCAAAGTGGCCCAGGTGCGCTGAGACAGAGGTTTGTATATGAAATCCGAAAATAGAGATGGGCCGCTGCACAGCCTCCCAAGGACCAAACGATGAGCCGGGATCCACCCGAGCAACACCGCCAAACAATGAGCCGATTCCCGGACTGTGTTGAGAGATGCGGATGATTGAAGGAGGGAGCACCTGTGCGTCCTCGGCCGCCGCTGCAGAGCTCCTCACCCCAGTCCCAGTGCGCGGTCAGCAGCCAGAGGTATCCGGGTCCCCGGCAACTGGGGGGATCTCAAAGGTGAGTTAGCTATCTCATCAGAGTTTGCCTTGCTGCAGCAAACCCCTCCAATCTATATGAAAGAATGTTAGGATGATTGATTGATTTATTGATTGATTGATTGATGGGGGACGTGAATCAAGATTTTAAGTCCCTTTCACAGAAGATTTTGTATGGAAAAATATCTACTATTCCAGGTATCACCACTGGATGGCACTAGAGTCACAATAATGATTTAAGGCTGAAGCTGTAGATATAGATTTTTCCCTAAAGGACCACTAGGTATCTCCCTTGTCTTTCTGAGTTTAGAAGCTGTGTTTATGAATCAGTCTCAGTTTTGATGCCACCAACATTTGTGAGACTGTCCCTGGTCCCAATTTCCTTTATGTCAGGCAGAGTACACTGTCCTTGTGTGACCCAATTTCCCCAGCCTGTTAATAGTAGTAAGCGGCTGTGTAGCTCACCAGCCCCCGAGGAGAAGCTGCTCCCCCGACCACAGCTCAACTCTCGCCCGCGCTCCCCCTCCAAGATGGCGCAGAACACAGGAGAGGTCTCCGAGGTGACAGTAACCCCCGCTCAGTCCAATCGGCTCTATCTTCCCAGGGACAGGCAGAGAGACGCACTGCACTCCCGGCAGCACTGTGAGCCGACACAGCTCCCAGGTACAAATAACTTCTTCAGCATGTGGGGGGGAAGGGCAGCAATGAGTCGGCAGGATGCCAGGCAGATCCTGGGTCACACCAGAGCCCTCAGAGGGTAGATGCGAGAGGGCGGCTCCAGGTGTAGCAGACAGCGATGCCTTACCGGGTCTTCAGGCGGGACACAGCCCCAGCAGCAGAGGAGCTCTGGGAGAGACCCAAGGCAGGAAATGGCCTTATCAACCTTTTTTGACGTTTTTAATCACTTTTTTGAAGGTTTTGTGTTATGTTTAGTGCTATGAATGTGCTAGAGATGGTTTCTGAGCAGAGGCTCCCTCTGGTGGTTACAGACAGTACTGAACCTTTCAGCGAGGAATGGCAATCTGGGATCACTAACTGGTCTGATATAAGGGAGTTTCCCTCCCATGATGGTTGCCAGTGATCAATTGTTCTTGTCTCAATTGTTGTTCCTGGTTCATTTGGAAGTTTGCTGAGTCTTGCCTGCATCTTCTGCTATCAGATAAGATATTTTCTGCTTTTATTTTTGTTCTTGCTTTTTACATAGTTCCCTGCACTTCTGTGGAGGTCAGCCAGGTCCCCTCCGGGGGTTTGTGCTCCTCTCATTTTATCTGAAGCCACTGTTATTTATTCATTTGCTTTTTCCTGTTTTTTCAGTGGCTGCGGCTTAGTTTTGTTACACCAGAGATCTGATTTAGGTGGCAGAGATCGTGTGATCTCAGGTGTTTTTGCAATCAGAAGAGTTGATATTTTTTAGGGGTTTTTTTTGCTTGCAGTGAGAATCCTTTCCTGTACTTTTCTGTCTAGACAGATTGGGCCCCAGCGTTTGCTCATTCTATTTTCTGTCTGTGTCCGTGCTTCTTCTTGTCTAACCGCCATTACATGTTTGGGGGCTTCCTATTTTCTTTGGGGATCTGCTCCGGGGCAGATAGCTTTCCTCTTTCTGCCTTTAGGTGTAGTTATCTCTCAGGCTGTGACGAGGCGTCTGGGAGCAACGTAGAAATGCTACACGGCTAACTCTAGTTGTGTGGCTAGTTCAGGTTACTGCAGTTCAATAGGTTCCAGCCTCTCTGGTGTATTGCCGTATTTGCTTTTTCTCCTCAGCTACGAAAACATAACAGTATCACCGGCCCAAACTGAAAATTATATGGTACTCACAGAAGGGAAAAACAGTGTGGAAAAAAAAAAAAAAGTTGTCAAAGTTGTCAGAGATTTTTTTTTTCTGTTTGTTGCATTTTTTCCCTCTTTTTCTCTGGGTGCTGAGGAGGATTTTTTTTCTCTCAATGGAGCTTGCACAGTTGTCTGGCCAAGTGGATCAGCTTGCCACTGAGGTTCGGAGTATTGCTACCTATCTTGCTAGGTTGCCGGTTGTGGAACCTAGGATTCCCATGCCAGATTTGTTTTTGGGGGATCGGGCTAAATTTCTGAATTTCAAAAATAACTGTAAGGTGTTTTTTGCCTTAAAGCCTAAGTCCTCAGGGAACGCAGCACAGCAGGTTCAAATTGTCATCTCTCTCCTGCGCGGCGACCCTCAGGATTGGGCTTTTTCCCTGACACCTGGGGATCCTGTTTTGAATGATATTGATGTATCTTTTCTGGCTCTGGGGTTATTGTACGATGAACCTAATGTCACTGATCAAGCTGAAAAAACCCTGTTGGCATTAAATCAGGGTCTTGAAGACGCTGAGTTGTACTGTCAGAAATTCCAAAAATGGGCAGTCCTGACCGAATGGAATGATGATGCTTTGGCAGCCCTTTTTCGGAAGGGGCTGTCAGAGAATGTAAAGGATGTTATGGTGGGATTCCCTGCTCCCTCTGGTCTCAATGATTCTATGTCATTGGCTATTCAAATTGACAGACGTTTGCGTGAGCGCAGAGGTATGCGTGAGATAGTGTTGCCTTGTGAGTCAGCTTCTGAGCCCATGCAGTGTGATAGAGTGACTTCTGGGGCACAGCGTCATGAGTTTCAAAAGCGCAATGGGTTATGTTTCTACTGTGGTGACGCCTCTTATGCTATTTCAGTCTGCCCTAAGCGGGGAAGACGTTTTGCACGCTCAGTTGTCTTGGGTAGTGTTCAGACTAAATTTCTGTTGACTGTTACCCTGATTTGCTCCATGTCCACATTTTCTGCTCAGGCTTTTGTTGATTCAGGAGCAGCTATTAACCTGATGCATTTTGACTTTGCCAAACGTTGTGGGTCTCCCATGATACCCTGCGGAAGTCTATTCCCCTACTGGGCATTGATTCTACCCCTTTGGCGGAGAATAAACCCCAGTTTTCTACTCAGGTGATAATGAGGGTTGACACAGATCATCAGGAGAGTTGCAAATTTCTGGTGCTGCATAATCTGCATGACATTATTGTACTAGGTTTCCCTTGGTTACAGTCTCATAATCCTGTTTTGGATTGGAAATCTGTGTCTGTAACCAGTTGGGGCTGCCAATGTGTTAATGCTGACACTCCTGTTTTTTCTGCCTTTCCCCAGTCTCAGGATGTTCCTGAATTTTTGACTGATTTTTCGGATGTATTTAGTGAAAGTAAATCTGCATCCTTGCCCCCTCACAGGAGCTATGATTGCGCTATTGAATTAGTGCCTGGTGGTAAATTTCCTAAAGGTCGCCTTTTAACTTGTCTGTACCTGAACACGATGCTATGCGATCTTATATCAAGGAGTCATTGGAGAAGGGTCATATCAGACCATCCTCTTCACCCTTGGGTGCCGGTTTTTTCTTTGTGGCCAAAAAGGATGGTTCATTGAGGCCGTGTATTGATTATCGTCTCTTGAATAAGATCACTGTGAAGTATCAATATCCGTTACCCTTGATTTCTGACCTGCTTTCCAGGGTGAAAAGTGCTAGTTGGTTTACCAAGCTTGACCTCAGGGGGGCGTATAACCTTATTCGCATTAAGCACGGGGATGAATGGAAGACGGCGTTTAATACCCCAGAGGGGCATTTTGAGTACCTAGTGATGCCCTTTGGGCTCACTAATGCTCCTTCTGTCTTCCAATCCTTCATGAATGATACTTTCAGGGATTTTGTGGATAAATTTCTGATTGTTTATTTGGATGATATCTTGATTTTTTCCAATGACTGGGACTCTCATGTGAAACATGTTCGGACTGTGTTCCAGATTTTGAGAGAGAATGCACTGTATGTGAAGGGATCAAAGTGTCTTTTTGGCGTACAGAAGGTCTCATTTCTGGGATTCATTTTGTCTCCGTCTGTTATTGAAATGGACCCGGTCAAGGTTCAGGCCATCTGTGATTGGGTCCAATCTACTTCATTAAAGGCTCTTCAGAGATTTTTGGGTTTTGCCAATTTTTATCGTATATTTATTGGTAATTTCTCCGGTATTGTTAAACCATTGACTGATTTGACCAAAAAGGGTTCTGATGTGGTGAATTGGCCTCCTGGGGCAGTTTCTGCGTTTCAGGAACTTAAGCAGAGATTCACTTCTGCTCCTGTTCTATGGCAGCCTGATGTTTCTCTACCGTTACAGGTGGAGGTTGATGCCTCTGAAATTGGGGCAGGTGCCGTTTTGTCCCAAAGAGATCCAGAGACCTCTAAGAGTAACCCTTGTGCTTTTTTCTCTCGAAAAATTTCTCCAACTGAACGTAGTATGACGTGGGTAATGGGGAGTTATTGGCCATGAAATGGGCCTTTGAAGAGTGGAGACATTGGCTGGAAGGAGCCAAACATCAGGTGGTGGTCCTCACGGACCATAAGAACCTAGTTTATCTCGAATCAGCCAAGAGACTTAATCCTAGACAGGCCAGGTGGGCCTTGTTTTTCACACGTTTTAATTTGTGGTTTCTTTTCTTCCTGGCACTAAGAATGTTAAGGCGGATGCCCTCTCGAGGAGTTTCTTTGCGGACTCTCCTGAGTTATCTGATCCTGCTGTTATTTTGAAAGAGGGTGTAGTACTTTCCGCCATCTCGCCTAATTTGAGACTGGCTCTGGAAGGGTGTCAGGAGGATAAACTTGAGTGCTGCCCTATTGGGAAATTGTTTGTCCCAGACCAGTGGAAGAAGAGTGTCATGTCTGAGATTCATTGTTCCGCGTTGGCTGGTCATCCCGGGATTTTTGGTACCAGAGACTTGGTGAGTCAGTCCTTTTGGTGGCCTACTTTGTCTCATGACGTCAGGGAATTTGTGCAGTCCTGTGGGACTTGCTCTCGTTCCAAGCCTTGCTCTCGCTCTAGTGGTTTGTTAATGCCATTACCTGTGCCCAAGAGGCCATGGACCCATATCTCTATGGATTTTATTTCCGACCTCCCTGTTTCTCAGAAAATGACCCTTATCTGGGTAATCTCTGATAGGTTTTCCAAGATGATACATCTTTGTGCCTAAGTTACCTTCCTCCTCCGGATTGGTGCCTTTGTTCCTTCAGCACGTGGTTCGGTTACATTGCATTCTGGAGAACATTGTGTCTGACAGAGGAGTCCAGTTTGTTTCCAGATTTTGGAGGACATTTTGTTCTAAACTTGGTGTTCAATTATCTTTCTCCTCTGCATTTCATCCTCAGACCAATGGACAAACCGAGAGAACAAACCAGACCTTGGAGACTTATTTGAGATGTTTTGTGTCTGCTGATCAAGATGACTGGGTCTCTTTTTTGCCTTTGGCTGAGTTTGCTCTTAATGATAGGGCTAGCTCTGCCACCTTGATGTCTCCATTTTTCTGCAATTCTGGGTTTCACCCTCGATTTCCTTCGGGACAGGCGGAGGCTTCTGTCTGTCCGGGTGTTGACTCTGTTGTGGAGCCAATGCAGCAGATTTGGGACCAGGTAGTGGAGAGGTTGTCTCTCTCTCAGGAGAAGGCCCAACGGTTTGCCAACCGGCATAGGACTGATGGTCCTCGGTTTAAAGTGGGGGACTTGGTTTGGTTGTCCTCAAGAAATATCCCCATGAGGGTTGCATCTCCAAAGTTTAAGCCTAGGTTCATTGGACCTTATAAGAAAAATGGAGATTCTTATTCCTGTTTCCTTCCGTTTGCTTCTTCCAGGGACATTTAAGATCCATAACGTGTTCCACAAGTCCTTATTGAAGAGGTTTGTCGAGCCAGTGGTTCCTATGGCTGCGCCTCCTGACCCTGTTTTGGTTGAGGGCAATCTGAAGTATGTGGTTGAGAAAATATTGGATTCTCGTTTTTCTAGACAGAAACTCCAGTATTTGGTTAAGTGGAGAGGTTATGGTCAGGAGGACAATTCTTGGGTGTTTGCTTTGGACATCCATGCTGGGAGACTTATCCGTGCTCATCCTGATCGGCCTGGTTGCACAAGTGTGGGTTCGATGACCCCTCCTCAAGGGGGGGTACTGTTATAAATGTGCTAAAGATGGTTTCTGAGCAGAGGCTCCCTCTGGTGGTTACAGACAGTACTGAACCTTCCAGCGAGGAATGGCAATCTGGGATCACTGACTGGACTAATATAAGGGAGGTTCCCTCCAATGATGGTCGCCGGTGATCAATTGTTCTTGTCTCAATTGTGGTTCCTAGTTCATTTGGAAGTTTGCTGGAGTCTTGCCTGCATCTGCTGCTTTCAGATAAGATATTTTCTGCTTTTCTTTTTGTGCTTGCTTTTTGCATAGTTTTCTGCACTTTTGTGGAGGTCAGCCGGGTCCCCTCCTGGGGCCTGTGCTCCTCTCAGTTTATCTGTAGCCACTGTTATTTGTTCATTTGCTTTTTCCTGTTTTTTCAGTGGCAGCGGCTTTGTTTTGTTACACCAGAGATCTGATTTAGGTGGTGGAGATCGTGTGATCTCAGGTGTTTTTGCAATCAGAAGAGTTGGTATTTTTTAGTTTTTTTTTGTTGGATTGCAGTCAGAATTCTTTCCTGTACTTTTCTGTCTAGACAGATTGGGCCCCAGCGTTTGCTCATTCTATTTTCTGTCTGTGTCTGTGCTTTCTTCTTGTCTAACCGCCATTACATGTTTGGGGGCTTCCTATTTTCTTTGGGGATCTGCTCCGGGGCAGATAGCTTTCATCTTTCTGCCTTTAGGTGTAGTTATCTCTCAGGCTGTGACGAGGCGTCTAGGATCAACGTAGGAACGCTCCACAGCTACCTCTAGTTGTGTGGTTAGTTCAGGTTACTGCAATCCAATAGGTTCCAGCCTCTCTTGTGTATTGCCGTTTTTGCTTTTTCTCCTCAGCTACCTAAACATAACAGATAGCCTGCTCACAGTAACAAAAGGGATTGAGTCCCAACCAGGAGTGCGGAAGACAGCCCCTCTTATGGTGACCACTGACCGGGAAGAAGAGCCACCCCACAAGGACAGAAGAAACGTCAAGTGTTCCAACTGTGGCAAGTTTGGCCATTTCCGGTACCGGTGCAGAGCACCTCCGCAACCCAAGATTTTGTCCAGAGGAGCAGGTCAAGGAAGAAACACAGAAAGCAGTGAAAAACCCCATCCATAGGACAGGGACAAGTCAGGTCTGCAAGAAACCACGTTCCTAACATGTAAAACCCCACCAGTGGGACCAATACCCTGAAAGTGGATGACGTAGTCAGACCTTTTCTTGTGGACACTGGTGCAGCCAGAAGTGTGATGAGACATGTGGACATCCCCGACCCAACTGCTTATCAGAATCGTCTGTGTCCTGCATGGGGATTGATGGTCAAGTCAGACATTCCAAGTTTATGAAGCCCCTGAGCGTGTGGACTCAGCCAGGACACTCTATCCTGTCCAAGTTTGTTGTATCAAAGACCTGCCCCCTCAATCTGTTGGGAATGGACCTACTGCAGAAGCTAAAGGTGACCATAGTGTTCCAGAAAGATGGGAGCATGGCATTTTTTTCACCCCTGACCCAAGAAGAATCAATTATGCTGGCAGCCCTACGGGAGCCCCAAACAACCGCTGCAGGCCTACCCCAGGAGGTGCTGGACATAGTACCAGAAAGCCTATGGACCAAGGGACTCCAGGATGTGGGGAGACTTCAAGTTGCGCCAGTGCGGGTGTCACTCAAGTCTGGAAACCCATACCCTCATAAGGCCCAGTATCCCCTGTCCATCACCCAAAGTCAAGCTGTCTCTGATCAACTGAAGGTCTAAATGAACCCGCTGTTCAAGAAACGGCCTAAGAACTTTGGCATTGGCCAGGATATTCAACCCAAGAGGGACCTTACCCGCTTTGTGAAATGACCGCACTACATCCAGCTCCAGCGCCAGAGGTCCATCTTGTTCAAGCATCTGAAGGTGCCCCCTGCAATCAACCAGTTCATCCAGGCCCTAGACCGGCAGACAGCCACTCAGCTCTTCAAACTGGTGCACAAATACCGACCTGAGACCAGGCCGGAGAAAAAGAAACAGCTGCTGGCCCGTGCTGAGCAGAAAGTAGCAGGTAAAGGAGACGCCCCAACAAAGAGACCCCCTATGATCAGAGCAGGTGTTAACAGTGACCGCCTTGGTGGAGAACTAGAAAGCCCAGCTGGTCATCATCTCTCATGATGTGGATGTTAGGGTTCGTGTTCCCAATGCTGCACAAGGGGAATCTCGAGCCATTCCCGCTGCGGTCCCCCATCCGTCTCCGGCAGCAGTGGAGTCTGCTCAGCAGAGACATCGGTCCCAGCGTCTTGGCCGGTCTAATACTGTGCAGAGACTTGCTGCTGCCTCTCCTGGATCTTCGGTTATAACTAGTGCTGGAGCAGGCAGATTTGGGACTAAGTCCTCTGTTTCTTCTTCTGAGCATGCCCAGGGCAAGATCTTCCATTGGAGATCAGGGGTCACATGCTCAGATACATCTACGACTCCTATTGGTCCTCCAGGAAGGTCCTGTAGCTGTTTGTGATCTGAATCAGCTTTCTATTGATCCTTTCTGGAAGGTCTTCTACTCATGGCTGCTATAAAGGGTTGTCCTGACCGCACGGCCGTGTGCTAGTATCAAACCTTTATGTGCTTTGCACCAGTATGGTCATGCGTGTGTGTGGTTAGGGTGGCTGAAATTCGCCATTACAATACCGACCTAATCGGTGAGGAGCTTGGTATGCTAGCTGGTCAGGGTCGGTGTCTTAGATGCCTTCAGAATACCGGCATAACCGGTGAGGAGTTTGGTTGCCGTATTCAGGGCCTGGCTTACAGATGCCATAGATAGTGCATGACCACTTCCTATGTTCGCTTAGCAGTCAACTGTGTACCTGGACACAGTAGGGTTTCTCAGCGGCTCTGTGACGCAACAGGGTTCGCTTTAAAACGCTGGTCAGCGCCCTAGCATTTTACTTTGCGGCTCACTGAAGCTAAGTGAGTTCGCACTTATTGCCATATAGCGCTGCGGCATTCCCACCAGCAACTCTGTGGATTAACAGAGTTCGCACTAACTGCCACAGCGCGCTACGGCATTTATTTTAGCGACTTTGCGGGATAACAGAGTTCGCTACTTACGCCATCTTACTAGCAGCAGGCTCTGCCTGCACGGCGGACCCCGGGCTGCGAACGCACCTCTCTACATTATTTATTAGGTGCGTTCCGCAGACCCTAACAGTGGATCTCATTGAGCTGTTTTTTTCCTGCCAGTTCTGTGCCGGAAGATGGGAGTCCCTTACTGCATTGTGAAGGGCAAGGCCAGACTGGGCCGCCTAGTCCATGGGAATCATTATGCAATCCCGGCTTTTCCCAGTGAAGAAAAAGACTGTAAAAGGAGAACCAGCCAAATTCAGAATTGTGCATGAACTGAGGGCCGTGAGCGAGGCTACAGTATTTGAAACCCCAATTGTGCTGAACCTGCACACTCTGCTCTCAAATGTACCAGCCACAGCAACAGTGTTCACGGTGATCGACCTGGCCAACGCTTTCTTCAGTGTTCCCCTTCACCCGGATGACCAGTTCCTGTTTGCCTTCACACACCAGAGGGTGCAGTACACATGGACAGTGATGCCCCAAGGTGCTCTGAACAGCCCTTCACAGTTCACCAAGGCAATGTCTTCCATCCTTGCCAACTGGATTACAGAGCATGCAAAAGTCGTTCTTCTGCAATACGTGGGCTACCTTCTCCTCTGTGCAGCTAACATTGATACCTGCACAGCCCATTCCTTGTCTCTCCTACTCTACCTGGAGGAGCATCAATGCAAGGTCTCGAAGAACAAAGTCCAGTGGTGTCAGAAGCGAGTTATGTTCCTGGGACACTGTATTGCCCACCAGATGAAACACCTGATAGATGACCTGAAGGCCACTGTGGAGAAGATAGCTCCACCAACAACACCGAAGACACTGCAGTCCATCCTTGGTCTAGTTTTGTATTGCGGAACTTGGATCCCTGATGCCTTGGTCTTAATGCAGCCTTCAACTCTTCAGGAAACTGAAAGACTCCATAGTCTCAGCGCCAGCATTGGGCCTACCTGACTACGAGAAGCCATTTCGTCTGTACCTGATGGAAAAAGAAAGCCATGCCTGACCCAGATTCAAGGGGGAGCGCAGAGACCTCTAGGCTACTTTTCAGCTTGCCTTGATCCAGTTGCAAGGGGGGCCCTATCCTGCATGAAGGCAGTATTTTGCAGCGCACACCCTCCTGGACAAGACTGCTGACATCATTCTTGGACATCCACTGGAAATTCTCTCTCCGCACGACATCTCAGCAATCCATAATCTAACTCAGCCAAAACATCTCTCCACAGCCAGGCATCTTCTCCTCCAGTGCTCTCTGCTTTTGCCTGAGAATGTCACCATCTCCAGATGCACGGTCCTCAACCCGGCCACTCTACTCCCACTCCCAAGGGGGGATGCGGATATGGACTCTTCAGAACAAAATCTGCAGGACTCTTCAGAACAAAATCTGCAGAACACCTTTCACATTGCTCCGGACTGACGACTATGATTGTTTCAGCATCATGCAACAGGACACAGCAGGATTACCCAATGTTGCGAATGAGCCACTGACCAACCCAGAATTGATCCTCTATGTACACTACCGGTCAAAAGTTTAGGGTCACTTAGAAATTTCCTTATTTTTGAAAGAAAAGCAGTTTTTTTCCAATGAAGCTAACATTAAATGATTCAGAAATACACTCTATACAGTGTTAATGTGGTAAATGACTATTCTAGCGGCAAACGTCTAGTTTGTAATGCAATATCTTCATAGGTGTATAGAGGCCCATTTCCAACAACCATCACTCCAGTGTACTTATGGTATTTTGTGTTCGCTAACTGTGTAAGAAGGCTAATAGATGGTTAAAATACCCTTTAAAACCCTTGTGCAAGTATGTTAACACAGCTGAAAACCGTTTGGTTGATTAGAGAAGCTATAAACCTGACCTTCCTTTGAGCTTGTTGAGAATCTGGAGCATTACATTTGTTGGTTCCATTAAACTCTCAAAATGGCCAAAAAAAAAGAACTTTCTTGTGAAACTCGACAGTCTATTCTTGTTCTTAGAAATGAAGGCTATTCCATGCGAAAAATTACCAAGAAACTGAAGAATTCATACAATGGTGTGTAGTACTCCCTTTAGAGGAGTGCACAAACAAGCTCTAACCAGAGAAGAAAGACAAGTGGGAGGCCCCGCTGCACAACTGAGCAACAAGACAAGTACATTAGAGTCTTTAGTTTGAAAAATTGACGCCTCACAGGTCCTCAACTGGCAGCTTCATTAAACAGTACACATTAAACGCCAGTGTCAACATCTACAGTGAAGAGGCGATTTGGGGATGCTGGCCTTCAGGGCAGATTGGCAAAACAAAAGCCATATTTAAGACTGGCTTAAATGAAAGGAAAAGATTAATATAGGCAAAAGAACACAGACATTGGACAGAGGAATATTGGCTTTTGTTTTGCCAATCTGCCCTGAAGGCCAGCATCCCCAAATCGCCTCTTCACTGTAGATGTTGACACTGGCGTTTAATGTGTACTGTTTAATGAAGCTGCCAGTTGAGGACCTGTGAGGCGTCAATTTTTCAAACTAAAGACTCTAATGTACTTGTCTTGTTGCTCAGTTGTGCAGCGGGGCCTCCCACTTGTCTTTCTTCTCTGGTTAGAGCTTGTTTGTGCACTGCTCTAAAGGGAGTACTACACACCATTGTATGAATTCTTCAGTTTCTTGGTAATTTTTCGCATGGAATAGCCTTCATTTCTAAGAACAAGAATAGACTGTCGAGTTTCACAAGAAAGTTCTTTTTTTTTGGCCATTTTGAGAGTTTAATGGAACCAACAAATGTAATGCTCCAGATTCTCAACAAGCTCAAAGGAAGGTCAGGTTTATAGCTTCTCTAATCAACCAAACGGTTTTCAGCTGTGTTAACATACTTGCACAAGGGTTTTAAAGGGTATTTTAACCATCTATTAGCCTTCTTACACAGTTAGCGAACACAAAATACCATAAGTACACTGGAGTGATGGTTGTTGGAAATGGGCCTCTATACACCTATGAAGATATTGCATTACAAACTAGACGTTTGCCGCTAGAATAGTCATTTACCACATTAACACTGTATAGAGTGTATTTCTGAATCATTTAATGTTAGCTTCATTGGAAAAAAACTGCTTTTCTTTCAAAAATAAGGAAATTTCTAAGTGACCCTAAACTTTTGACCGGTAGTGTAGATGGCTCCACATTTGGAGATGATGAAGGAAGATTCCACACGGGATGTGCAGTGACCAGCAATCAAGAAATCCTATGGTCCAGAAGTCTGTAGTCTAGCCTTTCAGCCCAAAGGGCAAAACTGATAGCGCTGATGAAAGCCTGCCAGATTGCAAAAGGCAAAGCTGCAAACGACTTTGGACCCATCTGGGCTGCGAGGAACTTCATCACAGCAAGCGAGACAACCGTGAAGCATCATGGAACCATCAGGGACCTGCTGGATGCACTCAAACTTCCAAACATGGTGGCAATTTTAAAAGTCAAAGCACATGGAAAACTGGATACAGAAGAGGCATGGGGCAATAACATAGCAGACATGGCAGCCAAAGAAGCAGCCAAAGGAGGGCAATATGGAGAAGTGGGAGAGGTCGTAGAGCCGGATGGTTACTACATGACGACTGAAGACAAGATACCTGACAAAATGACTTCCTGGGATCTGTTCAAGAAATTGCAGGACCAGGCGGAGAAGGAAAGCTGGATGTGGAAGAGAGCAACACATGAAGATGGCAGGGTGTTGTGAATGTGTTAGAAATGAATTCTGAGCAGAAGCTCCCTCTGGTGGTTACAAACAGTACTGAACCATTCAATGAGGATTGGCAATCAGGAGTTATAGACTGGTCTTATATAAGGGAGGTTCCCTCCCATCATGGTTGCCGGTGATCAATTGTTCTTGTCTCAACTGTGGTTCCTGGTTCACTTGGAAGCTTGCTGAGTCTTGCCTGCATCTTCTGCTATCAGATAAGATATTTTCTGCTTTTATTTTTGTGCTTGCTTTTTGCATTGTTCCCTGCACTTCTGTGGAGGTCAGCCAGGTCCCCTCATGGGGCTTGTGCTCCTCTCGGTTTATCTGAGCCACTGTTATTTGTTCATTTGCCTTTTCCAGCTTTTTCAGTGGCTGCGGCTTAGTTTTGTTACACCAGAGAACTAATTTAGGTGGTAGAGGTCGTGTGATCTCAGGTGTTTTTGCAGTTAGTAGAGTTGGTATTTTTTAGGGTTTTTTGGATTGCAGTAAGTGTCCTTCCTATCCTTTTCTGTCAAGGCAGATTGGGCCCCAACGTTTGCTCATACTATTTTCTGTCTGTGTCTGTATTTCCTCTTGTCTAACCGCCATTACATGTTTGGGGGCTTCGTATGTTCTTTGGGGATCTGCTCCGGGGCAGATAGCTTTCCTCTTTCTATCTTTAGGTGTAGTTAACCTCTCAGGCTGTGACGAGGCGTCTAGGACCAACGTAGGAACGCTCCACAGCTGCCTTTAGTTGTGGTGGTTGGTCAGGGTACTGCAATCCAGTAGATTCCAACCTCTCTGGTGTATTGCCGTTTTTGCCTGCTCTCCTCACCTACCAAATCATAACAGTATTACCGGCCCAAACTGAAAATTGTATGGTACTCAACAGAAGGGAAAAATAGTAAAAGGAAAAAGACAAAAGGAAGTTGTCAGAGATTTTTTTTTTTTTCTTTCTCTGTTTGTTGCATTTTTTCCCTCTTTTTCTCTGGGTGCTGAGGAGGATTTTTTTTCTCTCAATGGAGTTTGCACAGTTGTCTGGCCGTGTGGATCAGCTTGCCACTGAAGTTCGGAGTATTGCTGCCTATCTTGCAGGGTTGCCGGTTGTGGAGCCTAGGATCCCCATGCCGGATTTGTTTTTGGGGGATCGAGCTAAATTTCTGAATTTCAAAAATAACTGTAAGTTGATTTTTGCCTTAAAACCTAAGTCCTCAGGGAACGCAGCACAGCAGGTTCAAATTGTCATCTCTCTCCTGTGCGGCGATCCTCAGGATTGGGCTTTTTCCCTGATACCTGGGGACCCTGTTTTGAGTAATGTTGATGCATTTTTCTGGCTCTGGGGTTATTGTACGATGAACCTAATGTCACTGATCAAGCTGAAAAAACCTTGTTGGCATTAAATCAGGGGCTTGAGGACGCTGAGTTGTACTGTCAGAAATTCCAAAAGTGAGCGTAGAGGTATGCGTGGAATAGTGTTGCCTTATGAACCAGCTTCTGAACCCATGCAGTGTGATAGAGTGGCTTCTGGGGCACAGCGTCATGAGTTTCGAAAACGCAATGGGTTATGTTTCTACTGTGGTGATGCCTCTCATGCTATTTCAGTCTGCCCTAAGCGGGGAAGACGTTTTGCACTCTCAGTTGTCTTGGGTAGTGTTCAGACTAAATTTCTGTTGACTGTTACCTGATTTGCTCCCTGTCCACATTTTCTGCTCAGGCTTTTGTTGATTCGGGAGCAGCTATTAACCTGATGGATTTTGATTTTGCTAAACGTTGTGGGTTTCCCTTGATACCCCTACGGAAGTCTATTCCCCTACTGGGGATTGATTCTACCCTTTGGCTGAGAATAAACCCAGTTCTCTACTCAGGTGATAATGAGGGTTGAACCTGATCATCAGGAGAGTTGCAAATTTTTGGTGCTGTATAATCTGCATGACATTATTGTACTAGGTTTCCCTTGGTTACAGTCTCATAATCCTGTTTTGGATTGGAAATCTGTGTCTGTAACCAGTTGGGGCTGCCAATGTGTTAATGCCAACACTCCTGTTTTTTCTGCCTCTCCCCAGGCTCAGGATGTTCCTGACTTTTTGACTGATTTTTCTGATGTGTTTAGCGAAAGTAAATCTGCATCCTTGCCCCCCCATAGGAGCTATGACTGCGCTATTGAATTAGTGCCTGGTAGTAAATTCCCTAAAGGTCGCCTTTTTAACTTGTCTGTACCTGAACATGACGCTATGCCGTCTTATATCAAGGAGTCATTGGAGAAGGGTCATATCAGACCATCCTCTTCACCCTTGGGTGCCGGTTTTTTCTTTGTGGCCAAAAAAGATGGTTCATTAAGGCCGTGTATTGATTATCATCTCTTGAACAATATCACTGTGAAATATCAATATCCGTTACCCTTGATTTCTGACCTGTTTTCCAGGGTGAAAAGTGCTACTTGGTTTACCAAGCTTGACCTCAGGGGAGCGTATAACCCTATTCGCATTAAGCACGGGGATGAATGGAAGACGGCGTTTAATACCCCAGAGGGGCATTTTGAGTACCTAGTGATGCCCTTTGGGCTCACTAATGCTCCTTCCGTCTTCCAGTCCTTCATGAATGACATTTTCAGGGATTTTGTGGATAAATTTCTGATTGTTTATTTGGATGATATCTTGATTTTTTCCAATGACTGGGACTCTCATGCGAAACATGTTCGGACTGTGTTCAAGATTTTGAGAGAGAATGCTCTGTATGTGAAGGGATCAAAGTGTCTTTTTGACGTACAGAGGATCTCATTTCTGGGATTCATTTTGTCCCCATCTGTTATTGAAATAGACCCGGTCAAGGTTCAGGCCATCTGTGATTGGGTCCAACCTACTTCATTAAAGGCTCTTCAGAGATTCTTGGGTTTTGCCAATTTTTATCGTAAATTTATTGGTAATTTCTCTGTTATTGTTAAACCATTGACTGATTTGACCAAAAAGGGTTCTGATGTGGTGAATTGGCCTCCTGAGGCAGTCTCTGCGTTTCAGGAACTTAAGCAGAGATTCACTTCTGCTCCTGTTCTACGGCAGCCTGATGTTTCTCTGCCATTTCAGGTGGAGGTTGATGCCTCTGAAATTGGGGCAGGTGCCGTTTTGTCCAAAGAGATCCAGAGACCTCTAAAAGTAACCCTTGTGCCTTTTTCTCTCGAAAATTTTCTCCAACTGAACGTAATTATGACGTGGGTAATCGGGAGTTATTGGCCATGAAGTGGGCTTTTGAAGAGTGGAGACATTGGCTGGAGGGAGCCAAACATCAGGTGGTGTCCTCACGGACCATAAGAATCTGGTTTATCTGGAATCAGCCAAGCGACTTAATCCTAGACAGTCCAGGTGGGCCTTGTTTTTCACACGTTTTAAATTTGTGGTTTCCTTTCTTCCTGGCACTAAGAATGTTAAGGCGGATGCCCTCTCGAGGAGTTTCCTTGCGGACTCTCCTGAGTTATCTGATCCTGCTGTTATTTTGAAAGAGGGTGTAGTTCTTTCCGCCATCTCGCTCAATTTGAGACTGGCTCTGGAAGGGTGTCAGGAGGATAAACCTGAGCGCTGCCTTATTGGGAAATTGTTTGTCCCAGACCGGTGGAAAAAGAGTGTGATGTCTGAGATTCATTGTTCCGCATTGGCCGGTCATCCCGGAACTTTTGGTACCAGTGACTTGGTTAGTCGGTCCTTTTGGTGGCCTACTTTGTCTCGTGACGTCAGGGAATTTGTGCAGTCCTGCGGGACTTGCTCTCGCTCCAAGCCTTGCTCTCGCTCTAGTGGTTTGTTGATGCCATTGCCTGTGCCTAAGAGACCATGGACCCATATCTCTATGGATTTCATTTCCGACCTCCCTGTTTCTCAGAGAATGACCGTTATCTGGCTGATTTGTGATAGGTTTTCCAAAATGATACATCTTTTGCCATTACCTAAGTTGCCTTCCTCCTCCGAATTGGTGCCTTTGTTCCTTCAGCACGTGGTTCGGTTACACGGCATTCCTGAGAACATTGTATCTGACAGAGGAGTCCAGTTTGTGTCCAGATTTTGGAGGACTTTTTGTTCTAAACTTGGTGTTCAATTGTCTTTCTCCTCGGCTTTTCATCCTCAGACCAATGGACAAACTGAGAGAACAAACCAGACATTGGAGACTTATCTGAGATGCTTTGTGTCTGCTGATCAAGATGACTGGGTCTCTTTTTTGCCTTTGGCTGAGTTTGCTCTTAATAATAGGGCTAGCTCTGCCACTTTGATGTCTCCATTTTTCTGCAATTTTGGGTTTCACCCTCGATTTTCTTCGGTACAGACGGAGGCTTCTGTCTGTCCAGGTGTTGACTCTGTTGTGGAGCGTATGCAGCAGATTTGGGACCAGGTAGTGGAGAGGTTGTCCCTCTCTCAGGAGAGGGCCCAGCGGTTTGCCAACCGGCATAGGACTGATGGTCCTCGGTTTGAAGTGGGGGACTTGGTCTGGTTGTCCTCAAGAAATATCCCTATGAGAGTTGCATCTCCTAAGTTTAAGCCTAGGTTCATTGGACCTTATAAGATCATGGAGATTCTTAATCCTGTTTCCTTTCGTTTACTTCTTACAGGGACATTTAAGATCCATAACGTGTTCCACAAGTCCTTATTGAAGAGGTTTGTCGAGCCAGTGGTTCCTATGGCTGCGCCTCCTGACCCTGTTTTGGGTGAGGGCAATCTGGAGTATGTGGTTGAGAAAATATTGGATTCTCGTTTTTCTAGACGGAAACTCCAGTATTTGGTTAAGTGGAGAGGTTATGGTCAGGAGGACAATTCTTGGGTGTTTGCTTCAGACATCCATGCTAGGAGACTGATCCGTGCATATCACAGAGCTCATCCTGACCGATCTGGTTGCCCAAGTGAGGATTCAGTGACCCCTCCTCAAGGGGGGGTACTGTTGTGAATGTGTTAGAAATGAATTCCGAGCAGAAGCTCTCAGGCTGTGACGAGGCGTCTAGGACCAACGTAGGAACGCTCCACGGCTGCCTTTAGTTGTGGTGGTTGGTCAGGGTACTGCAATCCAGTAGATTCCAACCTCTCTGGTGTATTGCCGTTTTTGCCTGCTCTCCTCAGCTACCAAATCATAACAGCAGGGTATATGCAATGGACTCCAAACCCTGACTACCGCGAAGTATGTACCCTATGTTGTTTCAATGGGCGCATGGACCCACACACAGATCGAAGACACAGATGAATGATCTGATTGGTGCTTACTGTTTCGCTCCAGGGATTTCCACCCTAACAGCCAAAGTTGCTAGCAGCTGTCTGACCTGCGGCAAATGCAACCCTGGATGTGTAGAAAAAGTCCCCCCCACATCATCTGGCCAGACCACTCTACCCCTTCCAGAGGATCCAGATAGACCACATCCAGATGCCGCCAAGTGGAGGACTTGAATATACGCTTGTGGTCGTAGATGTGTTCTCAGGATGACCAGAAGCTTTCCCAGTGATTAAACAGTCGGCGAAGACTACTAAAAAAAAAGCTACTTTCAGAAATAGTGTGCAGATACGGGGTTCCAGAGGTGATAGAGAGTGATCAAGGACCTGCATTCACAGCAAACCTGACACAAGAGATCTGGTCAGCAGTAGGGTCAGACTTAGGCCTACACATTCCCTACCACCCTGAAAGCTGGAAAGTAGAAAGACTAAAGCCTGGGTCTCACATAACGATACACCAGCGATCCAGACAACGATCAGGATCGCTGGTGTATCGCTACATGATCGCTGCTGAGATGCCAAACAGGCAGCTCAGGCAGCGATCAGCACAACGACACTGCGGGTAAACATCGCTTAGTTACCCGCAGTGTACATTGGATACCAGCGCCCTGATGCAGGGAGCTGGTAACCAAGGTACACATCGGGTTTCCAGGCGCTGCGCGGTGCCTGGAAACCCGCTGTGTACCTTGGTTACCAGCGGATCGCTGGTCTCCCGCCTGTCACACGCAGCGATGCGTGCTGGCCAGCGGGAGACCAGCGATCAAAAAAATGTCCAGGACATTCAGCGACGATCAGCGATACCCCGCAGGGGGGCTGATCGTCACTGAATGTCACACACAGCGATATCGCTGGGGACATCGCTGCTGCGTCACAAAACTAGTGACTCAGCAGCGATCTCGCTAGCGATATCGCTATGTGAGACGGGGGCTTTAATGGGACACTTAAGAACAGGATGTTGAAAGTTGCCAAAGAGATAAACAAACTATGACATGAAACACTCCCAATTGCACTGTTTAGTGTAAGGCACTCTCCCTGAGGCCCAGAAAAGCTGTCACCATATGAAATTTTATTTGGGTCTAGTACCAGGTTAGGGGTATTCTGCCCTCAGCAGATGACTATGCAATATGATACTTTGTCTGTGTTAGGGCTGGCGGAACGCACCAAATAAATATAAATAATAGGTGCGTTCGCAGCCCGGGGTCCACCATGCAGGCAGAGCCTGCTGCTAGTAAGATGGCGGTATAAGCGAACTCTGTTACTTCACAGAGTCGCAAGCATAGATGCTGTGGCACTATATGGTGGTATAAGCGAACTCTGTTACACCACAGAGTCGCTGAGGTAGAGACGCAGAGATAGAGACTGTGTCCTGTTAACACCACAGGGATACACAGATAACTGCTGTGCGGATAGCAGTCAGTGGTCATGCAGTCAGCAACGCAAACAAGCAACTTCTCACCGGAGAAGCCGGTATTCTAGGGGCTTATTTCAGCCAGGCCCTGAACAAGTGCATACAAATCTCCTCACCGGAGGTGCCGGTATTCTAGGGGCTTATTTCAACCGAGCCCTAACCACATGCATGCATGATCACACTGGCGCAAAGCACATAACACAATTGATACTAGCGCACGGCCGAGCGGCCATGAGCACCTTTTATAGCAGCAGCTACAGGACCTTCCAGAAAAGGACCAATGAGAGTCGCTGCTGCAACCGAACATGTGACCCCTGATCTCCAATGGGAGATCTTGACCTGGGCATGCTCAGATGGAGAAACGCAGGACTTAGTCCCAAAGAGGTCTGCTCGCCGCTGACCAGTACTGGCTACAATAGCAGAACCTGGAGAGGCAGCAGTAATCCTCTGCACAATGTTAGACTGGGAGAGATGCTGGGACCGATGTCTCTGCTGAGCAGAGTCCACTGCGGCCGGAGACGGATGGGAGACCGCAGCAGGGAAGGTTCGAGATTCCCCTTGTGCAGAAGCGGGAACTCGACCCCTAACAGTCTGCTTATGTGATTGAACTGACCAAAAACTAATGTCCATTCTCGAGTTTTCTCCTCATTGCCAGATCCAGACTCAGTGTCCGGTACGCACTCTTTGAAGCCAGGAGACTGGGTGTTGGTGAAAAAGTTTGTAAGGAGAACACTCGAACCCAGATTTGATGGTCCTTTCCAAGTGCTGCTGACGACACCAACCTCTGTGAAACTGGAGGGAAGGCCCACTTGGATCCACGCATCACATTGCAAGAAAGCTCCCATATCAGAAGATACACCTAAGCCAGAATGATGCTGTGGATGCCCTGCCTGACCAGATAGATGACCTACCTGATGAAGAATGCACACCGCTGACTGAGCTTGCTGTTGAATAAGAGACTATGATTGCAAAGCCATGAACCCCTGTTAGTGACAGATCTCCTGACCGCCCATTTGTGAAAAGTCTGTATGGAAGGGGGGTGCATGCACTCGGCACCACCAGCAGCACAAAAGAGTTGCAGTGCTTTGGGACAGGAGGTTAGGATTAGGGCAAGTGATATTATATATATGTATTTCATGTATATCTCACTTGCATGTATACTCCTATATACCCATATATACTCACAGCTAATATATACTATAAACAATTGCTTAGAATGACCCAGTGAACCAGACCAGTGCAAACTAGACAGCTCCTTGGTACTTTCCAGACACCAAAAACAGGAACCAACAGCAGATGGTCCAAGCTGATGCATTGATTTTTGCTGAATAGCAGGAAAAAGGTGACAGTTACTCACAAACTACTAAATCAGCCTTTTTGTTATGCATTAGCCAGAAACCTTCATGTATTCAGACAACCAATAACACAGAAGCTTGATTATATGTTAATTAACTAACCTCCCCTTTCCTATAGGCAACTATAAAACCATGTAAACCATCAGTATTGATGGAATGTTATTCTGTCACCTGGTGTGTACAGTCTTCATTCTTGAGCGCTCAAAATACTTAGTCTGATTGGGAACTGCCGCAGCACACACAAGGATAGATTTATCCTAACCAAATTTCCACAACAGTTGTGCAAATGGAATAGACAACAGATGGAAATTATTGGCAATTATCAAGACACACTTAATAAAGGAGTGGTTCTGCAGGTGGGTACCACAGACAATATCTCAGTACCAATGCGTTCTGGCTGATGTTTTGGTCACTTTTGAATGTTGGTTGTGCTTTCACACTCGTGGTAGCATGAGACGGTCTCTACAACCCACACAAGTGTCTCAGGTAGTGCAGCTCATCCAGGATGGCACATCAATGCAAGCTGTGGCAAGAAGGTTTGCTGTGTCTGTCAGCGTAGTGTCCAGAGGCTGGAGGCGCTACCAGAAGACAGGCCAGTACACCAGAAGACATGGAGGGGGCCGTAGGAGGGCAACAACCCAACAGTAGGACTGCTACCTCTGTCTTTGTGCAAGGAAGAACAGGAGGAGCACTGCCAGAGCCTTGCAAAATGATCTCCAGCAGGCCACAAATGTGCATGTGTCTGCACAAACGGTTAGAAATCGACTCCATGAGGATGGTCTGAGTGCCCGACGTCCACAGATGGGGGTTGTGCTCACAGCCCAACACTGTGCAGGATGCTTGGCATTTGCCAGAGAGCACCAGGATTGGCAAATTCACCACTGGCACCCTGTGCTCTTCACAGATGAAAGCAGGTTCACACTGAGCAAATGTGACAGACGTGACAGAGTCTGGAGACGCAGTGGAGAGCGATCTGCTGCCTGAAACATCCTTCAGCATGACCAGTTTGGCAGTGGGTCAGTAATGGTGTGGGGTGTCATTTCTTTGGAGGGCCGCAGAGCCCTCCATGTGCTCGCCAGAGATAGCCAGACTGCAATTAGGTGCCTAGATGAGATCCTCAGACCCCTTGTGAGACCATATGCTGGTGCTGTTGGCCCTGCATTCCTCCTAATGCAGGACAATGCCAGACCTCATGTGGCTGGAGTGTGTCAGCAGTTCCTGCAAGATGAAGGCATTGAAGCTATGGACTGGCCTGCCCATTCCCCAGACCTGAATCCAATTGAGCACATCTGGGACATCATGTCTCGCTCCATCCACCAACGTCACGTTGCACCACAGACTGTCCAGGAGTTGGCTGATGCTTTAGTCCAAGTCTGGGAGGATATCCCTCAGATGATTTGTCACCTCATCAGGAGCATACCCAGGTCTTTTAGGAAGGCCATACAGGCACTAGAAGGTCACACACACACAACTGAGCATCATTTCTTTGTTTTGAGGCATTTCCACTGAAGCTGGATCATCCTGTAATTTGATTTTCCTCTTTGATTTTGAGTATCATTCCAAATCTAGACCTCAATAGGATATTAATTTTGATTTACATTGATCATTTTTATGTTTTATTGTTCTCAACGCATGCAACTATGTAATGAAAAAAGATTTGCAACTGGAATATTTAATTCAGTGGTTTGTAGGATGTGGTATTTTTGTGTTCCCTTTATTATTTTGAGTAGTGAATATGATTATTAATTTTTCATTTAATTTTCAGGTCTAATTATAGTTTGGATCATCGGCCATTCCTTTATTTTTTGGGGGGCCCAGAAGAGGGCCTGTCTATGGTCTTACACAGAGAACTTATCATTTAGTCCCTCTGCTGTGCAAATTTTTGGCACAGCATCCGCAGTATGAAATGGTCCAATTTCATCATAGAATTTAAGAAATGTGTTAAACTATTCCTGCTTCCTGATTTAGTCATATTTCATGTGGTCGGGAACGATAATGGAAAGATCAAAACCTTGGTCCTATTGGCTGTTATGAGATCAGATGTTTCTGGCCTGTGGCAGTCTTTTTCGTACACAGGTTGTTTTTTTCTGAAGTTGTTCCTAGACTTTTGTGGATTAAGAGTAATTTTCATTTTTTAGAAAAAAATCCATAAGAGGGTAAATAGGGGAATGGAATTTTTTTTTACCACTGTTTAATGGCTTTTCTTTTAGGCATGAGGATCTTGAAGTGTTCTTACCTGGATTGTATAGGCAGGATATGGTTCATTTGTCTGATATTGGTCTTGATAGATTTAATTCAAATTTGCAGTCGATACTCGAAAAATGGCTGTTTTTTTTGGAGGGCCACGTCTCGATGATTCGTGGCTGTTGGGAAAATCGCCCAGTCCATGGGTGGATTGGTTATTTGTGTTGGAATTTTATGGACATTTATCTGATTAATTATTGAAGTATTATATTATTATTTAGGTTTAAGTAACCCAAAATAAACATCACGGCCATGTTTCTTCCATTAAAAGGTGTTGTGTCTATTCTTTATTTGTATGAATGGGTCTTGTGTGGCCATGGTAGCCCCACCGTATAAAATAAAGGCATAAAGGGGGGATCTCATGGCAACACAGGCTGTGAATAATCTCCATTTTATTCAAAAGAATTGCCTTAGTTGGTTTTCGTTTACATATAGGTCAAACAAAGGTCAGTATGATGGCTGGGGTTTTTCCACGAACGGTTTTAAACTGGTTTCTGACCAGTTCAATTGGCACCTGTTGTGGCGGATTCTTATTGGTTGTTTTATATCTTGGGGGCTGATTTAGGATATATAAAGCCCTGTTTAGGCTTATTTTCTGTATTCCATGGTTTATATGAAGAAAAGAAGATCCCACCCTCCCTCCCTCCCTTATTTAAATTTTTCTGTTGTGATGTTTTGTGGGAAAATCGCCCAGTCCATGCGCGGATTGGTTATTTGTGTTGGAATTTTATGGACATTTATCTGATTAATTATTGAAGTATTATATTGTGGCACCCCAGGAGTTCGGCTGCCACAGTTACCTTGCCTCCCTCCAGAGGGGAGTGATGTCATGCCTGAAAGCAAGGAAGGATCCCCTTAATAGGTAACAGAGCATACAATACCTTTCTTACTCCAGGCCAGAAGGGGAGCTCTAACACCTGATTTCAGGAGAGCTCCTCTAGAACATTCTGGCTGGGGGAGGAGTTAGTGAGTCTGGCTCTAGGGTTGAGAGAGGAAAGAGGTGTGGAGACAAGCTGGGAGAAGACAGGAGCTATAGCAGAGCTCACCCCCAGGTCTGAGCGCCAGAAACCGGACCCCGCAGTCCGAGGCTGAGTGGGTAACTAAAGTCCCAGCAGCAGAATCCGGAGGGCAGGAGACAGCAGGTTCTCTGCCCCAACTAAGACTCTACTACACAGCAGTAGCACATGTGAGCTGGAGACTCCCTATATGAGTGATTCCTGAAGCAGGCTACCTTTGCCTGTTATGAGAGTGAAGTTCTACTTAGACCAGAGACAGAGGAACTTGAACGGAGCTTACAGCAGCAAGTGCCTCAGAGAATAGCGCTAGAAAGGAGACTTCACATCCCACCTGAAATAAGGAGATTGCAAATTGCTTTCAGGCCGACCGACTCCAGCACCATCTGTGCTCAATGCCATGGATACTTTGCCTGCAAAAACTGTGAGTAAAGCTTTGTAAACTGCATCTGACTGAGTCCTCTCAAGTTCTTCCTGCAAAACACACTCCACTCAGCTACATCTCCCAGCACCATTACTTTCTACAACATCTCTCCCTGCTCTGAGACCACAAGCTTTACCTGTGGAAAGCTATTCCAACTCTGCTGCATCACCACCAGTCTCAGATGATCTGCACTGCAGCGCTGGTCACCTCTGACCAGAAACCACAGGTGGCGTCACGAACACCTTACTACAAACTCTATCATCCCCTGTAAATATTCCCCTTTTATTGGATGCCCAGGGCCACAGACCAGGTCACTGCTGCTGGGACATATACCTTTAAGACACCGGCCCGGTACCGAGTATCCCACTGCCCTGGCGGGTGATCCAATATTATTTAGGTTTAAGTAACCCAAAATAAACGTAATGGACATTTTTCTTCCATTAAAAGGTGTTGTGTCTTTTCTTTATTTGTATGAATGGGTCTTGTGTGGCCATGAAGAAATTTTAAACCCATGGCACTGTAGCTAATCTCCCTGGACATGGATGGCAGAGAAAAAGTGATGAAAGGTTGCAATGCAGGATAGTCCGGATGATGGATAAGCAGCCCCAATCAAGTTCCAAAGAAATTTAAGCTGTCCTACAGGCTCAGGTGCATCAGTGTCAGTGCAAACTATTTGTCGAAATTTGAATGAAATGAAACGCTATTGCAGGGGACTCAGGAGGACCCCACTGCTGACACAGACATAAAAAGCCAGATTGCCATTTGCCAAAATGTGCAGTGGGTATGGAAAGTATTCAGACCCCTTTAAATCTTTCACTCTTTGATTCATTGCAGCCATTTGGTAAATTCAAAAAAGTTCATTTTTTTTCTCATAAATGTACACTCTGCACTCCATCTTGACTGAAGAAAACAGAAATGTAGAAACGTTTGCGAATTTATTTAAAAAGAAAAACTGAAATATCACATGGTCATAAGTATTCAGACTCTTTGCTCAGTATTGAGTAGAAGCACACTTTTGAGTTAGAATAGCCATGAGTCTTCTTGGGAATGATTCAACAAGTTTTTCACAATTGGATTTGGGGATCCTCTGCCATTCTTCCTAGCATATGCTCTCCAGTTCTGTCAGGTTGGATGGTGAACGTTGGTGGATAGCCATTTTCAGGTCTCTCCAGAGATGCTCAATTGGGTTTAGGTCAGGGCTCTGGTTGGGCCAGTCAAGAATGGTTACAGAGTTGTTCTGAAGCCACTCCTTTCTTATTTTAGCTGTGTGCTTAGGGTCATTGTCTTGTTGGAAAGTGAACCTTAGGCCAAGTCTGAGGTCTAGAGCACCCTGGAAGAGGTTTTCACCCAGCATATCTCTGTACTTGGCCGCATTCATGTTTGCTACAAATGCAACCACTCATCCTGTCCCTGCAGCTGAAAAACACCCCCATAGCATGATGCTGCCACCACCATATTTCTCTGTTAGGATTGTATTGGGCTGGGGATAAGCAGTGCCTGGTTTTCTCCACACATACCGCTTAGAATTATCACCAAAAAGTTCTGTCTTTGTCTCATCAGACCAGAGAATCTTATTTCTCATAGTCTGGGAGTCATGTGTTTTTTAGCAAACGCTATGCGGGCTTTCATATGTCTGGCACTGAGGAGAGGCTTCTGTCGGGCCACTCTGCCATAAAGGCTGGAGGTGGGCTGCAGTGATAGTTGACTTTGTGGAACTTTCTCCCATCTCCATCTGTGGAGCTCAGCCACAGTGATCTTGGGGTTCTTCTTCTTTACCTCTCTCACCAAGGCTCTTCTCCCATAATTGCTCAGTTTCGCAGGACAGCCAGGTCTAGGAAGACTTCTGGTGATCCCAAATGTTAGGGTTCAAGTTCTCACTGCTGTACAAGGGGAGTCTTGAACCAGTCCCGCTGCGGTCCCCCATCCATCTCCGGCCGCAGTGGAGCCTGCTCAGCAAAGACGTCGGTCCCAGCAACTTGCCCGGTCTAATACTGTGCAGAGACTTGCTGCTGCCTCTTCAGGTTCTACTATTGTAGCCAGTACTGGTCAGCGGTGAGCAGACATCTTTAGGACTAAGTCCTTTGTTGTTTCATCTGAGCATGCCCAGAGCAAGATCTCCCATTGGAGATCAGGGGTCACATGCTCAGATATAGCTGCCACTCCTATTGGTCCTTCAGGAAGGTCCTGTGGCTGTTGATGTTCTGAAGCAGCTTCCCATTGGTCCTTCCTGGAAGGTCTTTTTCTCGTGGCTGCTATAAAAGGCTGTCCTTACCACACGGCCGTGCGCTAGTATCAAATCTGTTACGTGCTTGCGCCAGTGTGGTCATGTATACATGTGGTTAGGTCTGGCTGAAATAAGCCCCTAGAATACCGGCACCTCCGGTGAGGAGATTGTATGCACGTGTTCAGGGCTCGGCTGAAAACGCCATTAGAATACCGGCTACTCCGGTGAGGAGATTTCTACTTGTGTTCTGTTTGCATGACCACAGACTGCAATCCGCTTAGCAGTCATCTGTATTCCCTGTGAGTCTAACAGGACACAGTCTTTGTTACAGCAGCTCTGTGAATTAACAGAGTCCGCTTATATCGCCATATAGTGCTACGGCGTTTACTTCTGCGACTCTGCGGGATAACAGAGTTCGTTCATACTGCCTATTTACGCCATCTTACTAGCAGCAGGTTCTGCCTGCACGGTGGACCCCAGGCTGCGAACGCACCTCTCCTTAATATCTATTAGGTGCGTTCCGCAGTCCCTTAACATAATACTAGCGCCAGGGTCTGGCTAGTAAAATGGCAGATGACCAGCGTCTACCACAGTACATCCAGCAGCTGGAGGGTAGGTTGGCAGCTCTTGAGCGCACAACCTCAGCTGTGGATGTTTCCGCAGTCGCTGTTCAGGCTGCTAGCGTGGCTGCAGCCAGTTTGTCCTCTGCCACCTCTGCCCCTACATTATCCCACCTCCCGCTTCCTGACAAGTTTTCCGGTGACAGCAAGCAATGTCGGGGATTCGTGAGTCAGTGCTCTATACAGCTCGAGCTTCTGGCTGCACGTTTCCCCACGGATCGGGCACAAGTGGGTTTTGTACTGTCTCTACTCTCGGGCAGAGCGTTGGAGTGGGCAACGCCGCTGTGGGAGCGCGACAATCGTGTGGTGCGGAGTGCTCCTCATTTCCTGGAGGCTCTTAAAAAGGTCTTTTTTGGACCTCAGGTCACCCACGATACGGCGCTCCAACTGCTGGCAGTGGCACAGGGTTCGTCTTTGGTCAGTCAGTTTTCCATCCAGTTTCGGACTCAGGCCTCAGAGCTAGACTGGTCGGATAAAGTTCTCATTCCAGTCTACTGACGAGGACTGGCTGACCATGATAAAGATGCTTTGGCTACCAGGGAGATTCCCGCCACACTGGAGAAGCTTATCTCCATATCGACCTCCGTTTTCACGAGCGGAGGTTGGAGCGGGCCCAGTGTAGGCACAGGATTCGGTTGGCTCCTACCTTTGCCAAACCTCTCGAACCCCCCGATCTGGCGTCCGAACCCCAAAAGGCCACAGAGGTTCCTCGTGCAGGACCTAAGTCTCTGTCCGTCCGAGTATCTGTGGTCTGTAACCTTTGTCAGCAGACAGGACACTATGGTAACAAATGTCCACAGCGATCGGGGAAGCGATCGCGTCTAGTGGCCCTGGGAGGAGTTTCACTAGAGACAGCGGCATTTTCCTCCAAGATGACATTTAAAGGGACAGTCACTGTAGACTCTTCCACACTTACAGTCGAGCTTTGTGTGGAGTCAGGAGCAGAGGGGAATTTCATGTCATCTACCTTTGCTCGTCGCCACGCAATACATCTGGTAGCGCTCGACAAACCAGTGACTGTCCGGGTAGTGAATGGGTTGACATTGCCCTCGCCAATTACACATCAGAATGTCCCTCTTACTTTGTGTGTACCCCCTTCCCATCAGGAAATTAATTCCCTTCTCGTCCTTCCCGAGGGAATAGACGAAATCCTACTGGGAATACCCTGGCTCAGTTCCCACTCCCCTCATATTGAGTGGACCTCCGGTACGATACTGGGTTGGAGTGAGTCATGTAAGGACAGATGTGTCAGGGAGTGCATTCAGGTTACCACTACAGAGATACCCGCAGATCTTTCTCCTCTTCCAAAGTGCTATCAGTCATATGCAGACGTGTTCTCTAAAAAGGCTGCGGAGACTCTGCCGCCCCATCGTCCCTACGACTGTCCTATTGAGCTCTTGTCTGGAGCAGCACCTCCTCAAGGAAGGGTCTATCCCCTCTCTTCCTGAGACGGAGGCTATGTCTCAATATATCCAGGAGAATCTGGCAAGAGGATTCATTAGGAAGTCGGTGTCACCAGCAGGAGCGGGGTTCTTCTTCGTGCAGAAGAAGAGTGGAGAATTACGTCCGTGTATAGATTACAGAGGTCTTAACGCCATCACCGTTAAGAATAAGTACCCGTTGCCCCTGATTTCTGAGCTCTTTGATAGGCTCCGGGGAGCAAGGGCATTTACTAAATTCGATCTGCATGGTGCTTATAACCTGATTCGCATTCGTGAAGGGGACGAATGGAAGACGGCTTTTAATACCAGGGATGGGCATTATAAATACCTGGTGATGCCCTTCGGGCTCTGTAATGCCCCAGCCGTTTTCCAAGACTTTGTCAATGACATCTTCCGGGATATGCTTTCCACCTCTGTAGTAGTCTATCTGGATGATATTCTCATCTTTTCTCCAGATATTGACTCTCACCGGAGGGATGTCTGCAAAGTCTTCGACCTGTAACGGGTGAACTCCCTCTATGCAAAGTTGGAGAAATGCATGTTTGAGCAGGAGTCGTTACCTTTCCTGGGATATATCATCTCCGTCCAGGGATTGGCTATGGATCCTGCCAAACTACAGGCTGTGATGGATTGGCAAGAACCCCATTCTCTTAAAGCGGTGCAGTGCTTTATGGGGTTCATTATTACTATCGCCAATTCATTCTCCACTTCTCCACTTTGGTAGCTCCCTTGGTAGCCCTCACCAAGAAAAGAGCGAATCCCAAATTGTGGTCAGAGGAGGTCTCCAAGGCCTTTACTTCAATTAAGTCCCATTTTGCTAGCGCTCCCAACTTACATTGCCCCGAGGTTGATAAGCCTTTTATATTGGAGGTTGATGCCTCGTCCGTTGGTGCTGGAGCAGTTCTTTTTCAAAAGGATGCTCAAGGTCGGAAACATCCTTGTTTCTTCTTTTCCAAGACCTTCACACCAGCGGAGAGGAATTATTCCATTGGGGATAGGGAGTTGCTAGCCATGAAGTTAGCCTTTTCCGAGTGTAGACATCTCCTGGAGGGGGCTCGCTTTCCCTTTCAAGTTTTCACTGACCACAAAAATTTGGTCTATTTACAGACCACCCAGCGGCTAAATTCTCGTCAGGCCAGATGGTCCTTGTTCTTCTCCCGGTTCCATTTCACCCTCCATTTCCTCTCCGGTGAGAAGGACATTCACGCCGACGCTCTATCTCGCTCCGTGGTGTCCTCTGAGGAGGAGGAGGAGGAGCCTTGGCTTATTGTCCCCACAGAGAGCCTAAGAACGGTGGGTCCGGTTTTGCTTGAGTCTGTGCCGCCGGCAAGACTTTTGTGCCTACCAATTTGCGACCGGAAGTACTCTCTTGGGCACATTTGTCCAGGGTGGGTGGACATTTTGGGATAAAAAGGACTTCTGAGTTACTGGCGAGGACATACTGGTGGCCGCAGATGGCCCGTGACGTCAGGGAGTATGTTCAGGCGTGCGTCTCCTGCGCCAAGAATAAATCCCCTCGACAACGGCCAGCTGGGCTACTTTTCCCTTTGCCGGTGGCAGACAGGCCCTGGGAAATGGTCGGGATGGATTTTGTGGTGGGCTTACCCAAGTCTCGGGGCTGCATCATCATCTGGGTGATAACCGACCACTTCTCTAAAATGGTGCACTTGGTGCCGTTACCACGGTTACCGTCTGCACGGGCCTTGGCAGCATTATTCATTAGGCATATTTTCCGCCTACACGGAATTCCAGACAAAATTGTCAGTGATCGAGGTCCCCAGTTTGCGTCTCGGTTCTAGAGAAAGCTGTGTCGTTTACTCAGCATTGAGTTGAATCTCTCCTCTGCTTACCATCCCAAGACGAATGGGTTGGTAGAGAGGGCCAACCAGACCTTCGTCACATACTTGTGACATTTTGTCTCTGCCAGGCAGGATGACTGGGCATCCTTGCTACCGTGGGCTGAGTTCGCTCTAAATAATGCTGTGGCTGACTCCACCGGACAGACCCCATTCCTCCTGAATTACGGTCAGCATCCGCGGGTACCAGTGACCATTCCCGTGTCTTCCGCCGATTCCAGGGTGGCAGACTGGGCTGTGGAGGCACGGGACATTTGGGACCGCACCCAGGATGCCATTCAGGCCTCCAAAGAGAGGATGAGGTCTTTGGCTGATGCCCATCGGCGCCCCGCTCCTACATTTTCTCCGGGTGACCTAGTGTGGCTCTCTGCCCGGAACATCAGGCTACGTGTAGAGTCCACCAAGTTGGCACCTCGCTTTTTGGGTCCCTTTAAAGTTCTTGAGCAGGTGAACCCAGTGGTTTACTGCCTAGCCCTTCCGCCTCGCCTTGGTATCACCGACACCTTTCACGTGTCCCTCCTGAAACCCGTGGCCATTTCCCGGTTTTCTGAGTCATCTGCCGGGACGTCGGGTTCATCTACCGACGATCATGAGGTGAACGCCATTGTTGGGCGCAAGGTGGTACGAGGCAAAAAAAATTATTTGGTGGATTGGAGGGGTTATGGGCCTGAGGATAGGTCCTGGGAGCCTGACATGCATGTTCACGCTCCGCAGCTCATCGCTGCCTTTGAGTGCAGCGAGGCCCAAAGAAGGAGGGGCCAATGTTAGGGTTCAAGTTTCCGCTACTGCACAAGGGGAGTCTCGAACCAGTCCCGTTGCGGTCCCCCATCCATCTCCAGCCGCAGTGGAGCCTGCTCAGCAAAGACGTCGGTCCCAGCGTCTCGCCCTGTCTAATACTGTGCAGAGACTTGCTGCTGCCTTTTCAGATTCTGCTATTGTAGCCAGTACTGGTCAGCGGCAAGCAGACGTCTTTAGGACTAAGTCCTTTGTTGCTTCATCTGAGCATGCCCAGAGCAAGATCTCCCATTGGAGATCAGGGGTCACATGCTCAGATACAGCTGCCACTCCTATTGGTCCTTCAGGAAGGTCCTGTGGCTGTTGATGTTCTGAAGCAGCTTCCCATTGGTCCTTCCTGGAAGGTCTTTTTCTCGTGGCTGCTATAAAAGGCCATCCTTACCGCACGGCGGTGCGCTAGTATTAAATCTGTTACGTGCTTGCGCCAGTGTGGTCATGTATGCATGTGGTTAGGTCTGGCTGAAATAAGCCCCTAGAATACCGGCACCTCCAGTGAGGAGATTGTATGCATGTGTTCAGGGCTCGGCTGAAAACGCCATTAGAATACAGGCTACTCTGGTGAGGAGATTACTGCTTGGGTTCTGTTTGCATGACCACAGACTGCAATCCGCTTAGCAGTCATCTTTGTTCCCTGTGAGTCTAACAGGACTCAGTCTTTGTTACAGCGGTTCTGTGAATTAACACAGTCCGCTTATATCGCCATATAGTGCTACGGAGTTTACTTCTGCGACTCTGCGGGATAACAGAGTTCGTTCATACTGCCTATTTACGCCATCTTACTAGAAGCAGGCTCTGCCTGCACGGTGGACCCCAGGCTGCGAACGCACCTCTCCTTAATATCTATTAGGTGCGTTCCGCAGTCCCTTAACACCAAACTTCTTCCATTTAATGCAGTGTTTCTCAACTCCAGTCCTCAGGACCCACCAACAGGTCATGTTTTCAGGATTTCCTTAGTATTGCAAAGGTGATGGAATTAATGCTTGAGCAGGTGATAAAATTATCACCTGTGCAATACTAAGGAAATCCTGAAAACATGACCTGTTGGTGGGTCCTGAGGACTGGAGTTGAGAAACACTGATTTAATGATTATGGAGGCCACTGTGCTCTAAGGAACCTTGAGTACTGCAGAAATTGTTTTGTAATCTTGGCAAGATCTGTGCCTTACCACAATTCTGTATCTGAGCTCCTCGGCCAGTTCCTTTGACCTCATGATTCTCATTTGGTCTGATATGCACTGTGAGCGGTGAGGTCTTATATAGACAGGTATGTGCCTTTACAAAACAAGTCCTGTCCGTTTAATTAAACACAGCTGCAGTCCATTGAAGGAGTACAATCATCTCAAGGAGGATCACAAGGAAATGGACAGCATGTGACTTAAATATGAGTGTCTGAGCAAAGGGTTTGAATTCTTTTGACCATGTGATATTTCAGCTGGGTTTGGGTCCCAGCAGGACAATGACCCAAAACATACTTCAAGAAGCACCCAGAAATGGATGGAAACAAAGCGCTGGAGATTTCTGAATTGGCCATCAATAAGTCTGGATCTAAATCCCATTAAACATCTGTGGAGTTATCTCTAAAAGTACTGATGGAGAAGGCCCCATTTAAATATGAGAGATCTGGAGCAGTCTGCCAAAGAAAAGTGTTCCGAAATTCCAGTTAAGAGGTGTAAGAAGCTTACTGATGGTTATAGGAAGCGATTGATTGCAGTTATTTATTCCAAAGGGTGTGCAGCCAAATAGTAAGTTGAAGACGCCAAGAATTTTGTGTGTTTTGTGTGAAACTGTGTCCAATTTCCCTTTTATGGCAGTTTTTTTTAGTGTTTTTTCAATATACACAAAGGAATTACGGTAAACATGTATAACAAAACGTGTAATTGCAAGAATTTTCTGGTAGAAATACTTCATTTTCTGGAACAATTTCAAGGGTGCCAACACTTTTGGCTGTAACGGTATGCAGGTATGGACTGGGGCTGAAATTCATCCCTGGCATTTGATATCACACAGGAGCATGTTGCCACATCCCCAAGAACCAGATGGGATATTTTACTAATATTACCCTGAATGGAGGAAATGAAGATTTACTACAAGACCAATATTTCGTGGCCTGCTGGGGTAAGTGACGGAGTCAGCGACCTTGTGCTCTGTCTCAACTCTTAACAGTATGGGTGTCTTGAGAATACTGGTTCTGTTTACAACGCAGCAGACAAAGCAGCCCACGATCAGACAGGCCTTTCTGGCATTTGCCAGAATTGCCTGATGGCCAGTCCGACCCTGACTGTATGTATATGTTACATTTTAAGCAACCGTCTGTAACTCACCTTTTTGCAATTTAAATTCGGAACAAAGGAACTGTGCTTCTTCTCTCACTCTCTCCTCAAGGGATTTCTTGCCCATTCCAAAGTTTCTAAGTGTTGTTAAGGTAAACCTTCTTTGTTCTTGCCATGATCTCCCATATCGGGCGAATACCAAGCCTAACAGGTACAACACATAAAATATTCATTATCAAATGATCAAACAACTGTAGTGTTTATAATTTTCAATTTATATATCCCAACTTTGGAAGTCAAGAAAGAAGGACACATATGGCAGAGCTCTATGGCACTGCAGTAATATTTGTTTTACGCTAAGTCAGTTCACTAACCTTGCTCTTGCAGGAATAGTGCTCTTAGTGAAGCCCATTAGTATTCCTGAACAATATGATACCCTTTCATGGCCCCCACTTTGCCCTCCATAAACAGGTTGATGCCCACCTAATTCCCAACACACACATGATGCTCACACATTACATTCGCATACACAAAATATGACTCTCACAGGCTCCCAAATATGGTATGATGTCTGCACAGGAACATGTCCAAAGCCTCCTACACTCCATAGGATTCCTCTTTTTGCCCCGTGATATACAGTATGAAACACAAAATGTGTCCCCACACACAATATGATTACTATACAATTCATTCCCCTACACATAGTATGATGCCCCTGCACTACATGCCCCCAAAACAGTATAAGGTCCCAACACACAGTATGATATCCCACACAGTACATTTCCCTACACATAGTATGATATCCTCCCTAGTATATTCACACATGCACAGTATGATGTCTCCCACAGTATATTCCCTCCACATACAGTATAATGTCCCCACAGTACATTCCCCCCACACAAGCTGAAGTCCACACATATAATATTATAATTATTATTCATTTCCCTACACACTATGATGTCTCCACAGCACATTTCAATTAAAAAAAGTTGTGAAGTAGACATCTGTCAGTACAAAATAACTGTTCAAACCAAGCACATGCGCCTCTGATGCACACTTAGTGTGGCTAAGCAGTTCAGTGCACCTTCCCACCTACTTGTTTCCATCTATCTCTGCCATCCTGTGACTCCTGTAAACAAGGACTGTCATTCAATGAATAAGGGGTGGTGATCGGGGGCAATCACACAGAGGCTCAATAGGTTAGAGGGCCTACTACCACATCTAAAGCAGCAAGCAATAACGGTCTTGATTTTACAGGTGCAATTCATTATTACTATCTACGTCATCTCATGCAAAACATACCATAAAAGCCATTCCTTATGGTGAATTTAATTTAATAGAATTCGAAAATTATGTTCTGACTACAACACTTTTCTTGAAGAGAGTCAGATTGTTCGCAGGCACCTATTTGAATGATATAAGTTGAATGGAGCAGGTCAGATATGACCTTGGTCAGATGCAACATCATTTTAAGTGTGACATCTTTGAAGTGTTACATCAGAAATATACCAGAATGATAGCGCATGATAGCACCCCAGAATCCTATGTACTCCTCTTTTTCTGTTTTAACTGGTACGTCTGAACCATCTCTCAATCCAGAATACCCACTGCACCCCAGAATCCTATGTACTCCTCTTTTTCTGTTTTAACTGGTACGCTGCTGCTTTTTCCCTAATTTTAATTCCATGTAGCGTACTTCATATTTACTGAATGCATATTGATATGTCTGTGATCCTCACTCCTAGGCCTATCCCTCCATCGTAATCTGTCTTTCTTCAGCTTTGATGCTTGGCAAAAGTTCTATTAACTGCAATCTGTTAATTGCTCCCTGCTGTGAACTGTCCTCCTGCTCCTTTCTCCTCCCCTCTCTCTCTCCCACCTGGCTTAATTTCTTGGACATATGAATGGTATAAGTTGAATGGAGCAGGTCAGATATGACCTTGGTCAGATACGAAATCATTTTAAGTGGAACATCTTTGAAGTGTTACATCAGAAATATACCAGAAATAGTCCAGAAATCGTACAGAAGGTAAGAATAATCACTGTCTTCTAATTTTACTTGCCTTCCTCTTCTTACCCTGCTCTTTAACCATGCTCACATTTGGCCTCACCATTTTTGCTCCACTAATCTTCACTCTCCTTCGCTATCCCCAAACCCCTGCAAGCTCGAACCAAATAACTGTCTCCCCCTCTCTCTTACCCTCCTACACCGCCTCATCTGCAGACCTGCTTCTTAACCCCAGACCTCTCCCACTAAAATATAACATAAGCCTGTCACTCTCCTTCACTCATCTGCTTTCCCTTTCTCTGCTTCTTCTCACTGCTGGCGACATATCCCCCAATCCTGGCCCCTCCTACCTCATACATCCCACTAATCCTCACCCCTATACTTCTCTGTTGTGAATGGGTTTGAGATGAGTTCTGAGCAGAGGCTCCCTCTGGTGGTTACAAGCGGTACTAGTGAGGATTGGGAATCAGGTGTTACTGATTGGTCTTATTTAAGGGAATCATTTTCCCATCAGGGTTGCCGGTGATCAATTGTTCTGGTCTGAATCCTTCTTTCCAGTTTCCCTTGTAGCCTGCTGTGTCGTGTCTGCATCTCCTGCTGTCAGATAAGACAATTTCTTATTTTGTGTTTTTGCTATATTTTTGCATTTTGTCCTGCACTTCTGTGGGGGCCTTCTGGGTCCCCTCCGGGGGCTTTTGCCCTCTCAGTTTAGTCCAGCCACTGTGTTTTGTACTTTTGCAGTTTTTTCAGTGGCTGCTGTTTTTGTTACACCAGAGAACTAATTTAGGTGGTAGAGGTCGTGTGATCTCAGGTGATTTTGAAATTAGTAGAGTTGGTGTTTTTCAGGGTTTTCTGGGATTGCAGTAAGTACCCTTCCTATCCTTTTCTATTTAGTTAGTTAGGGCCCCAGCGTTTGCTCATACTATTTTCTTTCTGTGTCAGTATTTCCTCTTGTCTAACCGCCATTACATGTTTGGGGGCTTTCTATTATCTTTGGGGTTCTGCTCCGGGGCAGATAGCTTTCCTATTTCTATCTTTAGGTGTAGTTAGTTTCTCAGGCTGTGACGAGGCGTCTAGGACCATCGTAGGAACGCTCCACGGCTGCCTCTAGTTGCGGTGGTTAGTCAGGGTACTGCAATCTCATAGATTCCAACTGCTCTGGTGTATTTCCTTTTTTACCTGCACTCCTCAGCTACCGTAACATAACAGTATCACCGGCCATAAAAATTGTATGGTACTCACAGAAGGGAAAAAATATTTTGAAGGAAGAAAAGTTGTCAGAGATATTTTTCTGTTTGTTGCATTTTTTTTTTTTTTTTTTTTTTTTTTCCCTCTGTATCTCTGGGTGCTGGGGAGGATCTTTTCTCCCAATGGAGTTTGCACAGTTGTCTGGCCGTGTGGATCAGCTTGCCACTGAGGTTCGGAGTATTGCTGCATATCTTGCTAGGTTGCCTGTTGTGGAACCTAGGATCCCCATGCCAGATTTGTTTTCAGGGGATCGAGCTAAGTTTCAGAATTTCAAAAATAATTGTAAATTGTTTCTTGCCTTAAAATCTAAGTCCTCAGGAAACGCAGCGCAGCAGGTTCAAATTGTCATCTCTCTCCTGCGCGGCGATCCTCAGGATTGGGCTTTTTCCCTCACACCTGGGGATCCTGTTTTGAGTGATGTTAATGCATTTTTTCAGGCTTTGGGGTTATTGTACGATGAGCCTAATGTCACTGATCAAGCTGAAAAAGCCTTGTTGGCATTAAATCAGGGGCTTGATGACGCTGAGTTATACTGTCAGAGATTCCGTAGGTGGGCAGTCCTGACCAAATGGAATGACGACGCTTTGGCGGCCCTTTTCCGGAAGGGTCTGTCGGATAATGTAAAGGATGTTATGGTGGGATTCCCTGTCCCCTCTGGTCTCAATGATTCTATGTCATTAGCGATTCAAATTGACAGACGTTTGCGTGAGCGGAGAAGTATGCGTGGAGTGGTGTTGCCTTGTGAGCCAGCTGCTGAGCCCATGCAGTGTGATGGAGTGGTGTCTGGGGCACAGCGTCATGAGTTTCGAAAGCGCAATGGGTTATGTTTCTACTGTGGTGATGCCTCTCATGCTATTTCAGTCTGCCCTAAGCGGGGAAGACGTTTTGCACGCTCAGTTGTCTTGGGTAGTGTTCAGACTAAGTTTTTATTAACTGTCACTCTGATATGCTCTCTGTCCTCATTTTCTGCTCAGGCTTTCGTTGATTCTGGAGCAGCTATTAACCTGATGGATTATGATTTTGCTAAATGTTGTGGATTTCCCTTGATACCCCTACAGAAGTCTATTCCCCTACTGGGGATCGATTCTACCCCTTTGGCTGAGAATAAACCCCAGTTTTCTACTCAGGTGATAATGAGGGTTGAACCTGATCACCAGGAGTGCTGCAAATTTTTGGTTCTATATAATCTGCATGACATTATCGTGCTGGGTTTCCCTTGGTTACAGTCTCATAATCCTGTTTTGGATTGGAAATCTGTGTCTGTAACCAGTTGGGGCTGCCAATGTGTTAATACCAACACTCCTGTTTTTTCTGCCTCCCCCCAGGCTGAGGATGTTCCTGACTTTTTGTTTGATTTTTCTGATGTGTTTAGCGAAAGTAAATCTGCATCCTTACCTCCCCATAGGAGCTATGACTGCGCTATTGAATTAGTGCCAGGTAGTAAATTCCCTAAGGGTCGCCTTTTTAACTTGTCTGTACCTGAACATGACGCTATGCGGTCTTATATCAAGGAATCATTGGAGAAGGGTCATATCAGACCATCCTCTTCACCCTTAGGTGCCGGTTTTTTCTTTGTGGCCAAAAAAGATGGTTCATTAAGGCCGTGTATTGATTATCGTCTCTTGAACAATATTACTGTGAAATATCAATACCCGTTACCCTTGATTTCTGACCTGTTTTCCAGGGTGAAAAACGCTACTTGGTTTACCAAGCTTGACCTCAGGGGGGCGTATAACCTTATTCGCATTAAGCACGGGGATGAATGGAAGACGGCATTTAACACCCCTGAAGGGCATTTTGAGTACCTTGTGATGCCCTTTGGGCTCACTAATGCTCCTTCCGTCTTCCAGTCCTTCATGAATGACATTTTCAGGGATTTTGTGGACAAGTTTCTGATTGTTTATTTGGATGATATCTTGATTTTTTCTAATGACTGGGACTCTCATGTGAAACATGTTCGAACTGTATTCCAGATTTTGAGAGAGAATGCTCTGTATGTGAAGGGATCAAAGTGTCTTTTTGGCGTACAGAAGATCTCATTTCTGGGATTCATTTTGTCCCCATCTGTTATTGAAATGGACCCGGTCAAGGTTCAGGCCATCTGTGATTGGGTCCAACCTACTTCATTAAAGGCTCTTCAGAGATTTTTGGGTTTTGCCAATTTTTATCGTAAATTTATTGGTAATTTCTCTGTTATTGTTAAACCATTAACTGATTTGACCAGAAAGGTTTCTGATGTGGTGAATTGGCCTCCTGAGGCAGTCTCTGCGTTTCAGGAACTTAAGCAGAGATTCACTTCTGCTCCTGTTCTACGGCAGCCTGATGTTTCTCTGCCATTTCAGGTGGAGGTTGATGCCTCTGAAATTGGGGCAGGTGCCGTTTTGTCCCAAAAAGATCCAGAGACCTCTAAAAGTAACCCTTGTGCCTTTTTCTCTCGAAAATTTTCTCCTACTGAACGTAATTATGACGTGGGTAATCGGGAGTTATTGGCCATGAAGTGGGCTTTTGAAGAGTGGAGACATTGGCTGGAGGGAGCCAAACATCAGGTGGTGGTCCTTACGGACCATAAGAATCTGGTCTATCTGGAATCTGCCAAGCGACTCAATCCTAGACAGGCCAGGTGGGCCTTGTTTTTCACACGTTTTAATTTTGTGGTTTCCTTTCTTCCTGGCACTAAGAATGTTAAGGCGGATGCCCTCTCGAGGAGTTTCCTTGCGGACTCTCCTGAGCTATCTGATCCCTCTGTTATTTTGAAGGAGGGTGTAGTTCTTTCCGCCATCTCGCCTAATTTGAGACTTGCTCTGGAGGGGTGTCAGGAGGATAGGCCCGAGCGCTGCCCTGTTGGAAAATTGTTTGTCCCGGACCAATGGAAAAAGAGTGTGATGTCTGAGATTCATTGTTCCGCATTGGCTGGGCATCCCGGAATTTTTGGTACCAGAGACTTGGTTAGTCGGTCCTTTTGGTGGCCTACCTTGTCTCGCGATGTCAGGGAATTTGTGCAGTCCTGCGGGACTTGCTCTCGCTCCAAGCCTTGCTCTCGCTCTAGTGGTTTGTTGATGCCATTGCCTGTGCCCAAGAGACCATGGACCCATATCTCTATGGATTTCATTTCCGATCTTCCTGTTTCTCAGAGAATGACCGCCATCTGGGTAATTTGTGATAGGTTTTCCAAAATGATACATCTTGTGCCATTACCTAAGTTGCCTTCCTCCTCTGAATTGGTGCCGTTGTTCCTTCAGCACGTGGTTCGTTTACACGGCATTCCTGAGAACATTGTGTCTGACAGAGGAGTCCAGTTTGTTTCCAGATTTTGGAGGACTTTTTGTTCTAAACTGGGTGTTCAATTGTCTTTCTCCTCGGCATTTCATCCTCAGACCAATGGTCAAACTGAGAGAACAAACCAGACATTGGAGACTTATCTAAGATGCTTTGTGTCTGCTGATCAGGATGACTGGGTCTCTTTTTTGCCTTTGGCTGAGTTTGCTCTTAATAATAGGGCTAGCTCTGCCACTTTGATGTCTCCGTTTTTCTGTAATTCTGGGTTTCACCCTCGATTTTCTTCAGGACAGACGGAGGCTTCTGTCTGTCCAGGTGTTGACTCTGTTGTTGAGCGTATGCAGCAGATTTGGGACCAGGTAGTGGAGAGGTTGTCCCTCTCTCAGGAGAAGGCCCAGCGGTTTGCTAACCGGCATAGGACTGATGGTCCTCGGTTTAAAGTGGGGGACTTGGTCTGGTTGTCCTCAAAGAATATTCCTATGAGAGTAGCATCTCCTAAATTTAAGCCTAGGTTCATTGGACCTTATAAGATCATGGAGATTATTAATCCTGTTTCTTTTCGTTTGCTTCTTCCAGGGACATTTAAGATCCATAACGTGTTCCACAAGTCCTTGTTGAAGAGGTTTGTTGAGCCAGTGGTTCCTGCTGCTGTGCCTCCTGACCCTGTTTTGGTTGAGGGCAATCTGGAGTATGTGGTTGAGAAAATATTGGATTCTCGTTTTTCTAGACGAAGACTCCAGTATTTGGTTAAATGGAGAGGTTATGGTCAGGAAGATAATTCTTGGGTGTTTGCTTCTGACATCCATGCTAGGAGACTTATCCGTGCGTATCATAGAACTCATCCTGACCGACCTGGTTGCTCAAATGAGGGTTCGGTGACCCCTCCTCAAGGGGGGGTACTGTTGTGAATGGGTTTGAGATGAGTTCTGAGCAGAGGCTCCCTCTGGTGGTTACAAGCGGTACTAGTGAGGATTGGGAATCAGGTGTTACTGATTGGTCTTATTTAAGGGAATCATTTTCCCATCAGGGTTGCCGGTGATCAATTGTTCTGGTCTGAATCCTTCTTTCCAGTTTCCCTTGTAGCCTGCTGTGTCGTGTCTGCATCTCCTGCTGTCAGATAAGACAATTTCTTATTTTGTGTTTTTGCTATATTTTTGCATTTTGTCCTGCACTTCTGTGGGGGCCTTCTGGGTCCCCTCCGGGGGCTTTTGCCCTCTCAGTTTAGTCCAGCCACTGTGTTTTGTACTTTTGCTTTTTGCAGTTTTTTCAGTGGCTGCTGTTTTTGTTACACCAGAGAACTAATTTAGGTGGTAGAGGTCGTGTGATCTCAGGTGATTTTGAAATTAGTAGAGTTGGTGTTTTTCAGGGTTTTCTGGGATTGCAGTAAGTACCCTTCCTATCCTTTTCTATTTAGTTAGTTAGGGCCCCAGCGTTTGCTCATACTATTTTCTTTCTGTGTCAGTATTTCCTCTTGTCTAACCGCCATTACATGTTTGGGGGCTTTCTATTATCTTTGGGGTTCTGCTCCGGGGCAGATAGCTTTCCTATTTCTATCTTTAGGTGTAGTTAGTTTCTCAGGCTGTGACGAGGCGTCTAGGACCATCGTAGGAACGCTCCACGGCTGCCTCTAGTTGCGGTGGTTAGTCAGGGTACTGCAATCTCATAGATTCCAACTGCTCTGGTGTATTTCCTTTTTTACCTGCACTCCTCAGCTACCGTAACATAACACTTCTCACAGTAAGAGAAACTACCACAATCCCTCACACTTAAAACCTGTGCCACTGACCCCTACCCCCCAGCTTCCTCTCTCTGGAGCACTCTGTAACGCCCGCTCCATCTGTAACAAGCTCCACGTGATCCACAATCTCTTTACTTCCCGCAACCTCTCCTTCCTGGCCCTCACTGAGACCTGGCTGACGCCCCCTGACACGGCCTCCCCTGCTGCACTGAGTTACATTGGCCTCCACTTCACCCACACTCCTCGCTCTGGCAACAGACATGATGGAGGCGTGGGTTTCCTTCTTTCTAATAACTGCTCCTTCAACCCTATCCAACCCCCACCCTCCCTCATCCTCCCTTCCTTTGAGGTCCACTCGGTCCATATCTACTCTCCCTCTAATCTCCAAATGACCGTCATATACCGACGACCAGGCTCAGCCACTGCCTTCATTGACCAATTCTCCAGCTGGCTTCTTCACTTTCTCTCTGCTGACATCCCCACCATCATCATGGGTGACTTTAATATCCCTACTGACACCCGCCAGCCAGCAGCCTCCAAACTCCTGTCACTTACTTCATCCTTTGGACTTACTCAGTGGTCCTCCACAGCCACCCACACAGGCGGACATACTGTTAGGGTCTGCGGAACGCACCAAATATATGAGGTAGAGAGGTGCGTTCGCAGCCCGGGGTCCACCGTGCAGGCGGAACCTGCTGCTAGTAAAATGGCGAAAGTAGCGAACTCTGTTATCCCGCAGAGTCGCTAAAATAAACGCCGTAGCGCGTTGTGGCAGTAAGTGCGAACTCTGTTAATACCCAGAGCCGCTAACGGAAATGCCACAGCGCTATATGGCGATAGGTGCGAACTCACTTAGCTTCAGTGAGCCGCAAAGTAAAACGCTAGGGCGCTGTCTAGCGTCGAAAGCAAACCCTGTTACGTCACAGGGCCGCTGAGGAAAAGTGCTGTGTCCTGTCAGGCTCTCAGGTACACAGTTAAGTGCTAAGCGTACATAACGCGTGATCATGTGCTAATGTCCTCGCGGGAGTCACCCGCAATCTATGGCGTCTGAACGCCAGACCCTGAATACGGCAATCAAAACTCCTCACTGGTTACGCCGGTAATCTAGGGCATCTAGGACACCGACCCTGGCCAGCTACCATACCAAACTCTTCACCGATTAAGTCAGTATTCTAGTGGCTTATTTCAGCCGGGTCCCTAACCACACATACGCATGATCACACTGGCGCATAGCATACAATGGTTGATATTAGCGCATGGCGGCCCAGCCATGCTACCCTTTTATAGCAACAGCTACAGGACCTTCCAGGAACAAGGACCAATGAGCCGCTGCAGCACCTGAACATGTGACCCCTGATCTCCAATGAGAGATCTCACTCTGGGCATGCTCAGATGGGAAAACGCAGGACTTTGTCTCAAAGACGACTGCTCCAGCACTGGCTATAATAGCAGATCCAGGAAAGGCAGCAGCAAGTCACTGCACAGTAGAGGAGTGGGCAAGACGCCCGGACCGACGTCTCCGCTGAGCAGGCTCCACTGCGGCCGGAGACGAATGGGAGACCGCAGCGGGACGGGTTCGAGACTCCCCCTGTGCAGCAGCGGGAACTCGAACCCTAACATTACCCCCCCTCCTAGGGCCCCCCCTTCTCTGGGCCTCGCTGCGTTCAAAGGCAGCGATGAGCTGCGGAGCGTGAACATGCTCGGCAGGCTCCCAGGACCTATCCTCAGGCCCATAACCCCTCCAATCCACCAAATAAAATTTTTTGCCTCGTACCACCTTGCACCCAACAATGGCATTCACCTCGTAGTCATCCGAAGACGAACCCGACGTCCCGGCAGATGACTCAGGCAACCGGGAGATGACCACGGGTTTTAGGAGGGACACATGGAAGGTGTCGGAGATACCAAGGTGAGGCGGAAGGGCCAAACGGTAAACCACAGGGTTCACCTGCTTGAGAACCTTGAAGGGACCCAAATAGCGGGGTGCCAATTTAGTGGATTCCACCCGTAGCCTGATGTTTCGGGCGGAGAGCCACACTAGGTCACCAGGAGAAAATGTCGGAGCGGGACGCCGATGAGCATCGGCAGAATTCCTCATCCTTTCCTTGGAAGCCTGAATGGCATCCTGGGTGTGGTCCCATATGTCCCGTGTTTCCACAGCCCAGTCTGCCACCCTGGAGTCAGCGGAAGCAACGGGCATGGGCACCGGTACCCGCGGATGCTGGCCGTAATTTAAGAGGAATGGGGTCTGTCCGGTGGAGTCAGCCACAGCATTGTTTAGCGCAAACTCCGCCCACGGAAGCAGGGATGCCCAGTCATCCTGCCTGGCAGAGACAAAATGTCGCAAGTAGGTGACCAAGGTCTGATTGGCCCTCTCTACCAACCCATTCGTCTCGGGATGATATGCAGAGGAGAGGTTCAATTCAATGCAGAGTAGATGACACAACTCTCTCCAGAACCGAGACGCAAATTGGGGACCTCGATCGCTGACAATCTTGTCTGGCATACCGTGTAGACGGAAGATGTGTCTAATAAATAATGCTGCCAAGGCCCGTGCGGAAGGTAACCGTGGTAGCGGCACTAAGTGCACCATTTTGGAGAAGTGGTCGGTGATCACCCAAATGATAGTGCAACCCCGAGACTTGGGTAAGCCCACCACAAAGTCCATCCCGACCATCTCCCAGGGCCTGTCTGCCACCGGCAAAGGAAAAAGTAACCCAGCTGGCCGTTGTCGAGGGGACTTGTTCCTGACGCAGGAGACACACGCCTGAACATACTCCCTGACGTCACGGACCATATGTGGCCACCAGTATGTCCTCGCCAATAGCTCAGTTGTCCTCTTTGCCCCAAAGTGTCCACCCACCCTGGACGAGTGTGCCCAAGAGAGTACCTCCGGTCGCAAATTAGTGGGCACAAAAGTCTTGCCCGGAGGCACAGACTCTAGCGAAACCGGGGCTACAGTTCTCAGGCTTTCTTCAGGGACAATAAGCCGAGGCTCCTCATCCTCCTCCTCTGATGACACTAAGGAGCGAGAGAGAGCGTCGGCCCGAACATTCTTCTCACCGGAGAGAAAATGGAGGGTGAAATGGAACCGAGAGAAGAATAGGGACCATCTGGCCTGGCGAGAATTTAGCCGCTGAGCCGTTTGCAAATATACCAAGTTCTTGTGGTCGGTGAAGACTTGAAAGGGAAAACGAGCTCCCTCCAGAAGATGTCTCCACTCTGAGAAGGCCAATTTCATAGCCAGCAACTCCCTGTCCCCGATGGAATAATTCCTCTCTGCTGGTGTAAAGGTCTTAGAAAAGAAGAAGCAGGGATGCTTCCGACCTTGAGCATCCTTTTGATATAGGACTGCTCCAGCACCAACAGAAGAGGCGTCCACCTCTAAAACAAACGGTTTATCAACATCAGGGCGATGTAATATGGGAGCACTGGCAAAATGCGACTTGATGGAAGAGAACGCCTTGGAGACCTCCTCAGACCACAACTTGGGATTTGCTCCCTTCTTGGTGAGGGCTACCAAGGGAGCTACCAAAGTCGAGAAATGGGGAATGAACTGGCGATAATAATTAATGAACTCCATAAAGCGCTGCACCGCTTTAAGAGAATGGGGTTCTTGCCAGTCCATTACAGCCTGTAGTTTGGCAGGATCCATAGCCAATCCCTGGGCAGAGATGATATAGCCCAGAAAAGGTAAGGACTCCTGCTCAAACACACATTTCTCCAGCTTGGCATAGAGGGAGTTTGCCCGTAAGAGGTCGAAGACTTTGTTGACATCCCTCCGGTGAGAGTCTATATCTGGTGAAAAGATGAGAATATCATCCAGATAGACTACCACAGAGGTGGAGAGCATATCCCGGAAGATATCATTGACAAAGTCTTGGAAAACAGCGGGAGCATTACAGAGCCCGAAGGGCATCACCAGGTATTCGTAATGCCCATCCCTGGTATTAAAAGCTGTCTTCCACTCGTCCCCCTCACGGATGCGAATTAGGTTATAGGCACCACGTAGATCAAGCTTGGTAAATACTCTTGCTCCTCGGAGCCTATCAAAGAGCTCAGAGATTAGGGGCAACGGGTACTTATTCTTGACGGTGATGGCGTTAAGACCCCTGTAGTCAATGCATGGACGTAATTCTCCGTTCTTCTTTTGCACAAAGAAGAACCCTGCCCCTGCTGGTGACACCGACTTCCTAATGAACCCTCTTGCCACATTCTCCTGAATGTACTGGGACATGGCCTCCGTCTCAGGGAGCGAGAGGGGGTATACTCTCCCCCGAGGAGGTTCTGCTCCAGGCAAGAGATCAATAGGGCGATGAGGTGGAAGAGTCTCCGCCGCCTTCTTGGAGAAAACGTCTGCATATGCCCAATAACACTGAGGAAGAGAAGTGAGATCTACGGGTATCTCTGTGGTGGTGACCTGAACGCACTCCCTGATACACCTGCCTCTACATGAATCACCCCAACCCAGTATCCTCCCAGAGGACCACTCAATATGGGGAGAGTGGTAATGGAGCCAAGGTACTCCCAGCAACACCTCGTCTATTCCCTCGGGCAGGACAAGAAAAGAAATACTCTCCTGATGGGACGGGGACATAGATAAAGTGAGAGGGATCGTCTGGTGGGTGATTTGGGAGGGCAGAGTTGATCCATTCACTACTCGCACAGTCACCGGTTTGGCGAGCATCACCAGAGGTATAGTGTGGCGGAGAGCAAATGCAGAGGACATGAAATTCCCCTCGGCTCCGGAATCCACACAGAGCTCAGCGGAGAGCGTGGATGGACCTACTGTAATTGTCCCTTTAAAGGACCACTTGGTGGAAAATGCCGCAGTGTCTAGTGAACCTCCTCCCAAGGTCACTAGACGCGACCGTTTTCCCGACCGCTGTGGACATTTGTTGGCATAGTGTCCTAACTGCTGGCAGATGTTACAGACCACGGGTACTCGAGCGGCCCGGGACTTAGGTCCCACTCGAGAAACCTCCATGGCCTTATGGGAGTCGGGCGCCTGGCTGGAAGATTCCAGAGGTCTGGCGAAGGTGGGAGCCAGCCGGAACCTCTGCCTACACTGGGACCGCTCCAACCTCCGCTTGTGAAAACGGAGGTCGATGCGGGTAGATATGGCGATAAGCTTCTCCAGTGTGGCGGGAATCTCCCTGGTAGCCAAAGCATCTTTAACATGATCAGCCAGTCCTCGCCAGTAGACTGGAATGAGTACTTTATCCGACCAGTCTAGCTCTGAGGCCAGAGTCCGAAACTGGACGGAAAACAGACTGACCAAAGACGAACCCTGTGCCAATGCCAGCAGTTGTAGCGCCGTATCGTGGATGACCTGAGGTCCTAAAAAGACCTTTTTTAGAGCCTCCAGAAAACGAGGAGCACTCCGCACCACACGGTCGTCACGCTCCCACAGCGGGGTGGCCCACTCCAACGCTCTGCCTGACAGAAGCAAAATTATAAAGCCCACTTGTGCCCGATCCGTGGGGAAACGTGCAGCCAGAAGCTCGAGTTGTATAGAGCACTGACTCACGAATCCCCGACATTGCTTGCTGTCACCAGCAAACTTGTCTGGAAGCGGGAGGTGGGATATTGTGGGGGCAGATGTGACAGTGGACACACTGGCTGCAGCCACGCTAGCAGCCTGAACAGCGACTGCGGTAACATCCACAGCTGAGGTTGTGCACTCAAGAGCCGCCAACCTACCCTCCAGCTGCTGGATGTCCCGTAGTAGACGCTGGTCATCCGCCATTTTACCAGCCAGACCCTGGCGCTAATATTATGTTAGGGTCTGCGGAACGCACCAAATATATGAGGTAGAGAGGTGCGTTCGCAGCCCGGGGTCCACCGTGCAGGCGGAACCTGCTGCTAGTAAAATGGCGAAAGTAGCGAACTCTGTTATCCCGCAGAGTCGCTAAAATAAACGCCGTAGCGCGTTGTGGCAGTAAGTGCGAACTCTGTTAATACCCAGAGCCGCTAACGGAAATGCCACAGCGCTATATGGCGATAGGTGCAAACTCACTTAGCTTCAGTGAGCCGCAAAGTAAAACGCTAGGGCGCTGTCTAGCGTCGAAAGCAAACCCTGTTACGTCACAGGGCCGCTGAGGAAAAGTGCTGTGTCCTGTCAGGCTCTCAGGTACACAGTTAAGTGCTAAGCGTACATAACGCGTGATCATGTGCTAATGTCCTCGCGGGAGTCACCCGCAATCTATGGCGTCTGAACGCCAGACCCCGAATACGGCAATCAAAACTCCTCACCGGTTACGCCGGTAATCTAGGGCATCTAGGACACCGACCCTGGCCAGCTACCATACCAAACTCCTCACCGATTAAGTCGGTATTCTAGTGGCTTATTTCAGCCGGGTCCCTAACCACACATACGCATGATCACACTGGCGCATAGCATACAATGGTTGATATTAGCGCATGGCGGCCCAGCCATGCTACCCTTTTATAGCAACAGCTACAGGACCTTCCAGGAACAAGGACCAATGAGCCGCTGCAGCACCTGAACATGTGACCCCTGATCTCCAATGAGAGATCTCACTCTGGGCATGCTCAGATGGAAAAACGCAGGACTTTGTCTCAAAGACGACTGCTCCAGCACTGGCTATAATAGCAGATCCAGGAAAGGCAGCAGCAAGTCACTGCACAGTAGAGGAGTGGGCAAGACGCCCGGACCGACGTCTCCGCTGAGCAGGCTCCACTGCGGCCGGAGACGAATGGGAGACCGCAGCGGGACGGGTTCGAGACTCCCCCTGTGCAACAGCGGGACCTCGAACCCTAACACATACATTAGACCTCATCTTCACCCGCCTCTGTTCCCTATCTAATCTCACAACCTCTCCCCTTACCCTATCTGACCACCACCTAATAATATTAATCTTTATTTATATAGCGCCAACATATTCCGCTTTACAGTTTAACAGTTTCAAAACACAAGTCATAAGTAACAACGTTAACAATACAATAATTAAAGCAAAATAAGCCGCCCCTGCTCGTGAGAGCTTACAATCTACAATGAGGTGGGGGAGATACAAAGTACAGGTGTGTATATACAATGGTGCATTTACAATGATGGTCCAGCCATCTTGAGGGAGTGAGGGATGGATGGAGATAGTGAATGGGCTACACATACACACTTACACATAGAATGACTTTGATAAGTGAATGTGATAGGCCGCTCTGAACAAATGTGTTTTGAGGGAACGCCTGAAACCATGTAAATTGTGGATAGTCCTAATTTCTTGGGGTAGAGCATTCCATAGGATTGGCGCAGCGCGGGAGAAGTCTTGGAGTCGGGAGTGGGAGGTACGGATTAGTGCAGAGGTTAGTCGAAAGTCGTTTGAAGAGCGCAGCAGTCGGTTAGGCCAATAGATAGAAATGAGGGAGGAGATGTAGGGGGGTGCTGCACTGTGGAGAGCTTTGTGGGTGAGAACCAGTACTTTGAATTGGATCCTATAATGAATGGGCAGCCAGTGTAAGGACTGGCTAAGAGCGGACGCGTCCGAGTACCGATTAGCCAGACGGATGACCCTGGCTGCTGCATTACTCACCTTCTCATCCTTGTCCTCTTCACCTGCCACCTATGTCCAGCCACTGGCACATCCTCGCAGAAACCTCGCACACCTAGACATTCACAGGCTCTCAGACTCTCTTCTACCTCCGTCCTCCATATCTTCACTTCACGACACAGACAGCGCCACCGCTTTCTATAACACCATCCTCACATCTGCCATAGACTCAGTCGCCCCTCTCACGCACGGCAAAGTGTGACGAATCAATAGGCAACCCTGGCACAACAATCTCACCAAATAACTTCGACAATCATCCAGGGTCGCCGAGCGGCATTGGAAGAAAACACGCCTGCCAGACGACTTCACTGCTTTCAAACAAGCTACACTTGCCTTCAAAATAACCCTCACCTCTGCTAAACAGACCTATTTCACAAACCTTGTATCTTCATTATCCTACAACCCAAAACAACTGTTCAGCACATTCAACTCTCTCCTTCGCCCACCACTGCCATCTCCAACTCCCCTCATTTCTGCCGAGGACTTTGCCACCTACTTCAAAATAAGATCAACCAAACAAGGCAAACCTTTACTGTTCCACCACCCCAACCACTCCATATACCAGACCTCTGCCCTTCCCTAATAACCTCCTCTCCAACATCACTGAAGGAGAGCTTACTCATTTCCTTTTCAAATCACACTTCACCAGCTGTGCACTTGACCCCATCCCTTCCCACCTGCTCCCCAACCTCACTAACACGCTCATCCCAGCCCTAACCCATCTCTTCAACCTATCGCTATCTTCTGGTACCCTTTCCTCTGCCTTCAAACATGCCACCATCACACCCATCCTCATAAAAACAAACCTTGACCCATCTGCTATGCCCAGCTATCGCCCAATATCATTGCTCCCGTTTGCTTCCAAACTCCTTGAGCAGCATGTCCACGCTCAACTTTCCTCCCACCTTTCATCTAACTTTCTCCTTGACAACCTCCAATCTGGCTTCCGCCCCACCACTCCACTGAAACTGCCCTGACCAAAATTACTAATGACTTACTCACAACCAAAGCTAACAGACAGTTCTCCATCCTCCTTCTCCTTGACCTGTCCTCTGCCTTTGACACAGTCGACCACTGCTTACTGCTACAGATTCTTTCTTCCCATGGCATCAAAGAACTTGCCCTGTCCTGGATTGCCACTTACCTTTCCAACCGCACATTTAGCATCTCCCACTCCCACACTACCTCCTCATCCCGCCCTCTCTCTGTTGGAGTCCCTCAAGGCTCTGTCCTGGGGCCCCTAATTTTTTCCATCTATACCCTTGGCCTAAGACAACTCATAAAGTCCCATGGCTTCCAGTACCACCTGTATGTGGACGACACTCAGATCTACCTCTCTGGCCCAGATATCACCTCTCTGCTGTCCAGAATCCCGGAGTGTCTATCAGCCATATCCTCCTTCTTCACCTCTCGCTTCCTAAAACTCAATGTAGACAAAACTGAACTCATCATATTTCCTCCATCTCACGTATCTTCCCTACCCGATCTATCTATTATGGTAAATGGCATCACGCTATCTCCCACACCTGAAATCCGCTGCCTCGGAGTAACTCTCGACTCTGCCCTGTCCTTCAAACCACACATCCAAACTCTTGCCACCTCCTGTCGCCTCCAACTTAAAAACATTTCCAGAATCCGTCCCTTCCTCAGCCCTCAATCTGCTAAAACTCTTGTGCATGCCCTCATCATCTCCCGCCTTGATTACTGCAACACCCTCCTCTGTGGCCTCCCCGTCAACTCTCTTGCACCACTCCAGTCTGTCCTCAACTCTGCTGCCCGACTAATCCACCTCTCCCTCGCTACTCCCTGTTTCTCCCCTCTGCAAATCCCTCCACTGGCTCCCAATTCCCCAACGAATCCAGTTCAAACTACTAACACTGACCTACAAAGCCGTCCACAACATGTCCCCTCCCTATAATCTCCCAATATTTTCCTTCACATAATCTTCGATCCTCCCAAGACCTCCTACTATCCTCCACACTTATTCGTTCCTCACACAACCGCCTTCAAGCTTTCTCCCGAATATCCCCATCCTCTGGAATTCCACGCCTCAACATGTACGATTATCCAAAACCCTTGGATCCTTCAGACGGAACCTGAAAACCCATCTCTTCAGGAAAGCCTACAGCCTGCAATAATCATTCTGCCGGCTCTCCACCACCCGAGCTTCCGCCTCGCCACCACCATCCGAGCTTCCGCCTCGCCACCACTACCCTAGCTGCCTCCTCGCCGCCACCACCCGAGCTGCCATTACCACCAGAGCTGCCGCCACGCCGCCAACACCAGAGCTGCCGCCTCGCCGCCACCACCAGAGCTGCTGCTTCGCCGCCACCACCAAAGCTGCCGCCTCGCTGCCACCACCACCAAAGCTGCCGCACCCCGACCTTCTGTTTCTTCCCCATTATCCCGTAGAATGTAAGTCTGCAAGGGCAGAGTCCTCTCCCCTTTGTACCAGTCTGTCATTGTAAATTTGTTTACCGTAAACGATATCTATAACTTTGTATGCAACCCCTTCTCATGTACAGCACCATGGAATTAATGGCGCTATATAAATAAATAATAATAATAAATAGATAGATAGAGGGTATAATCAACATGATATCCAGATGGCTTTTGATAAAGTCTCTAAACAGCCTAGATTTAACCCCTCTCAAAACACGCCTGCATCGACGGAGTCTCATTCTTTAATTACTTTTTCCACTCCTTATAGCCCACAGTTTAATCTTATCAAGAATATTGTTAAAAAATATCTCTCTGTTATAAATCAGGATGATAAATTGCATAAAATTGCTAGTAATGGATGTAGGTTTGTAGCTAGAAGGGGTTATAGCCTTGGTAACGTTTTGTCTCCCAGTATGTTGAACCAAGGTATACCACTTAAAACCTGCTTATCTACAACGGATTTTTATAAATGTGGGGCAATCGTTGCAATGTTTGTACATTTGCATTGGATAAAAATACATTTATTAGTTCTTTTTCAGGTTTCACTCAGGGCATCACCTCTTTTTTGAACTGTGATACGCAATATGTAGAATCCTGCATTTGCTGCATGGCTTGCAGAATGCAGTATATTGGTTGCACCACAAGAAAAATTAAAAAATGCATAGCAGAACATCTTGCTAACATCCAAAATAAGAATGTGTCTTATTCGGGTGCGTCAAAGCATTTTGTAAATGTCCATCATGGTGATATCACTCATTTTGTTTTTTATGCATTTGAAAAAATTTCTATCCCTATATGTGGTTTGATAGCAAAAACTATTATCCACACATGAGGCATATTGGATTTTGAAGTTGGACACTAAATTTCCAAATGGAATGAATTCTAGAAATGATCTTTTTTACATATATTAACCCCTTCACCCCAAGGGTGGTTTGCACGTTAATGACCGGGCCAATTTTTACAATTCTGACCACTGTCTCTTTATAAGGTTATAACTCTGGAACGCTTCAACGGATCTTCGCGATTCTGAGATTGTTTTCTCGTGACATATTGTACTTCACGTTAGAAGTAAAATTTCTTCGATATAACTTGCGTTTATTTTTGAAAAAAACGCAAATAGGGCGAAAATTTTTAAAATTTTGCAATTTTCAAACTTTGAATTTTTATTCCCTTAAAACAGAAAAATATGTCACATAAAATAGTTAAGAAATAACATTTCCCACATGTCTACTTTACATCAGCACAATTTTGGAACCAAAATTTTTTTTTGTTAGGAAGTTATAAGGGTTAAAAGTTGACCAGCGATTTCTCATTTTTACAACAAAATTTACAAAGCCATTTTTTTTAGGGACCACCTCTCATTTGAAGTCACTTTGAGGGGTCTATATGGCAGAAAATACCCAAAAGTGACACCATTCTAAAAACTGCACCCCTCAAGGTACTCAAAACCACATTCAAGAAGATTATTAACCCTTCAGGTGCTTCACAGGAACTAAAGCAACGTGGAAGGAAAAAATGAATATTTAACTTTTTAGCCACAAAAATGATCTTTTACAAACTTTTTTTTTATTTTCACAAGGGTAAAAGGAGAAAATGGACAGATAAGGTTGTTATGCAATTTCTCCTGAGTACGCCAATACCCAATATGTGGGGGAAAACCACTGTTTGGGCACACGGCAGAGCTCGTAAGGGAAGGAGCGCCGTTTGACTTTTTCAAACTAAAATTGGCTGGAATTGAGATTGGACGCCATGTCGTGTTTGGAGAGCCCCTGATGCGCCTAAACAGTGGAAAGCCCCACAAGTGACACCATTTTGGAAACTAGACCCCCTAAGGTACTTATCTAGATCTGTTGTGAGCACTTTGAACTCCCAAGTGTTTCACAAAAGCTTATAATGCCTGGGTGTGAAAAAAAAAAAAAACAATTTTCCACAAAAATGATTTTTTAGTCCCAAATTTTTGAATTTTCCCAAGGAAATTGGACCCCAAAAGTTGTTGTCCAATTTGTCCTGAGTACGCTGATACCCCATATGTGGGGGGGGGAACTGTTTGGGTGCACGGCAGGGCTTGGAAAGGAAGTAGTAACGTTTTGGAATGCAGACGTTGATGGGGGTCATGTTCAGTTTGCAGTGCCCCAGATGAGCCTAAACAGTGGAAACCCCCCACAAGTGACCCCATTTTGGAAACTATACCCCCTAAGGAACTTATCTAGATCTTTGGTGAGCACTTTGAACCCCCAAGTGCTTCACACAAGTTTATAATGCCCGGGCATGAAAATAAAAAATCCTATTTTTTTCCCACAAAAATTATATTTTAGTCACTAATTTTTTATTTTCTCAAGGGTAACAGGAGAAATTGGACCACATAAGTTGTTGTCCAATTTGTCCTGAGTACGCTGATACCCCATATGTGGGTGGGAACCACTGTTTGGGCGCACGGCAGAGCTCGGAATGGAAGGAGCCAATTGAGATTGGATGCCATGTTGCATTTGGAGAGCCCCTGATGTGCCTAAACAGTGGAAACCCCCACAAATGACCCCATTTTGGAAACTAGACCCCCTAAGGAACTTTTCTAGATCTTTGGTGAGCAATTTGAACCCCCAAGTGCTTCACACAAGTTTACAACGTAGAGCCGTAAAATTTAAAAATCATATTTTTTCCACAAAAATGATCTTTTCACCCCAATTTTTATTTTTCCAAGGGTAACAAGACTCCAAAAGTTATTGTGCAATTTGTCCTGAGTGCGCTGATACCCCATATGTGGGGGTAAACCACTGTTTGGGTGCATGGCAGAGTTTGGAAGGGAAGGAGCGCCGTCTGACTTTTTCAACGCAGAATTGGCTGGACGCCATGTCGTGTTTGGAGAGCTCCTGATCTGCCTAAACAGTGGAAACCCCCATAAATGACGCCATTTTGGAAACTAGACCCCTCAAGGAACTTATCTAGATGTGTGGTGAGAACTTTTAACCCCCAGGTGTTTCACTAAAGTTTATAACGCACAGCCGTAAAATAAAAAATCTTTTTTTTTTTTACAAAAATGATTTTTTCGTCCCCAATATTTTATTTTCACAAGGGTAACAGAAGAAATTGGAACCCAAAAGTTGTTGTCCAATTTGTCCTGAGTACGCTGATACCCAATATGTGGGAGAAAACTACTGTATGGGCGCACGTCAGGGCTCGGAAGGGAAGTAGTGACGTTTTGGATTGCAGACTTTGATGGAATGGTCTGGGGGCGTCATGTCACATTTGGAGAGCCCCTGATGCACCTTTACAGTGGAAACCCCCCACAAGTGACCCCATTTTGGCAAATAGACCCTACAAGGAACTTATCTAGATGTGTGGTGAGCACTTTGAACCCCGAAGTGCTTCACAGAAGTTTATAACGTACAGCCGTAAAAATAAAAAATCTTTTTTTTTTTTTTACAAAAATGATTTTTTTCGCCCCCAATATTTTATTTTCACAAGGGTAACAGAAGAAATTGGAACCCAAAAGTTGTTGTCCAATTTGTCCTGAGTACGCTGATACCCAATATGTGGGAGAAAACTACTGTATGGGCGCACGTCATCGCTCGGAAGGGAAGTAGTGACGTTTTGGATTGCAGACTTTGATGGAATGGTCTGGGGGCGTCATGTCGCATTTGGAGAGCCCCTGATGCGCCTAAACAGTGTAAACCCCCCACAAGTGACCCCATTTTGGAAAATAGACCCCACAAGGAACTTGTCTAGATGTGTGGTGAGCACTTTGAACCCCGAAGTGCTTCACAGAAGTTTATAACGCATAGCCGTAAAAATAAAAAATCCTTTTTTTTTTTGCAAAAATGATTTTTTTGCCCCAATATTTTATTTTTACAAGGGTAACAGGAGAAATTGGACCCCAAAAGTTGTTGTCCAAATTGTCCTGAGTACGCTGATATCCAATATGTGGGAGAAAACTACTGTATGGGTACACGTTGGGGCTCGGAAGGGAAGTAGTGACGTTTTGGATTGCAGACTTTGATGGAATGGTCTGGGGGCGTCATGTCGCATTTGGAGAGCCCTGATGCGCCTAAACAGTGGAAATCCCCAACAAGTGACCCCATTTTGGAAAATAGACCCCACAAGGAACTTATCTAGATGTGTGGTGAGCGCTATGAAGCCCCAAGTGCTTCACAGAAGTTTATAATGTACAGCCGTAAAAGCAAAAAAATATTTTTTTTGTACAAAAATGATATTTTCGCCCCCAGTTTTTTATTTTCCCAAGGGCAGCAGAAGAAATAGGACAAATTGCACAATAACTCTTGGGGTCCAGAGTACGCTGATACCCCATATGTGGGGATAAACTACTGTTTGGACGCATGGCAGAGCTGAGAAGTGAAGGAGCATCGTTTGACTTTTTCAACGCAGAATTGGCTGGAATTGAGATCAGACGCCATGTCACATTTGGAGAGCCCCTGATGTGCCTAAACAGCTGAAACCCCCCAATTCTAACTCCAACCCTAACCCCAACACACCCCTAACCCTAGTCCCAACCCTAACCACAAACCTAACCCTAACACACCCCTAATCCCAACCCTAACCCTAATCCTAACTTTAGCGCCAACCCTAACCCTAACTTTAGCCGCAACCCTAACCTAATGGGAAAATGGAAATAAATACTTTTTTTAATTTTATTATTTTTCCCTTACTAAGGGGGTGATAAAGGGGGGTTTGATTTACTATTTATAGCGGGTTTTTATGATTGGCAGCTGTCACGCTAAAAGACGCTTTTTATTGCAAAAATAGTTTTTGCATCATCACATTTTGAGAGCTATAATTTTTGCATATTTTGGCCCACAGAGTCATGTGAGGTCTTATTTTTTGCGGGATGAGTTGACGTTTTTATTGGTACCATTTTTGAGCACGTGACATTTTTTGATCGCTTTTTATTTCGATTTTTGGGAGGTTAGAATGAACAAAAATCAGCAATTCATGAATTTCTTTTGGGGGAGGCGTTTATACCGTTCCGCATGTGGTAAAATTGATAAAGCAGTTTTATTCTTCGGGTCAGTACGATTATGGCGATACCTCATTTATATCATTTTTTCATGTTTTGGCGCTTTTATAGAATAAAAACAATTTTATATAAAAAATAATTATTTTTGCATCGCTTTATTCTGCGAGCTATAACTTTTTATTTTTTCGCTGATGATGCTTTATGATGGCTCGTTTTTTGCGGGACAAGATGACGTTTTCAGCGGTATCATGTTTATTTATATCGGTCTTTTTGATCGCGTGTTATTCCACTTTTTGTTCGGCGGTATGATGATAAAGCATTGATTTTTTGCTTCGTTTTTTTTTTTTTTTTTTAAGGGGTTCACTAAAGGGGTTAACTAGTGGGACAATTTTATAGGGGGGGTCGTTACGGACGCGGCGATACCAAATATGTGTACTTTTATTGTTTGTTTGTTTTTTTATTTACAGGAAGAAGTGAATTTATTGGGGAATATTTTTTTTTTTTTTATTTATTTTGGATTTTTTTTTTACACATGTTTATTTTTACTTTTTTAACTTTTTTACTTTGTCCCAGGGTGGGACATCACAGTATTTTATCAGATCGCTGGTGTGACAGTGTGCACAGCACTCTGTCACACCAGCGATCGCACAGGCATAGATGCAGGCTTCTCAGTGCCTGCTCTCGGCAGGCACTGAGGTAGCCGCCTCCCTCCAGGACCCCGGCGCCATCTTGGATCCGGGTCCTGGGAGGGAGGAAGCCCTCAGAACAGCGCGATCACATCGCGCTGCTCTGAGGGTCTCAGGGGGGCGCGCAGGGAGCCCCCACCCTGCGCGATCCTCCCCTGTGCCCCCAGTACACCGCGATCATGTTTGATCGCGGTGTGCAAGGGGTTAATGTTCCGGGAGCGGTCCGTGACCGCTCCTGACACACAGTCATGGGTGTCAGCTGTGATAATCAGCTGACACCCGGCGGCGATTAGCTGCGCTCCCCTCATACGGTCATACGGGCCCAGGTACCATGGACGGGATAGTACGTCCGATGGCAGTAAGGGGTTAAATATTTTAAATGATTTAGAGCCATCGGAGTTACTAAAAGAATCACATTTTTTCATATTAGAACAAGCTTTACAGAGCCACAAGGAAAAAAGCCTTGAGGTGTATCATGAGGAGTAATATTGCACATAGGCTCATAATGACTCCGTACAAGTAGGTCTCTCAAATTTGGACTTCTTTTAGCTACCAATAATGGGGATGTAGGGAGAATTCTTTTCAGAGTAGGATCCGTTAATAAAATATTCCAATGTTTTTTGAAAAGATTTTTCAATTCCTCCCACTGGTTGTTAAAAGTTGAAATATATCTGATTGGACTATGTTTATTAAGATCGGTCCTCTTCAATGGAGGATATAGGAGATGTTCCCTGGGAGTTTTCCTAGCCCTCCTATAGCCATTTTTAATACAGCGTTTGCTGTAGCCACGATTGGTAAATGCAAGTGAGTTGGCAAAAAAACTGCCCAATTCCTACCCATGTCCAATATAACTGCAGTACCACAATTTATTGTATATCTAAGATTCATTTTTATAAATCCATGATTTTGTTAGTACTGTCCATTAGGTAAATGAATTGTAGTTGGTGCTCAAAGCTATTTTAATTAAACTGCTCATTAGGAATGATGTGAATCGAACTAAAATAAATGTTAATGAAATTTACAGGTTCCAGAAAATGTAAACAATATGTGATTGGATTAGAATGAATCACCAAATTAATACCATTTTACACATTGCAGAAAATTGCATAACAGTAGCTGACATAACCTCAGCTACTAGTGATGGACAGACACCTGGATATTTGGGTCGGGCGGGTGCTGCTGAACAGTTGCAAAAAGTTTGTGTTTGGGTACCAGAACAGTAGTGATGAGCCACCCCCGTAGTGTTCGAGTTCGGTTCAGTTCGCCGAACAGCCGTATGTTCGACGAACTGTTCGAAGAACAGTTCGATGAACACCGTTAAAACCAATTGCAGGCAAACCAAAACACATAGAAACACATAGAAAACACATAGAAAACACTTCAAAGGTGTCCAAAAGCTGACAAATTGCTCACAAGACACAACTAACACATGGAAAAGTGACAAGTACATATAGTATTGCGAAAAGAAAAGAGGTGGAGGAGTAAAAGGAGGGGGAGACACAGATATAGGCATGTCATGCCCTTCTAAAACAAAAAAGTGCCAAGCCGACACGGCCAGTCCGTTCCTGCCCGTGCGACCTGCGTGTCGCCGGGTTTGTGCCAGAGCTGCGGTGGACCCTGACGGCCAGCCCCCCTCTCCCAATATTGGTCCCTGTCCGCTGGTGGGTCGAGCGAGCCCCCCTGCGGTGGAGGCAGGTCTAATCATTTTTATTTAAATTGTCTCTCTAATTTGAATGAGTACACTTTAAATCCTTTTACAAGGATCTATTGGAGGCCAAGTCTCATGCCAGCAGCCACGGTAATGCCAGGTCCAGTAGCGTCCAGTAAAGCTGCTGCAGTTTAAAAGCTTTTATAAGGATTGAGCTTGGCGGTCCACCGCAAGGCGTCCTACCGCCACTCACAGCCCCTGTGCCTTGGGGTGCCTCCCCGATGCTCTTCACTGATTGTACCGGGGGCCCAAAGCATTTCCTTTGAATAAATTAAGTGTCCAAACTAAAGGTGGTGTAGCTTGCTTAACAGCTGGGTTAATCCGCTGACTAGCAGACACTGCTATTAGGCCCAAAATTATTGTCGATTTTTCGGAAAAACCGAACTCTTTGAAATCTAGTTGCCCCCAGCAACACAACTCTCAAGTCCTTATCTTCATCTGCAACCCGGATAAATTCTAATCCGGGTTGTTTTGCATGTAGGACCTCTAAGTGTTTATGTTGCGTCTCTATTATGAATGGGGTGCAAGAATTTCAATCTCGTACCACAGGCACCAGTTTTAAAATCAACTGTCATGTCAATTGCCATTCGTGCTACAATATTTATTTAATTAAGTGTGGTTGTGGGTTGCAGTACATCGGTCGGACGATACAGACGATGCATGCAAGGCTCAACAAGCACCGTCAAAATATCCGAAATGGGTTCATGCTACACAGTCTCTTAAAACATTTCTCCCTAGTGCACCAAAAGAATTTGAATTTGTTAAAACTCACTGTTATTGGCCAGATACCACATGATATGCCTGATCGGTATAATAATCTAATAAGAAGGGAGAGTTTCTGGATTTTTAAACTTGGTACACTGGCCCCTGAGGGATTAAACCTCACTTATGAAAAAGTCACGTAATATAAGCATTTTGAGATTTATTTATTTATTTTCATTTATTTTTCTTTGTGTACATTGTTTTTATGTTGTTTTTAGGTTGGTTTTATTCAATTTATCTGTTTTTTTTTTCTTTTTTGCAGTCATATTTGCATTTTTAATCATATGGGTGTTCTGATTAATTGCCTTTTAATTTTCATTTGCTGCTCCACTTTTATATAGCTTTCTTACTCCATTCTATGTATAACTGCTACCTGAGGAAGACGGAGCTATTCCGTTGAAACGCGTTGTGGATATCAATAAATTAAGACTTTTTAATATCAGCTGAATTGCGTCCCTCGCGCTCCTTATGACCGGATTGCTTTATCATCACTTATGTCTGATCCTCTCTTGAGGTACCCGACCGGAGCTGCAGTGGACAACCTTAATCTCATCTGTCTTTATCGCCAGCCTGGCGCTCCTTTGAAACCGTCTATCTGAATTTGGTTGCAAAATTATTGTCTGGGCTAGATGCAGTTAAAAATTTGTAATTATATCTACAGCCGGTGGCTACTCCGCTGACTAGCAGACACTGCTACTAGGCCCAAAATTATTTTCTGGGTTAGATGCAGTTAAAAATTTGTAATTAGATCTACAGCCGGTGGCTACTCCGCTGACTAGCAGACACTCAAGCTTTGTAGCAGACCTCTGATTCCCAGGCTACAGTATGACTAAACAGCTCTGCAGACTCAGCCATCTGTTCTACCCCATACTCAGACGGGCAGTTGGAGACTTGGGAGCTGTGAGGAAGCAAGTGCGATTGGGGTGACACCTCTGAGGACTGGAGTTTTTGTGTTGTTGAAGTTGAGGTGGAGAGCCGACTTAAAGGAGCACTTGATATCTGTTGAAGCACCTTATTTTTTTGTGCCTCATCTGGAATTTGTAGCGATGGGCATGCCCGTAAGAAAGGGATAGTACCACATTGTCCACTAAAAGAAGTAGACATCTTAGTTTGGCTGGAAGATGGTCTTTCTTCTGCAGATGTTACTGTTGCTTTAACACCTACCCCATGGACACAACATTTTTTTCCCTTCACAACATGCCTATTCCCCTTTCCACCAGCAGCAGGCCTTTTGCCACTCATTTTGGTGGTTACCTAATTGACAACTGTGGAGTTGTTTGCACAAAAAACGATGGCTGCAAAAAATGTTTAGTATTTGAACGCTGGTGGAGCTTTGTATAGATGACCTAATACAATGAGTACCACAGACTGCTACTATGCCCAAAATTATTCTACAGGCAAGATGCAGATAGAAATTCTTTTTTTTTTAAACTCTGGTGGAGCTTTGTATAGATGGCCTAATACAATGAGTACCACAGACTGCTACTATGCCCACAATTATTCTACAGGCAAGATGCAGCAAAAACTTATGAGTATTTCAAAGCTGGTGGAGCTTTGTATAGATGGCCTAATACAATGAGTACCACAGACTGCTACTATGCCCACAATTATATTACAGGCAAGATGCAGCAAAAAATTATGAGTATTTCAACTCTGGTGGAGCTTTGTATAGATGGCCTAATAGAATGAGTACCACAGACTGCTACTATGCCCACAATTATATTACAGGCAAGATGCAGCCAAAAATTATGAGTATTTCAACTCTGGTGGAGCTTTGTATAGATGGCCTAATACAATGAGTACCACAGACTGCTACTCTGCCCACAATTATTCTACAGGCAAGATGCAGATAGAAATTCTTTTTTTTTTAAACTCTGGTGGAGCTTTGTATAGATGGCCTAATAGAATGAGTACCACACACTGCTACTATGCCCAAAATTATTTTCCAGGCAAGATGCAGATAGAAATTTTTTTTTTTATTAAGGCTGGTGGAGCTTTGTATAAATTACCTAATAGAATGAGTACCACACACTGCTACTATGCCCAAAATTATTTTCCAGGCAAGATGCAGATAGAATTTTTTTTTTTATTAAGGCTGGTGGAGCTTTGTATAAATGGCCTAATAGAATGAGTACCACACACTGATACTATGCCCAAAATTATTGTCCAGGCAAGATGCAGCTAAAATTATGAGTATTTCAACGCTGGTGGAGCTGGCAAAAAGTGATAGCAACTGATGTAACCTAGCCCTCAAAAGGGCTGCAATTACAAATAGTCACTACCCCCAAGTTGACCTATCTGTCTATATAGAGCACAGACCTGCCTGCTAAAAGTGCTAGGAACTGCTGTAACCTAGCCCTTAAAAGGGCTGCAATTACAAACTAGTCCCTCCCTACTCCCTAAACTTTCCTGTCTAACTGCAAATTCGCTTCACAGTCACTGTTACAAAGATAGCGCTAACAGCAGCAGCAGTGCCGTCTAACACTGTTCTGCAGCAGTGAGAAAATGGTGGCGAAGGGGGAAATGGCTGGGTCTTATAGGGCAAGGACATGTGACATACGCAGCCAATGACACCTGCCCTTGCTTGTGTGAAAAAAAAGCACTTCGCTCCGTGTGTACGCTGCTGATAGGCTGACAGACTGCACCGCCCACTGGAAATGCGGGAAAGAGAAAAAAATGGAGATCTTCATTATCTCTGCAGAGATCCATCCCATGCCCCTCTGCCCGCCCCGCTGTACACTCAAACTGTGTATTAACAGTGATTCTCAGCATAAGGGCTCATACTCACTTGCGCCGAAAACGGATGATATTCAGCCGAAAAAAAATCGGATTCAAATCTGACCAATGTTATTCAATAGGTGACATCTCATTTGCAATTTTTTTCTCAGCCGAAATTGGTGTGGAGAAAAAAATCGCAGCATGCTGCGATTTGATGCGATTTTGGCATGATAATCGCCAATGCAAGTCAATGGGTGCGAGAAATCATCGCACAGCACTCGCACCATGCGAGTGCTGTCCGATTTTATACGCACCAGTCTCCTTTGAAAAGCCGGCAATTCATCCCCGGCTACTGTAAAATCACACTGACAGCTCACAAAACACTAGATACATACACATAGAATACATATATATATATATATATATATATATACATGTCATTGTGACACATACATATATATATATTTATAGTTCATACACTTCTACATACTGTAATAGCCGCTAATTCAATTGCCGGCTTTTGTGAAATCACAGAAGCCGACATGAAATGATACATTGTTTACACACAGTTAACCATGTCATTTCATGTATTTTGATATATGGTTTTAACTTACAATTACATAAGTGTATGTGTGCAAAATTTCAGACATGTAGGGGTTAATTAAAGGTGTAGATTAGATTAGCCCTTTCTGGCACTTTGCCCGTCTATTCCCATTGCCCTGTAGCGGTGGCGAATGGGTTAATAAGGGGCTACAGGGCAATGGGAATAGACGGGCAAAGTGCCAGAAAGGGCTAATCTAATTAGAGATTTGCCCTTTCTGGGGTGTCTGGGAGCAGATGTTAGTAGCCAGGGGGGGGCACAAAAAAAATGTACCCTCCCTAGGCTATTATTATCTGCCCCCACTCGCTGGCTTTGTCTGTCTGGTGGAGAAAATACAGCGGGAGCCCACGCATTTTTTTTCAACAAATTTACACCTTTAATTAACCCCTACATGTCTGAAATTTTGCACACATACACTTATGTAATTGTAAGTTAAAACCATATATCAAAATACATGAAATGACATGGTTAACTGTGTGTAAACAATGTATCATTTCATGTCGACTTCTGTGATTTCACAAAAGCCGGCAATTGAATTAGCGCCTATTACAGTATGTAGAAGTGTATGAACTATAAATATATGTATATATATATGTCACAATTATATATATATATATATATATATATGTATTCTATGTGTGTATATGTATTCTTTCTATTCTTTATTAAAGCTGTCAGTGTGATTTTACAGTATAGCCGGGGATGAATTAGCGGCTATTATACTATGTAGAAGTGTATGACCTATATATATATTATATACACATATATAATTATTTGCTTTTTGTGTACATTTTTTTTACAATGTGATTTTTACATGACTTTTTACATAGAGATAACTGCTCTATGTAAAACTTCATGTTAAAATCGCATTGCATACAGATGGAAAACTGATGGAAAACGCATGGAGCGATTTAAAATCGCATGCAAATCGCATGACATTTTACTAGAATCGTACCGTTTTTTCCGTCCAGAAAACGGACCGATTTTTTTCCCACTAGTGGGTATGAGCCCTTACTGTGAAAAAATCCAGTGACGATTTAGGTGCACGAACAGTTATCGAACATAACCTCGAACAGCCGGATTTTTTCAAAATCGTTCGGGTTCGTCGAACGGCTCGAACACCGCCCAAAACAGCTCGAATTTGAAATTGGCAAACAGTTCGCTTGGAACACCGCTCATCTCTACAGAACAGTACCTGGATCCGAACACGGACCCCATGAATGGGGGGCCCGAACATCCAGTGTGTGCCACGCTATCATGTGCATAACAGCGTGGCGCAAACACTGCTTCTGATCGGCAGTGAAATCCTCCCCACCAGTCAGTGAGCCAATGTTCCCATGCTCAGCTGTGATTTGAGGTATAAAATTTACCTCCGGTCACTGGTGTCAGCAGATGGGACCACAGCTCACCTCATCCAACACCTGCTGCCGCTAATAACAGCAAGAGCAGGAGTGGCTTCATTAGCAGACTCCTGCGATGTAAATAAATAATTAAAACAAAAAAAAAATTGGCCTTGTTTGCCTCCAGCAAGCATATTAGTGGGGAAGAAGCGGAGGTTGTTATATAATATATGACATATAACTTAACGCAAACCTGTCATCAGGATTTTGATAAGTAAACTACACGTATTGTCAAGTTGGTTCTGTTACACTGATTAAAATTATACCTTGAGTTGAAGTAATCCATCTTGTGGTTGTTGTTTAATCTTTGTTTGCAGTTGTGAGTTAATGAGATTCTCGTACTTTGGGGCGGGCCTGTGGTCAGGTCTTTATTTGGTGCTCTGGCCTCCTCTTCATCATTGTGTATTAAATGACAGGTTACTGATCATTCAGTGACCTGCCTCCTATTTTAAATATTGCAGTTAATATTGTTGTCTTTGTAAGAAAAAAAAATTCCTCCTGCACAGTAACATCTATATTTCACTTTTAGATGCTACTGCGCATGTGCCACCACTATCTTGCTACAGCCCTTTTTTTTCTCCAGAAAAATGGCACTGGCGCATGTGCAATAGCATCTATCTGCAAGCGATGCTCTCAATCAGCGCAAGCACCGGCCACCTTCAGATTAAGCGCATAGCTTGCAGATAGATGCTACTATGCATGCTCCATTTTGTTGGAGAAAAAAAAATTGGCTCTAGCAAAATGGTAGTGGCGCCTGCGCAGTAACATCTATCGCTTATGGATAGGTACTACTGCACAGGCTCCGCCGTCTGCACCATTTTGTTGGAGCAAAACAAGAAATTTGGCTCCAGCAAAATGGTGGTGGCACATGCGCAGTAGCATCTATCAGCTAGCGTCATTTTGCTGGAGGAAAATTTTTCTTTTTCAAAGACTACAATATTAACTGCAATATGTAAAATAGGTGGCATGTCACTGAAGGATCAGTGACCTGTCATATAAGCCACAATGATGAAGATGAGGCCAGAGTACCAAATTATGCCGGTCTCACAGGCCCTCCCTGAAGCAAGAGAATCTCATTAACTCAAAACTGCAAAGAAAGATTAAACAACAGCCACAAAGTGGATTTCTTCAACTCAGGTATCAGTTAATCAGTGTAACTATGCCAACCTCACAATGCCTGTAGTTTAGTTAGCAAAATCCTGATGACAGGTTCGCTTTAACTCAGTCACAGTAGCATTATGTTTTCGCTAAGGCCCTGAGTCATCAAGCCATCGAGATTTTCTCACCAGTGTTGATAAGGTGCCGTGTCATCAGATGCCTCTGATTTATAAAGAGGTGAACAGCTCTTCATGATTCTGTAGTATCTGTCGAGTGGCGTGCACCTCCACATGCCAAGCCAGAAATCTTACTCCGGAGTAAGATTTTTGGGATAGTGAATACCACAGCTCGTCATGAATTAGAAAAGCTGTGGCATTATGCCCCCGCTGTGCTCCATTCCCGCCACAGCTCCGACTATATTGACAAAGCTGGGAGAAACTGAAGTGACAACGCAAATAGTTGCAAAGTTTTGTGTGCAACTCTAATTCTTGCTAAAATTTTTGACTTCTTACAGCGTTTATGTAAGATGATGTATCATGGAAAATAAGAGTCCCTGGTGCTATGTGGCATTTATAACTGAAAGCTGCCACCTGCTGCCTAAACAGAACCAATAGGAAGTGGAAGAATTTCAGTAAAGGACAAGTCAAGGTAAACAGCGAGTCAGGAGAGCTTTGTGACGCAGCTCCCTGATATAAGAAGCCAGAACGGCAAGGCATTAAGGGTTTTGGCGCCATCCAGTGAAATAAGCAGGACCTGTGTAGAGAGGTATGCTGAGGCTAAGAGCCCAGAGCTTGTCAGGAGGCCTGAACCAGCGACTTGTTGTGCAGCTGCAGATGGGGACCAGACAACAGCTATCAAGGTACGTGGTCAGACAACGCCAGTCAAGACCTGAGGCTCAAATCTGCACCCAAGGCCCAAGAAACAGACTACGCCGGAACCCAGCTCTCCTCTGTCCAGGTCTGCCGCACAAGTCAAGCACTGAAATCTTGGTGAGGATTCTGATCCATAAGTGGGCATCTGCAGCATTGCATAGGAGTCATAAGTAAGCAGTGCCGTCAATTCCAGCACTAGCATACGGTTGTTAGGGTTCGAGTTCCCGCTGCTGCACAAGGGGAGTCTCGAACCAGTCCCGCTGTGGTCCCCCATCCATCTCCGGCCACAGTGGAGCCTGCTCAGCAAAGACATCGGTCCCAGCGTCTCGCCAGGTCTAATACTGTGCAGAGACTTGCTGCTGCCTCTTCAGGTTCTGCTATTGTAGCCAGTACTGGTCACCGGCGAGCAGACGTCTTTAGGACTAAGTCCTTTGTTGCTTCATCTGAACGTGACCAGAGCAAGATCTCCCATTGGAGATCAGGGGTCACATGCTCAGATACAGCTGCCACTCCTATTGGTCCTCCAGGAAGGTCCTGTGACTGTTGATGTTCTGAAGCAGCTTCCCATTGGTCCTTCCTGGAAGGTCTTTTTCTTGTGGCTGCTATAAAAGGCTGTCCTTACTGCACGGCCGTGCGCTAGTATCAAATCTGTTACGTGCTTGCGCCAGTGTGGTCGTGTATGCATGTGGTTAGGTCTGGATGAAATAAGCCCCTAGAATACCGGCACCTCCGGTGAGGAGATTGTATGCACGTGTTCAGGGCTCGGCTGAAAACGCCATTAGAATACTGGCTACTTCGGTGAGGAGATTACTGCTTGGGTTCTGATTGCATGACCACAGACTGCAATCCGCTTAGCAGTCATCTGTGTTCCCTGTGAGTCTAACAGGACACAGTCTTTGTTACAGCGGCTCTGTGAGTTAACAGAGACTGCTTATTCCACCATATAGTGCTACGCCGTTTACATCTGCGACTCTGCAGGATAACAGAGTTCGCTTATACTGCCTATTTACGCCATCTTACTAGCAGCAGGCTCTGCCTGCACAGTGGACCCCGGGCTGCGAACACACCTCTCCTTAACCCCTTCCCGACCTTTGACACAGTGTATGCGTCATGAAAGTCGGTGCCAATTCGACCTATGACGCATACCCTGTGTCATGAAAGGATCGCGTTCCTGCGGGCCGGGTGACCGGGGTCACTCAAAGGTCACCCGACCCGCAGGCACAGGACCCTTTGTGCTTCACCACAGGGGGGTTGGCTTAATCCCCCCGTTGCCACGATCGCTCTGATTGGCTGTTAAAAGTGAAACAGCCAATCAGAGCAATCTGTAATTTTTCACCAATTTAATTGGTGAAAATATTACAATCCAGCCATTGCCGATGCTGCAATAGCATCTGCCATGGCTGGACACTGAGCCCTGACCCCCCCACACGTAGTCACGGCAGCGATCGGCCGCCGCCACCAAAAAATGGCAGCGATCGGTCACCGCCGTCACTGTCTGCTCCCCTGCTCCTGCGATCCGCTGCCCCACCTACCGATCCCCCCCTCACCTTCCGACCCCCCCTACTCACCTCTCCCGGTCCACCGATGTCCCTGGATCCGTCCCGGAGGCTGCCCGGGATTCTTCATGGGCGCCGCCATCTTGGAAAATGGCGGGCGCATGCGCAGTGCGCCCGCCGGCCGGCGCATGCGCAGTGCGCCCTCCATTGTACAAAAATTTATTTTGATCACTGTGATAAACTGTCGCAGTGATCAAAATAAAAAAAAAGTAAATGAACCCCCCCTGTCATAGGTAGGGACAAATAATAAAATAAAGAATTTTTTTTTTTTTTCCTAGCGGATTTTGCTGCTGATCCGCAGCTGATTTTGCTGCGGATCCGCGGCGGATATTGCTGCTGATCCGCGGCGGATTTTGCTGCTGATCCGCGGCGGATTTTGCTGCTGATCCGCGGCGGATTTTGCTGCTGATCCGCGGCGGATTTTGCTGCTGATCCGCGGCGGATATTGCTGCTGATCCGCGGCGGATATTGCTGCTGATCCGCGGCGGATTTTGCTGGGGATCCTCGGCGGATTTTGCTGGGGATCCTCGGCGGATTTTGCTGGGGATCCTCGGCGGATTTTGCTGAGGATCCTCGGCGGATTTTGCTGGTGATCCGCGGCGGATTTTGCTGGGGATCCGCGGCGGATTTTGCTGGGGATCCGCGGCGGATTTTTCTGGGGATCCGCGGCGGATTTTGCTGGGGATCCGCAGCGGATTTTGCTGCTGATCCGCCGGAGATTTTGCTGCGGATCCGCAGAGGATTTGGCGCTGCGGATCCACAGCGGATTTGGCGCTACGGATCCACAGCAGATCCAGAAACCATGTACAGTACAATGCAAATAAATGGTTAAAAAAAACGCTGTGCACATGCGGATTTGCTGCCATTTTAAATCCGCAGCATGTCAACTCTTTGTGCGGATTCCGCAGAGGTTTTACACCTATTCCATTATAGGTGTAAAACCGCAGGGAAAAACTGCAACAAATCCGCGCTAAATTCGCAGGTAAAACGCAGGTTATTTTACCCTCGGATTTAAGAAAAATCCGCAAGTGAATCCGCAACGTGTGCACGGGGCCTCAGGGTTAGGGTTAGGCTGGGTTCATATTGCATTATGGCAGTCCGTTAACGCTGCCATTCACCCCATTTGTGTGCGCATCGCAACGCATGCCGTAAAGCGGCATGCGTTCGCGACATGCAGTCATTCAGTGACGGAGCCTCGGACACGGGCTGCAGCGTCTGGGCTCCGTCACCGCTAGCACAGATGAATCATCTGCTGATTCATCTCCGCTAGCGGGTATAGCATAACGTGATCGCGTTATGCTATACCGTTACCAGCCGGTCAACGCTACGTGTTGAACGGGCTGGTAAAACGCAATATTAACCCAGCCTTAGGGTTAGAACTAGGGTTACGGTTAGCATTAGGGTTAAGGTTAGAATTAGGGTTGGAATTTGGGTTAGGGTTGGAATTAGGGTTAGGGTTGGAATTAGGGTTAGGCTTGTGATTAGGTTTATGGTTAGAGTTGGGATTAGGGTTAGGGGTGTGTTGGGGTTAGGGTTATGGATAGGGTTTGTATTAGGGTTAGGTGTGTGTAGGGGTTAGGGTTGGGGTTAGGGGTGTGTTGGGGTTAGGGTTGGAGTTAGAATTGAGGGGTTTCCACTATTTAGGCACATCAGGGGTTCTCCATACGCGACATGGCGCCACCATTGATTCCTGCAAATTTTGCGTTCAAAAAGTCAAACAGTGCTCCCTTTATTCCAAGCCCCGACGTATGCCCAAACAGTGGTTTATCCCCACATATGGGGTATCAGCGTACTCGGGAAAAATTGCACAACAACTTTGGGGGTTTTAATTTCTCCTGTTAACATTGGGAAAAAAAAATTGGGGACTAAAAAATAATTTTTGTGGAAAAAAAATGATTTTATATTTTCACGGCTCTGCGTTATAAACTTCTGTGAAGGACTTGGAGATTCAAAGTGCTTATCACACATCTATAGGAGTTCCTTGGGGGATCTAGTTTCCAAAATGGGGTCACTTGTGGGGAATTTCTACTGTTTAGGCACATCAGGGACTCTGCAAACGTAAAGTGACGCCCGAAGACCATTCCATCAAGTGGGCATTTCAAAACGTCACTACTTCCCATCCGAGCCCCGACGTGTGCCCATACAGTAGTTTTCTCCCACATATGGATATCAGCATACTCAGGAAAAATTGGACAACAACTTTTGGGGTCTAATTTCTCATGTTACCCTTGGGAAAATAAAAAAATTGGGGACTAAAAGATCCTGATTGTGGAAAAAATATGATTTTTTTATTTTCATGCCCGGGCGTTATAAACTTCTGTGTAGCCCTTGGGGGTTCAAAGTGCTCACCACACATCTAGATAACTTCTTTGCGGGGTCTAGTTTCCAAATGGGGTCACTTGTGGGGAGTTTCTACTGTTTAGGCATATCAGGGGCTTTGCAAACGTAACAAGATGCCCGCAGACCATTCCATCAAGTCGGCATTTCAAAGCGTCACTACATCCCTTCCGAACCCTGACGTGTGCCCAAACAGTGGTTCTCCCCCACATATGGGGTACTAGTGTACTCAGGACAAACTGGATAACAACTTTTGGGGTCCAATTTCTCCTGTAACCATTGTGAAAATAAAAAATAGTGGGCTAAAAAATCATTTTTTGAGAAAAAAAATGATTTTTTATTTTCACGACTCTGCATTATAAACTTCTGTGAAGCACCTGGGGGTTCAAAGTGCTCACTATGCATCTAGATAAGTTCCTTAGGGTGTCTAGTTTCCAAAATGGGGTCACTTGTGGGGGAGCTCCAATGTTTAGGCACACAGGAACTCTCCAAATGTGACATGGCAACCGCTAAATATTCCAGCATATTTTCCATTCAAAAAGTCAAATGGCACTCCTTCCCTTCTGAGCCCTGCCGTGCGCCCAAACAGTGGTTTATGACCACATATGAGGTATCTGTGTACTCAGGAGAAATTGCCCAACAAATTTTAGGATCCAATTTATACTGTTGCCCATGTGAAAATGAAAAAAACTGAGGCTAAAAGAAAATTTTTGTGAAAAAAAAGTACTTTCTTTTTTTTAAGGATCAATTTGTGAAGCACCTGGGGTTCAAAGTGCTCACTATGCATCTAGTTAAGTTCCTTAGGGGGTCTAGTTTCCAAAATGGGGTCACTTGTGGGGGAACTCCAATGTTTAGGCACACAGGGACTCTCCAAATGCGACATGGCAACCGCTAAATATTCCAGCATATTTTCCATTCAAAAAGTCAAATGGCACTCCTTCCCTTCTGAGCCCTGCTGTGCGCCCAAACAGTGGTTTATGACCACATATGAGGTATCTGTGTACTCAGGAGAAATTGCCCAACAAATTTTAGGATCCAATTTATACTGTTACCCATGTGAAAATGAAAAAACTGAGGCTAAAAGAAAATTTTTGTGAAAAAAAAGTACTTTCTTTTTTTTAAGGATTAATTTGTGAAGCACCTGGGGTTCAAAGTGCTCACTATGCATCTAGATAAGTTCCATAGGGGGTCTAGTTTCCAAAATGGGGTCACTTGTGGGGGAGCTCCAATGTTTAGGCACACAGAGACTCTCCAAATGCAACATGGCAACCGCTAAAAATGGCGCTCCTTCCCTTCTGAGCCCTGTCGTGCGCCCATACAGAGGTTTATGACCACATATGAGGTATCTGTGTACTCAGGAGAAATTTCCCAACAAATTTTAGGATCCATTTTATCCTGTTGCCCATGCAAAAATGAAAAAATTGATGCTAAAAGAAAATTTTTGTTGGAAATATTAAAATGTCCATTTTTTCCTTCCACGTTGCTTTAGTTCCTGTGAAGCACCTGAAGGGTTAATAATCTTCTTGAATGTAGTTTTGAGTAGCTTGAGGGGTGCAGTTTTTATAAAGGTGTCATTTTTGGGTATTTTCTGCCATATAGACCCCCTCAAAGTGACTTCAAATGTGAGGTGGTCCCTAAAAAAAATGGTTTTGTACATTTTGCTGTAAAAATGAGAAATCGCTGGTCAACTTTTAACCCTTATAACTTCCTAACAAAAAAAAAATGTTGTTCCCAAAATTGTGCTGATGTAAAGTAGACATGTGGGAAATGTTATTTATTAACTATTTTGTGTCACATAACTCTCTGGTTTAACAGAATAAAAATTCTAATTTTGAAAATTGCGAAATTTTCAAAATTTTTGCCAAATTTCCATTTTTTTCACAAATAAACGCAAAAATTATCGACCTAAATTTACCACTAACATGAAGCCCAATATGTCTCGAAAAAACATTCTCAGAATCGCTAGGATCCGTTGAAGTGTTCCTGAGTTATTACCTCATAAAGGGACACTGGTCAGAATTGCAAAAAATGGCAAGGTCTTTAAGGTCAAAATAGGCTGGGTCATGAAGGGGTTAATATCTATTAGGTGCCTTCCGCAGGCCCTTAACAACGGTAGAGGGTTCAGCCCGGGGTAGTGCAGCAGGCAGAATGGAGTCTGACCTGTGTAAGAAAAGCTCAGAGAGAGCTGATTGACTTTGCTAGAAGGACTTGTGGCCTAGCAGGAAGAACCAGAGACCCCCCGCTAGGGCCTATACCACTAAAGGAAATATACTACTCTCAAGATTGTAAATACTATTCCTATAAGAGATTAGTTAGATTGGGAATTAACTACAAGAGTTCTTGTGTGCTTGTTAACGACATTGTATACTATAAATTGAATACTGTGAATAGTCTGCTACCCTACTACTTACTGACAATCATAACACACCAACCCTAAACCTGTGTTAGGAAAAACAAACATCTAAGGCTAGGTTCACATTTGCGTATATGTGCGCAGCGTATCATCTGCATATGCATACGCATGCAAAAACGCATGCAAAAGCATGTTTATGCAGTGCTTTTTTATCCGCATCATCTTACGCATGAAGCCAAAAAAAAGCTACGTGTGTATGCATTTGTATGCGATTTTTTGCATTCGTTTGCGTTGTTTATGCACATGCGTTCGATATGACAGACACCAAAAGGGCGTGTCTCATGAAGAACGCATGCGTATTGAATGCATCCGTACGCATGTCCTTGCGTTCCAATGCGTTACCATAGACAATAAAGCATTGTTTTGATGCATTCATCCGCATGCGCATGACTGCGTAAACTTGACAGATTTTTGATGCTTCAAAAAAATGCAACATGTTGCGCTCACTGGACACCAACGCACACCGCGAAATGACTCATGGGTACGCATTTGCATGCAAATGCATGCAAATGCTTGTCTCTGCGTACACCATGTTAAAGATATGTAAGCATGATGCATGCAGATCTATGCGGATGAAACGCTGCGCACACAGACGCAAATGTGAAACCAGCCTAAGTTGATGATCCCACTTTAGCCTTGTCTGCGTGTTGCATCCCATGACAACACCTTTTTGGACTAAAGTTTTGATGAATCAGGGACTAACGGTCAGCTTGGCTCAGTAAAGAATAATCTGACTGATTACAAATAACCAAGAGGAACATTTTTGAATTGTTTTTTAAGCCCATAACAGCCAATGACAGACATAGCACGAAATATCAGCACCTCAAGTATGATCACTGCAGGAGCTCAGCGATGCTGATGGTTGAGCTCCTGCATTAACAGCCGGGGAGGGTGCCAGCACTGCCCCTGGCTATTTAACCCACTACATGCTGCAATGGATAACGATCACAGCATTTAAAAGGCAGGGAGAGGACTCCCCCTCAAGTCAGATCGGCTCGCCCCTATGTCATCTCTGGGGCCTGATTGTTGTCAGTGTGACTACCTCCGATTCACCGTCTGCAGCAAGTTTGTTAGACTATACTCAGAGCATGGTCTAAGAAGCTTCTGTCAGTGCAGCACTGAGCAGTGTAAGGGTATGTGCACACGTTGCGGATTAGTCTGCTGATTCGCAGCGGATTTGGCCCTGCGGATCCGCAGCAGTTTTCCAAGGGATGTACAGTACCATGTTATCCTATGGAAAACAAAAAACGCTGTGCACATGCTGCTGAAAATTCAGCGCGGAAACATAGCGGTTTATTTTCCGCAGCATGTCAATTCTTTGTGTGGATTCCGCAGCGTTTTTACACCTATTCAAATATAGGAATCCGCAGGTGTAAAAAATCATGGCCAATCCGCACAAAAACCTCATAAAATCCACAGTAAATCTGCAATGAATCCACAGGTAAAATGCAGGTCATTTTACCTGCGGATTCTGCAGATTCCACGCGGAAAAATCCGCACACGAATCCACAATGTGTGCACATACCCTAAAGCAATGTTTTATACCTGTGATCACAGTGAAAAAAGTGAAATTCTCACACAGGGACTAAGTAAAAAAGTTACAGAAAGTAAAAAAAAAAATTGTAAAAATATTAAAAAACTCTACAAAATAATAATGAAAAAATATACATTATACCAATAAATACACATTTTTCTGTAAAAAAAAGTACACATTTTGGTATTGCTCTGTCTGTAACAACCTGATCTATAAAACTGTAAAACCAGTTAACTCTTACAGTGAGCATCGTAAAAAAAAGAAAACATGGCAAACTATGATTTTTCATCATACAGCTGGAAAAAAAAGGGGAATAAAACAAGATAAAAAAGACAAATGTAAATAATAATGTCATTGCTGAAAAAGTCATCTTGTCCTGTAAAAACACCCCTGCCAAATAGCTCCATCAGTGGAAAAATTAAAAAGTTATAGCTCTCAGAATAAAGCAATGCAAAAATAATTTTTTAGTTATTTTCTAAATTTCCAGACATGTGCAGTGCACACCTCTGAAGCCGGCAAGCGTATACTTGGCTTCAGAGATGTGATGACGCCGCTTGTGCAGATCATGTCATCTTGCCCAAAAGAGCATGATAACATGGAAAAAGGGCTAAATAGTCTGGGGAAGCTAACGCCCTGGTCAAAGCCCTCATTATCGTTGGAAACAGGAACATTATAAATGCTTTTTTATTATCTTGTTTTCACTCTGTAACGTTATTGTCACGGACGTAGTTTGTGGAACCACTGTGCCACGGACCACGGATAGCTTGGAGGGGCATGACTAAGCGATCACCTGACTGTTCACTAGAGCCTTTGATGATGAGGTTAGACTTGGCTACTGATGAACACCAGGTGCCACTCCAGGACAGACCAATGGTTGAGCAGCAGCTGGACCCAGAAGGACAGGCTGGATAAAGCAGTAGGAAGAGCTTGCATCAGAGTGCAGCTGACCGAGTTCGTATCCGAGTGCAGCAGACAGAGTTTATATCAGAGAGCAGCAAACAGAGTGCATCGGCTCTGATATTCATGTCACCGGACCTGAAATGTAAAAGAAAGTTAAAATGCACGAAAAGCAAAGACCACCTAGCTTGGCGTGGATTAAGTCTCTGGGCGGACTGGAGATACGCCAGGTTCTTATGGTCCATGTAGACGTTCACTGGGTAGACTGCGCCCTCCAGCAGGTAACGCCATTCATCCAGAGCCATCTTAATTGCAAGTAACTCTCGATTCCCGATGGGGTAGTTACGAGCCGGAGCGGAGAAGGCCTTAGAAAAGAAACCACAGGACACGCGGCGACCCGAGGAGGACTTCTGGGCGAGCACAGCTCCAGCCCCTAACGAGGATGCGTCCACCTCTAGGAAGAACTGTTTGTTCAAATCCGGGCAATGCAGAACGGGAGCGAAGGAGGAGAACCATTTAAGAAAGCGCAAGGTCTCTTCAGTTCTTTGGATCAGCTCCCTTTCGGGTCATAGCAGAGATAGGAGTGGTAAGCGTGGAGAAGTGAGGGATGAATTGCTGTTAGTAATTAGCAAAGCCAAGGAATCGCTGAATTGCTTTGATCCCTACAGGCAGCGGCCATTTAAGGATGGAAGAGACTTTCTTAGGATCCATCCTGAGTCTGGTATCTGAGATAATGTAGCCCAATAAGAGAAGAGAGGACTGTTCGAAAACACATTTCTCATACTTGGCGTAAAGGCAATTCTCCCGAAGACGCTGAAGAACCTGCCAAACTGCTCGTCTGTGGGAGGCCAGATCTGAGGAAAATACCAGAATATCGTCTAGATACATGACTATGTAGGAATAAAGCAGGTCTCGGAAGATGTCGATGAATTCTTGAAAAACTGCCTGTGCATCACTGAGACTGAAGGGCATCACTCGGTATTCATAATGGCAGGCACGGTACCGCATAGTGAACGAGCCTCTGACTGCGGAGCCCCTAAGGGTAAAGCTAGTAGGAAACTGTGTAGTGTCAATTCCCCTTCCCACTACTCCCCCTAGGTGATGCACTAATTGGTATGCCCAGCTGACCAACAGGAAGAAAGAGGAAGGGGCGTCCGGCCACACCCACAAGGGTTAAATTCAGGTGCCCGTGGTCAGTACCCTTCTCTTTCTCCCGGCTGACCACCTGGAAGCTTTTGTCCTGGAAGCTGTTGTCGTGTCCCTACAATCATGTCCGAAGCCATGATCGAGGCCCTGCGGCATAAAGCAGCACAGGAAGGTGAGCGATGTATACGATTCCTTATGTCCGGCCTAGGTGTTCACCTTCCTGTGCCCTCTCACGAACCCCTAGCCTCCCCTCAGGTCTCCCCACCATCCCCCGGGCCCCGTTCTCCCCCAACCTATCCCCAGGTCACATGGGCCACGACTTCCAGTCTCCTACTGTCCCCACTCCTAGGCTGGCAGCCCCCCTTCCCCATCAGCAGACTCACCACAGTTGCCCATCGCACTGGCGGGCGATCTCCCCTCTCAAGCATGGCACGCGTCCCCGTCCTCGGCCGTCAGGGCTCCTGTCGCCGACGTCTCAGCGCTGCGGCCGGGTAGACGCTCTGCGCGCTCCTCTTGCCCCCCCCGAGCGTCTCCACGTCACTGGGTTTCCCTCGAGCACAGCTGCTGGCGGCACGGGGCCCGGCCACCGGGCACAGTCGCGCTGGGCGCCTGCGATCTCCTCCATCCACACTGTCACATCCGGGCAGGCCCCGGCCACTTCCGGTCGGCAGGCCGCATCTTTACAGAGCTCAGCACAAGCAGGTGAGGCCCCGCGCACTTCCTCTCAGAGAGCAGTGCGAGCCCGTGAAGCCCCGCCCACTTCCTCCCAGAGAGCAGTGCGAGACCGTGAAGCTCTGCCCACTTCCTCCCAGAGAGCGGTGCAAGCCCGTGAAGCTCCGCCAACTTCCTCCCTGAGGGCTCACACTGCTGCCCAGAGCTCTGTGCAGGCCAGCATGGCCCCGCCCACCGCCGCAGCTGTCCTCAGGCTGCACTGGCCACGACGCCAGGACCCCTCACACTCTGCCCCCACTAGCGTCACGCAGCGCAGTCGCCAGATCTGGGCGGACCTGGACGGATCCTATGCGGCGGGGAGCCTCCCCTCCCTTATGTCCGCGCGCCCTCGTCAGACCCTGCCCTATTCCAGCCCGCTCCCCCAGTCCCGAGCACCCTCATCTTGCGCTGCGCAGGCCTGGGAGGCCCCAGCCACTTTGCCACCCGGCATTGCGCTGCATAGGCCGTGCTCCTTAGCCCCCACAGCCCCCTCCCGGGGGTCTCAGATCCCGCTCTGCCAGCAGCCACCCCAGCGCAGACCTTCAGTCGCTCATGGCCTAGCCCATAACGTCCCTCCTGCAGGCATAGAGTCTATGCCCGCACGGGGGGTAGCGGGGTCAGGCCATACAGCATTCAGCACGGTCACACTTGCACTGACTGGTCCAACCCGACCGACCAGCGCACTCCACAGCCATCACAGTATAAAACCAGTATAGGCGCATGCAACACGAACATGCCAATGATAAACGGTGCACCACCAACAACCCCAAACACTCAGACACAAAGTGATGACCTTTTTAATACAGCCTCCCCTGTCCCTTCTGGCATGTCCCACGCGGCTAGTCTCGCCACCTTAGCGCCAACACCATCATCATGCCCCACACCCCCATTCTCTGCTCAAAGCCCCGCAATAACTGCCCCGACACATTCTCTAACCACGACCGTCGCAGGCATATACGCCGCAGACCGTCCCCATCCTCCTCCGAAGACTCCCGTCATCACGCTCGCCGTCCCTCTAACCCCCACTATTCTCCCTATCGACGCAGATGCAGTTCACGCTGGTGCCGCCACAGGTCTCGGTCCACTAGATGGCATTCTCCATCCACATCAGGATGGTCTGACAGTTCCGAGAGCCAAGAAAGGCGGTACCATAGAAGGCGGAAGTCACCTCCAAGATCCAACGGTGTCGAAAAGGGGGTACCATCTACAACCCCCAGGGCCGGAGCGACACCTCCCGTGGTAACCGCTCAGGCTCGGACGCACGACGGGCCTCTGCTGTCACGCGCAACATCCTTGACAGCCGGCCGGGGAGATTCACTCCCATCCCCCGGGCTACCGGCCATCCCCAAAGTACTGCTACAACAGGAGCCGGAGGAGTCACTCTCACCCAGGCACACGGCTGTCTCCAACAACCACGTGCTGCGTCATTGGTTACCTGCAGGGGAACCCCATCTCCGCCTCCATGGGCTTCCTGCCAACATCAAGTGATCGCTACAGCTGGAGCCGGAGTCCCTCCACCGACGGGAGACACTCGGCCTGCGTCTGACAGCGGTAAGTGCGCGGAACTCAGCGAACACCACACACTAGAGTTGAGCGATGCTTTCCGATATCCAAAAGTATCGGAATCGGAATGGTATCGCCGATACCATTAAAATATCGGCGATACCCGATACCGATACCGGAAGTCCCATGTAAGTCTATGGGAACAAAATATCGTAACTAAAAAAACCCCATTCTTTCCTTGTAAACACTAAATATACACACATAGAATACATATATATATATATATACATGTCATTGTGACATATATATATATACATATATGTATAGTTTATACACTTCTACATAGTAAAATATCCTCTGATTCAATTGCCGGGTAAAGCCGGCTTCTGTGAAAAGACAGAAGCACCCGACATGAAATGACACTTGGTGTACATAGGGTTAACCATGTCTTTTCATGTCGTTTGCTATCTGATTTGCACAAACAATTAAATCAGTCTATGTGTGCAAAATTTCACACCTGTAGGGGTTAATTAAAGGTGTAAATTCGTTGTAAAAAAAACTGACTTTTTTGCTACGAATTTACACCTTTAATTAACCCCTACAGGTGTGAAATTTTGCACACATAGACTGATGTAATTGTTTGTGCAAATCAGATAGCAAAGGACATGGTTAACCCTATGTACACCAAGTGTCATTTCATGTCGGGTTCTGCATTTTCACAAAAGCCGGCAATTGAATTAGCGGCTATTATACTATGTAGAAGTGTATGAACTACAAATATAAATATATATATATGTGTCACAAATTCAATGACATGTATATATATATATATGAGGTGTAAAATTGCTGAAAAAAAATGCGTGGGCTCCCGCCCTATTTTCGCAACCAGACAGACAAAGCCAGTGAGTGGGGGCAGATAATAATAGCCCAGAGAGGGACCATTATTTTTGGCCCCCCCCGGCTACTAACATCTGCCCCCAGACACCCCAGGAAAGACAAATCTATAATTAGATTCGCCCTTTCTGGCACTTTGCCCGTCTATTCCCATTGCCCTGTAGCGGTGGCGAATGGGTTAATATGGGGTTAAAGCCACCTTGCTATTGAAAGGTGACCTTAAGGCTAGTTTCACACATCCGGCGGGCGCCTAGCGGCGCCCCCGGCATTTTGCCGCAGCGCCGCATCTGAAAATCTGATGCGCCGCATGCGGCTTTTTTCGCATTGACATGCATTAGCGCCGGATGGCGCCGCATGTCAATGCGTTGCATGCGGTTTTGTCCGGATGCGGCGCAAATGTGCATTGCGGCGTCCGGGAAAAACGCTGCATGTAACGTTTTTTGTTTTTGCCGGATGTTTTCTTATCTCTCCAAGCATCAGAAACCATCCGGCAAAAAAACGCATTTTGGCCGCCGGATGTGTGAAAGATTTTCACATTGCGGCGCTGCGGCAAAATGCCGGGGGCGCCGCCAGGCGCCCGCCGGATGTGTGAAAGAGGCCTAAGCCAGGTTAATAATTGAGAGCTGTCAATTAGACAACTATCAATTATTAATCCTATTGCATGAAATAAAAATAAAACACACACACTTTAATTAAAAATCATTTTAATGAAATAAAGACACATGTTTTTGACCATCTTTTATTTTACTGCAAAAACCATTTCCTGTAATAAAAATAAAATAAAAAAGCAAAATTATTCTTACCTATCCCATGCACAGTCAGGTCCCACGGTGTAATCCTTCAGAAAGGGTTAATGTTTACTGCAGGGACCGCAGCTATTGCTGCAGCCTCACAGTAAACCCCCAAATGAATGAGTTCCTCTCCTGGCTGACAGGAGAGTAAAGGCTGGGTGTCACATAACGATACACCAGCGATCCCGACAACGATATGCACTTGTCAGGATCGCTGGTGTATCGCTACATGATCGCTGCTGAGCTGCCAAACAGGCAGCTCAGGCAGCGATCTGGGACAGCGAAACTGCGGGTAACATCGCTTAAGGGCCCGTCTCACATAGCGATATCGCTACCGAGATCGCTGCTGAGTCACTAGTTTTGTGACGCAGCAACGAGCTCACCAGCGATATCGCTGTGTGTGACATTCAGCGACGATCAGCCCCCCTGCCGGGTATCGCTGATCGTCGCAGAAATGTCAGGACCTTTTTTTTGATCGCTGGTTTCCCTCTGACAGGCACGCATCGCTGCGTGTGACAGGCGGGAGACCAGCGATCCGCTGGTAACCAAGGTACACAGCGGGTTTCCAGGCACCGCGCAGCGCTTGGAAACCCGCTGTGTACCTTGGATACCAGCTCCCTGCATCAGGGCGCTGGTATCCAAGGTACACAGCGGGTTTCTAGGCACAGCCCCGCGCCTGGAAACCCGCTGTGTACCTTGGTTACCAGCGGATCGCTGGTCTCCCGCCTGTCACACGCAGCGATGCGTGCCTGTCAGCGGGAAACCAGCGATCAAAAAAAGGTCCTGACATTTCAGCGACGATCAGCGATACCCGGCAGGGGGGCTGATCGTCGCTGAATGTCACACACAGCGATATCGCTGGTGAGCTCGCTGCTGCGTCACAAAACTAGTGACTCAGCAGCGATCTCGGTAGCGATATCGCTATGTGAGACGGGCCCTTAAGTGGAAAGCTTAATTGATTGCTTTCCACTTTCACTTCAGGTCAGCCAGGGACACAATCAGTGACGTCAGAGGGAACTGATTAACAAAAATAGGGGTTCCCTTCGAAAAAAAAATGGCGTGGGGTCCCCCCTATTTTTGTTAACCAGCCAGATGAAGCAGACCGCTGAGGCCTGGATTTTCAGGCTGTTAAGGAGCCAAGATCCATGGACCTTGCCAGCCTGATAATACCAGGCCACAGCAGTCTGCATATCTTGGCTGATTAACAAAAATAGGGGATCCCCTCGAAAAAAATTGGCGTGGGGTCCCCCTATTTTTGTTAACCAGCCAGATGAAGCAGACCGCTGAGGCCTGGTTTTTCAGGCTGTTAAGGAGCCAAGATCCATGGACCTTGCCAGCCTGATAATACCAGGCCACAGCAGTCTGCATATCTTGGCTGATTAACAAAAATAGGGGATCCCCTCGAAAAAAATTGGCGTGGGGTCCCCCCTATTTTTGTTAACCAGCCAGATGAAGCAGACCGCTGAGGCCTGGATTTTCAGGCTGTTAAGGATCCAAGATCCATGGACCTTGCCAGCCTGATAATACCAGGCCACAGCAGTCTGCATATCTTGGCTGATTAACAAAAATAGGGGATCCCCTCGAAAAAAATTGGCGTGGGGTCCCCCCTATTTTTGTTAACCAGCCAGATGAAGCGGACCGCTGAGGCCTGGTTTTTCAGGCTGGTAAGGATCCAATATCCATGGACCTTGCCAGCCTGATAATACCAGGCCACAGCAGTCTGCTTAGCTTGGCTGGTTAACAAAAATAGGGATCCCCTCGAAAAAAAAACGGCGTGGGGATCCCCCCTATTTTTGTTAACCAGCCAAGTAAAATGCAGACTGCTGCGGCCTGGTACTAAAAGACTGTCAAGGCCCATGGATTTTGGCCCTCAACAGCCTGATAATACCAGGCTACAGCAGCCCCACATTTGGCGCATCAAAAGATGTGCCAATTGTGGCACTTTACCCGGCTCTTCCCACTTGCCCTGTAGCGGTGGCAAGCGGGGTAATAAGGGGTTAATGTCACCATTGATTGCACGGTGACAATAAGCCCGGTTAATAATGGAGAGGTGTCAATAAGACACCGATCCATTATTAATCCCAAAGTTTTTAAATGTTTAAAAAAAAGACACAGCAAGAAAAAAGTCTTTTAAAGAAATAAAAGAGACAACACAGTTTTCATTAATTTTATTGTACTCTCATTCCTGCGACGCCATCGATCTCCTGTAAAAAAAGAAAAAAAACAAACCAACAGTATACCACCTGTCCGACGCAGTCCATAACGACAGTCCCACGACGATCCAGCTCTGCTACATCGCAATGACAGGCAGAGCCTGTCATTGCAACGCAGCACAGCTGATTACCTGCTTCCCCGGCGGTGACGTCATCGGACTGACTGCTTTACGGCCGGGATTACCCAGCAGTCACTGCAGTTATCGCGAGAAACTGCATGTGACCGCCGGGGAAAGAAGATTGCGGCCATGAAGCAGTCCAGCCCGTGACCGCCGGAGATCTTCTGCCAGGTAAGTGCCGCTGACTCCTGACAGACCCGACCGACGGACACTGACAGTGACAGTGACAATCCCGATTCCGGTATCCGATATGACGAAAATATCGGAACTCGGAATCGGAATTCCGATACAGCTAATATCGGCCGATACCCGATATTTGCAGTATCGGAATGCTCAACCCTACCACACACAACATAGGAGAGAGCGAATTATCATCCACTATCCGGGCGATAGTGTCATGTGTGCATTGCCACGAAGATCGTCGCGGTTGCACATTTTGACTTCTCACAGCTGATCTGCTGTTTCTTTGTGTTTGGCAGCTAGGGAGTTAATTCTGTCTGTGCTCGGTGCTGGGACTGGGTGCAGTTTCTCCCGGCTGCAATTGATTATTTGTTGATTGGTTTCCTTTAAATTCCTGGTTGTCTGCTTGGGGAGTTGCCAGTGAAACCTTCATGCAGACCACAGATAGGAATGAATCTGTATAGACTTTAGTTGTGAGCTCCTTAGTTGTTCTAAGCTCAACTTGGTTAGAGTTTATTTCCCAGACCATTTATGTTCCTTTGGTGTTTGAGTGTGTATGCAAGCGAGTGTTATCCTGTCTGTCTTATATGTCTAATCTGTGTATTTAGCTGAGATCAGCCCATATCCCTTTGGTGGTAGTCAGGATCCTTCTTAGGACTGATTACAGGGTTCAGGGTCTGATAGGAGACAGGGTTAGGTTGGAGACTTGGACCTCTGAACCATTATCAGTACCTCCAAGGTGAGGGATTAGTTAGGACCCCAGTTTAGGGTCAGGTTAGATCCCGGTCCACCTCTTTCCTGAATCAGCTCATCAAGTCCTCAAGATTAACCCTGAGTTCAGCAGATATCGTGTCAGGTAAATCTATTCTATACTTACATGCTGATGTTGCTATACTAGTTGTTGTATAGAGTGTTGTTCCTGTATTAATAGTTTACTGACATTGTATACATATCATTAGACAGCGTGACATTTTCACTGGCCATAAAAATTATCTCCAGTTACCATGGATCCAGTAGCCCAGCTGGCTCTGCAGTTGCAGGGATTATCCATGGAGCTGACGGACATTAAGTCCAAAGTTTTGTCTCCCCTGGAGCAAACCAGAGTTGAACCTAAAGTAGCTCTCCCGGACAGGTTCACTGGTGGGCGAGACAAATTTTTCACCTTCCGGGAGGCATGTAAATTGTATTTTCGGCTTCGGCCTCGATCATCAGGGAGTGATGAGCAGAGAGTGGGAATTGTTATCTCACTTCTGCAAGGGGACCCTCAATCCTGGGCATTTTCCCTTCCTCCGGGATCCCCGGCTCTACTGTCTGTAGATCAATTTTTTACTGCCCTGGGATTGGTATATGATGACCCAGATCGGGTCTCTCTTGCTGAGACAAAATTACGTAAGATACAGCAGGGAGATCGTCCTGCAGAGGAATTTGCTTCTGAGTTTCGTAGATGGGCCACAGATACTCAGTGGAATGACCCAGCTCTTAGGAGCCAGTTTTGTCATGGGCTTTCTGATAAATTAAAAGACGTTTTGGCTCAGTATGAGTCTCCTCATTCACTGGAGGCTGCTATGGCCTTAGCTATCCGTACTGATAGACGGCTTCGGGAGAGGGGTGAGGTAACCCCACTCCCTGTTGTTTCTCCACCTACCACTAAAGTCCCTTATGTTGAGGTTCCCCTTGTCTGTTCGGATGAGCCTATGCAGTTGGGAGGGACATAATTTCGTAGGAGGGGATTGGCGGTACGCCGCAGGACTAGAAGATGTTTTTTCTGCGGGAAAGATGGACATTTTGTTGGAGAATGTCCATCCCGTGCCTTGTTGAGCCAAAAGTCGCCGGAAAACTGTTAATCCCAGGTTGTGTGGTGGACGACAACCTGGGAGTATGTATTTCATCCGCCAGTTCTTCTCAGTTCCTTGTACCAGTGGAGGTGGTGGTTGGTACGAGAGTGGAGAGATTGTCTGTTCTTCTTGATAGTGGTTCCGGGGCTAATCTGGTTGACGCTCAGTTTGCTCAGGCTCAAGGTATGCATCTGAGTGTATTGGTCAAACCGATCCCTATATTCTCCATTGACGCCAGGCCTCTCGGCCAAGGTAGCTTTGTTCATGAGGTTCAAAACATTGACCTTCGGGTAGGGGCAATACATAGGGAACAATTATCTTGTTATGTGTTGGAGGTCTACCTACTCCCATTGTGTTGGGACTTCCTTGGTTGGTTAAACATAACCCTGTGATTAATTGGCAGTCCAGAGAAATAAGCCAATGGGGTGAGTTTTGCAAAAGCAACTGCATGAACACAGTCATCAGTGCGGTCGTGCCTAGTACATTGCCTCCTTTTTTGGAGGATTTTGGGGATGTTTTCTCTGAGGAGGGGTGTCAGGAGTTGCCTCCTCATCGCGTGTATGACTGCTCTATTAATCTCCTTCCTGATGCTAAGTTGCCTAAAGCTAGGTTGGATAATCTTTCTGGTCCTGAGAGGCAGGCTATGAAAGATTATATTTCTGAAAGTCTGGCCAAAGGGCATATTAGACCTTCATCTTCCCCAGTAGCCGCGGGGTTCTTCTTTGTGAAGAAGAAAGATGGAGGCCTACGCCCTTGCTTGGATTTCCGCGAACTTAATCGGATTACTGTTCGAGATCCGTATCCACTCCCTCTTATTCCTGATCTCTTCAATCAAATTGTTGGCGCCAAATGGTTCTCTAAATTGGATCTCAGGGGGGCGTATAATCTGATTAGGATAAAAGAGGGGGATGAGTGGAAAACGGCGTTTAACACGCCGGAGGGACATTATGAGAACCTTGTCATGCCTTTTGGTCTGACTACTGCACCAGCAGTATTCCAACATTTTGTTAATGACATTTTTCGTCACCTTGTGGGGCTGTTTGCGGTTGTATATTTGGACGACATTTTAATTTACTCGCCAGATCTTGTGTCTCATCAGGAGCATGTGAGACAGGTGTTGCAGATCTTGCGAGACAATAAACTATACGCCAAACTGGAGAAGTGTGTATTTGCCGTACAGGAACTTCAGTTTTTGGGTTTTTTGGTGTCAGCCTCCGGTTTCCGTATGGACCCTGAAAAGGTGAGAGCAGTGCTTGAATGGGATCAGCCAGGGGATCTTAAGGCTCTGCAGCGTTTTTTGGGGTTTGCTAACTACTACCGGAAATTTATTTGTAATTTCTCATCTGTCGTCAAACCTCTCACTGACATGACAAGAAAAGGGACGGATTTTTCTAAATGGTCGGACAAAGCTTGCCAAGCCTTTTCCTCTTTGAAGAAATGTTTTGCTTCGGCACCCGTTCTCATCCAACCAGATGCATCTCAGCCGTTCATTGTGGAGGTGGATGCGTCTGACGTAGGGGTGGGTGCTATATTGTCCCAGGGTCCGTCCCCTGGTAAATGGCATCCGTGCACTTTCTTTTCTAAGAAATTGTCGTCCGCCGAAAGGAATTATGATATCGGCAATAGGGAACTTTTGGCCATTAAGTTAGCTTTTGAAGAATGGCGTCACTTTTTGGAGGGGGCAGTCCACCCGGTTACCGTTATTACTGATCACAAGAACCTGTTGTATTTGGAATCCGCTAAGCGTCTGAATTCCAGACAAGCTCGATGGTCGTTGTTTTTTACCAGGTTTAATTTTGTCGTCACTTATCGCCCGGGGTCTAAGAATGTAAAGGCTGATGCCTTGTCTCGCAGTTTCCCAGGGGCCGGGAAAACGGATGACCCGAGTCCTATCCTTCAGGAGGGGTGGTAGTGTCGGCTGTATTTTCTGAGCTTGAGGAGGAGGTGTTAGAGGCTCAGGGGGACGCCCCTGCAGGACCTCCAGGGAAACTGTTTGTCCCAAATCTGTTGAGACAAAAGGTTATTGAGGCACATCATAATTCTGCTCTAGCAGGACATCCAGGGAGTAAGGCTACTTTAGATCTCCTTTCTCGCCGGTTTTGGTGGCCTAATGCTAATAAAGATGTTATAACTTTTGTCGCGTCATGTGGGGTGTGTGCTCGCTCTAAAACCCCTCATACCCGTCCGTCTGGGACCCTTTTACCCTTGAAACTTCCGGAGCGTCCATGGACTCATTTATCTATGGACTTCATTACGGACCTTCCTCCGTCGTCAGGGAATACTGTCATACTGGTGGTTGTTGACAGGTTCAGTAAGATGGCACATTTCGTTGCTCTTCCTGCACTCCCTAATGCTAAAACTCTGGCGCAGGTGTTCATTAGGGAGATCGTTAGACTTCATGGGTTGCCTTCTGATGTGGTGTCAGATAGGGGGTCTCAGTTTGTGTCCAAATTTTGGAGGGCATTTTGTTTACGTCGGGGGATGCAATTGTCATTTTCCTCGGCTTTTCATCCGCAGACCAATGGTCAGACAGAGCGTCTGAATCAGAGCTTAGAGACATATCTCCGGTGTTTTGTTTCAGAGAACCAAGAAGACTGGTCTTCTTTCTTGCCTCTGGCAGAGTTCGCTCTTAACAACAGGCGGAGCGAGTCCACTGGTAAGTCCCCGTTTTTTGGGGCATATGGTTTCCATCCCCAGTTTTGTACTTTCAATGGGGGGGGCCCTTCTGGGGTTCCTGAGGAGGAGCGTTTCTCGTCGTCACTTGCTTCTGTGTGGAGAGGTGTATTGAATAATCTGAGTGCGATGGGGAACCGTTACAAACGTATGGCTGATAGGAGGAGAGTTTCTGGTCCAGATCTGAATGTGAACGATCTGGTATGGTTGTCTACCAGGAATATAAAACTTAAGGTGCCCTCCTGGAAACTGGGTCCCAGATTCATCGGGCCGTACAGGATCAGTTCCATAATTAATCCTGTGGCATTTCGTCTGGACCTCCCTCCTACGTTTAAAATTCATAATGTGTTCCACAAGTCATTACTTAAAAGGTATGTGGCACCAGTCATACCGTCACCTCTACCTCCTCCTCCTGTGTTGGTCAATGGTAACTTGGAATTTCAAGTATCAAAGATCATTAACTCACGTCTGAATCGCCGGTCCCTTCAGTACTTGGTGCATTGGAAGGGGTATGGTCCAGAGGAGAGGACGTGGGTCCCTGCGTCTGATGTTAACGCAGCTCGTTTGGTTCGGACCTTCCACAGAACTCACCCGGGCAGGCCTGGCCCTGAGGGTCCGGAGGCCCCTCGTAGAAGGGGGGGTACTGTCATGTGTGCATTGCCACGAAGATCGTCGCGGTTGCACATTTTGACTTCTCACAGCTGATCTGCTGTTTCTTTGTGTTTGGCAGCTAGGGAGTTAATTCTGTCTGTGCTCGGTGCTGGGACTGGGTGCAGTTTCTCCCGGCTGCAATTGATTATTTGTTGATTGGTTTCCTTTAAATTCCTGGTTGTCTGCTTGGGGAGTTGCCAGTGAAACCTTCATGCAGACCACAGATAGGAATGAATCTGTATAGACTTTAGTTGTGAGCTCCTTAGTTGTTCTAAGCTCAACTTGGTTAGAGTTTATTTCCCAGACCATTTATGTTCCTTTGGTGTTTGAGTGTGTATGCAAGCGAGTGTTATCCTGTCTGTCTTATATGTCTAATCTGTGTATTTAGCTGAGATCAGCCCATATCCCTTTGGTGGTAGTCAGGATCCTTCTTAGGACTGATTACAGGGTTCAGGGTCTGATAGGAGACAGGGTTAGGTTGGAGACTTGGACCTCTGAACCATTATCAGTACCTCCAAGGTGAGGGATTAGTTAGGACCCCAGTTTAGGGTCAGGTTAGATCCCGGTCCACCTCTTTCCTGTTTCAGCTCATCAAGTCCTCAAGATTAACCCTGAGTTCAGCAGATATCGTGTCAGGTAAATCTATTCTATACTTACATGCTGATGTTGCTATACTAGTTGTTGTATAGAGTGTTGTTCCTGTATTAATAGTTTACTGACATTGTATACATATCATTAGACAGCGTGACAGATAGTCCACCAGCTGACTCGCCCTGCTGGATCAACTGACGCAAGGACAGGGCCTCAATCAGCTAGCATTCACAAAGACACATTTTTCTGCGGAATTAGCCCTTTAGGTGCACACGTAGATTTAGAAATAAAACAAAAAATATGGGATAACGATTTTGTGGATATATGGTCGCTATTATCAGCAGATCAACAGTCCGTAGATAAGGACAGGAGGACAGGTGAATGGTTATACGACAGAAATAGACCAAAAATAGCGCAAACGATGAACAATTAGCTTCAGGACTTCGCAGTCCTAGGCTGCATTATGGGCCAAAAAAATCCGGAACGCTGTTCCGAACTATTTATGTACCTGGACCTAGTAAATAATTCATACAAGTCCCACGGCGGGTCAGCATGGAGGCGTACGACGAAGAGTTCCGCAGGCTGCTGGCCATGCAACCCGACCAGGGCTGGAGAGTTAAAGCGACGGATGTTTGGCTGCGACTTCTGCTATCCCAAAAACAGCCCCCCTTTTCGTCAACGCCCACTAATAACCCAGCTACCGCAGGCCAAAATTCAGTGGTCGTACGGAGACCAGGGGCCTGCTGTATAACGAAGGGTACTGCCGCTTCCACGGGGCCTGTAAATATAAGCACGACTGCTCTGCCTGCGGAGGTGGACACCCTGCAGCAAGGTGTACACGCCAAGCAAACACGGCGTCAACAAGGCTTAACCCCGGTGAACGTAACCGCAATGAGCCCCTTGCTAGGCCTCTACCCCAATAAAGAAGCGGCACAGCAGCTCTATCACGGCTTCAAATTCGGCTTTTTTATCCCCTTCAAATTTAGTCATGCACCAACTTTGGCGAATAATCTAAAATCGGCGCGTGAATTCCCCGAGATTCTACGGCAAAAAATTGAAAAAGAGGTGGAGTTAGGCAGGATGGCGGGCCCATTTAAATCGTTGCCATTCAGGAATCTACGAATCTCACCCTTAGGCATCGTCCCTAAAAAAGAACCGGGAAAATATCGGCTAATACACCACCTCTCATACCCTTAAGGCGATTCGGTCAACGACGCGATACCCCCCGAAGAAGCGTCAGTAACTTATGCTTCGTTTGACAAGGCAGTCGAACTCGTATGGACAGCTGGGCCCGGTGCCTTGTTGGCAAAATCGGACATAGAGGCAGCATTCCGCCTATTACCCGTTCACCCCGAGTGCTTCCATCTATTAGGTTGCAAGGTGGACCAGCTCTTTTACTTTGACATGTGCCTACCGATGGGTTGCTCCATCTCTTGTCACTATTTTGAGCTGTTCAGTACTTTCCTGGACTGGGTAGTACGTTACGAAACAGGCAGTAATTCGACGGTTCATTACCTCGACGATTTCTTGTTCGGCGGACCAAAAGACTCAAAACTTTGCTCCTCCCTTCTCCAAAAATATAAGTTTCTAACCAGTCAATTCGGCGTACCACTCTCAACAGAAAAAACAGTCGGCCCGTGTAATGTACTGCCTTTTCTTGGCATTGAAATAGATACCAAGACTATGATTTTTAGATTGCCAGCGCACAAATAGCAAAAAACCCTGCAAATGGTAGAAGATTTCCATGTAGCTAAAAATGTCACCCTCCAACAGATGCAGTCTCTGCTAGGTTTGCTCAATTTTGCATGCCGCGTAATGCCGGCGGGCAGAGCCTTTTCACGCCGATTATCGCTGGCAACGAAGGGCATCTCCCAGCCAGGCCATAGAATTAGACTTACTCGCACACTGAAGGAAGATTTTCTAGTCTGGAGAACATTCCTAAATTCCTATAGCGGTCATACCTATGTCATGTCACGAGAAACGCTAAGCAAAGATTTAGGACTAGCAGCGGGAGGAAACGTCAAAGATGGTTTGTGGAAATTTACAAAAACCAATGGTGCAAAGGCAACTGGCCAGCCTTATGGACCACAGCCAACTGGGGCCGTGACCCAGCCCTGCACAAAGTATTCGCAATGGTAGCAGCAGTCGAGCTTTGGGGCGCACATCTAGGGAACATAAACATCTGATTTTTAACTAAATACCCGCGAACCGCAAAGAGCCTAAGCAGCATGTTTTCTACATCCCCGCCTTTACTCACCCTCCTGCGCCGCCTAGCGCTGCTATGCTTGAAGCACAACATCTGGTGTCGTGCCACAGTAACGTCGGCGGTTGATGATAACCTTGTTAACTCTCTGTTATTTTCAGATTGGCAGGCCTTCAAAGTTCTCCTCGTTCTCCATAACGCGTTTCAACGGAGTGAGTCTGTCTTCCTCAGGTGGCACCTGAGGAAGACGGACTCACTCCGTTGAAACGCGTTGTGGATTCATTGTTTTACCATAATTTTTAATAATTTTTAATAAATGAAGATTGTCATTCACTAAGAAGATTCCTGTCTTTTGCGCCCTGCTGACCGGGTTTTCAAGAATCTTTCTCAAAAGGAGTGCTGGACACTGGAGACCCGATGGTTGCGCGTTGGGGAGGAGAACTTTGAAGGCCTGCCAATCGGAAAATAACAGAGAGTTAACAAGGTTATCATCAACCGCCGACGTTACTGTGGCACGACACCAGATGTTGTGCTTCAAGCATAGCAGCGCTAGGCGGCGCAGGAGGGTGAGTAAAGGCGGGGATGTAGAAAACATGCTGCTTAGGCTCTTTGCGGTTCGCGGGTATTTAGTTAAAAATCAGATGTTTATGTTGAGGTGCCACCTTTATGTTCAGGTGCCACCTGAGGAAGACGGACTCACTCCGTTGAAACGCGTTATGGATTCATTGTTTTACCATAATTTTTAATAATTTTTAATAAATGAAGATTGTCATTCACTAAGAAGATTCCTGTCTTTTGCGCCCTGCTGACCGGGTTTTCAAGAATCTTTCTCAATAGTAATCCCACTCGGGGTACCCGGCTGGAGCAGCATTAGATTTCTTAATCGCTTACAACACTTACACCTGGCTGGCGCTCCTACAGACTGTCTATCCCACGTCTTTCAGCACTCCTTTTGGACACGGTAGCCAATCAATGATGCCACTGATCCGCGCTTCGGTTACACCAGCTACCTGACAGGTTTACGGTAAGGCGTGGGACGAGTGGTGCTCATTAATTAACGGTAGACCGGTCGATAGGTGCGATCGGGCGAGATGCGAGGTGGTGGTCGACCTATTAAATCAGCTCAGGCAAAGAGGCGCGTCAGGAACATCAGCGCAACATCATCTTTCGGGAATAGCCTTTTTCTTCCAGCTAATGGGGTGGACGGACTTGTCAAAACATTTTTTCATCAAGCAAGCCGTTAAAGGCTGGAAAAGGCTCCAACCTAGTCAGGAGTGTCGTTGCCCCATCTCTTTGAAGCTATTGCACGATATTATCACAATTTCCCGATTGGTGTGCAAGTCACAATATGAGTCCACCCTAGTATCGGCCGCGTTCGCTATCGCCTTTTTCGGTGAGCTTCGTATTAGCGATCTGGTGCCACGGTCAAAAACTTAATCGGAAGGTGGCCTAATCAATGAAGACCTTGTCATATGCAGCGACGCACTGCGCATTAGGGTGCGTAAATCCAAATGCGACCCCACCAGTAGAGGGACGTGGGTCCTCGTGAATTCGCCGGATGGTCCCGTATGCCCATTTAACATAGTCAGACGTTACACGGTAATAAGACACGCGAGTAAATTCTTTCTGTCACACGTGGACGGGTCCCCCCTTACTAAATACCAGTTCCACGCAATTTTTAATCAGTGTCTAGAAGCAGTGGGCGTCGATCCGAAGCAGTACGGGACGCATTCCTTCCGAATAGGGGCCGCCGCTGAAGCAGCTAAGGCCGGCATTACAGAGGCCGAAGTGCAACAAATGGGTCGCTAGAAATCCGCATGCTTCGCCAGATACATAAGACCTGACTTGCTCAAGTAACAAATTTTGTCTCTTTCAGGCGTTCGTAGACCCGCAGTTTGGGTAGTTGGATACTCATACGTCCGCTGGGCCAAGAAAAGGGACGAAATTAGTCTGGGCGGTGTGAATTTAGGCTACCGGAATGTGGAGGTCAACTGTAGAGGGATCAGAGGGCTACAATGGCAAAAGTTGTTCCCGGAAATAGTCGACATTGCCAAGAATGCCAAAGGGCCAGTGATATTAGTATTACATGCCGGTGGCAAGACCTGGGTAAACGGAGATGTGTCGAGTTCAGTACAACGATGACAGCCGATATTGAGCGCTTTTTCTATCTTTTACCAGAGATGATATTGGCGTGGTCGGAGATGCTGCCACAAACTGTCTGGCACGGAGCTAAGGACCCAAAAGCCATAAAGAGATCAAGAAAAAAGGTCAACCTGGAGTGGCGAAATACGTAAAAGGAAAATATGGCTTTGTAGTTCGCCACTACCAACTGGAAGGCGACAACTCAGCGTTATTAAGGTCCGATGGTATTCACCTCACGGACATTGGGCTCGACATATTTCTGTCAGGTTTACAAGATGGAATTGAACAGGCCTTATAGCTGCTATGTAGGTAGTACACATGATTCTCCGTGGGAGAAGTGTAGAGAGGGGCAAAGGTTCGTAGCCGCTCATTGGCTGCCCGCCTGTCGGTTGTGGACTGGGCCTTTGGCTGTGAGCCGTTGCGAGATGTAATTGCCCCTCCCTGCTGATCAAATTAATAAACTGTGACCGACTTTGTTCAACCCATCTAGGCCTGTTTGCGTTGTCTTTCCGGGATTGGTGGGAGGGGGAAGGCACTGTTTACGACACACGGGTCTCCGCAGTCTGGCAGGCACGGTACCGCATAGTGAACAAGCCTCTCACTGCGGAGCCCCTATGGGTGAAGCTAGTAGGAAACTGTGTAGTGCCAATTCCCCCTTCCCACTACTCCCCCCAGGTGATGCACTAATTGGTATGCCCAGCTGACCAACGGGAAGAAAGAGGAAGGGGCGTCCGGCAACACCCACAAGGGTTAAATTCAGGTGCCCGTGCTCAGTACCCTCCTCTTTCTCCCGGCTGACCACCTGGAAGCTGTTGTGCCACCCTCCCTCCCTTACATATTCATTGATATCGCGTGCCGTTAGAATAAACATGAAATTTGTAATATTTGAAATATTTATTAAAAAAAAAAATGTAATGTCGTGATTAAATCACAGCGGAAGTGTAGAGAGGGGCAAAGTTTCGTAGCCGCTCATTGGCTGCCCGCCTATTGGTCGTGGACTGGGCCTTCGGCTGTGAGCCCGTTGTGAGATGTAATTGCCCCTCCCTGCCGATTAAATTAATAAACTGTGACCAACCTTGTTCAACCCATCTAGGCCTGTTTGCGTTATCTTTCCGGGATTGGTGGAAGGGGAAAGGCACTGATTACGACACACGGGCCTCCGCAGTCTGTCTGTCCCTGGTGTTAAAAGCCGTCTTATATTCGTCTCCCCAGCGAATGCAGATTAGATTGTAGGCGCCTCTTAAGTCTAATTTGGTGAAGATCCTGGCACCCCTTAATGGGTCGAACAACTCAGGAATCAATGGGATAGGGTATTTATTCTTCACCATGATCTGGGTGAGAACTCGATAGTCAATACAGTGTCAGAATGATCCATAGTACCATAGTTATTATTAAGGTTGAAGGAAGACTTTAAATCCATCTAGTTCAACTCATATCTTATCCTAACCTGCCCTAACATGTTGACCCAGAGGAAGGCAAAAAAAAACCCATGTGGCAACAGTAAACTTCACATTGGGGAAAAAAATTCCTTCCTGACTCCACATACGGCAATCAGACTAGTTCCCTGTATCAACGCAATATCTAGGAAACTAGTGTATATAACCTGTAATATTATACTTTTCAAGAAAGGCATCCAGTCCCTTCTTAAATTTTAGTAGGGAGTCACTCATTACAACATTATACGGCAGAGAGTTCCATAGTCTCACTGCTCTTACAGTAAAGAATCTGCGTCTTTGATTATGACTAAACCTTCTTTCCTCCAGCCGTAGAGGATGCCCCCTTGTCCACGTCACAGGTCTAAGAGTAAAAAGATCATTAGAAAGGTCTTTGTACCGTCCCCTCATATATTTATACATTGTTATAAGATCACCCCTAAGCCTTCGTTTTTCCAAACTAAATAACCCAAAATGTAATAACCTGTCTTGGTATTGCAGACCCCCCCAGTTCTCTAATAACCTTGGTCGCTCTTCTCTGTACCGGCTCCAGTTCAGCTTTGTCTTTCTTATACACCGGAGACCAAAACTGTACACATTATTCTAAGTGTGGTTGCACTAGTGACTTGTATAGAGGTAAAATTATGTTCTCCTCATGAGCATCTATGCCTCTTTTAATGCATCTCATTATTTTATTTGCCTTTACAGCAGCTGCCTGACACTGGCCACTAAATGTGAGTTTGTTGTCCACCCATACACCCAGGTCTTTTTCAGTGACAGTTTTGCCCAGTGTTTTACAATTAAGCACATAATTATACATCTTGTTTGTTCTATCCAAGTGCATGACCTTACATTTATCCCTGTTATGATTTGGTAGCCAAGGACAGTAGCCAAAATAGCCCAGGCAGCCAGACTCCCAGAGAGGTTGGTAACTAACGGATTGCAGACCCCTAAATTAACCGCACAACTAGAAGTAACTGTGGGACGTAACTACGATGACCTAGACGCCTCGTCACAGCTGGAGAGTTAACTAAGCCTAAAGATAGAAAGGGGAAGGCTAACTGCCCCGGAGTAGCACCCCAAAGGAATAGGTAGCCCCCACACAGATATTGGCAGTTAGACAAGATGAAATACAAACACAGGCAGAAAATAGAAAAAGCAAACGCTGGGGCCCAAAACTGTCTAGATAGAATAGGACAGGAAAGATTACTGTCTGCAATCAGGCAAAACCGTAAGAAAAATTCCAACAATTCTGATTTCCAAAAAATACTGAGACCACACGATCTCTCCCCCGCTAGATCAGAACTCTGGTGTGAACAAAGCTAGCCAGCAGATACTGAAATAACAGGGACTGAACACATAAACAGTGGTAGATGAGAAACAGAGACCAGCACAGGCCCCAGCTGGGGAACATGGCTGACCTCACTCCAGAAGGGCAGAAAAACAAAAGGGAAAAGCAAAAAGCCACAGAAACAAGCAGCAAATAACTTATCTGAAAGTTGCAAGAGAAGGCAAGAAGCAAGCTGACTTCCAAAAGGGACCAGGAACAACAACTTATCACCGGCGAGGATCATGGGAAGGTTACTCCCTTAAATCTCCCCAGTCTTCAGTCTCTGATTTCCAATCGTCCCCAGCTGAAAGATCTGTGTCCGTCAAAGCAGCTTCATTACTATCAGCTGCCACCTGAGGGAGCCCCAACTCAGAAGTCCAATCCAGAGCGTTCACAACATATCCCCATTAAAGCTCATTTGCCATTTATCAGCCCAAGCTTCTAGTTTACATAAATCCTCCTGTAATATAAAATTGTCCTCATCTGTATTGATTACCCTGCAGAGTTTAGTGTCATCTGAAAATATTGAAATACTACTCTGTATGCCCCCTACAAAGTCATTAATAAATATGTTAAAGAGAAGCGGCCCCAATACTGACCCCTGTGGTACCCCACTGCTAAACCGTGACCCAGTCCGAGTGTGCTCCATTAATAACCACCCTTTGTTTCCTATCCCTGAGCCAGTTCTTAACCCACTTACACATATTTTCCCCTATCTCTATTGTTCTCATTTTATGTATCAACCTTTTGTGTGGCACCGTATCAAAAGCTTTTGAAAAGTCCATTATACACCACGTCCACTGCGTTCCCTTGGTCCAGTCCGGAACTTACCTCTTCATAGAAAGTCATCAGATTAGTCTGACAGGAACTGTCTCTCGTAAACCCATGCTGATATTGGGTCATGAGGTTTTTTTTTCTTCAGATACTCCAATATAGCATCCTGTAGAAAACCCTCCAGGATTTTACCCACAGTAGATGTTAAGCTCACTGGCCTATAATTTCCAGGTTCAGTTTTTGTCCCCTTTTTGAATATTGGCACCACATTTGCTATATGCCAGTCCTGTGGTACAAACCCCGTTATTTTGGAATCTTTAAAGATTAAAAATAATGGTCTATCTATGACTGTACTTAATTCCTGCAGTACTCGGGGATGTATCCCATCCAGGCCCGGGGATTTGTCTATTATAGTAACTTCTGGACGCCACCGTACTTCCTGCTGGGTTAAGCAGGTGACATTTAATGGAGAAATTTTTTTTATCTGTGATCATATTACCTGTCATGGGATTTTCTTGTGTAAATACTGTTAAAAAAAGTAATTTAGCATATTGGATTTTTCCTCATCCTCATCCACCATTTCACCCAGACTATTTTTAAGGAGACCAACACTATCATTTTTTAGTTCCTTACTATTTATGTAGTTAAAGAATATTTTGGAATTATTTTTACTTTCTGTGGCAATGAGTCTCTCTGTCTCAATCTTTGCTGTCTTGATTTTCTTTTTACAGAATTTATGTAATCTTCTGTATTTATTTAATGCCTCATCACTACCTACTTGCTTTAATTCCCTAAACTCTTTCTTTTTGTCACCTATTGTGCCCCTTACAGCTCTATTTAGCCATAGTGGTTTCCTCCTATTTCTAGCATGGTTATTCCCATAGGATATATATTGTGCACAGGTCCCATTCAGGATGCTAATAAACGTCTCCCATTTTCTTTGTGTATTTTTATGTCTCAGGATATCGTCCCAGTTTATTGCACCAAGATCATCTCTCATCCGTTGGAAATTTGCCTTCCTGAAGTTTAGTGTCCTTGTAACCCATCTGCTACACATCTTATTAAAGGATACATGAAAACGTATTATTTTGTGATCACTATTACTCAATTGACCCCCCAACCCGACTACTGCAACGTCCCACTCTCCGGCCTCCCCTCTAGCATTCTGGCACCACTCCAGTCCATCCTACACTCTGCTGCCCGACTAATCCACCTGTCTTCCCGCTATTCCCCAGACTCCCCCCTATGCCAGGCCCTTCACTGGCTTCCTATTGCCCAGAGGCTCCAGTTCAAAACCCTAACCATGACATACAAAGCCATCCACAACCTGTCTCCTCCATACATCTGTGACATGGTCTCCCGGTACCTACCCGCACGCAACCTTCGATCCTCTCAAGATCTCCTCTACTCCCCCCTCATCTCCTCTTCCCACAACCGCATACAAGACTTCTCCCGTGCTTCCCCCACACTCTGGAACTCTCTGCCGCAACACATCAGACTCTCACCAACAACGGAAACCTGTTATGTTCTGCTACAAGCACTAAGGAAAGAATGGGATATCTGTCCCTACAATAGAACTAAGCTCAATCCCTACGATGTAACGGGGAACCTGATCCTGCGATCAGACCCGCTAAAGTCCTCAGCTAGTCTGAACGAAGACCTATAGATGCGAGGGAGGAATCCCTACAAGTACTAGGGACTGGGAGAAAAGATGGACACCTCCTAACAGAAGTTGTAGCAGTAAAAAAAAAAACAAACAACATAGAACATAGAGGTCTGAAGACCAAGCAAAAACTATCTGAGTAAGGTAACAAAGCACCAGGCTAGCTTAAGAGTAGAAATAACAATGAAGTCCAGCAAAGCCAGAAGGGCAGAGCAGGACTAAATAGGCAAAAAAGGTCATGTGACCAGCAAGATAGAAAAAACCTAACAGGAGAGTTCTAACAGTACCCCCCTTCTAAGAGGATCCTCCGGATCCCCTGGGCCCAGGCTTACCCGGAAACCTCTTGTGAAACGCTCTGACAAGTCTGGACGCAGAAACATCATCCGCCCTCACCCATGAGTTATCCTCGGGTCCAAAACCCTTCCAAGCGACGAGACACTGCAAACTCCCTCTATACCATCTAGAATTTAGGATGCGGGAAATTTCATATTCCCCGTCCTCCACCACCGGAGGAACAGTGGCAGAGGCGTCTCCATCCGACACATCAGCTCTTTTCAACAGAGAAACATGAAACACCAGATTAATCTTCCAGGAGGTAGGAACCTCCAACCTAACAGCCGATTGGTTAACAACCTGAAGCACCTTAAAGGGTCCTACAAACTTGGGACCCAATTTTTTAGAAGGAATCCTCAACTGCAGATTCTTAGAGGACAACCAAACCATGTCACCAATAGCAAACAGAACCTCTTGCCGTTTCCTATCAAAGTACCTTTTAGATTTTCTGTTAGCCTCCTGAAGATTACCACGCACATCCGTCCAAACTCTCTAAAAATCACCAGAAAAATTCTCCTATTCAGGCACGGCCGATACCAATTTGGAGAATGACCCAAATGACGGATGTCTCCCAGTACAACAAAAAAAAGGCGAACAATCAGCAGAAGAGGATGTATGGTTGTTAAGAGAAAATTCAGCAAGTGGCAGAAACTCCGACCACCCCTCTTGATTGTCTGCCACAAAACAACGCAAGAACATCCTGGTTTTTCCTTTCTGTTTGGCCATTAGACTCAGGATGATATCCGGATGAAAACGACAAATTAACTCCCAACCTGTCACAAAAGGCGCGCCAAAAACGAGCCACGAACTGAGGTCCCCTATCAGAAACAATGTCAGTAGGAACGCCATGTAGTCTGACAATTTCCTTGACAAAGGCCTTAGCGAGAGTCTTAGCACAGGGCAGTTTGATGAAAGGAACCAAATGACACATCTTGCTAAAACGGTCCAAGACCACCCAGGTGACAGTGAAACCCTCAGAGGGGGGAAGGTCAGTAATAAAGTCCATAGCCAAATGTGTCCAAGGTGCACTAGGGATCTCCAGAGGGCAAAGTAACCCCGCAGCCGGAGTATATGAAGACTTAGATCTAGCACACACAGTGCATTGACGCACCCACTTAATGACTTCCTTCTGCCATCCAGGCCACCAAAAACTGCGACCAACAAGTCTCTTGGTCTCAGAGATTCCAGGATGACCTGCCAACCGAGACTCATGACACTCAACAAACAAATCTCTCCTAAAGGTCCCAGGCACAAACAACCTCCCATGGGGAGTATTAGATGGGTCATTCTCCTGTGCTTTAAGAATCTCATTTTCCAACACCGAGTCCAAAGCAGCAACCACAACCCCTTCTTGTAAAATGTTCTCCTCCTCCTCAGCACCAACCATGGGAGAAAAGCTGTGAGACAAAGCATCGGCTTTAACATTCTTAGTACCTGGGATGTAAGTAACGGAAAAATTAAACCGCGAGAAAAACAGTGCCCACCTAGCCTGACGGGCATTCAAGAGTTTGGCAGCATCAAGATAGATCAGATTTTTATGATCAGTGAAAACCTGAATGGGAAATTCAGCACCTTCCAAGAGATGACGCCAGTGTTCAAATGCGAGTTTAATGGCCAACAATTCCCGATTACCAATATCGTAATTCAGTTCAGTCTCAGAAATTTTTTTTTAAAAAAAGGCACAGGGATGTACTCCATCCCTGTTTTCCTGAGACAACACCGCGCCAACCCCCACAGAAGAAGCATCAACCTCAACCAAAAACGGTTTAGTCACATCCGGCTTCATAAGGATGGGAGCAGAGCTGAACCTCTCCTTTAGAAACACAAAAGCTTCAATGGCCTCAGTATTCCACTGAACCGCATTAGCACCTTTCCTGGTGAGATCGGTCAGTGGTTTGACAATAATAGAAATATTTTTAATGAATTTTCTATAATAATTGGCGAAACCCAAAAACCTCTGTAACGATTTCAAACCAATAGGCCTAGGCCAATCCTGCACAGCTTGAACTTTCACCGGGTCCATCTCAAAACCTTCGCTGGAGATAATGCAGCCCAAAAAACTAATTCTTTGTACAGCGAACTCACATTTCTCCAGCTTAGCAAAAAGCGAATTCTCAAAATGACCCACAGGAGTGTTAAAAGCAGTCTTCCATTCGTCACCCTCCTTCATGCGCAACAAATTGTATGCCCCCCGAAGATCAATTTTAGAGAACCACTTGGCCCCCGCTAACTGGTTAAACAAATCAGGAATCAATGGCAGTGGGTAAGGATTGCATACAGTAATTTTATTAATCTAACGAAAGTCCAGACAAAGACGTAAACTGCCGTCCTTTTTTTTAACAAAAAAAAATCCAACAGCCACAGGAGACTTGGAAGGCCTAATGTGACCGGCGGCCAAGCTTGTCTGTATGTATTCCTCCAATGCCTTTCTCTCAGGGATAGTAAGATTAAATAAACGACTTTTAGGAAGAGTCGCTCCAGGGACAAATTCAATAGTACAATCATAGTCTCTATGGGGAGGTAAAATCTGCGATTCCTTCTCAGAAAAAACTTTCCAAAAATCCTGAATAGGTACAGGTAATTCCCCTTTATCCATAGCAGCAATACGCCCGTTACAACACTTGTCATAACATTTAGGGCTCCAGGACTTAATTTCATTGGTAGACCAATCCAGTACAGGATTGTGCAATTTCAACCAGGGTAACCCCAAAATCACGGGAGAAGGCAAATTATTCAATACTACCAAATCCAAATTCTCTTGGTGAACACCATTAATAGTGAGTGGAAATTCACAGACTTTGTGAGTAACATTCTTCAAGGGAGAGCCATCAACAGAAACCACGGCAATAGGGGATGACAAAGGTTTGGGTTTTAATTTAAGTTTTTCCAAGAATTCCCCATCAATCACATTCAGAGTGGAACCACAATCGACAAATACCCAAAATTCCATTAACTCTTCCTGAGCAGCAGTAGAGGCAGAAAGAAAGACACCCTTAGTGTTTAAACAGGCTATACGGGCGAAACTGAGCTCTTTTTTTTTTTCTTTGTTCATACGAAGCACACAGTTCTTAATGGAATGGTCAGATTTGCCGCAATAAAAGCACAAACCTTCAGAAAACCTGCGGTCTTTTTCCTGAGAGCGGGGTGCCATCGCTCCAATCTCCATCGACTCTCCAATGTCAGTACAGACCCTCTCAAGACTTGGATCTGACATATCAAAGGATTTTCTCTCATTAACCCTTGCACGCAGTCTCCTATCCACCCGTATAGCTAATTGCATAGCCTCCTGCAAGTTACCAGGTATGGGATAAGCAATCAGCAAATCTTTAACCCTTTCGCCTAGCCCTGCAAGAAACAAACTTTTCAAAGCTGAATCGTTCCACCCCACCTGAGTAGACCACCGTCGGAAGTGAGTACAATATTTTTCCACATTACCTGATCCCTGCCTCAAACGTCTCAATTCTGTCTCAGCTGAAGAGACACGATCAGGATCATCATACAATAACCCCAAAGCAGAAAAAAAACTATCCACTGATCTAAAGCATGGATCACTAGGTTGCAGAGAAAAGGCCCATTCCTGAGGTTCTTTGCGCAAAAGTGACATTATGAACCCTCTGCGCTGTGATTCATCACCAGAAGATCTGGGTCTCAAACGAAAATACAACAAGCAAGCATTTTTAAAAGAAAAAAAATCTTGTTGTTCACCAAAAATAAATCAGGCAAACGTACCTTTGGCTCCACGAAATGTGCTCCAGAACAGCTACTCACGTGTTGCTGGAGTTCGGCCACATCCAGAGAGAGTCCCTGCAGGCGTTGAGCCAATTCCTGAACCGACACCATAATGGAAACTGAAAATCTTTCCTTAGAGATATTTTTGGGCTGGACTTACTGTTATGTTCTGCTACAAGCACTAAGGAAAGAATGGGATATCTGTCCCTACAATAGAACTAAGCTCAATCCCTACGATGTAATGGGGAACCTGATCCTGCGATCAGACCCGCAAAAGTCCTCAGCTAGCCTGAACGAAGACCTATAGATGCGAGGGAGGAATCCCTACAAGTACTAGGGACCGGAGAAAAGATGGACACCTCCTAACAGAAGTTGTAGCAGTAAAAAGAAAAAACAAGCAACATAGAGGTCTGAAGACCAAGCAAAAACTATCTGAGTAAGGTAACAAAGCACCAGGCTAGCTTAAGAGTAGAAATTACAATGAAGTCCAGCAAAGCCAGAAGGGCGGAGCAGGACTAAATAGGCAAAAAAAGGTCATGTGACCAGCAAGATAGAAAAAACCTAACAGGAGAGTTCTAACAAAACCTTCACGAAGAATCTGAAGACCCACCTGTTCCCACAAGCCTACAGCCTGCAATGATCCGCAGTCTACTGAACCACCTCACAACCAGCTCTACCTTCTCCAAGTGTATCCTCACCCATCCCTGTAGACTGTGAGCCCTCGCGGGCAGGGTCCTCTCTCCTTCTGTACTTGTATGTCCCTTGTCTTACACATGTCTATCGTACTTGTCTATATTTCCCCTTTTCACATGTAAAGCGCCATGGAATAAATGGCGCTATATAAATGAATAATAATAATAAATAATAAATAATAATATGCGGTCTAGCAGTGCCCCCCCTCTTGTTGGGTCCTGAACTAGTTGTGAAAGGTAATTGTCTCTCATAGTTGTCAAAAACCTATTACCTTTGCTGGAAACTGCAGGTTTCTGTTCCCCAATGTATTTCAGGGTAGTTGAAGTACCCCATAATAATGACTTCTCCTTGAGTTGCTGCTTCATCTGTTTGCTTTACGAGGATATTCTTCGTTGCTTCCATTATTTTTGGAGACTTATAACAAACCCCTATCAGTAATTTACTATTTTTCCCCCTCCCCTTATCAGTGGTAAGCACCTGTTGCTTCTCCAGCCTTTATATATGGGAGCCTGCTGCATCCTGCTAGTGCATTTGGTCATTGATCAGCCTTGGTAAGACTGTTTTTCATGATGTGTTTTTGCTAAAAAGTTTTTAATGTGATTTTTTGGAATTTATGTCTAGTTAGTGACTCGCAATAAAATGGGGACCCTTGACGTTGGGTTGCGAGCTTATCTGCTTTGGCCAAAATAGTAACTAATACCTCATTTGATGCATTTATCATATGCATCATTTTTTGCACTTTTTATCATTTTTTGCAGGGTGCACCCAGGCTTCTGTTTTGAAGGCTTGGTTTATTGTGTTGTGCACATTCAGTGCTGACCAGCCCGCCTTCCATCATAGGCGTTTAAAATAGGCTGTTATCCAGACACTGTGCATGACATTCATGTCTTAAGCAACTTACATTTGTGTGCTTTTTTTTCCCACTAAGCAGTTAACACCTTCATCATCACTGTTTTGTGATAGGGTGGCTGCTTTTATCAGTGGTAAGCACCTGTTGCTTCTCCAGCCTTTATATATGGGAGCCTGCTGCATCCTGCTAGTGCATTTGGTCATTGATCAGCCTTGGTAAGACTGTTTTTCATGATGTGTTTTTGCTAAAAAGTTTTTAATGTGATTTTTTGGAATTTATGTCTAGTTAGTGACTCGCAATAAAATGGGGACCCTTGACGTTGGGTTGCGAGCTTATCTGCTTTGGCCAAAATAGTAACTAATACCTCATTTGATGCATTTATCATATGCATCATTTTTTGCACTTTTTATCATTTTTTGCAGGGTGCACCCAGGCTTCTGTTTTGAAGGCTTGGTTTATTGTGTTGTGCACATTCAGTGCTGACCAGCCCGCCTTCCATCATAGGCGTTTAAAATAGGCTGTTATCCAGACACTGTGCATGACATTCATGTCTTAAGCAACTTACATTTGTGTGCTTTTTTTCCCACTAAGCAGTTAACACCTTCATCATCACTGTTTTTGTGATAGGGTGGCTGCTTTTATCAGTGGTAAGCACCTGTTGCTTCTCCAGCCTTTATATATGGGAGCCTGCTGCATCCTGCTAGTGCATTTGGTCATTGATCAGCCTTGGTAAGACTGTTTTTCATGATGTGTTTTTGCTAAAAAGTTTTTAATGTGATTTTTGGAATTTATGTCTAGTTAGTGACTCGCAATAAAATGGGGACCCTTGACGTTGGGTTGCGAGCTTATCTGCTTTGGCCAAAATAGTAACTAATACCTCATTTGATGCATTTATCATATGCATCATTTTTTGCACTTTTTATCATTTTTGCAGGGTGCACCCAGGCTTCTGTTTTGAAGGCTTGGTTAATTGTGTTGTGCACATTCAGTGCTGACCAGCCCGCCTTCCATCATAGGCGTTTAAAATAGGCTGTTATCCAGACACTGTGCATGACATTCATGTCTTAAGCAACTTACATTTGTGTGCTTTTTTTCCCACTAAGCAGTTAACACCTTCATCATCACTGTTTTTGTGATAGGGTGGCTGCTTTTATCAGTGGTAAGCACCTGTTGCTTCTCCAGCCTTTATATATGGGAGCCTGCTGCATCCTGCTAGTGCATTTGGTCATTGATCAGCCTTGGTAAGACTGTTTTTCATGATGTGTTTTTGCTAAAAAGTTTTTAATGTGATTAGTTGAAGTACCCCATAATAATGACTTCTCCTTGAGTTGCTGCTTCATCTGTTTGCTTTACGAGGATATTCTTCGTTGCTTCCATTATTTTTGGAGACTTATAACAAACCCCTATCAGTAATTTACTATTTTTCCCCCTCCCCTTTTCTCCTCCCACATGGACTCTACATCTTCATTAGATTCACATCCATCCTTCTTCTTAACGAAGAAAAACCCGGCCCCAGCAGAAGGGGAGGATTTCTGAATCAACCACCTGGCCAAATTCTCCTGAATGTAGCCTGACATAGGTTGAGTTTCAGCTGGGGACAGAGGGTAAATTCGGCCTCTAGGGGGTGTATATCCGGAAATCAAGTCAATAGAGCAGTCGTACGGCCTGTGGTCTCTGATTCCTTTTAGTCAAAAACATTGGCAAAGGACCAATAAGCAGACAGCAAACCGGGCAGTGATGCCAGACAATACGGGACCTTAACTGGACGTACTGGAGCCAGACACTTCTCATGACAGGAATGTCCCCAGTGGAGCACCTCTCCAGTTCTCCAGTCCGAGGGTAAATGATGTGCACACTGTAAAGTTAATAGTTGGTGCTGGCTGAACCACGTATCCAATGTAATAGAGAAAACAGCCGCACTAGAAAATGGGTTATACCTTTTGTACTATATCTGAGCATTGCTATACCTGAACATTGCTTTCTCTTGAGACTCATTCTCTTTCCTTCACTCATTTTCACATACAGCCTGCACGGGACTTGGCTCCTGCCTATCTCTTCCCTCCATACCTTGCATCTTTAAGGTTAGTCATTTTTGTGCCTGCTGGACCTGTGTACCTGAAATATTGTATGCATATAGTTTGTATCTATGAGCCTGTTTGCATCAGTATTCTATACTATTTTTCCTATTCCCGGTGTTACTTAATTGAATGCTTTGCAACAGATAAATCGTATATTAGTACCCATTTTCTATGTATATCTACTCCGGGACTTACTAGCTAGTCAGTAACTTATAGGAGGACGCTGTTTGACCATTAGGGTTATGTATACTGCTCTATCTGTTTTGCTTTTATAACACAAAATATAATTAATTTTCAGTATTTCTTCAAACTTATGTAATCTTGTTTTCTATGCAATGATCCCCTTACTATGGGACTCTATGTTGTACTTAGTACTTTGTAGATATGTATATATGTATATAGTAATTTTCTTTTTGTTGTTTAAACATATGTGTAGTATTTTTTTTGATTTTGTTGTTTATGCTTTGTTCCGCAGTTTGGTTTTGAGAAAGACCACATATGGTCGAAACGTTAACCCAGCTAATTGTGTCCGTTTTGCCTGCATACCACACGATAGATTGTTGTGGCTGATTTCTGCACTGTTGTTATAATAAATGAAACTTTTTTTGCTTCACATTCAATACGGAGTGCGGCTGTTTTCTCTATTACAGTTCTCCAGTCCAACACAGGTTCATGCTGTCGCAGCCATGGTAGGCCTAAGAGAAAGGCGTGAGACATGTGGGAAAGAACATAGAAGGCAATCTTCTCAAAATGATGCATCCCAATATGGACCTCAAGCGGCTCAATAGCCAGACAAACCGTCTCCCGAAGAGTTCTCCCATCAACATATGTTATTGCCAGGGGGTTCTTGAGCGGATGTACTGGGATTTGGAACTGATCCACTATAGCCTGGAGGATAAAATTTCTGGCTGCCCCGGAATCCAAATACGCCGACTCAACAAACTGGGATTCAACGGTTGTCACAGCCACAGTAAGGGTCAGGGATAGAGAGATGTCCTTTCCGTCTAGGGAGGCTTCTCCTACCGCCCCTAGACACCAGAGCTTCTCCGGTCTCACCAGGCAAACTCGAATGGAGTGACCCATAACTCCATAATACAGGCACTGGCCTTTAGAGCGACGATCCCTCAGTCACTGTCTAGCCAAGGCCAGGTAGTTAATCTGCATGGGTTCCAATGAGTCCTCGAAAAGGGAGGGCAAAGAAACAGGTGATCCTTGAAGAAATGGAGTCAGACGCCGTGGTTCTCTCTCACATACCACCTCACTAGCACATTCATGGAAGCGGAGGTCTATACGGATGGCGAGGAAGATCAGGTCGTCGAGGGTAGTTAGCAGGTCTTGACCGGCTAGCTCATCCTTAATATCTCCGGAAAGCCCCTCCTTTGAATGTCGCCACCATAGCTTCGTTATTCCATCTGAGTTCAGACGCCAGGGTGCTAAAGCAAATCGCATGTTTCCCCACAGAAAAATTGGACTGGCTTAAACGGAGAGGAGAGGAGCGAAAGCTGCCGAGGTTGTTCGCCCGGGTTCATTAAACACTTTGCGAAAAGCTTCCAAGAATGTAGGCAAATGCGAGATGATCAGATCCTCTTTCTCCCATAATGGGTTCAACCACTCCAGGGCCTCATCTCCAAGGTGCAACATAAGGAACGCTACTTTTGTTTGGTCCGACGGGAAATGGGGTGGAAGGAGTTCAAAATGTAGCCGGCACTGATTGATGAACCCGCGGCAGAGCTCCGGATTGACATCAAAATGTGGTGGAGCTGTGAGTTGGGGATCTGGATCTCAAACAAACCAAACTGTCTGGAAAGTCTCTGGAGAAGACACGGCTGCTTCAACATGCTGGAACTCTAGAGAGATGTTAAAGGCCTCCAACTTAAAGGTTGAAGACTGCAACTGTAGGGACAGCTCTTCCTGTGCGTCTTTCTGTCAGCAAAGCTCCTGGTACATGGTCAGAACAGACAGGATCCATGGCCTGAGCAAAATGTCACGAACGTGGTTTGTCGAATCACTGTGCCACGGACCACGGAGAGCCTGGAGAGGCATGACTAAGCAATTACCTGACTATTCACTAGAGCCTCTGATGGTGAGGTTAGACTTGGCTTCCTATGAATGTCAGGTGCCACTCCAGGACAGACCAATGGTCGAGCAGCAGCTGGACCCCGAAGGACAGACTGAATGAAGCAGCAGACTTAGTGTCAGAGTGCAGCAGGCAGGATTTGCATGAGAGTGCAGGAGGCAGGATTTGCACTTTGAGTGCAGCAGGCAGGATTTGCATCAGAGTGCAGCAAGCAGGATTTGCACTTAGATTGCAGCAGGCAGGATTTGCATCAGAGTACAGCAAACAGGATTTGCACTAGAGTATAGGTATAGCAAACATGACTTGTACTGGAATGCGACCTTACACAACATAGACTGAAACAGGAAGGTTGCTCAGGCACTTGCCCCCTTCAGCAAGAAAATAGCCAAACAAACCACACATCCATGATTTGATCACAAAATGCAGTTTAAACATTAATTTTCATAAACCTGCAGTAAGGAAAAATGACCTGCAGATGGCACCACACTACCACAAAGCTCTTACAGACATAGCAAACAAATCGAAACATTTGCATTGGGGGCTTTCCAGCTTGCCGAATTGCTTGCCCAGCCTATTTCAGCCAAATTGGAGGATTGCACACTTCAGTGCAGGTGAGGCACATATGCAAACACATTTATAAACATTCACTGCCTATTGAATTGCACACTTGCTCCGTTCACATTCCACCCACACAAACAAAAGGTCAAATGACCTTAGGTGGCAACACACTACCCCAAAGCACACTACCACAAAGCTGCTTACAGACATCACAAACAAATCCAAACATTTGCCTTGGGGTCTTTCCAGCTTGACCAAGTGCTTGGCCAGCCTATTTCTGGCACATTAGAGGATTGCACACTTCACTGCAGGTGAGTCACATATGCAAACACATTTGTAAACATGCACTGCTTTTTCGCTGATTACTTCGCCCCAACACACAAATGGTGAGTCACATATGCAAACACATTTGTAAACATGCACTGCTTTTTCGCTGATTATTTCGCCCCACACACACAAATGATACACTATTTGAAAGGTAAACTTGCCCCCTTCAGCAAGAAAAGAGCCAGACAAACCACACATTCACGATTTTATCACTAAATACAGTTTAAACATTCATTTTCATAAACCTGCAGAGAGAAACAATGACCTGCAGGTGGCACGTCTACCAGATGACATTTTTTGGCCTCCACTTATCAAACCAATTTATTGCATTACCAATATACATATATAAATACCTGTCTGTGTTCATCATCTCATGAAACACATTTACATTTGACCAGCTTGCTTTTCTGAAATTGCCTGCATCTCCGAGGACCAATGTGCGAAAATTTCACACGGGCCAAGCTAGTAACGTAGAATTAAAAAAATATAATGTTGAACCAGGAGGCGGAGGTTCAAGTGCAATGTGCATTGAGCGCGTAATTAACTGTACTTGTTGAATAAACAAATAAATTTTAAAAAATGGGGTTCTCCCTATTTTTAATAACCAACCATGGGAAAGCAGACAGCTGTGATCTGGTTTTATGATGGGAAGGGGCCAATATCCATTGCCAGCCTATTAATATCAGCACCCAAGTGTCTACTTTGCATTAGCTAATTATTAAAAATGGGGGGACCCTTAAAATATTACGTATAGTAACCCCTATTTTTAATTACTATCTCAGGTAAAGCAGACAGCTGTAAAGGAAGGGCCATGGATATTATCTCCTTCCCAGCGTAATAGGAGCAGCCCTTAGCCACCCAAGAAATGGCGCATCCATTAGATGCGCTGCGCTAATTCTAGCACATAGCCTCCACTCTTTCCGATTGTCCTGGTGCGTTAGTAATTCAGGTAATGTAATTGGGGTTGATTTCAGCTATGTATTGTCCGCTGACATCAAACCCAAGGGTTATTACAGAGAGGCGTCTGCCAGACACCTCCATTACTAACTCTGTAGTTAAAAGAAATAAACACACACACAGAAAAGTCCTTTAATTGTAGAAAGCACTCCCCGACAATTACCATCTTTTACCCATTTACTATCCCCCCAAAATACACACATGTCCGCCGTAATCTATAATCTAGAGGTTCCACCACGGTCTTCCCGCCTTAATCAATAATATTCAATGTCTCACAATGTTTCCTGTCTTCTTCATTCAGTCTTTGAAGTGGCGCTCTGAGAACACCGTTCCATAGACTGGAGCTGCAGCAACTCCTGGGTCTGACATTGTATTATGCGAGACCCGATGTTAGGGTCTGCGGAACTCACCAAATAAATATAAATAGTGGGTGCGTTCGCAGCCTGGGGTCCACCGTGCAGGCAGAGCCTACTGCTAGTAAGGTGGTGGTAAAGGCAAACTCTGTTACTTCACAGAGTCGCAAACATAGATGCTGTGGCACTATATGGCTGTATAAGCAAACTCTGTTACACCACAGAGCCGCTGCGGTAAAGTCGCCGAGATAGCGACTGTGTCCTGTTAACACTACAGGGCTACACAGATAACTGCTGTGCAGATAGCAGTCCGTGGTCATGCAGTCAGCAACACAAACAACTCCTCACCGGAGTAGCCGGTATTCTAGGGGCTTATTTCAGCCAAGCCCTGAACACGTGCATACGAATCTACGAATCTCCTCACCGGAGGTGCCGGTATTCTAGGGGCTTATTTCAGCCGAGCCCTAACCACATGCATGCATGATCACACTGGTGCAAAGCACATAATGCAATTGATACTAGCGCATGGCCGCAAGGCAATGCAACCCTTTTATAGCAGCAACTACAGGACCTGCCAGAAAAGGACCAATGAGAAACTGTTCCAGAACACATGTAGTTTCAGGACCTTCCTTGTGGATCAATAGGAGCTGCTGCAGCACCTGAGCATGTGACCCCTGATCTCCAATAAGAGATCTTACCCTGGGCATGCTGAGAAGGGGAAACGCAGGACTTAGTCCTAAAGACGTCTGCTCGCCGCTGACCTGGCTACAATAGCAGAACCTGGAGAGGCAGCAGCAAGTCTCTGCACAGTATTAGACCGGGCGAGATGCTGAGACCGACGTCTTTGCTGAGCAGGCTCCACTGCGGCCGGAGATGGATGGGGGACCGCAGCGGGACTGGTTCGAGACTCCCCTTGTGCAGCAGCGGGAACTCGAACCCTAACACCCGACTGCTGTGAACTGAGTTGACATCAATAAGGTCACTTCAGTTCACAGCAGTGCAGCGCCAATGCCTAACTGATGAACAACAATGACACTGAGCAATGTGAGAATCGGCTACTGTGAACTGTGGTGAACTGAGGTCTGTTAGGTTACCAGAGTTCACAGCCAGTGGGTCTCCCATTAGCTGTAAGGTCTGAAAACCTTAAGGTAGCCTTTAAGGGAGACTTTCAGGTTACTAGAGTTTCTAGCTGCTGGAACACCTGGTGGCTGTGAACTCTGGTAACATTAGTTAACAGCCTCCAAGTTTTTCAGCAGCTGGAAACTCCACTAACCTTAATGTCTCCCTTAAAGGCTACCTTAAGGTTTCCGAGCCTCACAGCTGCCAGGAGACCTGGTGGCTGTGAAATCTGGTAACCTAAAAGGCCTCAGTTCATTTCATCACAGTTCACAGCAGCCAGTTCTCACAAGGGCAGCGCAAGTGCCAGACCTATGAGTGCCGATTGCCAGACTCGCAGTGGCTTATTAGTCTGGTACTCGTCTTGCCTCATGAGAACCGGCCTCTATGAATAGAGATAACCTTACTGACGTCACCTAAGCTCACAGCATCTGGATCTCACAGAGTGTAGCTCAAGACCCGCCAGTGGCTGCTGCTTCAGTCTATGGAGCTGCATTCTCACAATGGAGCTCCATAGACTTGAAGACGAAGACTGGGATCATCGTGGGACCTCCTTATTATGGATTGAGGAGAACCTTGTGGATTTTTTTTATTATTATTTTTATTTTTAATAACTGGGGGGGACAAGGGAAATTGTTAGGGAGTTTTTTCAAATAAAGATTTTTTCTGTGTTTTTTCTTCTCTTTTTACTTACTGGGTTAGTAATGTGGGTGTCTGATAGACTCCTCTACACTATGAACCCGTGGGCTTAGTGTCAGTGGACATTACATAGCTGGCATCAACCCCACAATCCCATTACCCCGATTGCTAATATCCATGACCCTTTCCAGCCTATGAATATCAGCCCCCAGCTGTCTGCATTCCCTTGGTTGGTTATTAAAAATGCTGAGGACCTCACTTAGTTTTTATCATTTATTTATTTCACAGTATTTTTTATCTACTTATTAGTAATAAGTAAAATAAATAAATAAATGAAAAAAATGGCATGGGGTCCCCCCTATTTTAATACACAGCTAAGGGAGAGCAAACAGGTGCAGACTTATATTAACAGTCTGGGAATGCCCATGGTTATTGGGCAATTCCAAACCTACAAATATCAGCCTGCAATTCTGACGCTTAGCATCAGCTCTTCCAGGTTGCCCTGGTGCGGTGGCAGTCAGGGTAATTGTTTTTGGGGTTGATGTCAGCAGCTGGATGACAGCAAGCCGAGGTGTTAGTACTGGAGAGGTGTCAGTCAGGCACCATCAATACTAACCTAGTAGTAAAAATAAAAAACACACAGAAAAAAATACTTTATTTTAACAAAGAATCCCCCACACTCCCTTGTTTACCCATATAATAATTAAAAATAAATCTAGGAGGTTTTCACAGTAATCCAATAGTGAAATGTCCCAAGATGCCTATCGAATCCTATGAAGTCTTTTACTGAGAAAGTTCTCAGAACAAGACTTCATAGTTTACTCCCGTTCAGTGGCAGACATGGAAATTCTCACGCTCCTGCCTGCCACTGACCTCGATTAACCCTATTGAGCCTTGTTGGACGAGGATAGGGTTATTTGTGATCAGCGGGACACAGGAGTTTACAGAATTTCCATGCCTGCCACTGAGTGGGAGTGAACTATAAAGTCTTGTTCTGAGAACTTTCTCAGAACAAAACTCCATAGGATTCGATAGGCGTTGTGGGACATTTCACTATTGGACTACCATCGGAACTTCCTGGATTAATTTTTTATTAATAAATGGGTAAACAATAAAGTATTTTTTCCTGTTTGTCTGTGTTTTTTTAACTATTTTCACTTACCAGGTTAGTAATGGGGGCGTCTGATAGACGTCGCTCCATTACTAACCTTTGGGCTTGCTGTCAGCGGACATTATACAGCTGAGAGCAATCCCAAATATTACCCAGCTTGCCAAAGCATCAGAGCAAGCAGGAAGAGCTGTGAAAGTGACATAATTGGCACATCTAATGAATGCACCTTTTCTGCAGAGGCTGCAGGCTGCTATTTTTAGACAGGGGAGGGCCAAATATCCATGGACGTTTCCAGCCTGAGAATACCAGCCCCAGCTGTCTTCTTTACCTTGGCTGGTTATCAGAAATATTTTAACTATTTATTTAAATATTTTTTTAAAAAAGGCATTGGGGCCCCTCTATTTTTGGTAACCAGCCAAGATAAAGACAGCTGCTGAGGGCTGCAGCCCACAACTGTCTGCTTTACCTGTGCTTGTTTTCAAAAATAGGGTGGATCCCATGTCTTTTTTTGGTTTATTTTTTTCTCATGTGGTGCAGCGGCTAGTCACAGCCATGCCAATACTTGTCATGGCTGTGATGCAGCCTTTCAACAAGCTTTATTAGTCTACCAAACCTGAACAGTAACACGAATGTACAGTAAGAAGTTCATAATCGGGCTTCTGTGCTGGACACTAGGTGTCCGCTACGAACCCTGAACTGTACAGTTGAGTTTCACTCATCCCTACTGTATATATAGAAGTTACTTTTATATGTTCCTATACTTTTACCTACTGGTGGCATGGCCTGTACTCTGACTTTTGTCAAATACCATGGTATTTGCACTCAACTTACTGCACAAGTTGCAGAAACTAGTCTCAAACCATTTTTCAGTAGTAGATAAAATATACATAACTAGTGTTTAAGTAGAGATCATAAGGGCCAATAGCAACAGTAAATGGAACTGTAGTAATGCAACTAGAACATAACTACTGTTGCATAGCATAACCAGGGATTTCTTTCAGGCTTTGATTTTAACATCTGAATAAACTTGATGAAGATAGTAGTTCATTACCTTTGGTGTCTCCAGCATATCCTATTTTTTCAAACATAGGAAATCGAGGACGATCTGATATGTCTTCAGACCTGTTGATCAGAGCTTCCTTATGTACTTCAAATCCATTTAGCACCACTATTTTTTTCCAGAAGTACTGCAGGCTGTATACTGTCCCAAACTCTTTTCCAAGCTGTTAAAAACAGATATATTTTGTATTTATGAAGGAAATAACTAATGTTTTCAATAAAATGATAGCATGAGGTAAAAATTCATGAAAAGTGCGGAGATCCTAACTTAAATGTAATGACCCTTGACATACAGCGGGTGAAATAAGTCATTAGTCACTTGTGATGAGCGAGCATGCTTGTCAATACTTGGTGCTCGCCCGAGCATCTCACTGCTCGAGATGCTTGGAGCTCACTGAGTATTTCCGGAGTTGCTCGGCGGGAGCTCGGGTCCCTGCCCTGCATGTTTGTTCCTCTTTAGAGAGCAAATGAACATACAAAGATTGTCTGCCACACTCTGTAATGCTGCAGCCTTGTTTGTTGAGGCATTACAGTGATTGACTGCCCGCACAGCGTTATCAGGTCTATATCTGACCTGGCGCCGCCATGCTTGTCACAGTCTGTTCCAGAATCAGGCAGTGTAGGGAGAGTTGCTGCTGAGCTATGGAGAGATTTGCTTGCTTCGTACTGAGTGTTTTTATACCATATATAATACACATGTCCATCTCAACTAACAGTCCTTCTGAGTAGTGATGGGCGAGCACTAAAATGCTCGGGTGCTCGTAGCTCGGGTGAGCAAATTAGAATGCTCGGGTGCTCGACCAGCGCAAAGAGCCCAATGTAAGTCTATGGGAAACTCGAGCATTTTTTTGGCAGCCCACCTGGCGGTCTGCAGATGGACTAAAAATTGCAGAAATCGATGGGAACAGTGCTCAAATGACATGGGATCAACATGGGGAAGACCCCTGGAAGCATTTCTGACTCCCGGTCACTGCTGTGAACAATGTTGTCAGAGTCTTACCCCACTTTTACAGACTCACAATAAAACATACAAAAACGAAACCAAAATGGATTTTCCTGAGAAATATGTTAAGGAACATCCTTTCCAGGGTAATGACTTGTAGCAAAATAAATAACCAAAAGCCAAAATGCTCCTCCACACCTTGGGCTATGTTCACACGTAGCGTATTTGATGCTTATTTCAACTTTAGCTTTGCTTTCAACCAAGACCAATGCATTCACTGGGAAATATCATTTTAACATTTTACAACCTTATCTGGCCATGTGGTGTGTAACACATCATCAGACACAGTTAAGGGCCTGCGGAAGGCACCTAATAGATATTAAGGAGAGGTGCGTTCGCAGCCCGGGGTCCACCGTGCAGGCAGAGCCTGCTGCTAGTAAGATGGCATGAGTAGCGAACTCTGTTATCCCGCAGAGTCGCTAAAATAAATGCCTTAGCGCGCTGTGGCAGTTAATGCGAACTCTGTTAATCCACAGAGCCGCTAGCGGCAATGCCACAGCGCTATATGGCGATAAGTGCGAACTCACTTAGCTTCAGTGAGCCGCAAAGTAAAACACTAGGGCGCTGACTTGCGTTTTAAAGCGAACCCTGTTGCGTCACAAAGTCGCTGAGTAACCCTACTGGGTCCAAGTACACGATTAACTGCTGTGCGGATAGCAGTCCGTGATCATGCAGTCAGAACACAAGCAATAATCTCCTCACCGGAGTAGCCGGTATTCTAATGGCGTTTTCAGCCGAGCCCTGAACACGTGCATACAATCTCCTCACCGGAGGTGCCGGTATTCTAAGGGCTTATTTCAGCCAGACCTAATCACATGCATACATGACCACACTGGCGCAAGCACGTAACAGATTTGATACTAGCGCATGGCGGTCCAGCCATGCCACCCTTTTATAGTAGCAACTGCAGGACCTACTGTGTGGCCCAGCTGCGCTTGGTGACACATGTTCCCTGGAGGATGCACAGAAAGGTAATGCACAAACACCTGATATTCATTCACACTCCACACTTCCCTATAGTGCCACTAGAGGGAGCCTTAGAATATATAAGGGTGTGGGAGACGCAGCAGTAGACATTCCAGTCAGAGCTTAGTCTGAGCCAGTGTGGATTTCCTGTCAGAGCAGAGCTCAGAGCAGATGGAGATTCCTGTCAGATGAGACAGAGGAAGAAAGACAAGCTGTTACCTCATAACAGGCTGACTGTTAGTTCCCTATGAACGTGGAAAGTGACTCTCAGAGTGTGCACGAAATCAGTCTGACGGAAGGTCCTGATAGCTACTCTGGACAGAGCCTAAGAAGGAAAAGAAGGAAGGGAGCTACAGTTATTGTAACAACGAGTCGACTGAGGAACGGTCAGTGAGCGGTGATAGAAGGAAGCTGACGACTACACCTACTGTTGCCTGTGCTTATGTTAAGGGTGTGAGTAGGGCAACAGGTGAGTGGTAAAAGGAAGAAAGAGTGACTGAGGTGAAATAGCAACGATAGCTGACCTCCACTCTGCCCAACCGGACACCGGGTCCGAGCTTGCTAGTTCCTTCACGGCTAGTGGGAGAAACCGGAGATCCCTGCTGGACTTCAGGTCGCAGAGGGGCCCTTCAGTGCTGATACGTAACCGGGGTCAGGAAGAACAGGAGTCTAGCAGGACGCTGCAGATATAGACTTAGTTCTTGCCAAAAGAAGGCTCCACCACAACGTCGGCCGGGCGTAGCTGTTCTATACGGAGTTAAACTTAGCTTCATGCAAGTTGGAAACTCACACACATTAAGAAGTAAGGAGGCCTTAAACCTACTCAGTGATTACTGGATGTGCATCCTCCACCCTGAGCAGCTTCCCGGGATGTACCTGCAAATACCACCAGTAAAGGTATGGAAAGAGACTGACTTGTGTGTGTCTGCCTTATTGCCTGCACCCTGCACCGCCATATACCTTGAGGGATCCAGTCTCGCCTGTGGGAGACTTAACACCTTGCTGCCCAATAACAAGCCCTCAGAGGATTAACCCTGCAGCGCTGGTCACCCTGATCAGAAACCACAGGTGGCGTCACGAACAATTACTATTATCCCCTGTAAATATCCCCCTTTGAATGAGCGCCCAGGACAACGGACCAAGCTGTGCTACCCGTGACCTCTCCCCCATTGAAGTGGACGGGCTCGGCGCCGAGTACCCCATAAGCCCTGGAACCTTGTGCGACTCATCTTTTGGCGTCACGAACAGGATCCGAAGCTTACTATATGTGAGTCCTGTGTACCTAAGTGGACTGTTTTGTGCAAAAAGACTGTGTGCAGTTTTTGTGAATTTTGGCGCCATTTTCCGCTATTTTGCCGCCATATTCGCGCCCTGAGGCGCTGGTGAAGAAGGTGGGCGTGCCTTCGTGGGCGTACCCCCCCCTGTGGCACGAAAGCTATGGGCGCCCTGTCTAAGTGCTATTACAATGTGAGAGCCTGCCCTACTGCAAGGGAGATCCGCCTCCTCTTCATCCTCTATGCCAGGAAGAGAAAGCGAAAGTCCCGCCTCCACGGAAGAGACCAGATTGCTCCAGATGGGAAACACAGTCTGGCCTGGAGTGAGAAGGCGGAAGGACAGGAGACGCTGTGTGGAGGAATGGCGGTGCGCAGACCCCGTTCCTCTGAAGAGCTGCTGCCTGTGCCTGAACCGTCCCCAGGTCGGGAGAACGACCAAAGAATGCAGAAAGTGGAGGAGGTGGATGCGGTGCTGAAAGTTATAGCCCGACACCACGCAGAGACGGAGGTGATGGAGCAAGGCTGGCGTGCCCTGAAACAGCGGCTGCTGTGGGAAGCGACGCTCTCCCTTCAAGATGTGCACACGCCACCGCTGGACCCAGCGGCTGATGAACCACCGGAGGCCGGCCCCGAAAGAGCTGATCCTGACTCCGCCGAGGCAGCGGCGGGAGGGAAGGAGGCTGAGGAGGCCCTGCCCAGACCGGAACGCCAGCCAGGCCTGGAACCAGAGGCCGAAGCGGAATGCAGTCCCCCGGTAGGGACGACGACGGAGGAGACCCAGCCGCAAGTGATGGAGATCGACTGGGAGGAGATGGAGCACCTGGACGACGTGGAATACGCCGCCCAGATGGAGAACGAGTGGCGACGCCGTGAGCAGGAGCAGCGGAAGCAGCAGGAGCAGAGAGAGGCGCAGCAGCTTCGCCAGAGGTACCGGGAAAAGGATCTCGCTGACAAAGAGAACGTCAGGCGAGACAAAGGTACGCTCCGGGAACCGCGGCGCCAGGGGGCCATTAGAGACTTCAAACTCCAGGGGGCTGGGGGTTCATCCACGAACCAGGCCTGTACCAGGAGGTCTTTGTTAATTGCAGGGATGTGGAGTCTCACCTGCCAGAGGGACACCCGGGAAGGGATCTCATGATTGGGGATGTTGTCACCTACACGCGACACTGGGGTCTTAAGGGGTGGTATGCCCTGAATGTCTCCCGAGTCAGCGACCCCGTCCCTGAAGCTGGAAATGTACCCCGTGTCTCAGCGTCCCAAGCCACAGCCCCATCAGCGCCCGGCCGCGCACCTACATTTTACCCTGCATCCTATTCTGCAACGCAACAGGCTAGTGCGTCCCCAACTAAGCCACTGCGCACATCTGCGTCCTCATTGGAAACGCTGCAGAGCGTAGTGACTGTTAGTGCGACTCCTTTTGAGCCAAATCTGTATTCAGAAGAGGCACCTGTAAGGCCTCCAGCAAATCGCAAAATTGTAAAGAGGACTGTAGCTACCCAGACACAGGTAGCAGGATATGATCTTCTGGTGATGCGTTCCAGAGCGCACCGCATACTTCCAGCCCCAGGTATGGAAGGTGTAACCACAATATCTAAAGAAGAACAGTAGGACCCAGACAGGGTTTACTGCAACTGTAAAAAGTTAAGAGGAATTGCACTTTATTGTGAATGTGATAAATGTCTGAAGTAGTATACCCCAGTTGGGTAATGTGACGTGTTAATGTGATATGATAAAAATGTGATTTTTCTAGGAATGTCTATGAAGGACTGCGTGCTGAGGACTCTTGCAGCACAGAACTTTAGATGTAAATAGTTAGCACTTTGGGTGCTCCATCTTGGTTTTACGTAAACCATCTACCTCAGAACTAAAACCCGTATGGTGTGGCCTTGAGTGAGGTTTGCAGCAGAGAAGTCCTGCAGCCCACCCAGGACCACTGTGGGAGGTTTGGTACGGGTCCTCCACAAGAATCTTGTATTTATTTGTGAGAAAGTATTTTGATATTTTTCTAATTGCAATTTGTACACAATGTAACGTTAAAGTGTCCTTACCTCCCGCAAGGGATGAGTTATATTTTGTTGATGTTATTATAAAAATTGTTTTCTTTTTCAGCCCGGGAGTGCTGAATATAACTAGGGGGGGATGTGTGGCCCAGCTGCGCTTGGTGACACATGTTCCCTGGAGAATGCACAGAAAGGTAATGCACAAACACCTGATATTCATTCACACTCCACACTTCCCTATAGTGCCACTAGAGGGAGCCTTAGAATATATAAGGGTGTGGGAGACGCAGCAGTAGACATTCCAGTCAGAGCTTAGTCTGAGCCAGTGTGGATTTCCTGTCAGAGCAGAGTTCAGAGCAGATGGAGATTCCTGTCAGATGAGACAGAGGAAGAAAGACAAGCTGTTACCTCATAACAGGCTGACTGTTAGTTCCCTATGAACGTGGAAAGTGACTCTCAGAGTGTGCACAAAATCAGTCTGATGGAAGGTCCTGATAGCTACTCTGGACAGAGCCTATGAAGGAAAAGAAGGAAGCGAGCTACAGTTATTGTAACAACGAGTCGACTGAGGAACGGTCAGTGAGCGGTGATAGAAGGAAGCTGACGACTACACCTACTGTTGCCTGTGCTTATGTTAAGGGTGTGAGTAGGGCGACAGACGAGTGGTAAAAGGAAGAAAGAGTGACTGAGGGGAAATAGCAACGATAGCTGACCTCCACTCTGCCCAACCGGACACCGGGTCCGAGCTTGCTAGTTCCTTCACGGCTAGTGGGAGAAACCGGAGATCCCTGCTGGACTTCAGGTCGCAGAGGGGCTCTTCAGTGCTGATACTTAACCGGGGTCAGGAAGAACAGGAGTCTAGCAGGACGCTGCAGATATAGACTTAGTTCTTGCCAAAAGAAGGCTCCACCACAACGTCGGCCGGGCGTAGCTGTTCTATACGGAGTTAAACTTAGCTTCATGCAAGTTGGAAACTCACACACATTAAGAAGTAAGGAGGCCTTAAACCTACTCAGTGATTACTGGATGTGCATCCTCCACCCTGAGCAGCTTCCCGGGACGTACCTGCAAATACCACCAGTAAAGGTATGGAAAGAGACTGACTTGTGTGTGTCTGCCTTATTGCCTGCACCCTGCACCGCCATATACTTTGAGGGATCCAGTCTCGCCTGTGGGAGACTTAACACCTTGCTGCCCAATAACAACCCCTCAGAGGATTAACCCTGCAGTGCTGGTCACCCTGATCAGAAACCACAGGTGGCGTCACGAACAATTACTATTATCCCCTGTAAATATCCCCCTTTGAATGAGCGCCCAGGGCAACGGACCGAGCTGTGCTACCCGTGACCTCTCCCCCATTGAAGTGGACGGGCTCGGTGCCGAGTACCCCATAAGCCCTGGTACCTTGTGCGACTCACTACCAGAAAAGGACCAATGCGAAACCATTCCAGAACACATGTAGTTTCAGGACCTTCCTGGCGGACCAATGGGAGTCGCTGCTGTAATCGAGCATGTGACCCCTGATCTCCAATGGGAGATCTTGCCCTGGTCATGCTCAGATGGAGAAAGCAGGGACTTAGTTCCCGAACTGCCTGCTCCAGCACTGGTTATAATAGAGGAACCAGGAAATACCGCAATAAGCCTCTGCATAGTGTTAAACTGGGCGAGACGCTGGGACCGATGTCTTTGCTGAGCAGGCTCCACTGTGGCCGGAGATGGATGGGGGACTGCAGTGGAACTGGTTTGAGACTCCCCTTGTGCAGCAGCAGGAACTCGAACCCTAACAGATACATCCTGTTTCATTTATGAAGGAGGGACTCTGAATGTCACATAGCCTATTTTTATTGGGCCATCAGGCAGCCTTTGCTATTCTTAATGGGCCAGCAGTCAGCCCTCACTATTCTTAAAGAGCCATCAGCTGGCTATGCTTTGTTGTTCCCATTATTAAACAGTAGGTCTCCTATACTGTTGTTGCGTATGCAGTGAGTGGCAGGACTGCCCAAAATTTGGACGCACCCCATTACACCTTTGAAGAGACATAAAGGAGGGCCTCCTGAAGACAATGTTCCCATTATTAAGTGTTTCTCCCATACTGTTTGTCTATGCAGTGAATGCAAGAGCTGCCAAAAATTTGGATGCACCATAATACCCCTTTGAAGAGACATACAGCAGGGCCTACAGAAATCAATGTTCCCATTATTAGGAAGTTGGTACTCCCATACTACTTGCCTATGCAGTGAATGCAAGGCCTGCCCCAAATTTGGACGCACCCCAATAACCCTTTGAAGAGACGTACAGGAGGGCCTCCTGAAAACAATTTTCCCATTATTAGGAACTTGGTACTCCCATACTGTTTGCCTATACAGTGAAGGCAAGGCCTGCTCCAAATTTGGACGCATCCCAATAACCCTTTAAAGAGACGTACAGAAGGGCTTCCTTAAAACAATGTTCCCATTATTAGGAAGTAGGTCTCCCATACTGTTTGCCTATGCAGTGAATGCAAGGCCTGGCCAAAATTTAGACGCACCCTAATACCCCTTTGAAGAGACGTACAGGAGGGAATCCTGAAAATAATATTCCCATTATTAGGAAGTTGGTACTCCCATACTGTTTGCCTATGCAGTGAATGCAAGGCCTGGCAAAAATTTAGATGCACCCCAATACCCCTTTGAAGAGATGTACAGAAGGGCCTCCTGAAAATAATATTCCCATTATTAGGAAGTTGGTACTCCCATACTGTTTGCCTATGCAGTGAATGCAAGGCCTGGCCAAAACTTAGATGCACCCCAATACCCCTTTGAAGAGACGTACAGAAGGGCCATTATTAGGAAGTGGGTCTCTCATAATGTTTGCCTATGCCGTTAATGCAAGGGCTGCCAAAAATTTCTAGGCACTCCAATGCCATTTGGAAGAGACGTGGACGAGGGCCTCAGAAAAAAAGTTCCCATTAAAAAGGAGCGGGTATCCTATAGTGTTAGCCTATGCAGTGAATGCAAGGGCTGCCAAGAATTTGGATGGAGGCATTCCAATACCCCTTGGAAGAGACATGGAGAAGGGCCTCATAAAATATTGTTTCCATTAGAAAGGAGCTGGTCTCCTATACTTGTAATGCCCATGCACTAAGTGTATAGGCTGACAAACATTTACCCCTAGTGGGTATACGTGAACATACTGTCAAACAATATTTATTTTACGGGCATCATAAACACCCTTTAAAAAAATTATGTGGGTGTTGCATCACGGACCACGGTCACCCTGGTGATATGGTGGTGGAGGATGAGGATGAGGAGAAGGAGGAGGACAACAGCAAAGAGCCAAAATCATGAAGCGTATACGGTACCTATGTGTGGGTGTGAAGAGGTGCATGGGAATAGACCTACCAAAAAAAGATACTGGATTTGTGTTTGTGTTATGCTGCCTCCATTCAGTGGTGTTGAGAAGTCTGGCCCAATCCAGGCCTTGTTCAATTTTATAAGAGTCAGCCTGTTAGCATTTTCAGTTGATAGGCAGATGTGCTTATCAGTTATAATTCCACCAGCGGCACTAAAAACCAGCTCTGACAAAACGCTAGCAGCAGGGCAGGTCAAGACCTCCAAGGTGTAGAGAGCCAGTTCATGCCACATGTCCAGCTTGGATACCCAATAATTATAATGCACAGAGGAATCACGGAGGACTTTGGTAAGGTCAGCAAGGTACTCCCTTAGCATCTTCCCAAATTTTGCACTCCTTGTGAGAGTACCCCGCCCCTCAGGGCTTGTGCGATGGGAGGGACTGAGAAAACTCTCCCAGAACTTTGACAGTGTTCACCTGCTTCTGCTAGATTACAGTTGTGTCTCTCTCGCCTGTACTCCTTGGTTGTCTAAGGAACTGTGACCTCTGCTGCCAGCGTTTTCATATGGGAATTTTTTTAATAATTCCGCAACAAGGGCCTTCTGGTACTGCCTCATTTTATTAGACCTGTCCACCTTGGGAATATGAGATAGAAAGTTCTCCTTGTAGCGTGGGTCTAGAAGTGTCACCAACCAGTAATGACCATCACCCAAAATTTGGAGAACGCGAGGGTCACGGGAAAAGCAGTGTAACATAAACTCAGCCATGCGTGCCAGACTGCTAACAGGCAAGACTTCTGTATCCTCACCAAGGGACGAATGACCAAGTTCCCATGCTCTCCTCCTCCCTGTCCTCAAGCCATCCACGCTGAACAGACGGTATGACAGTTATGCAGGTGGTACCGTCTATAGTGCATGAAACTAGCTCCTGTTCTTCCTCCTCCTCCTCTTCCTCATTGTCACCCAATCCACGTTGGGATGAGATGAGGCTGGGCTGTGTGTAATCACCCATATGGTTCCTTGCTCCATCTGATCATGCTTCGCCTGCAATGCATCATCTTTGATTGCGAACAGAGAGCGTTTCAGAAGACAGAGAAGCAGGATAGTGACGCTAATTATAGTGTCATCGCCGCTCACTATCTGGGTGGAGTCCTCAAAGTTTTGGAGGATGGTGCATATGTCTGACATCCATGTCCACTCCTGAGGTCTTATGTGTGGAATCTGAACTTAATACCGATGGCCTTGTTGATGCTGGTACTCAACAACAGCCCTCTTCGGCTCACAAATCCTTCCTAACATCTGCAGTGTAGAGTTCCAACGCATGGGGACATCACACACAAGTCGGTGAGCCGGAAGCTGCAAATGCTGCTGAAGCACAGCAAGGGCGGCCGAAGCTGTAGCTGACTTTCTAAAATGTACACACAGGCGGTGTAATACAGTCATGGCCAAAAGTTTTGAGAATGACACAAATATTAATTTTTAAAAAGTCTACTGCTTCACTTTTTCTAATGGCAATTTGCATATACTCAGGAATGTTATAAAGAGTGATCAGCTTAACAGCAATTACTTGCAAAGTCAATATTTGGCTAGAAAATGAACTTTATCCCCAAAACACATTTCAACATCATTGCAGCCCTGCCTTAAAAGGACCAGCTAACCTCTTTTCAGTGATTGCTCCATTAACACAGGTGTGGGTGTTGATGAGGACATGGCTGGAGATCAATCTGTCATGATTAAGTAAGAATGACACCACTGGACACTTAAAAGGAGGCTGGTGCTTGGCATCATTGTTTCTCTTCTGTTAACCATGGTTATCTCTAAAGAAACACGTGCAGTCATCATTGCAATGCACAAAAATGGCCTAACAGGGAAGAGTATCGCAGCTAGAAAGATTGCACCTCAGTCAACAATCTATCGCATCATCAAGAACTTCAAGGAGAGAGGTTCCATTGTTGCCAAAAAGGCTTCAGGGCGCCCAAGAAAGACCAGCAAGCGCCAGGACCGTCTCTTGAAAGTGTTTCAGCTGCGGGATCAGGCTACCAGCAGTGCAGAGCTTGCTCAGGAATGGCAGCAGGCAGGTGTGAGTGCATCTGCACGCACTGTGAGGCGGAGACTCTTGGAGCAAGGCCTGGTCTCAAGGAGGGCAGCAAAGAAGTCACTTCTCTCCAGAAAAAAACATCATGGACAGACTGATATTCTGCAAAAGGTACAGGCAGTGGACTACTGAGGACTGGGGTAAAGTTATTTTCTCTGATGAATCCCCTTTTCGATTGTTTGTGGGACATCAGGAAAACGCCTCATTCGGAGAAGACAAGGTGAGCGCTACCACCAGTCTTGCCTCATGCCAACTGTTAAGCATCCTGAAACCATTCATGTGTGGGGTTGCTTCTCAGCCAAGGGAATCGGCTCTCTCACAGTTTTGCCTAAAAACACAGCCATGAATAAAGAATGGTACCAAATGTCCTCCAAGAGCAACTTCTCCCAACCCTCCAAGAGCAGTTTGGCGATCAACAATGCCTTTTCCAGCATGATGGAGCACCTTGCCATAAAGCAAAGGTGATAACTATATGGCTCAGGGAACAAAACATAGAGATTTTGGGTCCATGGCCTGGAAACTCCCCAGATCTTAATCCCATTGAGAACTTGTGGTCAATCATCAAGAGACGGGTGGACAAACAAAAACCTAAAAATTCTGACAAAATGAAAGCATTGATTGTGCAAGAATGGACTGCTATCAGTCAGGATTTGGTCCAGAAGTTGATTGAGAGCATGCCAGGGAGAATTGCAGAGGTCCTGAAGAAGATGGGTCAACACTGCAAATATTGACTTGCTGCATTAACTCATTCTAACTGTCAATATAAGCTTTTGTTACTTATATGTTTGCAATTACTATATTTCTGTCTGTGATAAAAACATCTGTCAAACACACATAAAAACCAGAGGGCAACAGATCATGTGAAAATATAATATTTGTGTCATTCTCAAAACTTTTGGCCATGACTGTATAACAAGCAGATACGGAAGCTCTGGGTTGGCTGAATTTGGAGTGAACTTATATGTGATCCGTGTGACGACAAAGCACAGTTTGAAATATCTGGCCTGTAGGTAACAATTTTTTTTTCAGAAAACTGTTGTCAATTAGAGATGAGCGATTTTGCCTTTTTTAGGGTCGAGTCGGGTTTCGTGAAACCGACTTTCTCAAAAGTCGAGTCGAACGAAATCGGCCGACTATTGGGAAAAGTCAGAGGTCCGACTGAAACACGAAACCCAATGCAAGTCAATGAGGAAGCAAAGTCGGCAGGGAGTGGAGGACAGTAAACACACCTACAGTGTCTATTTCAATGCCACCGACATCAATTCTTATTACTTAAGCTTGTCAACCTTAATTTACTTTATAATAATAGTTACGCATTGAAAACTGGGAGTTATTTGGCTAAAGTTGTGGGGGGGGTAAAGCTGGCTCCAGGTTTTCGTGTGCCCCGGGCGAAAGAGTGTCAGTGGGCCCCTTTAACACATACCACAATTCATGATGCTCCGATACGGCAGAGAAATATAGGTATAGTACAATGCAAAATACTTCACTTCTTACATTACATGAGTGATATCTATTGTAAATTCTACAATAGCTCAAAAAACGGACAGTATAGTACTCCATACAGTATTATGGCCACCACATAGTGCGCCATACAGAATAATGAGCCCCATATATTGCTCCATACAGAATAATTGGTATCATATAATGTTCCATACAGTATATGATGAGCTACACATAATGCTACAGTATATGATGGTCCCTATATAATGTGCCATAAAGTATAGGATGGTCCCCATAGAGTAGAATGAGCCCCACATATTGCTCCATACAGTATAATGAGTCGCATATAAAGCTCCATACAGTATATGATGGGCCCCATATATTGCTCCATACAGAATGGGCTCCATATAATGCTCCATGCAGAATAGGCCCCATATGTGCTCCATATGATGCTCCATACCCTATGCCCCATAAATAATGAACCCCATATGATGCTCCAGTATATGATGGGCTCCATGGATGATGCTCCCTTGTATGATGGACCTATATAATGCTCCATATATATATTGGGCCCCATATGATGCTGCAGTATATGATGGGCCTCATGGAAGATGCTCCAGTGTATGATGGGCCTATACTGTATAATGCTCCATATATAATGGGCCCCATTTATAATGGTCCAGTGTATAATGGGCCCCATATATGATGCTCCAGTGTATGATGGGCCCCATTTATAACGCTCCAGTGTATGATTGGCCCCATGGATGATGCTCCAGTGTATGATGGGCCTATATAATGCTCCATATATAATGGACCTCATATGATGCTCCAGTATATGATGGGCCCCATGGATGATGCTCCAGTGTATGATGGGCCTTTATAATGCTCCATATATAATGGGCCCCATTTATAATGCTCCAGTGTATAATGGGCCTCGTATATGATGCTCCAGTGTATGATGGGCCCCATTTATAATGCTCCAGTGTATGATGGGCCCCATGGATGATGCTCCAGTGTATGATGGGCCCCATTTATAATGCTCCAGTGTATGATGGGCCCCATGGCTGATGCTCCAGTATATGATGGGCTTATATAATGCTCCATATATAATGGGCCCCATTTATAATGCGCCAGTGTATAATGGGCCCGTATATGATGCTCCAGTGTATGATGGGCCACATTTATAATGCTCCAGTGTATGATGGGCCTATATAATGCTCCATATATAATGGGCCCCATATGATGCTCCAGTGTATAATGGGCCCTATCTATGATGCTCAAGTGTATGATGGGCCCCATATATAATTCTCCAGTGTATAACGCTCCCCATATATTGCTACAAACATTAAAAAAAATGAAATAACTCTCCTCGCTGGGCACTGCTCTACTCTAGACTCCTCTGCGTGGCCATCTTCCAGCTCTCTGCACTTGGACTGTTCAGGCAGACCTGAATGTCACTGTCACGAAACGCGGAAGACGTCACAGCGCTGGAGCAGTGAGAGGTAAGTATTGCAAGTGCTGGGGCCCTGAGCAAGCAAGGGGCCCACTCATGGGTGATGGCACTGGCACAGGTCCCCTCATAGTACGCTGGTGTCTCTGACGGTGAGTGGGCCCCCCCACCGTCAGAAACACCGGCGTACTATGAAGGGCCCTGTGCCAGTGCCGTCGCCCACGAGTGGGTCCCCCACCTGCTCAGGGCACCAACACTTGCCAGGGTGCGCCAGGTGCTGACGCCGGCAATGGGGGGGTACAGCACAGTTAGGGAGGTGGAAAAACTGGCATATGTTGAGGTGTAGGCTGGACGTTCAGCAGCTGCAAATGGAGGAATTGGAGAAGTCGGAGGAAGAGGAGGACAAAGCGAGCCATTTTGCTGGCAACCTATGTGTCATCAGGGGAAGGTGGGACAAAATCCTTTGAAACCCATGCATTGTTCATTTTAATGAAGGTGAGATCAACAACATTTTGGGTCGAGAGCCGGGTCCTTCTTTCTGTCAGGATTGATCCAGCAGCACTAAAGACTTTTTCTGATAGCACACTACCAGCAGGGCAAGCGAGCTCCTGTAAGGCATAGTGTGCCAATTCAGGCCAGGTGTCCAGTTTACAGGCCGAGTAGTCAAAGGGCAATGAACTGTGAGGGAGAACATTGATAGGGGAGGAGAGGTAATTTTGAACCATAGTTGACAACTGCTGTCTCCTGTCTGTTGCAATCGATTCAGTATTAACAGTCGTGTGAGCGGTACTCGAGAAATCAGTCCACAACATGGTCATGAAACCCCTGTCTCCAACGCCAGTTCGGCTGTGTGCACCACGAACACCTCTTTCATTTGGCCCAGTATGGCTCGTGGTAGAACCTGCACCGCTGCTGTGTGCTAGGAATGCCTCTAACAAACGGTTTACCAGAGTTGCTTGTTTGTTCGCCAATATTAGCTCTAGGTTTTCTTGTGGCATGATGTTCTGTAATTTGCCTTTATAGCGTGGATCGAGGATGCTGGCCAACCAGTAGTCATCATCCTTCATAATTTTGACAATGCCGGGGTCCCTTTTTAGGATCCGCAAGACATAATTACACAAGTGGGCCAATGTTCTAGGTGTCAATGATGCACTGCCAGTGATGGTGGAGGTGCACTTTCTGGCAAATCCACATCCCCCCAGTCACGCACTTCTTACATTACATGAGTGATATCTATTGTAAATTCTACAATAGCTCAAAAAACGGACAGTATAGTACTCCATACAGTATTATGGCCACCACATAGTGCGCCATACAGAATAGTGAGCCACATATATTGCTCCATACAGAATAATTGGTATCATATAATGTTCCATACAGTATATGATAAGCTACACATAATGCTACAGTATATGATGGTCCCTATATAATGTGCCATAAAGTATAGGATGGTCCCCATAGAGTAGAATGAGCCCCACATATTGCTCCATACAGTATAATGAGTCGCATGGGATGCTCATGCTTTGGATGGCGCCGCCTGCGCTTACCAGCCTTTTGCATTCCTCATAACACTGAAGGACTTTACAGAGGTCTTTCAGCTTTGACCACTGCACACCCAACAACTCAATGTCTGCACTCAAACTGCCTGCCCATGTATCCTCCCACACATGCATTACAGCCAGCCTCTGTTCGCACAGCCTCTCAACCATGTGCATGGTGGAGTTCTACCTTGTTGCAACATCTATGATTAGGCGGTGCTTGGTGAGGTGGAACGATCGCTGCAGCCTCTGCATACGACTGGAGTCAACGGGCGAGCGACAGATGTGCGAGCAGTCTTCGCACCTTATGGAGCAGGGCTGTTAACTCCGGATAAGAAGCACTGCACCACCAGGTTCAAGGTGTGAGCCAGGCAAGGTATGTGTCTGAGTTTTGGCAGAGCTCCATGGCCGCCACAAAATTACGGCCGTTATCACTGACTACCTCCGCGTTGTGTCTGTTGTCGCCCAAAGACATCATCTTTAAAACAGCCTGCTGATGATTACCACTAGCTGTTCGATAGTGGGACAACTTGTGTGCAACACTGGCAGCTGCGGATGGAGTGCTCGTGCGACTGCGCTCTGTCGACGAGCTTTCGCTTCTGGAGGAGGAGGAGGGTCGAACGCCTACTGCCAACTGTTGCCTATACCGTGGGCTAGGCAGCACTGTCCCACCACCGCTGTCCCCTGTGAACCATGCATCCACCTCATTCACACAGTGCGCAGTGATGGACACGTAACGGCCATGGCCATGCCTACTGGCCCATGCATCTGTTGTGAGGTGCACCTTTCCACTCACTGATTGTTTGAGTGCATGGACAATGCGGTCTTTCACATGCAGGTGGAGGGCAGGGATGGCTTTTCTAGAAAAGAAGTGCCGACTGGGTAGATCATAACGTGGGACAGCGTAGGCCATGAGCTCTCAGAACGCTGCGCTTTCAACTAAACGGAAGGGCATCATCTCTAATGAGATCAGTTTGGCAATGTAGGCGTTCAAAACCAGTGTACGCGGATGAGAGGATGAGTACTTTCTTGTCCTACTCAGAGTGTCTGCTAGGGTGAGCTGGACTTGAGAGCTGCATATGGGGGAACTAGCGGTGGACATGACGGACTGAAAGGGGGTTGGTGATGGTGATGGAGGTGGTGTTGGTGGTGGTGGTGATGGCCTAGATTCAGTCTTTCGTTGCAAAAACATTGTGATTCCATGACTGCTTTGGCCTTGCGATGACACCTCAACTGTTATGTTTAGGTAGCTGAGGAGAAAAAGCAAAAACGGCAATACACTAGAGAGGCTGGAACCTATTGGATTGCAGTAACCTGAACTAACCACACAACTAGAGGTAGCCGTGGAGCGTTCCTACGTTGATCCTAGACGCCTCGTCACAGCCTGAGAGATAACTACACCTAAAGGCAGAAAGATGAAAGCTATCTGCCCCGGAGCAGATCCCCAAAGGAAATAGGAAGCCCCCAAACATGTAATGGTGGTTAGACAAGAAGAAGCACGGACACAGACAGAAAAAAGAATGAGCAAACGCTGGGGCCCAATCTGTCTAGACAGAAAAGTACAGGAAAGAATTCTGACTGCAATCCAACAAAAAATCCTAAAAAATACCAACTCTTCTGATTGCAAAAACACCTGAGATCACACGATCTCCACCACCTAAATCAGATCTCTGGTGTAACAAAACTAAGCCGCAGCCACTGAAAAAACAGGAAAAAGCAAATGAACAAATAACAGTGGCTACAGATAAACTGAGAGGAGCACAGGCCCAAGGAGGGGACACGGCTGACCTCCACAAAAGTGCAGAAAATTATGCAAAAAGCAAGCACAAAAAGAAAAGCAGAAAATATCTTATCTGAAAGCAGCAGATGCATGCAAGACTCCAGCAGACTTCCAAATGAACCAGGAACCACAATTGAGACAAGAACAATTGATCACCGGCGACCATCATGGGAGGGAACCTCCCTTATAACAGTCCAGACCGTGATCCCAGATTGCCATTCCTCGCTGTAAGGTTCAGTACTGTCTGCAACCACCAGAGGGAGCCTCTGCTCAGAAACCATCTCCAGCACATTCATAACACTCAACATTTCTTGCTGGTGGTGTGCTAACCGGTGGGCTTACAGTCGGGGAAGTGATGGAGCGTTGCTGGCTACCTTCAGTTGGAGCAGGTGCACATGTGCTACCTGAGGTTTTGTAGTCTGTCCACGCTTGCAAGTGCATGGTGATTAAATGTCTAAGCATGCAACTGGTATTCAAATTTCAGAGATTTTTCCCTCGGCTAAAGGTCCTTCCGCACTTCTTACAGATAACCTTTGCCTCATCAATAGGATTTTGGTCAAAAAAGTGCCACACTGCACTCTTCCTACTATGGGCTAAATTTTCAGTGCTTGCACGCTGCGCTAGTTTGACCGTCTGACCAAGCTATCCTGTAACTCTTTTTGTTTTTTTTAACACGTTTTTGGACAGCTACGGGCCTGCCAGATAACCGCTGCTGCGATGTAGATGCGCGATGCGGATCCTTCTCTTCTTCTGAGCTATTGCCAGCAGCACCCTCTTCCCCCAATGGATACCAATCCGGGTCAACAACTGGGTCATCCATCACCTCCTCTTCACTTTCATCTGCACCTTCCTCTGTGTCACCGTGTAAGGTGGCATAGTATGCGAGAAGGGGCACCTGAGTTTCATCACGGTCAGATTCTGGCTCAGTAGACTGCAAGGGCAATGTAGTACTCTGGGTGAATTTACCAGCAGAATCATGTAGCAGTGGCTGTGCATCAGTGCACTCCATGTCAGATTCATCTTGGACTAGGAAATGCAGTATTTGACTTGATAACCCAGGCATGATGTTAGAGATCGAGTTCCCGCTGCTGCACAAGGGGAATCTCGAACCAGTCCCACGGCGGTCCCCCATCCGTCTCCAGCCGCGGTGGAGCCTGCTCAGCGGAGACGTCGGTCCCAGCGTCTCACTCGGTCTAATACTGTGCAGAGGCTTGTTGCTGCCTCTTTTGGTTCCTCTATTATAACCAGTGCTGGAGCAGGCAGTCCTGGGACAAAGTCCTCGCTTTCTCCATCTGAGCATGCCCAGGGCAAGATCTCCCATTGGAGATCAGGGGTCACATGCTCGGTAACAGCAGCGACTCTCATTGGTACACCAGGAAGGTCCTGAAACTGCTTATGTTCTGGAACAGTTTCTCATTGGTCCTTTTCTGGAAGGTCATGTAGCTGCTACTATAAAAGGTGCACATGACCGCACAGCCATGCACTAGTATCAATTCCGTTATGTGCTTTGCGCCAGTGTGGTCATGTACGCATGCAGTTAGGGCTCGGCTGAAATAAGCCCCTAGAATACGGCACCTCCGGTGAGGAGTTTTGTATGCACATGCTCAGGGCTTGGCTGAAATAGCCTCTAGAATACCGGTTACTCCGGTGAGGAGTTGATTGTTTGCGTTTCTGACTACTATCTGCTCAGCAGTTATCTGTGTATTCCTGTAGTGCTAACAGGACACAGTCTCTATCTCAGCATCTATGTCAGCGACTCTGTCGTGTAACAGAGTTCGCTCATGCCGCCATATAGTGCCACAGCGTCTATGTTTGCGACTCTGTGAAGTAACAGAGCTCGCTTATACCGCCATATCCTGTCATGCACCCATTACTTATATTTATTTGGTGCGTTCCGCAGACCCTAACACATGGTATGTGAAAAGAGCTCCATGGAGTAATCTGAAGTGTGGCCTGCCGCATCCTTCACTTTTGGTGGGTGGGAAGGACACAAGGAAAGGGGTTTTCCTGACCAGAAGCCTACACTGATGACTCAGTGCTTGCATTTTTTGAAACTTCAGAAGAGGAGGCGATAGACCTGGAGGCTGTTTTGGCAATGTAAGCCAAAACCTGTTCCTGATGTTCTGGCTTTAAAAGCGGTTTACACACAGACGCTCACAGGCTCAGTATGGATTAGACCAAAATATAAATAGCAAAAAAGAGTAATGTATCAGAAGATACCAGGCGTATACAGTCTAGGGTTAATTGTAAATCTCCGTATATATTTCAGGAGTAACACACAGACGCTCACAGGCTCAGTATGGATTAGACCAGAATAAAAAAAAACAGAAAAAGGGTAATGTATCAGAAGCGTACAGCTGTATATAGTCTAGGGATACCGTATATACTCATGTATAAGCCGACCCGTGTATAAGCCGACCCTCCTAATTTTGCCACAAAAAACTGGGAAAACTTATTGACTCGCGTATAAGCCTAGGGTGATTATACCCCCATATGATGCTCCACAGATTATGCCCCCATATGCTTCACAGATTATGCCCAATATGCTCCACAGATTATGCCCCCATATGCTCCAGATTATGCCCCCATATAGTCCACAGATTATGCCCCCTTATGATCCACAGATTATGCCCCCATATGTTCCACAGATTATGCCCCCATATGCTCCATATTATGCCCCCATATGCTCCAGATTATGCCCCATATGTTCCACAGATTATGCCCCCATATGCTCCAGATTATGCCCCCATATGTTCCACAGCTTATGCCCTCATATGCTCCAGATTATGCCCCATATGTTCCACAGATTATGCCCCCATATGCTCCAGATTATGCCCCATATGTTCCACAGATTATGCCCCCATATGCTCCAGATTATGCCCACATATGTTCCACAGCTTATGCCCCCATATGCTCCAGATTATGCCCCCATATGTTCCACATCTTATGCCCCCATATGCTCCAGATTATGCCCTCATATGTTCCACAGCTTATGCCCCCATATGCTCCAGATTATGCCCCATATGTTCCACAGCTTATGCCCCCATATGCTCCATATTATGCCCCCATATGCTCCAGATTATGCCCCCATATGCTGCACAATTATGCCCCATAGCATAGGCCTCATATGCTGCTGCTGCTGCAAAAAAAAAAGACATACTCACCTCTCGTCGCTGGGGGCCAGATGCTGGTGTCCTGAGCAGGCGGTGACACCGGCGTGCTATGGGGACAGGTGCCGGTGTCACCGCTCGCTCAGGACCCCGGCACCTGAGATATTTACCTGTCCTCTCTGCACCGCTGCACACTGCGTCCTCGTCCAACTCCTCTGGCTGTGAATGATCTGGCAGGGGGCTGGGCGCGCACTAACGATGTCATCGCGCCCTCTGCCTGATCATTCACAGCAAGAGGAGTCGGACGAGGATGCAGTGTGCAGCGGTGGACCGAGGGACAGGTAAATATAGCTATACTCACCCCTCCGCCGCGCGTCCCTGCAGCCTCTCCTCTTCTCCCGGCGCTCTCTGCAGCGCTTCAGTCCTGCAGCGGTCACATGCTACCGCTCATTAAAGTCATGAATATGTGCATATTCATGACTTTAATGAGTTGTACCATGTGACCACTGCAGGAAGGAGCCAGAGATCGTGGGAGAAGCAGGGGGGGCTGCAGAGACCGCGCCGGCGGAGCGGTGAGTATGATCCGACACCCCCGCTCCCCCTCCCCCGCCGACCCCCGTATATGACCCGCGTATAAGCCGAGAGGGGGACTTTCAGCCCTAAAAAATGGGCTGAAAATCTCGGCTTATACATGGGTATATACGGTAAATGTAAATCTCAGTATATATTTCAGGAGTCACACACAGATGCTCACAGGCTCAGTATGGATTAGAACAGAATATAAAAAGCAGAAAAAGGGTAATGTATCAGAAGCGTACAGCTGTATACAGTCTAGGGATAATTGTAAATCTCCGTATATACTTCCAGAGTCAGACAGACTCTCACAGGCTTAGTATGGATTAGACCAGAATATAAAAAGCAGAAAAAGGGTACTGTATCAAAAGCATACAGCTGTATACAGTGTAGGGGTAATTGTAAAACTCCGTATATGTTTCTGGAGTCAGACACAGACGCTCACAGGCTCAGTATGGATTAGACCAGAATATGAAAACCAGAAAAAAGGGTACTGTATCACAAGCGTACAGCTGTATACAGTCTAGGGGTAATTGAAATCCCCGTATATATTTCCGGAGTCACACACAGATCGTCGGCATGTATTTGTCCCTGATACCAGCCGGTACATGGTAGTGTGTGAGGAGCGTACAGCTCTATACGGTGTGGGAAAAAATGAATGCTCGGTAACTGTGCAGAAAAAAAGAATAAAAGTATTAGCGCTGTGTAAAAAGGAGTCTGCACAGCAGTGTACACACAGCAATACAGCTATCAGGCAGCCTAATAACCAGCTCTGCTACTGCACACAAGAAAATCCTCCCCTGTCACTGCACACTAACTGTACAGCACAATTGCTGTCAGCACAAGCACAGAATAACTTTTCTTTCCTGCCTAACTCTGTCCTTACTGACAAACAACGTCAGCAACCTCTCCCTACGCTAAGATTGACAGAAGTAAAATGGCGGTCGGCGGTCAGGGCTTTTATAGCCACTGTGACGCCACACAAAGCAAGCCAATCACTGCAATGCCCTTCTCTAAGATGGTGGTGGCCGCTGCCCATGTCATCTCGTTGCCCACAGTGTACGTCCTTGCTCATTGGCTGAGAAAAGGCGCCTGCAAGCATTATGGGAAAACCGACTTTGTCGCTCGGATCGACGACCGCATGGCTGACTTCACGCTATGGTTGGGTTTCGCTCGGCAAAACCCCACTTTGGCAAAAGTCGGCGACTTTTGAATCTGACCGACCAGTTTCGCTCAACTCTATTGTCAATAACTTGGCTAAGACCCTTCAACAAAATTTAAACAGAAGCCTGAAATGGCACAATTTTGAGCGCTCTATGTGATCCGTTTGATGGACAAACCACAGTTTTAACCCCTCTCTGACATCCAACGTACTATCCCGTCCATGAAACCCGTGACAATCTGACCATAGACGGGATAGTACGTCATAGCGATCAGCTGCGCTCCCGGGGGGGTCAGCTAATTATCACAGCTGACACCCAGGACTGTGTGCCAGGAGCGGTCACGGACATTAACCCCTGGCACACCGCGATCAAACATGAAAAAAACAAAAAAAACAATAAAAGTACACATATTTGGTATCGCCGCGTCCGTAACGACCCCCACTATAAAACTATCCCACTAGTTAACCCCTTTTGTGAACCCCTTAAAAACAAAAAAAAACAAAGCAAAAAAATCAATGCTTTATCATCATACCGCTTAACAAAAAGTGGAATAACACGCGATCAAAAAGACCGATATAAATAGACATGGTACCGCTGAAAACGTCATCTTGTCCCGCAAAAAATGAGCTGCCATACAGCATCATCAGCAAAAAAATAAAAAAGTTATAGCTCGCAGAATAAAGCGATGCAAAAATAATAATTTTTTATATAAAATTGTTTTTATTCTATAAATGCTCCAAAAAATAAAAAAATGATATAAATGAGGTATCGCCGTAATCGAACTGACCCGAAGAATAAAACTGCTTTATCAATTTTACCACACGTGGAACGGTATAAACGCCTCCCCAAAAGAAATTCATGAATTGCTGATTTTTGTTCATTCTAACCTCCCAAAAATCGAAATAAAAAGCGATCAAAAAATGTCACGTGCTCAAAAATGGTACCAATAAAAACGTCAACTCGTACCGCAAAAAATAAGACCTGACATGACTCTGTGGGCCAAAATATGCAAAAATTATAGCTCTCAAAATGTGGCGGTGCAAAAAACTATTTTTTGCAATAAAAAGCGTCTTTTAGCGTGACAGCTGCCAATCATAAATAGTAAATCAAACCCCCCTTTATCACCCCCTTAGTTAGGGAAAAATAATAAAATTTAAAAAATGTATTTATTTCCATTTTCCCATTAGGGTTAGGGTTAAGGTTAGGGTTGCGGCTAAAGTTAGGGTTAGGGTTGGCGCTAAAGTTAGTATTAGGGTTATGGTTGGAATTAGGGTTAGGGGTGTGTTAGGGTTAGGTTTGTGGTTAGGGTTGGGACTAGGGTTAGGGGTGTGTTGGGGTTAGGGTTGGAGTTAGAATTGGGGGGTTTCCGCTGTTTAGGCACATCAGGGCTCTCCAAATGTGACATGGCGTCTGATCTCAATTCCTGCCAATTCTGCGTTGAAAAAGTCAAACGGTGCTCCTTTACTTCTGAGCTCTGCCATGCGCCCAAACAGTAGTTTACTCCCACATGGGGTATCAGCGTACTTTGGACCCCAAGAGTTATTGTGCAATTTGTCCTATTTCTTCTGTTAACCTTGGGAAAATAAAAAACTGGGGCAAAAATATCATTTTTTAAAAAAAAATGTTTTTTTTTCTTTTTACGGCTGTATGTTATAAACTTCTGTGAAGCACTTGGGGCTTCATAGCGCTCACCACACATCTAGATAAGTGCCTTGTGGGGTCTATTTTCCAAAATGGGGTCACTTGTGGGGGTTTCCACTGTTTAGGCGCATCAGGGGCTCTCCAAATGCGACATGACGCCCCCAGACCATTCCATCAAAGTCTGCAATCCAAAACGTCACTACTTCCCTTCTGAGCACCAACGTGTACCCATACAGTAGTTTTCTCCCACATATTGGGTATCCGCGTACTCAGGACAAATTGGACAACAACTTTTGGGGTCCAATTTCTCCTGTTACCCATGTGAAAATAAAATATTGGGGGCGAAAAAAAATAATTTTTATAAAAAAAAAAATATTTTTTATTTTTACGGCTGTACGTTATAAACTTCTGTGAAGCACTTCGGGCTTCAAAGTGCTCACCACACAACTAGATAAGTTCCTTGTGGGGTCTATTTTCCAAAATGGGGTCACTTGTGGGGGGTTTCCACTGTTTAGGTGCATCAGGGGCTCTACAAATGCGATATGACGCCCCCAGACCATTCCATCAAAGTCTGCAATCCAAAACGTCACTACTTCCCTTCCGAGCACCAACGTGTACCCATACAGTAGTTTTCTCCCACATATTGGGTATCAGCGTACTCAGGACAAATTGGACAACAACTTTTGGGGTCCAATTTCTCCTGTTACCCTTGTGAAAATAAAATATTGGGGACGAAAAAAATCATTTTTGTAAAAAAAAAAAAATTTTTATTTTACGGCTGTACGTTATAAAACTTCTGTGAAGCACTTGGGGGTTCAAAGTGCTCACCACACATCTAGATAAGTTCCTTGAGGGGTCTAGTTTCCAAAATGGTGTCATTTGTCGGGGGTTTCCACTGTTTATGCAGATCAGGAGCTCTCCAAACACGACATGGCATCCAGCCAATTCTGCGTTGAAAAAGTCAAACGGCGCGCTCCTTCCCTTCCAAACTCTGCCATGCACCCAAACAGTGGTGTACCCCCACATATGGGGTATCAGCGTACTCAGGACAAATTGCACAATAAATTTTGGAGTCTTGTTACCCTTGGGAAAATAAAAATTGGGGTGAAAAGATCATTTTTGTGGAAAAAATATGATTTTTTAATTACGGCTCTACGTTATAAACTTGTGTGAAGCACTTGGGGGTTCAAATTGCTCACCAAAGATCTAGATAAGTTCCTTAGGGGGTCTAGTTTCCCAAATGGGCTCACTTGTGGGGGGTTTCCACTGTTTAGGCACATCAGGGGCTCTCCAAATGCAACATGGTGTCCAATCTCAATTCCAGCCAATTTTGCTTGGAAAAAGTCAAATAGTGCTCTTTCCATTCCGAACTCTGCCGTGCGCCCAAAGAGTGGTTCCCAGCCACATATCGGGTATCAGCGTACTCAGGACAAATTGGACAACAACTTTTGTGGTCCAATTTCCCCTGTTACCCTTGGGAAAATAAAAAATTAGTGACTAAAAATAATTTTTGTGGAAAAAAATAGGATTTTTTATTTTCATGCCCGGGCATTATAAACTTGTGTGAAGCACTTGGGGGTTCAAAGTGCTCACCAAAGCTCTAGATAAGTTCCTTAGGGGGTCTAGTTTCCAAAATGTGGTCACTTGTGGGGGGTTTCTACTGTTTAGGCTCATCTGGGGCTCTGCAAACTGAACATGACCCCCATCAACGTCTGCATTCCAAAACGTTACTACTTCCTTTCCAAGCCCTGCCGTGCGCCCAAACAGTTCCCCCCCCACATATTGGGTATGAGCGTACTCAGTACAAATTGGACAACAATTTTTGGGGTCCAATTTCCTTGGGAAAAATCAAAAATTTGGGACTAAAAAATCATTTTTGTGGAAAATTGTTTCTTTTTTTTTTCACACACAGGCATTATAAACTTTTGTGAAATACTTGGGGGTTCAAAGTGCTCACAACAGATCTAGATAAGTTCCTTAGGGGGTCTAGTTTCCAAAATGGTGTCACTTGTGGGGGGTTTCCACTGTTTAGGCGCATCAGGGGCTCTCCAAATGCGACATGGCATCCAATCTCAACTCCAGCCAATTTTAGTTTGAAAAAGTCAAACGGCGCTCCTTCCCTTACGAGCCCTGCTGTGCGCACTGACAGTGGTTTTCCCCCACATATGAGGTATTGGCGTACTCAGGAGAAATTGCACAACAACTTTATCTGTCAATTTTCTTCTTTTACCCTTGTGAAAATAAAAAAAAGTTTGTAAAAGATCATTTTTGTGGCTAAAAAGTTAAATATTCATTTTTTCCTTCCACGTTGCTTCAGCTCCTGTGAAGCACCTGAAGGGTTAATAAACTTCTTGAATGTGGTTTTGAGTACCTTGAGGGGTGCAGTTTTTAGAATAGTGTCACTTTTGGGTATTTTCTGCTATATAGACCCCTCAAAGTGACTTCAAATATGAGGTGATCCCTAAAAAAAATGGCTTTGTAAATTTTGTTGTAAAAATGAAAAATCGCTGGTCAACTTTTAACCCTTATAATTTCCTAAGAAAAAAAAATTTTGATTCCAAAATTGTGCTGATGTAAAGTAGACATGTGGGAAATGTTATTTCTTAACTATTTTGTGTGACATATTTCTCTGTTTTAAGGGAATAAAAATTCAAAATTTGAAAATTGCAAAATTTTCAAAATTTTCGCCATATTTCCTTTTTTTTCAAAAATAAATACAAGTTTTATCGAAGAAGTTTTACCAATAACATGAAGTACAATATGTCACGAGAAAACCTTCTCAGAATCGCGAAGATCCGTTGAAGCGTTCCAGAGTTATAACCTCATAAAGAGACAGTGGTCAGAATTGTAAAAATTGGCAAGGTTATTAACGTGCAAACCACCCTTGGGGGTGAAGGGGTTAAATATCTGGCCTGTAGATAATTTTTTTTAAGAAAATTGATGTCAATAACTTTAGTAAGACACTGCAACAAAGTTTAGATGGAGGCCTGAAATGGCACAATTTGGAGCGCACTGATTTGTGATCTGTGTGACGAACAAACCCCACTTTAAAATCGCTGGGTTTTTAACGCTCTAATATGGAAAGGATCTGGCTGTGTTCTGTAGTGCCAACAAGCAAATGGAGCAGAAAAACGGTGTTCCATGGATTGCTTCTAAATAGTGTTCAGCGATACTTTCCGATATCAAGAAATATCAGATCATATTGGATCAGACCGATACCCAAAAAGTATCGGATATCGCCGATTCCGATACCGGAAACCAATGCAAGTCAATATTGACAGAAATATCGGAATTAAAATAAAACCTTTCTTTCCCTGTAAACACTAGATATATACACATAGAATACATATAAATATATAATATATATATGTCATTGTGACAAAGATTCTTCTGTATTTTCATGACTATGAAAATTGTAGAATCACACTGAAGGCATCAAAATTATGAATTAACACATGTGGAATTATACATTACACTTTACCAAAAAGTGTGAAACAACTGAAAATATGTCTTAAATTCTAGGTTCTTCAAAATAGCCACCTTTTGCTTTGATTACTGCTTTGCACGCAGAACAGGTGAACGGATGGACTCTACACGCCTGGTTCCCACCGTGAAGCATGGAGGAGGAGGTGTGATGGTGTGGGGGGTGCTTTGCTGGTGACACCGTTGGGGATTTATTCAAAATTGAGGCGGTGAGCGGTCCAGCTCACCCCAAACCATCTCGATTGGGTTCAGGTCTGGTGACTGTGCAGGCCAGATCATCTGGCATAGCACCCCAACACTCTCCTTCTTGGTCAAAAAGCCCTTACACAGCCTGGAGGTGTGTTTGGGGTCATTGTCCTGTTGAAAAATAAATGATGGTCCAACTAAACGCAAACCGGATGGAATAGCATGCTGTTGCAAGATGCTGTAGTAGCCATGCTGGTTAAGTATGCATTCAATTTTGAATAAATCCCCAACAGTGTCACCAGCAAAGCACCCCCACACCATCACACCTCCTCCTCCATGCTGATCCGAGCAACGAGTACCCGAGCATTTTAGTGCTCGCTCATCACTAACAATAACCACATTTCCACCCTTATTGAATAGTTTAATGCTGATATTCGATTACCTTCAAGCTCAGTAAGTGCCATCCTCATTTCATCTGAAAAATTAGTAGATGTATGATAGTTACTATGAGCAAACTTACGGATTGCTTTCGTGACTCATTTTTGAAATATATCAATGCCAACAAAATAACCTAGTGGTGACATACATCTGATTTTCAATCTGAGACAAGAGAAAGGACCCTCTCCTAGTCCTCTATTCCCTTCCTCAACTATAAGTAAAAAACTTGGCACTCAAAAGGTAAGGTGTTGAAAAAAAACAATCCAATTTATTTTTCATACAGTGATGATTTAAACATTTTCAGTCTGGGTATAGACTTTCATCAGAAACTGTATGCTTCTTTTTTAGGGAACCACGTGTCCTAGCACAGGGATAGGTACAAGTTCCGTAGGTCTGATAAACAGACCGGGTAAATGTAGTCCGGTGTAGCGGTTAGGGCTAATAGGATAACCCATTATATATTCTGATTTCCGCTTGATAAATAAATAATGTTTCCTGGCTCAGGGAATATGGCGAGCTGCGTCGCCTGTGAGAAGCGCTTCTGTGCTAGGACATGTGGTTCCCTAAACAAGTAGCATACAGTTTCTGATGAAGGATGAAGGTCTATACCCAGATCAAAAACATTTAATTGATCACTGTATGCAAATTAAATTGAAACCTTTTTTTCAACACGATACATTTTGAGTGCCAAGTTTTTTACTTATATTGATATTGGGATGGATACCCTACCTGAGCACCTATTCCAATGACTTTATGAGTGCCGTATACAATCCATTGCACCCTTCCTCAACTATGTCAGCCAGTAAAGTAATATCAGGCAGCTCCTCAATTGTAATTCCTAATTCTTCAAATTTCTGTCTATCTTTATTGAGGAAGGACTTCTTCCATTTAAGTTTTCATAAAATTAAACTCACATCTTTGACGCAGATAAATGGGTAAAAAATAGTAGTGGGTATGAAGGACAATCCCGCACTTAAGACCAATCTCTCTTTTTCAGTACGTGGATATGAGGATAGATTTATAATCTGATTTAATTTCTCATTTCTATTGGGTATACAACCCCTAACTTTTATCTTTCCATACTGAATTTCCGGCCCTGCCTATACTTAGGTCGTACGGGATTGCCTCCCTCCCAGCTAAAAAAAGATGATGAAGCTGCAGATGAGGAAGCGGACATATTGGATGTAAATGAATTTGGCCATGGCCTGTTTCTGGGTTTCCTTGCCATCTTTTATATTGCCCTCTCCTGGATCTACCCCTTGTCTTATACCTCTTCTCAGTGGGGAATCAGTTTGATTTGAATTCTGCGTCAGATGACTTAAAAACTGATCGTAATACTGTGACATGTGGTGTCTTAGTATCCAATAGGAAATCATAGGCGCCTTTCTCTTGACTTACCTTGGCATAAAGCCCTTCCTTTAAATAAATTTTTTCATCTAATAAAGATTTGTATTTAGTAATTGGGTCTTTTTTAGTCTTACAGGCATATAGGCATACCCAGCAGGCCATAGGGGAGGCATACAGGTTTCAGACACCACCATGTCCAAACCCAGCAGTTCGGCCTTGAGAAAATGACTGGAGTGAATATGCAGCTAAAACAGGAAACAGCAACTACAGGAGTTGTGCCAGCTCTGACAGATCGAATTCCAGGCCACAGACACCCAGTTGGATTTGATCCATGAATTTGTCCATTGGGATGCCCAGAACGTTGTGGAGGATGACAAAAACCATTGCCACATCAAGGATCCGGAGGCAGGCTGGAAACAACAACCCAGTCCCTAGAAGCCCGAATCTAGGATTTGTTTGACACATTGGGACCCAGAACTTAAAGTGGGAAGAAGGCTTGTGTTATGGAATCAGTTTTGAGAGATACAAGTCCTCTATCACTAGTGCCAGCCCTTACCTGCATGGTTTTCCACCACCAAGGAAATCACCTCTATTATAGGGTCCTAACAGAATTTAATCCAGCACTGAGATTGATGAATACTGTCAAAGTTTTGAGACCGTGATGCTGATGCACCAGGTGCCCACGGCTTATTGGGCCAAATATCTGTGGACTTGTTTGACTGGCCAGGCCCAGGATGCTGTCTGGTCGCTTGGGTCTTGGGACTGTCTGGACTATGGGACTGTTAAAGACACCCTGTTGGCACTTTTTACCATCATCCCCAAGAGAAATTGCACCAAGTTCCGGACTTTGTCTCTCCAGGGGGTCTCCAATCTAGAATTTGGCAGTCAACTGTGACAGAACTGCAACTGCTGGCTTAACAGTCAGGCTGCGCATTCTGCTGCTGCCCTCCAGATCGCACTCGAGCAACATATGGAGAAGATGTCCCTAGAAATACAAGAGTTGATAGCTGACCGAAAACCTAACACACCAGAGCAAGAATCTCGATTGGCCAATGAGTTTACAGCCAATCAACCCTGCTGGAGACCCAATATGCCCACCAATCCCAGGAGACCCATCAACCAGGGACTCATGCAGCCACCAACCACTCATGCAGGACTGTACTGCTACCCAGCAGAAGTCCAACCAGGACAATGGTTTACAAACTGGGCCTTGATTTGCCTAGCCCACAATGCTGTTATATGTGCTGGTGGCTTGGACACATGGACAAAGATTGTCTCTAGGGCCGGGGGCCCCATGCCTGGAGCCTGTCTACTGGCCCAGGGGGTCAACATCTGCTGAGATGAGTCATTAAGGTCTGAGCGATGTTAGCCTCAGGATACAACAGCAGTTCAGGAGGTGATATACCCTGTCCACACCCACTTGCGTGTTGTCCACCCTACACAGCCAAACCTCCATCCCCACATCCAGCCAGTCAAGTTTGGTGACATTCAGGCCCAGGGACTTCGGGACACTGGGTGTTTCATCACCCTAGTCAGCCCAGATATTGTTCCCCCGGAACACCATTTACCAGGCCACCAAATGACCATCTCCCTGGCTTGGGGTAAGCACTCGGACATCCCTCTGGCATATGTGCAGTTGGACTGGAGAACCAACTAGGAAGAGGTCAAAGTGGGGCTCCTGTATGGCCTCCCCACACCTTTAATTTTGGGGAACAATCTAGGACAAGATCTGTCCAGCCAGTTTGTCACAGTCATCACCCCCAACCAAGCTAAGCAGCACCCTGATGCGGATCCTTCTGCCACACCTTATAAGGATAACCCGTATTGCAAGCCTCCATAATCTTTCTCTGAGGCGGTGACAGTGAGTACTGTACACCAGACAAGACTGTGGCCATTAACTGGGGGAGAGACAGATGGTAAGAAGTTTAGGGAAGTTGAACTCACAGGCCCCACCATAGCATTTTTCCACAGTGTGGCTGCCCAACCTGGGTAAACAAATCCGGGGAGGTGTATAGATGGGAGAAGGGGCTCTTATATCAAGAAAAGTCTGCATCCTGCCAAGAGAAACCTTGAACCTGTGTCAATCAGCTAGTGGTACCCAGCAGTACCAACCTCAACTCCTGCACTTGGCCCATAAGATCCCTGCAGCTGGACACATGAGAGTCAAAAAGACCAGGATCAGCCTGCTGTGAAGTTATTTTTTGCTGAGGATCACTCAAGAGGTGCATAAATACTAAGCCTCTTGTCCAGTATAACAATGGATGGAGGGAGCACCCTGTTATGCCCCACTCCAATAGGTGAAAGGTTTCCAGATTGTTGTCATCGATTAGTAGGCACCTTATCCTCCACAGTTGCAGCTGAAAGAGGTTATTTCTCACACTGGTCAATTTTGCCACCTGCTACCTGGAGGGCACTCCTTTCATCCATAGATGCGAGCATGTGGCTCAAACTCTACTGGACACCTTAGTCGAGTAGGGTTTCTGCAGGAGGCATTGACTGACCAGTGTGCCCAGTACAAAGCAAGCTGATTCAGACCCTCTGGGAGAAACATTGAGTCCATCACATATGCAGCGCTTTAATGGAACACTCAAACAGCTCCTTACCCGGTATGTGGAATCAAAGGGGGGAGACTAAGAGAAAAACCTGCAGCAGCTCCTCTTCATCTACCGGGAGGTGCCTCAGAATTCTACCGGGTTCACCCCTTCGAATTGCTGTATAGCCATCAAGTACGAAGGCCTTTGGAGCTGGTACGAGAAAGGTGGGAGTGCACCTTCCCCACAAAAGAGGTTCCCATTCTGTATTATGTCCAAAAGTTTAGGGAAAAGATGAGGTACCTCATGGCCTTAACCCATGGGAATTTAGAAGTAGCTCAGGAAAGGCAACAATGATGTTACAGCAGTACCACCCGACTGAGAGAATTTGCCTGTGGACAGAAGGTTGTAGCACTAGTATTGGTGCGCAAAAACAAGCTGTAAGTCATGTGGGCTGGTCCATTCATCATTACTAGGAAATGCAAGAATGCTGCCTACACTGTGGCCCTGGATCGAGCACGTGTTCTTTAATGGATGTACTGTTAGGGATCGAGTTCACACTGCTGCACAAGGGGAATCTCGAGCCAGTCCCGCTGTGGTCCCCCATCCATCTCTGGCTGCAGTGGAGCCTGCTCAGCAGAGACGTCGGTCCCAGCGTCTCACCCAGTTTAACACTGTGCAGAGGCTTGTTGCGGTCTTTCCTGGTTCCTCTATTATAACCAGTGCTGGAGCAGGCAGTTCGGGAACTAAGTCCCTGCTTTCTCCATCTGAGCATGCCCAGGGCAAGATCTCCCATTGGAGATCAGGGGTCACATGCTCGGTTACAGCAGCGACTCCCATTGGTCCGCCAGGAAGGTCCTGAAACTACATGTGTTCTGGAATGGTTTCGCATTGGTCCTTTTCTGGTAGGTCTTGCAGTTGCTACTATAAAAGGGTGGCATAGCTGGGCCTCCATGCGATAGTATCAAATCCGTTACGTGCTTGCGCCAGTGTGGTCATATATGCATGTGGTTAGGTCTGGCTGAAATAAGCCCCTAGAATACCGGCACCTCCGGTGAGGAGATTGTATGCACGTGTTCAGGGCTCGGCTGAAAACGCCATTAGAATACCGGCTACTCCGGTGAGGAGATTATTGCTTGTGTTCTGACTGCCTGATCATGGACTGCTATCCGCACAGCAGTTAGCCGTGTACCTGGACCCAGTAGGGTTATTCAGCGACTCTGTAATGCAACAGGGTTCGCTTTAAAATGCTAGTCAGTGCCCTAGTGTTTTACTTTGCGGCTAACTGAAGTTAAGTGAGTTCGCACTTATCGCCATATTGCGCTGTGGCATTCCCGCTAGCGGCTCTGTGGATTAACAGAGTTCGCACTAACTGCCAAAGCGCGCTACAGCGTTTATTTTAGCGACTCTGCGGGATAACAGAGTTCGCTACTCACATCATCTTACTAGCAGCAGGCTCTGCCTGCACGGTGGACCCGGGCTGCAAACGCACCTTTCTACATTATCTATTAGGTGCGTTCCGCAGACCATAACATAATACTAGCGCCAGGATCTGGCTAGTAAAATGGCGGACGACCAGCGTCTACGGCAGTTCATCCAGCAGCTGGAGGGTAGGTTGGCGGCTCTCGAGCGCACAACCTCAGCTGTGGATGTTACCGCAGTCGCTGTTCAGGCTGCTAGTGCAGTGGCAGCCAGTTTGTCCTCCGCCACCTCTGCTCCGACCTTATCCCATCTCCCGCTGCCAAACAAGTTTTCTGGTGACAGTAAACATTGTCGGGGATTCGTAAGCCAGTGCTCTATCCAGCTCGAGCTTCTGGTTGCACGTTTTCCCACAGAGCGGGCACAAGTGGGTTTCATAGTTTCACTTCTGTCGGGCAGAGGGTTGGAATGGGCAACACCGCTGTGGGAGCGCGACGATCGTGTGGTGCGGAGTGCTCCTCGGTTTCTGGAGGCTCTTAGAAAGGTCTTTTTAGGCCCTCAGGTCACCCACGATTCGGTGCTCCAACTGCTGGCAATGTCACAGGGTTCGTCCATGGTCAGTCAGTTTTCGGTCCAATTCCGGACACTGGCCTCCGAGTTAGAGTGGCCGGATAAAGTCCTCATTCCGTTATACTGGAGAGGTCTGGTTGATCATGTAAAGGATGCTTTGGCCACCAGGGAGATTCCTGCCTCACTGGAGAAGCTTATCTCCATCTCTACCTGCATCGACCTCCGTTCTCACGAGCGGAGGTTGGAGCGGGCCCAGTGTAGGCAGAGGTTTCAGCTGGCTACCACCTTTGCCAAACCTCTGGAATCCCCCGTACAGGCGTCCAACCCCCAGGAGACCATGGAGGCTACTCGAGTGGGACCTAAGTCTCAGGCCGCTCGAGCTTCCGTGGTCTGTAGTGTGTGCCAGCAGCAGGGGCATTATGCCAACCAATGTCCACAGCGGTTGCACAAACGGCCGTGTCCAGTAAGCATGAGGGCAGGGTCACTGGACGCAACGGCTTTTGTTCCGAAAGTGCTTCTTAAAGGGACAATTACCATAGATCCAGCCACTCTTCCAGTCAAGCTCTGTGTGGATTCTGGGGCAGAGGGAAATTTTGTGTCTTCCACCTTTGCCTCTCGCCACAACATACCTCTGGTGAAGCTCACTGAGCCAGTGTCGGTTAGAGTGGTAAATGGATCAATTCTGTCCTCACCAATCACCCATCAGACTGTCCCTCTTCCCCTGTCTGTGTCGCCGTCCCATCAGGAGAATGTATCTCTTTTTGTCCTTCCTGAAGTAATAGACGAGGTTCTGTTGGGATTACCCTGGCTCCGCCACCACTCTTTCCATAATGAGTGGTCTTCTGGGAGAATTATGGGTTGGGGTGAATCATGTGAAGGCAGATGTATTAGGGACAGCGTTCTGGTCACCACCACAGAGATACCCTTAGACCTCACTCCGATTCCCAAGGTTTACTTGTCTTACGCAGACATATTCTCCAAGAAAGCTGCAGAGACTCTTCTGCCTCATCGCCCTACGATTGTCCTATCGATCTCTTGCCTGGAGCTGAACCTCCTAGGGGAAGGGTTTATCCCCTCTCTCTCCCTGAAACGGAGGCTATGTCCCAATATATTCAGGAGAACTTTGCAAGAGGATTCATTAGAAAGTCGGTATCACCAGCGGGAGCGAGGTTCTTCTTCGTGCAGAAGAAGAACGGAGAGTTACGCCCGTGTATAGACTATAGGGGTCTTAACGCTATCACCGTGAAAAATAAATACCCTTTGCCGCTAATCTGTGAGCTCTTTGATAGGCTTCGGGGAGCAAGGATATTTACCAAGTTATATCTGAGGGGTGTGTATAACCTGATTCGCATCCGTGAGGGGGACGAATGGAAGACGGCATTCAATACCAGGGACGGGCATTACGAATACTTGGTGATGCCCTTCGGGCTCTGTAATGCTCCAGCCGTCTTCCAAGACTTTGTAAGTGACATCTTCCGGGATATTCTTGCCACCTCTGTGGTAGTCTATCTAGACGACATTCTCATCTTTTCTCCAGATATAGATTCCCATTGGAGAGATGTCTGCAAGGTTTTCGACCTCTTGCGGGCAAATTCTCTATATGCAAAATTGGAGAAGTGCGTGTTTGAGCAGGAGTCTTTACCTTTCCTGGGCTATATCATCTCCGCCCAGGGATTGGCTATGGATCCTGCCAAACTACAGGCGGTAATGGATTGGCAAGAACTCCACTCTCTTAAAGCTGTGCAGCGTTTTATGGGGTTCATTAACTACTATCACCAATTCATTCCCCACTTCTCTACTCTGGTAGCTCCCTTGGTAGCCCTTACCAAGAAGGGAGCCAATCCCAAGTTATGGTCAGAGGAGGTTTCCAAGGCCTTTACTTCAGTTAAGTCTCATTTTGCTAGCGCTCCCATTCTTACATCGCACCGATGTTGATAGGCCTTTTGTATTGGAGGTGGATGCCTCGTCCGTTGGTGCTGGAGCAGTCCTCTTCCAAAAGGATGCTCAAGGTCGGAAGCATCCTTGCTTCTTCTTTTCCAAGACCTTCACACCAGCGGAGAGGAATTATTTCATTGGGGACAGGGAGTTACTAGCCATGAAGTTGGCCTTTTTCGAGTGTAGACATCTCCTGGAGGGGGCTCGTTTTCCCTTTCAAGTTTTACTGACCACAAAAACTTGGTTTATTTACAGACTGCCCAGCGGCTAAATTCTCGCCAGATGGTCTTGTGTTTCTCCCGATTCCAGTTCACCCTCCATTTCCTCTCCGGTGAGAAGAACATTCGGGCCGACACTCTGTCTCGCTCCGTGGTGTCCTCTGAAGAGGTGGAGGAGGAGCCTCGGCTGATTGTCCCCACAGAGAGCCTAAGAACGGTGGCCCCGGTTTCGCTTGAGTCTGTGCCTCCGGGCAAGACTTTTGTGCCCACCAATCTGCAACCGGAGGTACTCTCTTGGGCACATTTGTCCAGTGTGAGTGGACATTTTGGGACAAAGAGGACATCGGAGTTGCTTGCGAGGACATACTGGTGGCCATATATGGTCCATGACGTCAGGGAATATGTTCAGGCGTGCGTCTCCTGCGCCAAGAATAAGTCCCCTCGACAACGGCCAGCTGGGCTACTTTTCCCTTTACCGGTGGCAGACAGGCCTTGGGAGATGGTCGGGATGGATTTTGTGGTGGGCTTACCCAAGTCTCGGGGCTGCACAATCATCTGGGTGATAACCGACCACTTCTCCAAAATGGTACACTTGGTGCCGTTACCACGGTTACTGTCTGCACTGGCATTGGCAGAATTATTCATTAGGTATATTTTCCGCCTACACGGTATGCCAGACAAAATTGTCAGTGATCGAGGTCCCCAGTTTGCGTCTCGGTTCTGGAGAGAGCTGTGTCGTTTACTCAGCATTGAGTTGAATCTCTCCTCTGCATACCATCCCGAGACGAATGGGTTGGTAGAGAGGGCCAACCAGACCTTGGTCACATACTTGAGACATTTTGTCTCTGCCAGGCAGGATGACTGGGCATCCTTGCTACCATGGGCTGAGTTCGCTCTAAATAATGCTGTGGCTGACTCCACCGGACAGACCCCATTCTTCCTGAACTACGGTCAGCATTCGCGAGTACCAGTGCCCATGCCCATGTCTTCCGACGATTCCAGGGTGGCAGACTGGGCTGTGGAGGCACGGGACATTTGTGACCGCACCCAGGATGCCATTCAGGCCTCCAAAGAGAGGATGAGGTCTTCGGCCAAAGTCCATCGGCGCCCCGCTCCTACATTTGCTCCGGGTGACCTAGTGTGGCTCTCTGCCCGAAACATCAGGCTACGTGTAGAGTCCACCAAGTTGGCACCTCGCTTTTTAGGTCCCTTTAAAGTCCTTGAGCAGGTAAACCCGGTGGTTTACCGCCTAGCCCTTCCGCCTCGCCTTGGTATCACCGACATCTTTCACGTGTCCCTCCTGAAACCCGTGGCCATTTCGCGGTTTTCCGAGTCATCTGCCGGGACGTCGGGTTCATCTACTGACGATCATGAGGTGAACGCCATTGTTGGGTGCAAGGTGGTACGGGTCAACAAATTTTATTTGGTGGATTGGAGGGGTTATGGGCCTGAGGATAGGTCCTGGGAGCCTGCCGAGCATATTCACGCTCCGCAGCTCATCGCTGCCTTTGAACGTAGCGAGGCCCAAAAAAGGGGAGGGCCCTAGCTAGGAGGGGTGGGTAATGTTAGGGATCGAGTTCCCACTGCTGCACAAGGGGAACCTTGAGCCAGTCCCGCTGCGGTCCCCCATCCATATCCGGCCGCAATGGAGCCTGCTCAGCAGAGACTTCGGTCCCAGCGTCTTGCCCAGTTTAACACTGTGCAGAGGCTTGTTGCGGTCTTTCCTGGTTCCTCTATTATAACCAGTGCTGGAGCAGGCAGTTTGGGAGCTAAGTCCCTGCTTTCTCCATCTGAGCATGCCCAGGGCAAGATCTCCCATTGGAGATCAGGGGTCACATGCTCGGTTACAGCAGCGACTCCCATTGGTCCGCCAGGAAGGTCCTGAAACTACATATGTTCTGGAATGGTTTTGCATTGGTCCTTTTCTGGTAGGTCCTGCAGTTGCTACTATAAAAGGGTGGCATGGCTGGGCCTCCATGCGCTTTAAAACGCTAGTCAGTGCCCTAGTGTTGTACTTTGCGGCTCACTGAAGCTAAGTGAGTTCGCACTTATCGTCATATAGCACTGTGGCATTCCCTCTAGCGGCTCTGTGGATTAACAGAGTTCGTACTAGTAGTATAGGAGGTATAGTATTCGTCAAACTCAATCTGACAGGTCGACACGCCCCCTATCATTTAATCAGTCTTCCTGGGATTTGATCTGGCTGGACTTTGATCAGGCTGGGGAATCTGAGCTGCTGGATTTGTGAATTTCAATCAAAGTGATTCATGAATTTATTCGTTTCTATTTATATATCCAGTGGATTTGATTAGTCTGTGGAGTATTAGTGTATTAAAGAGTGAATCTTGATTTTATAAGTCTCAGAGAGAAGCTTTTAACTACATCAGTAAATATATTCAGTAAATATATGAGAAGTTTTACTCATTTCTAGCAGGATCTGTATAAAAGAGCCCAGTAAATGTATGTAAAAGATAGTCTTTTTTCTAGCCTGTCATTAAATCCCTATGTGAGTGTCTGCGTTCACTTGCTGGAAACTTATTGTACAGACTAAAAGGATATTATTCTATAGTATCATCCAGTATAAAAGGCTTGTTTTATATGGATGTAAAAACAGTAAATGTATTTTGGAGATGTAACTTTTAGTAGATCTGACACATATTCAGTTGCGGACACATCTCAGCTACATTGTGTATAGCCCTCATTTCTAGCAGTGATTGCTACAGATAGCTAACTTATTACCAAGGGGTGTGTACAAGGCTTGGGTTGTGTTAGAAGTCTAAATATTTTTCTATCTACTGGCTAACATGGTACAAAGATATACATCTTTACTGCACCATAGGGGTAATTTATCTGTGTGTGTGTTTCACACAGGACAAGTTCTGTGATCCGTCTTTTGTGTGGGAAAAGTCAACAATTTTTATTAAGGTCTAAAATACATTATCATGGATAAAAATCCAAAAGAGTGGGATATACAGCATGCAGAAAAATAGGCAAATGCAGACAGGTATGAACTACATTCAAATCAATATATAATAGTGCACATCGCCATATCTTATATGTTATAGCGATAATAGACTAATCCGGGGCTAAACAATAATAACCTCCATATATTTGTCCGTATATATGCAATCTATGTAACTCACAATATCCCCCAATAGGCAGACATATATGCACTATATATAGGATTATAAGTATCTCAATGAAGCAGGTATATCAATAAAGTAACTTCCCCATCACAGCTGCTAATATAATGATGTTACCATGCAAGTGCAGGGCTCACAATACATACTGTGCGTGCATATGAAGTCAATTAGCAAATCCATATGAGGAGCTATATTAAAAAAGCAGCGCCATAGATGGGAGATCATACCTGAATGCGGCTTGGCACCCCTTGTGTATAGCCCTCATTTCACAAAACGTGGATATTTAGATATTGTGTATAGCCCTCATTTCTAGCACTCTTTGCTAGAGATAGCTAACTTATTAACAGGTGACCCTCACTGCTACTTTTCCTCTTGTCTAACATCACAATACAACCAGGTGGTTCTTCAAAACTATTTGTAAGTCTTCCGGCACAAAGCACATGTGAACAGTTGATGGTAATATTTTGGCACATGACAAATGTTTCTGACTCTCAGTTGCTAATACTGATAGACATATTGTGAACTGACATATAGGGTCCATGTGAGACACCATATTTTTCAACATTTTTGCTCCTTCACAGATTTATTTTGCATTATATTTTTTTATTTTGCTTAAGGATCATGTACAGAGGCGTTTTTATGGTTTAATACTGATAGACATATTGTGAACTGCCATATAGGGTCCATGTGAGACACCATATTTTTCAAATATTAGTTGTGCGTTCGTTACCACTGTCAACCATAGCAGCTCTCATGATGCTAGCTATTCTGATCAGCTTATCATATCAACCATGAAGCCTCTTTTTCAAATATTAGTTGTGCGTTCGCTACCACTGTCAACCATAGCAGCTCTCATGATGCTAGCTATTCTGATCAGCTTATCATATCAGTCATGAAGCCTCTTTTTCAAATATTAGTTGTGCGTTCGCTACCACTGTCAACCATAGCAGCTCTCATGATGCTAGCTATTCTGATCAGCTTATCATATTAACCATGAAGCCTCTTTTAACCCCTTCACAATAATGTACAGAGGAGTTTTTATGGTTTAATACTGATAGACATATTGTGAACTGACATATAGAGTCCATGTGAGACACCATATTTGTCAACATTTTTGCTCCTTCACAGATTTATTTTGCATTATATTTTTTTATTTTGCTTATGGATCATGTACAGAAGAGTTTTTATGGTTTAATACTGATAGACATATTGGCCCAGGCATGTCCGGGCATGCCCGGACAAGTCCTGGTCATGTGACAACCGTGGAAAAAACAAGCCTGAAATTCAAAAACTATGTGCTATCCGTTAACACACGCACAGTCATCTAGAAAATATTGAGCGAGTTGCTTCACAAAACACACAAGGCGTGGTGATTGCCAATGTTCTCGGTATGCGCTACATACATGACCCGCTGTATAGCCTGGGATGAGCAGCGTTCTTGCAGCACAGGCCTATTTTTAAAGACGCTAAGCCCCATCAGATATAAAAGACAGGCATGTTGGGACGTGTCCCGGCCTATTTTGGCACAGGACCACACCTATGCAACGATTTTGATCAGCATTCAACAAAAAATTGCGTGCAAACTTTTTAGCATACCTGTACAAACTTTTTAACATACCTGTGTTTCGGACTCTCATGTCGTACCAGGTGAATTCTCTGTGCAAGTCATCTCTGTGTACTGCTAGTCTGTAATTAAAATAAAACTACTTGTTGCCCATGGGTGCCTGTGACATGATGCCCACCAGCTCTTTGACAGTAATTGATTAAATCTCAACAAGTTGTGTTCATGATTTGTTATCGTCTGCTATCATAGTGGTTGTTTCAATCGGCTGCCATCATAGTGATTGTTTCATGTGAGAATACAGGCATAGGATGGGGACATGTTGGGGAAAGCTGTATCAAGGCGAGGACACATTATGAAATGTTCATTGGGTATATTATGTATATTGCCGTGTTACAATATTAGACACGCGAATGTTTTATGTCGCCGCTAGGATACACGGGCCCCTACAGCTCATCCCTATAGTGTAGTTTAATGTAGGGGGCAAGCAGAGCATCGCTGGTGTTTGGAAAATACCATATCTCATAGATGGCGGTGATCCTCTGAATCATTTTTAAACATTTCACGCCACTCATGCACCCACAGCACTCTTATGGTGTACCCGCACCGCTGCAGCTAGCGCTTTTTTGTGACCTTATCTGCATCATTTTCATTATAGCACGAGGGACAGCCATGGAAAAAACAACCCTGAAATTCAAAAACTATGTGCTGTCCGTTAACATACGCACAGTCATCTAGAAAATATTGAGCGAGTTGCTTCACAAACCACACAAGGCGTGGTGATTGCCAATGTTCTCGGTATGCGCTACATACATGACCCGCTGTATAGCCTGGGATGAGCAGCGTTCTTGCAGCACAGGCCTATTTTTAAAGACACTAAGCAACTCGCTCAATATTTTCTAGATGACTGTGCGTGTGTTAACGGATAGCACATAGTTTTTGAATTTCAGGCTTGTTTTTTCCACGGTTGTCACGTGACCAGGACTTGTCCGGGCATGCCCGGACATGCCTGGGCCAATATGTCTATCAGTAATAAACCATAAAAACTCCTCTGTACATGATCCTTAAGCAAAATAAAAAAATATAATGCAAAATAAATCTGTGAAGGAGCAAAAATGTTGACAAATATGGTGTCTCACATGGACCCTATATGTCAGTTCCCAATATGTCTATCAGTATTAAACCATAAAAACTCCTCTGTACATTATTGTGAAGGGGTTAAAAGAGGCTTCATGGTTAATATGATAAGCTGATCAGAATAGCTAGCATCATGAGAGCTGCTATGGTTGACAGTGGTAGCGAACGCACAACTAATATTTGAAAAAGAGGCTTCATGACTGATATGATAAGCTGATCAGAATAGCTAGCATCATGAGAGCTGCTATGGTTGACAGTGGTAACGAACGCACAACTAATATTTGAAAAAGAGGCTTCATGGTTGATATGATAAGCTGATCAGAATAGCTAGCATCATGAGAGCTGCTATGGTTGACAGTGGTAACGAACGCACAACTAATATTTGAAAAATATGGTGTCTCACATGGACCCTATATGGCAGTTCACAATATGTCTATCAGTATTAAACCATAAAAACGCCTCTGTACATGATCCTTAAGCAAAATAAAAAAATATAATGCAAAATAAATCTGTGAAGGAGCAAAAATGTTGAAAAATATGGTGTCTCACATGGACCCTATATGTCAGTTCACAATATGTCTATCAGTATTAGCAACTGAGAGTCAGAAACATTTGTCATGTGCCAAAATATTACCATCAACTGTTCACATGTGCTTTGTGCCGGAAGACTTACAAATAGTTTTGAAGAACCACCTGGTTGTATTGTGATGTTAGACAAGAGGAAAAGTAGCAGTGAGGGTCACCTGTTAATAAGTTAGCTATCTCTAGCAAAGAGTGCTAGAAATGAGGGCTATACACAATATCTAAATATCCACGTTTTGTGAAATGAGGGCTATACACAAGGGGTGCCAAGCCGCATTCAGGTATGATCTCCCATCTATGGCGCTGCTTTTTTAATATAGCTCCTCATATGGATTTGCTAATTGACTTCATATGCACGCACAGTATGTATTGTGAGCCCTGCACTTGAATGGTAACATCATTATATTAGCAGCTGTGATGGGGAAGTTACTTTATTGATATACCTGCTTCATTGAGATACTTATAATCCTATATATAGTGCATATATGTCTGCCTATTGGGGGATATTGTGAGTTACATAGATTGCATATATACGGACAAATATATGGAGGTTATTATTGTTTAGCCCCGGATTAGTCTATTATCGCTATAACATATAAGATATGGCGATGTGCACTATTATATATTGATTTGAATGTAGTTCATACCTGTCTGCATTTGCCTATTTTTCTGCATGCTGTATATCCCACTCTTTTGGATTTTTATCCATGATAATGTATTTTAGACCTTAATAAAAATTGTTGACTTTTCCCACACAAAAGACGGATCACAGAACTTGTCCTGTGTGAAACACACACACAGATAAATTACCCCTATGGTGCAGTAAAGATGTATATCTTTGTACCATGTTAGCCAGTAGATAGAAAAATATTTAGACTTCTAACACAACCCAAGCCTTGTACACACCCCTTGGTAATAAGTTAGCTATCTGTAGCAATCACTGCTAGAAATGAGGGCTATACACAATGTAGCTGAGATGTGTCCGCAACTGAATATGTGTCAGATCTACTAAAAGTTACATCTCCAAAATACATTTACTGTTTTTACATCCATATAAAACAAGCCTTTTATACTGGATGATACTATAGAATAATATCCTTTTAGTCTGTACAATAAGTTTCCAGCAAGTGAACACAGACACTCACATAGGGATTTAATGACAGGCTAGAAAAAAGACTATCTTTTACATACATTTACTGGGCTCTTTTATACAGATCCTGCTAGAAATGAGTAAAACTTCTCATATATTTACTGAATATATTTACTGATGTAGTTAAAAGCTTCTCTCTGAGACTTATAAAATCAAGATTCACTCTTTAATACACTAATACTCCACAGACTAATCAAATCCACTGGATATATAAATAGAAACGAATAAATTCATGAATCACTTTGATTGAAATTCACAAATCCAGCAGCTCAGATTCCCCAGCCTGATCAAAGTCCAGCCAGATCAAATCCCAGGAAGACTGATTAAATGATAGGGGGCGTGTCGACCTGTCAGATTGAGTTTGACGAATACTATACCTCCTATACTACTCGTACTAACTGCCAAAACGCGCTACGGCGTTTATTTCAGCGACTCTGCGGGATAACAGAGTTCGCTACTCACACCATCTTACTAGCAGCAGGCTCTGCCTGCACGGTGGACCTCGGGCTGCGAACGCACCTTTCTACATTATCTATTAGGTGCGCTCCGCAGACCATAACACGTACTATATCAACAGGCTACAAGTTTATGCAGTTTGTTGTTCCCCTTTTAGACGACCCAAATGTGGAACAGATCCCAAACTTATTGGTCATCTTCAAAAGGGGAATGGGGGTAACGGATGTCCCATTGGGGGAGTGGCTTGGTCCATCACAGAAACAGCAGTCAATAGAACCCGCTCGGAACATATGGTCGTCTGTTCTCGTGTTAGCCTGGTCGAACACCCATAGTCCAGCATCATGTCAACACAGCAACAGCCAGTCCATTCAGAAAACTTGCCTACTGCGTGATAATGATGAAGGCTGAGGTGGATGACATGTTAAATATGGGTGTCATAGTTCCTTCCCATAGACCATAGGCTGCCAGTGCAGTGTTGGTGCCCAAGAAGGACAAGGGTATTGGCTTCTGTGTGATCTATTGGTGACTTAATGAGGTCACCATTACAAACACCTACCCCACGACTCATGTGGATAAACTACTAAACAGATTAGGTAAGTCTTGTTTCATATCTACCCTCAATCTGAACAAGGGATACTGGAAGATCAAACTCACAAAAGAAACTCAAGAGAAGTATATGTGGATCATCCCTTTTGTCCTGTATGAATTAACCATTCCATTTGTGATGAAGATCACCCCAGCTACCTTCTAAAGTATGGTGGACCACTTACTACAGGGATGTCAGGGCCTTACGCTACAGAAGCAAAGTCCCTCACTGACCTTACCACCAAAAGATATGCCCACAACTTCATCGGGACATTAGAATGCGAGTCCGCATTTCTCCAGTTGAAAACTCAGCTAGCCAGAGCCCAGTCCTGACTGCTCCTGACTTCCACCACCATTTCATTGTCCAAACAGATGCATCAGATACCGGACTAACCGCCATACTTAGCCAAGGGGGGCCAACAGTCAGGAACACCCGATAGCCTATATCTCTTTGAAGCTGTTGGACCGGGAGAGGACATACGCCACAATAGAAAAAAAAATACCTGGCCATAGTCTGGGCACAGAAAATATTGTAGCCATACCTGTATGGCAAGGAGTTCATGGTTCTAACCGACTACAATCCCTTAAGTTGGCTAAATCGGACTGCCGGGGACAACAGACGTTTACACAGATGGAGTCTGGCCTTACAATTATATATTTTTCTCCGCCATAAAAAGGGCAAAGATCATGGAAATGCTAACAGGCTGTCCCGACTAGAGGAAAAAGATGATCGGAAGCCTATCACGTCTGGCAGCCCCATCATCAGCGACCCACACCAGGATCCAGCAGTCTTTGGGACTAATTAGGAAGGGAAAGGAATGTGACGACTCAGCATCATTGTGGACAATCTGGCCTCTTGTGCGGGGGTGAAACATTTTTAATTACGTTAGACATACTATTCCTTTGTTCAGTAAGTAAAGGGACATGAGCCCTTTGAGGTGTACTGGTCTGCATCATTTTGAAGACAATTGAACTAAGTGAACAATGAAGGAACGGCCATGATTACCTACCCCCAATCCTGTGTAGCACAATGCCCTGAAATGGGATCTGAGAGATATAAAAGTGGCCTGCTCCTGTCACCGCTGTGATTCTACAGGACTATGGTTCCAGCTGGTGGATTACAGAAGTGCTCCACAGCCCAACACTGAGCCCACCAATTCATTTGGAGAACCCAGGTTGGGACAATCCAGTCACCTGGTCACATACCTCATTGTGTTCAGTCAGAATCCTATGCTTGAAGCTTACCCCTGTTTGTGTTATTTGATTTGTGCTGTTTTTTATGTGCATTATTGTAATTGTTTTCTATCATTTTGTAGTAATTTTATATGAATAAAAAAAATCTCTGACATTCATTTTACTTCTAGAATACAGGTTCATAGACATGCACTGATATATAGAAATGCTGCTCTATGTACCAGTACAATGTGCCTGTAATAAAGAATACCAGTCACAACAAGAAGCGAAAATTCTCCTGTGCTTGGCAGTGCAATCTATGGCTCATTGCTACAGGTACTGACTGCAATTCAAAAGGATGGGTGTTTAAATCTTGTCAAAGACCAACCTTCAAGAAAAGTGAAAAATGAGTTTGTAAAGGGTTGGCCGAGGGGTGAACTTACTGGTGACAGCTGCATTCTTTACTCCGGTTACTTCTATATACCTGGGGAGTTCTTCCCCCGTTTCAGAGTATACGGAATAATTAGAATCAGAGTCCAGTATAACGTCAAACAGTTCTGCTTTATTTTCTTCCAGGCACAGCACATCCGAGACACCATTAGCACGTCTTATACGGTACCAGCAATACATTTTCCACAACTCCGCTTCTTCTCTTCTACTACACCAGAATGGACCACAAAGTATGATCTGGATGAGGAGCCCAGTGAAAACGGCACTTCGATCTCTTTCCCTGGAGACACTTCAATCCAGTCGCGGAAATACACATCTACTAGGTCATCCACCCCCTTCTGGTTATCCTGGTGGCCAACTCGCAACTACGCTCATGCAAGCACACATCTGCTGAGCATTCCTACAGTGGATCTTCCACTGGCACTTCTGCTACGTCAGCCCACAGACTCTAGCCAACGTTCCCATGGTGAAACCTTTCACACTTCTTGTCTCTGCTACAGGGCCCAGGAACGTGGATGTCTTTACTCTAGCAAGGTCCACCCCCGACTAACATGAAATCTTTCCCTGAAAAAAGTCCCTAACCATTTGTCCCTACTGTACTTGCTGTGCTCAATGCCCCCACCTAAAGTCCTACCAAGGTACTGCATTGACTTATTTTATAACTCCCTAACTGTATCTCTAACATGCCCCAACTAGTGATCCCTCGCAAAGCAATATCTACCCCCCATATATATGCTACACTACAAGTGCCCTCCTCTAATGTCACCAAGGATGCACTGTCTATCAATATCTATATACACCACTAGTCAGATATAACACTGAAAGATGGCATAGCACAATACATAAAATGCATACATTTACACACATGAAAGAATGAAAACATTTCAAGGGTTAATACACTTGACCTCTTTACATACCCCCTTCCTAAAACTATTGCCATCCCCGGCAATATGAGGGCATAATTATACACTTTATTAACAATTGACTCATTTACTAAGCACTTTTTCCTTTTGAACATAAAAACATTTTTGATGAGGTTGAGTAAAAAAAAATAAAAAAATGTCCTTCTCGCCCCCTTCCTATGAAGGAAGCACTGCTCTTAAAAAAACAAAAAAACTTTCCAAGAAAAATTCCGCTAGACGGTACCTCCAGCACAGCGTCCAAGGGCTTTTCCAGCTGCAGGAGACGCAGAACAGTCTCTCAATTTTTCGTGCAATGAGTACTGTCTATTAACGCTGATGCGAAGGCACAGAGGGAATCCAACAGGGGCTAAGCGGATCACTATGATTGGTTCAGCGGCGAGTTCCCCGCTCCGCAGCTCCGTCAAAGCCTCCAGGCCATACCTTCCTCTCAGGAGACCCCCATGGCCTGGTGTGGGCCGAAGAGGACCCTGAAGCCACAGAGTCCTGATGTCGCCTCACTAGGATCACCAGAGGTACGGGGTTGGCAGGTAGGCGGGGTAGTGATTCTCTCACTGGCCTTGCTGGAGAATCGGGCCGCGTCATCTCCTTAGGCAGTATTCTGACCATGTTGGCCCACACGTCTGCCAGGAAATGCTGCACCCCCGGCGCCAGGTCGATGGGGTACATAACCGCAGCTACCCCGCTGTCATCCGTCACCTCGGTGAGTGCGACTGTGACCTGGCTCTCAGGTTTGGGATTCTCGGAGGTGAGGGGATTCAGGGGCTCCAATGGGGAAGGGTGAGGCTCCGTGCTCCGCAGACGTGGTTGCTCGGGCCTAGAAAGTCACCAGGTACCCCGTTCGTCCACCAGCTCCTCCTCCGTCAGGTCGTCCCAGAGATATGGGGGATGCATCCTCTCCTCTGCCTTTCTTTACCTTCATTCAAGGCGGCCCACTCCCCTGCAGTGGCACCGTAGCATTGTGGCCGTCACTTTGGGTGTGAATGATGTCGGACCACGACACCAGAATAGACCACAAAGTATGATCAGGATGAGGAGCCTGGTGAAAACGGCACTTTGATCTCTTTCCCTGGAGACACTTCAATCCAGTCGCGGAAATACACATCTACTAGGTCGTCCACCCCCTTTTGGTTATCCTGCCCGTATACTCGCTGGTGGCCCACTCGCTACTATGATCATGCACAGACACTTCTGCTGAGCGTTCCCACAGTGGATCTTCCACTGGCACTTCTGCTACATCAGCCCACAGACTCTGGCCAACTTTCCCACGGTGAATCCTTCACCAGCTGCACAGAGGTTGCTGGTACCTTTCACACTTTTTGTCTCTGCTACAGGGCCCAGGAATGTGGACGTCTTTACTCTAGCAAGGTCCACCCCCGACTGACTTCCGCTACGAGGAAATCTTTCCCTTAAAAAAGTCTCTAACCGTTTGTCCCTACTGTACTTGCTGTGCTCAATGCCCCCCACCTAAAGTCCTACCAATGTACTGCATTAACTTATTTTATAACTCCCTAACTGGATCCCTAACATGCCCCCAACTAGTGATCCCTTGCAAAGCAATATCTACCCCCCATATATATGCTACACTACAAGTGTCCTCCTCTAATGTCCCCAAGGACGCACTGTCTATCAATATCTATATACACCACTAGTCAGACATAACACTGAAAGATGGCATAGTACAATCATAAAATGCATATATTTACACACATAAAAGAATGAAAACAATTCAAGGGTTAATACTCTTGACCTCCTTACAAGTTAATTAAAGGATTGTAAGTTTCTACACTGCAAAGATGAGGTGGAAACACCGACCAATCACGGAAGTATCCTCTTCTTAGAAACATATGCAATAAGACTGCACTGCCAAGATATACACAAGAGTGAAAGTCGGGACATATCCTTGACCTCCAGGGACGGCAGGACATGTCCAGCTAGATCTGGGTCGGTTGGAAGTTATGCAAGTATTGCAATACGCTTTTATATACCTAGACTTGAAATCAGAGGAACCTACTGATGCTCATATTAATTACACAGCTTTAATACTAAATAAAGCCCCTAAAAAGTGCCAGTTATATTCTCCTGCGATTTGTGTACTCATCAGAAAATCACCTAAAAGTATGAATTACAGAGTAAAAGAATAACCCACGCCAGCTTGCACTTTCTGCAATTAGACAGTTCACAATCATGGAATCTGGAATCTTATTCACATATACCATGAACACGAGTAAAACAATTTGTGGCTGTACATCATATTACACTTATAATGTGACAAGCCAGAGCTAGTATGTGTTAGGGTTCAAGTTCCCGCTGCTGCACAAGGGGAGTCTCAAACCAGTCCCGCTGCGGTCTCCCATTCATCTCCGTCCACAGTGGAGGCTGCTCAGCTTAGACGTTGGTCCCAGCATCTCACCCAGTCTAACAGTGTGCAGAGGATTACTGCTGTTCCTCCAGGCTCTGCTATTGTGGCCAGTACTGGTTAGCGGCGAGCAGACGTCTTTAGGACAAAGTCCTTGTTTTCCCCTTCTGAGCATGCCCAGAGTGAGATCTCTCATTGGAGATCAGGGTCACATGCTCAGGTACTGCAGCAGCTCCTATTGGTCCGCCAGGAAGGTCCTGTGACTACTGGTGTTCTGGAACAAGTTTCATTGGTCCTTGTTTCTGGCAGGTCCTGTAGCTGTTGCTATAAAAGGGTAGCATGGCTGGGCCGCCATGCGCTAATATCAATCTTTATATGCTTTGCGCCAGTGTGGTCAAGCGTGTGTGTGGTTAAGGCCTGGCTGAAATAAGCCCCTAGAATACCGACTTATTCGGTGAGGAGTTTGGTATGCTAGCTGGTCAGGGTCGGTGTCCTAGATGCCCTAGATCAGGGTTCCCCAACTCCAGTCCTCAAGGCCCACTAACAGGTCATGTTTTCAGGATCTCCTTAGTATTACCCAGGTGATAATTTCATCACCTGTGCAATACAAAGGAAATCCTGAAAACATGACCTGTTGGTGGGCCTTGAGGACTGGAGTTGGGGAACCCTGCCCTAGATTACCGGCATAACCGGTGAGGAGTTTGATTGTCATATTCAGGGCCTGGCGTTCAGACGCCATAGATTGGGGGTGACTCCCGCGAGGACATTAACGCATGATCACGTTCTATGTTCGCTTAGCAGTTAACTGTGTACCTGGGTGCCTGACGGGACACAGAAGTTTATCTCAGCAGCTCTGTGACGTAGCAGGGTTCGCTTTCAATGCTAGACAACGCCCTAGCGTGTTTATTTTGCGACTCAGTTGTGTTAAGTGAGTTTGCACACATCGCCATATAGCGCTGCGGCACTCCTTCTAGCGGCTCTGTGGATTAACAGAGTTCGCACATTTTGACACAGCGCATCACGGCGTTTATTTTGGCGACTCTGCGGGATAACAGAGTTCGCTTCTTGCGCCATTTTACTAGCAGCAGGCTTCGCTTGCACGGTGGACCCCGGGCTGCGAACGCACCTCTCCACATCTAATATTTGGTGCGTTCCGCAGACCCTAACATAATATTAGCGCCAGGGTCTGGCTAGCAAAATGGCGGATGACCAGCGTCTACTACGGGACATCCAGCAGATGGATGGTAGGTTGGCGGCTCTTGAGCGCACAACCTCAGCTGTGGATGTTACCGCAGTCGCTGTTCAGGCTGCTAGCATGGCTGCAGCCAGTGTGTCCACTGAGACCTCTGCCCCCACAATATCCCACCTCCCGCTTCCAGACAAGTTTGCTGGTGACAGCAAGCAATGTCGGGGATTCGTGAGTCAGTGCTCTATACAACTCGAGCTTCTGGCTGCACGTTTCCCCACGGATCGGGCACAAGTATGCTTTGTAATATCTCTTCTGTCGGGCAGAGCGTTGGTGTAAGGTTCTTTGTACATGTTTCTTGAAACTCAGTTTTTCCGTCGGCCATTTTGCTTTCAGTCTTGCTGCAGCTATCTTGCCCTCAGTTAATATGGAGTTTCCAGCTTTCATGTTCCCGCCCTGATTCTCTCCCTCTTGCTTCTTAAGCAGCCTCAGCTGAGCAATCAGTGCTTCAGAAGCAAGCCTGCAGTGAGCCTGTGACCTGACTCCTGGAAACCTTGAACTTTGTACTCCAGCTATTTCCTACTGAGGAACTTTGGAACACTTGTGGACTCTGGAAACCTGCTATTTGATAAATCCACGTTTGCATGGAATTACGGTAACAGAGAAGAGATCCTGAACCTGTTGTGGAGAGTTATTGATGAGCTTAAGTTACTCTGGCCTGCTGTGTCTCCTGCTTCTGTACCTGCAAACTGTGTGACCCTTTTGCCACTTGTATGAAGTAATACAAGTCCTTCTATATCAAACCTGTGTCTCATGTGTTTTCCTCGCACCCAAGCACAAGACGCTATATGAACTGTACACCATACATTACAAGATTCTTTAAGCCAAACGTTAGTGTCTGCTGGGTCAGGGAAGGCTGTGTCTGCCGTGACTGTGGATATCAGATGTCCGGACAGTGGTTGTGACTTCTCACAACCATTCCAGGTGAGCACATTCCCTTAATTTTACTCTGCAGTGTTACCACAGGTAAACACTATTGTTTTTTTTTTTTGTTTGTTTTTTTTTCTTCTCCTTCCAGTACTCCTGTCTTAAAAGATCTGGAAGATGGAGGCTCGCATAAAGGAGCTTTGCGGAGTGACTGATACAATCCTTGCAGATATACAGACTATAAAGACCCGTTTTGCAAACCTACAGGACCTCACTAATCACAATTTGCAAGTGTTTGGACAAACTACCCAGGATTTACGAGCCAGGATTGAGGTTCTAGAGGAACGAGTCCAGGCTCCTGCCATAACCCCGAGTTCTGGGATTCCCAAGTTACCCCCTTTTCATTTTGGCGGTGAACGTGAGAAATTCAGGGGATTTATTAACCAATACAATCTTTTTTTTTCTGCACATGCTTCACAATTTCCCACTGAACGATCTAAGGTGCTTACTATAATCATGTTGCTTACCAACAAGGCTTTGATGTGGGCAAACCCTCTGATTGAGACTGAGGATGAATGTTTGGATCATCTTGATGCTTTCATTTCAGCCATGGGGCAGGTGTTTGATGACCCCAATCGAGGTGCAACAGCTGAAGCAGCCATGTTAACTTTGCGCCAAGGTAAGCGCTCAGTAGCCGAATATGCCTTGGATTTCAGGAGATGGGCCCTCGATACCACTTGGGACAGTTCCTCCAAAAAATCTATTTTTCGAAAAGGGTTGTCTTCACTGATTAAGGATGAACTTGCTCGTGCCGACCCTCCCTCTGCGTTAGGTGACTTTATTAACTACTGCATCCGTATTGATGCTCGTCTGACTGAACGCAGGCAAGAGAGATGGTTCGAAAGTAATCGCACTAACCTTTTCCTACCTTCCTCCCCAGCTAAGGAACCTTTGAGTAGGATCACACGGGAACCTGAACCTGAACCCATGCAGGTGGACTCTTTACAAAGACGGGTTAGTGATGCACGCAAAGAACATCGTATAAAGGAAAATCTATGTTTCTACTGTGGTAAGTCAGGGCACTTCATTATAAACTGCCCCAGCCGTTCTCGTAAGACTACTGCAGCAGTCATTCACTGTGAGTGTTGCGAGAGGAGATCTGTCAGGTCCGAGCCTCAGGCTCCAGAGAGATCTGCAGCAACAGATATTGATTTCTCTGACTTAAACTCCGTCACTTCTGAGGACGATGACTGTGTAAACGCTGCAATTTTTCAAGTTTCCTCAGCGGTGTCCCAGCTGAGTTGTAAGAAAAACAATTCTCATTGCTTCCTTTCCATCAAACTCTGGGTTGACTCAGTCTGGGTGTCTAGCTCTGCTATGATAGACTCAGGGGCAAGTGGAAATTTTATGGATATCTCCTTTGCTCTGAAACGGGGGATACGTTCAGTGAGGAAGGCTGCTCCAGTACAGATGGAGACTGTGGATGGCTCCCTGCTGACCTCTGGACCAGTGGATCAGGAAACGGAGCCTTTGAGGGTCCTTATGGGTAAAGATCATCAAGAGAAACTGTCCTTTATGCTTATCTCTTCTCCCCACTTTCCCATTATTCTAGGGCTACCATGGCTGCAGGCTCAGAACCCTACCATTAACTGGGAGACCAAGGAATTACACTTTCCAGAGAAACAGATGAGTCCAAAAGTTTCAGCTTGCTCTGTTCCTAAAGGAACCATGTCAGTCCCTGAACTACCAGCTGTATACCAGGACTATGTGGATTTATGTGACAAGAAGAACGCTGACCAGCTTCCCCCTCACCGTCCATATGATTGTCCAATTGAATTATTGCCTGGAGCAGAGATACCTTTTGGTAAGATCTACCCCCTGGCGGGGCCCGAGCTAAAGGCTTTAAAGGATTACATAGACGAAAATCTAGCCAAGGGCTTCATACGCCCCTCTTCATCTCCTGCAGGTGCACCCATCTTCTTTGTGAAGAAGAAAGATGGATCTCTGAGACCCTGCGTAGACTATAGGGAACTCAATAAGGTTACTATTAGAAACCGTTATCCATTGCCTTTAATCCCTGAGTTATTGGAGAGAGTGCGGCATGCCAAAATTTTCTCTAAACTGGATCTCCGTGGGCTTATAACTTGGTCCGTATTAGACCTGGGGATGAATGGAAGACTGCATTCAGGTCACGCTATGGACACTTTGAATATCTAGTTATGCCTTTTGGTCTGAGTACCGCCCCAGCCACTTTCCAACACTTGGTGAATGACATCTTCAGGGATCTCCTAGATACATTCGTGGTGATTTATCTGGATGATATTCTAATTTTTTCTAACTCCACAGAGGAACATCATGGACATGTGAGAATGGTCTTAGAACGTCTAAGACAAAACCATCTTTACATCAAACTTGAAAAGTGTGAATTCCATAGGACCGAAATTCAATTTCTGGGGTATGTACTGTCTACACAAGGGATTAGTATGGATGGAAGCAAGACCCAAGCCATCAAGGATTGGCCAATTCCTAGAAATGTGAAGGAGGTACAGCGCTTCATCGGGTTTGCCAACTTCTATAGACGTTTTATTAGGAATTTCTCTGAGGTAGTGTCACCTATCACCCAACTTACCCGGAAAGAGTCTAGGTTCTCCTGGACCCCCCAAGCCCAGGAAGCATTTTCCCGTCTAAAGGATAAATTTACCACCACGCCTATCTTAGTACATCCCAACCCCGAACTTGCCTTCATAATAGAGGTGGATGCTTCAGACTGTGCCGTTGGAGCTATACTCTCTCAGAGAACAGGTGAGAAGAATGTCTTGCATCCCTGTGCCTTCTTTTCCCAGCAGTTGTCTTCGGCTGAGAGGAACTACGATGTGGGCAATAGAGAGTTGTTGGCCATTATTGCCGCCTTCAAAGAATGGAGACACCTTCTTCAGGGAGCTGCACAGCAAATAGTCGTCCTGACAGACCATCGTAACCTTGAATTTATCAGGTCGGCTAAGTGCCTGACTCCTCGCCAGGCTCGCTGGAATCTTTTCCTAAACCAATTTAATTTTGTAATTTCTTATAGGCCAGGATCGCGCAATGGAAAGGCTGATGCACTCTCTAGGATTCATTCAGCAGAGACCCGTCCACTTACTCCTCCTAAGACTATTCTTCCTGACTCTAGATTCCTGGGAGTGATTCATAATCAAGACCTACTTAAGGACATCAAGGAAGCATACCATGCGGATTCCTTGTTGGCACAACCCCCAAGGGACGTAAGTCTTGTCTTTAAGAATGGTGTGTGGATTCAGGGACAACGTCTGTATATACCTGAAACAGTCAGATTGAGAGTATTGCAACTCATCCACGATTCCAAGATAGCTGGGCATAGAGGAATTCTAAAGACACAGGAATTTCTTTCTCGTTTCTTTTGGTGGCCCACTTACAGGAAAGATGTTTTAACCCCTTAAGGACAGAGCCATTTTGCAGCTTAATGACCGGCCAATTTTTACAATTCTGACCACTGTCACTTTATGAGGTTATAACTCTGGAACGCTTTAACGAATCCCGCTGATTCTGAGATTGTTTTTTCGTGACATATTGTACTTCACGTTAGTGGTAAAATTTCTTTGATATGACTTGTGTTTATTTATGAAAAAAACGGAAATATGGCGAAAATTTTGAAAATTTAACAATTTTCAAACTTTAAATTTTTATGCCCTTAAATCAGAGAGATATGTCACACAAATTTCTTAATAAATAACATTTCCCACATGTCTACTTTACATCAGCACAATTTTGGGACCAAAATTTTTTTTTGTTACGAAGTTATAAGGGTTAAAAGTTGACCAGCGATTTCTCATTTTTACAACACCATTTTTTTTTAGGGACCACATCACATTTGAAGTCACTTTGAGGGGTCTATATGATAGAAAATACCCAAAAGTGACACCATTCTAAAAACTGCACCCCTCAAGGTGCTCAAAACCACATTCAAGAAGTTTATTAACCCTTCAAGTGCTTCACAGGAGCTGAAGCAATGTGGAAGGAAAAAATTGACATTTAACTTTTTTTGCAAAAGCTTTACTTCGGAACCAAGTTTTTTTATTTTCACAAGTGTTAAAAGAAAAAATGAACCACAAAATTTGTTGTGCAATTTCTTCTGAATACTTCGATACCCCATATGTGGGGGTAAACCACTTTTTGGGCGCGTGGCAGAGGTCGCAAGGGAAGGAGCGCCGTTTGACTTTTTCAACGCAGAATTGGCTGAATGCCATGTCGCGTTTAGATAGCCTCTGATGTGCCTAAACAGTGGAAACACCCCACAAGTGACCCCATTTTGGATACAAGACCCCTTAAGGAACTTATCTAGATGTGTGGTGAGAACTTTGAACCTCCAAGTGCTTCACACAAGTTTATAACCTAGAGCCGTGAAAAAAAAAAAAAAAATTTTTTTTCACAAAAATGATCTTTTCACCCCAATTTTTAATTTCCCAAGGGTAACAAGACCCCAAAAGTTTTTGTGCAATTTGTCCTGAGCATGCCGATACCCCATATGTTGGGGTAAACCACTTTTTGGGCGCACGGCAGAGGTCGCAAGGGAAGGAGCTTCGTTTGACTTTTTCAACGCGGAATTGGCTGGACGCCATGTCGAATTTGTAGAGGCCCTGATGTGTCTAAACAGTGGAAACCCCCCACAAGTGACCCCATTTTGGAAACTAGACCCCCTAAGGAACTTATCTAGATGTGTGGTGAGCACTTTGAAGCCCCAAGTGCTTCACAGAAGTTTATAACGCCCGGGCGTGAAAATAAAAAATCATATTTTTTCCACAAACCTGATCGTTTAGTCCCCAATTTTTTATTTTCACAAGGGTAACAGGAGAAATTGGACAACAAAAGTTGTTGTACAATTTGTCCTGAGTATGCTGATACCCCATATATGGGGGGGGACCACTGTTTGGGCGCACGGCAGGGCTTGGAATGGAAGCAGCACCGTTTGACTTTTTCAAACCAAAATTGGCTGGAATTGAGATTGGACACCATGTCGCGTTTGGAGAGCCCCTGATGCGCCTAAACAGTGGAAACCCCCCACAAGTAACACCATTTTGGAAACTAGACCACCTATGGAACTTATCTAGATCCGCTGTGAGCACTTTGAACCCCCAAGTGTTTCACAAAAGTTTATAATGCCTGGGTGTGAAAAAAAAACAAAAACAATTTTCCACAAAAATGATTTTTTAGTCCCAAATTTTTGATTTTTCCCAAGGAAATTGGACCCCAAAAGTTGTTGTCCAATTTGTCCTGAGTACGCTGATACCAAATATGTGGGGGGGGGAACTGTTTTGGTGCACAGCAGGGCTTGGAAAGGAAGTAATAACGTTTTGGAATGCAGACGTTGGTGGGGGTCATGTTCCGTTTGCAGTGCCCCAGATGAGCCTAAACAGTGGAAAACCCCCACAAGTGACCCCATTTTGGAAACTAGACCCCATAAGGAACTTATCTAGATCTGTGGTGAGCACTTTGAACCTCCAAGTGTTTCACAAAAGTTTATAATGCCTGGGTGTGAAAAAAAAAATCAATTTTCCACAAAAATGATTTTTTAGTCCCAAATTTTTGATTTTTCACAAGGAAATTGGACCCCAAAAGTTGTTGTCCAATTTGTCCTGAGTACGCTGATACCAAATATGTGGGTGGGGGACTGTTTTGGCGCACAGCAGGGCTTGGAAAGGAAGTAATAACGTTTTGGAATGCAGACGTTGGTGGGGGTCATGTTCCGTTTGCAGTGCCCCAGATGAGCCTAAACAGTGGAAACCCCCCACAAGTGACCCCATTTTGGAAACTAGACCCCTTAAGGAGCTTATCTAGATGTGTGGTGAGCACTTTGAACCCCCTAGTGCTTCACAGAAATTTATAAACGCAGAGCCGTGAAAATGAAAAATAATTTTTTTTCTCAAAAATGATTTTTTTAGCCAGCTATTTTTTATTTTCCCAAGGGTAATCGGAGAAATTAGAACCCCAAAATTGGTGTGCAATTTGTCCTGAGTACGCTGATACCCCATATGTTGGGGTAAACCACTGTTTGGGCGCACGGCAGGGCTCGGAAGGGAGGGAGCGCCATTTGACTTTTTGAACGCCACATCGTGTTTGGAGACCCCTTGATGTGCCTAAATAGTGGAAATCCCTCAATTCTAGCTCCAACCCTAATCCCAACACACCCCTAACCCTAATCCCAACCCTAATCCTAACCTAAATCCCAACCCTAATTCCAACCCTAATTGTAACCCTAACCTTAATTATAACCTTAATTATAACCCTAACCCTAATTGTAACCCTAACCCTAATTCTAACCCTAATTATAACCCTAACCCTAAGGCTAGGTTCATTTTGCGTTTTACCAGCCCGTTCAACACATAGCGTTGACGGGCTGGTAATGGTATAGCATAACGCGATCGCATTATGCTATACCCGCTAGCGCAGAGGAATCAGCAGATGATTCATCTGCGCTAGCGGTGACGGAGCCCAAACGCTGCAGCCCGCGTCCGAGGCTCCGTCACTGAATGATGGCACGTCGCAAACGCATGCCGCTTTACGGCATGCGTCGCGATGCGCCCTCAAATGGGGGTGAATGGCAGCGTTAACGGACTGCGTTACACCGCGTTATACCGCGGTGTAACGCAGTCCGTCTAACGGACTGCCATAACGCAGTATGAACCCAGCCTAACCCTAACGCTAATTATAACCCTTACCCTAAGGCTGCTTTCACACTTCCGGCGGGCGCCTATCGGCGCCCCCGGCATTTTGCCGCAGCGCCGCATCAGAAAACCTGATGCGCCGCCGGCGGCCGCATGCGGTTTTTTGCCGGATGGTTTCTGATGCCCGAGACATCAGAAACCATCCGGCAAAAACAAAAAACGTTACATGCAGCGTTTTGTCCGGCCGCCGCAATGTACATTTGCGCCGCATCCGGACAAAACCGCATGCAACGCATTGACATGCGGCGCCATCCGGCGCTAATGCAAGTCAATGCAAAAAAAACGCATGCGGCGCATCAGATTTTCTGATGTGGCGCTGCGGCTAAATGCCGGGGGCGCCGTCAGGCGCACACCGGATGTGTGAAACCAGCCTAATGCTAACCCTAACCCTAATTATAACCTTAACCCTAATTATAACCCTAACCCTAATTATAACCCTAACCCTAACAGAAAAATGAAAATAAATATAATTTCTACTTTTTATTATATGTCCCTAACTAAGGGGGTGATAAATGGGGGGTTATGTACTGTTTTTTTTATTTTGATCACTGTGATAGTTTATCACAGTGATCAAAATGTACTTTTATGAGAATGAATGAAAAAAAATTTGAATCTGCCGCCAAAGCAGATGGGCGGGCGCACTGCGCATGCGCCCGCCATTTTTTTTTTGCAGGGAGAAGAAGCCGGGATCCTGGGGCCTGCGGGAGGACGGAGGACACCGGTAAGTATATGGGGGGGCGATCGGGGGACCGGGGACCCTCATTTTCTCCCCTCTGATGTGCGATCACATCAGAGGGGAGAGAAATCATTTTTTTTTTTTTTTTTTTTTTGCGATCGCGGCTATGCTTGCATAGCCGCGATCGCAACACCGGGATCGGTGAATACCGACCCGGATCATGTTCTCTGGGGTCTCGGCTACCCCCGGTAGCCGAGACCCCAGAGAATATTTGCCCATCCCCCCACCAGCACAGCGGCACATAGCGGCGGGCGCACTGGGCATGCGCCCGCCATTGTCTTAACGGCGCCGGCACCGGGGGACACCGGAGGGCCCGGGGGCCACATGGACTGGATCGGGGGCCACATGGGGGTCCTGGGACCCTTTTTCTCTGTCCTCTGATGTCCGATGACATCAGAGGACAGAGAAATTAAATGGCACAACTTTTTTTTGTTGTTGCGGTCGCCGTTATAGGGTTAATAACGGCGATCACAACATCGGTGTCGGTAAAAACCGACCCGATTCATGTTCTCTGGGGTCTCGGCTACCCCCGGTAGCCGAGATCCCGGAGAAAATGCGCCTCTGGGGGGCGCTATTCACTTTTTCCACAGCGCCGTTAATTAACGGCGCTGTGGTTTAAGTACCCTTAATGACCGCCGTTAAAAGGCGTATCGGCGGTCGTTAAGGGGTTAGACTATGTCACTTCATGTGAAGTCTGTGCAAGATGCAAAACACCTCGCTCCTTACCAACTGGTCTGTTGCAACCCCTTCCCACCCCGTCCCGCCCGTGGGGATCCATTTCTATGGACTTCATTGTGGAGTTACCAACCTCTCAAGGGAAGAACAGCATTCTAGTGGTGGTTGATCGTTTAACAAAGGCAGCTCATTTTATCCCTTGTGTCGGCTTACCCACTGCAAAACAGACATCAGATTTGATGATTAAGAATGTGTTTCGCTTACATGGAGTACCGGATGAGGTCATTTCGGATCGAGGGGTGCAATTCACTTCAAGGTTTTGGCAACATTTCTGTGCCGCATTGGACATTAAAGTAAACCTTTCTTCTGCTTTTCATCCCCAGACTAATGGACAGACAGAACGAACCAATCAGACCCTGGAGCAGTATCTCCGCTGCTTTATCTGCCACCTACAGGATGATTGGGTGGATCTACTTCCACTGGCTGAGTTCTCTTATAACAACTCTCAGAGCGCCTCCACTAAGCAGTCTCCTTTTTACTCCAATTCAGGTTATCATCCTAACATTCTTCCTCGATTTCCCATAGAAACGCCCTTGCCAGCAGTGGCTGAAAGAATCACGTCTTTACAAAAGAATATGGATCTTCTAAAGGAAAATCTGGAATTGGCTCAGGAAAGGTACAAGAAAGCAGCAGATAAATTTCGTAAACCTGCACCAGCTTTCAAGGTAGGAGACTTGGTCTGGCTGTCAACCAGAAATCTTAAGTTAAGGATTCCATCGTCTAAGTTGGGACATAAGTACATTGGACCCTATAAAATCAGTAAAATTATAAGTGCCGTTGCTTGTCGTCTTCAACTGCCCAGAACTATGAGAATCCACCCTGTCTTTCATGTATCCCTACTAAAGGCTGCAACACCCAATACGTTTCCTGGACGTTCTTCTCCTTGCCCTGACCCAGTGCTAGTCGATGGTCAGGAAGAATTTGTGGTGGAAAGGATTCTAGATTCCAGGTTGTACAGAAATCAGTTACAATATTTGATTAAATGGCAGGGCTACCCAGTGGAGGACAACTCATGGGAACCAGTCAATAACGTTAATGCTCCTCGCTTGCTCCGCCAGTTTCATCAGAGGTACCCAGACAAGCCTGGTCTGAGGTCATCCGGAGGTTGTCCCTAAGGGGGGAGTAATGTAAGGTTCTTTGTACATGTTTCTTGAAACTCAGTTTTTCCGTCGGCCATTTTGCTTTCTGTCTTGCTGCAGCTATCTTGCCCTCAGTTAATATGGAGTTTCCAGCTTTCATGTTCCCGCCCTGATTCTCTCCCTCTTGCTTCTTAAGCAGCCTCAGCTGAGCAATCAGTGCTTCAGAAGCAAGCCTGCAGTGAGCCTGTGACCTGACTCCTGGAAACCTTGAACTTTGTACTCCAGCTATTTCCTACTGAGGAACTTTGGAACACTTGTGGACTCTGGAAACCTGCTATTTGATAAATCCACGTTTGCATGGAATTACGGTAACAGAGAAGAGATCCTGAACCTGTTGTGGAGAGTTATTGATGAGCTTAAGTTACTCTGGCCTGCTGTGTCTCCTGCTTCTGTACCTGCAAACTGTGTGACCCTTTTGCCACTTGTATGAAGTAATACAAGTCCTTCTATATCAAACCTGTGTCTCATGTGTTTTCCTCGCACCCAAGCACAAGACGCTATATGAACTGTACACCATACATTACAGTTGGAGTGGGCCACCCCGCTGTGGGAGCGTGACGACCGTGTGGTGCGGAGTGCTTCTCGTTTTCTGGAGGCTCTAAAAAAGGTCTTTCTAGGACCTCAGGTTACCCACGATGCGGCGCTCCAACTTCTGGCAAGTTCACAGGGTTCGTCCTTGGTCAGCTGTTTTGCTGTACAATTTCGGACTCTGTCCTCGGAGTTGGACTGGCCGGATAAAGTCCTCATTCCCTTGTTTTGGAGAGGACTAGCGGGCCATATGAAAGACGCCTTGGCTACCAGGGAGATTCCCACCACACTGGAGAAGCTTATCGCCATATCTACCCACATCGACCTCCGTTTTCACGAGCGGAGGTTGGAGTGGTCCCAGTGTAGGCAGAGGTTCCGGCTGGCTCTCACCTTCGCCAGACCTCTAGAATCTTCCAGCCAGGTGCCCGACTCCCATGAGGTCATGGAGGTTTCTCGAGCGGGACCTAAGTCCCGGGCCGCTCGAGTACCCGTGGTCTGTAACATCTGCCAGCAGTTAGGACATTATGCCAACAAATGTCCACAGCGGTCGGGAAAACGGTCGCGTTTAGTGACCATAGGAGGAGGTTCACTAGACACTTCGGCATTTTCCACCAAGTTGTCCTTTAAGGGGACAATTACAGTAGGTCCATCCACGCTCTCCGCCAAGCTCTGTGTGGATTCTGGAGCCGAGGGGAATTTCATGTCCTTTGCATTTGCTCACCGCCACACTATACCTCTGGTGATGCTCGCCAAACCGGTGACTGTGCGAGTAGTGAATGGATCAACTCTGCCCTCACAAATCACCCACCAGACGATCCCTCTCACTTTATCTATGTCCCCTTCCCATCAGGAGAGTATTTCTTTTCTTGTTCTGCCCGAAGGAATAGACGAGGTGTTGCTGGGAGTACCTTGGCTCCGTTACCACTCTCCCCATATTGAGTGGTCCTCTGGGAGGATACTGGGTTGGGGTGATTCATGTAGAGGCAGGTGTGTCAGGGAGTGCGTTCAGGTCACCACCACAGAGATACCCGTAGATCTCACTTCTCTTCCTCAGTGTTATTGGTCATATGCAGATGTTTTCTCCAAGAAGGCGGCGGAGACTCTTCCACCTCATCGCCCCTACGACTGTCCTATTGATCTCTTGCCTGGAGCAGAACCTCCTCGGGGGAGAGTCTACCCCCTCTCGCTTCCTGAGATGGAGGCCATGTCCCAGTATATTCAGGAGAATCTGGCAAGAGGGTTCATTAGGAAGTCGGTGTCACCAGCAGGGGGGGTTCTTCTTTGTGCAAAAGAAGAACGGAGAATTACGTCCATGCATTGACTACAGGGGTCTTAACGCTATCACCGTCAAGAATAAGTACCCGTTGCCCCTAATCTCTGAGCTCTTTGATAGGCTCCGAGGAGCAAGAGTATTTACCAAGCTTGATCTACGTGGTGCCTATAACCTAATTCGCATCCGTGAGGGGGACGAGTGGAAGTCACCTTTTAATACCAGGGATGGGCACTATGAATACCTGGTGATGCCCTTCGGGCTCTGTAATGCTCCCGCTGTTTTCCAAGACTTGTCAATGATATCTTCCGGGATATGCTCTTCACCTCTGTAGTAGTCTATCTGGATGATATTCTCATCTTTTCACCAGATATAGACTCTCACCGGAGGGATGTCAACAAAGTCTTCGACCTCTTACGGGAAAACTCCCTCTATGCCAAGCTGGAGAAATGTGTGTTTGAGCAGGAGTCCTTACCTTTTCTGAGCTATATCATCTCTGCCCAGGGATTGGCTATGGATCCTGCCAAACTACAGACTGTAATGGACTGGCAAGAACCCCATTCTCTTAAAGCGGTGCAGCGCTTTATGGGGTTCATTAATTATTATCTCCAATTCATTCCCCATTTCTCGACTTTGGTAGCTCCCCTGGTAGCCCTCACCAAGAAGGGAGCAAATCCCAAGTTGTGGTCTGAGGCGGTCTCCAAGGCTTTCTCTTCCATCAAGTTGCATTTTGCCAGTGCTCCCATATTACATCGCCCTGATGTTGATAAACCGTTTATTTTAGAGGTGGACGCCTCTTCTGTTGGTGCTGGAGCAGTCCTTTATCAAAAGGATGCTCAAGGTGGGAAGCATCCCTGCTTCTTCTTTTGTAAGACCTTTACACCAGCAGAGAGGAATTATTCCATTGGGGACAGGTAGTTGCTGGCTATGAAATTGGCCTTCTCTGAGTGGAGACATCTTCTGGAGGGGGCTCGTTTTCCCTTCCATGTCTTCACCGACCACAAAAACTTGGTATATTTGCAAACGGCTCAGCGGCTAAATTCTCGCCAGGCCAGATGGTCCCTATTCTTCTCTCGGTTCCACTTCACCCTCCATTTTCTCTCCGGTGAGAAGAATGTTCGGGCCGACGCTCTCTCTCGCTCCTTAGTGTCATCAGAGGAGGAGGATGAGTAGCCTCGGCTTATTGTCCCCGAAGAAAGCCTGAGAACTGTAGCCCCGGTTTCGCTAGAGTCTGTGCCTCCGGGCAAGACTTTTGTGCCCACTAATTTGCGACCGGAGGTACTCTCTTGGCACACTCGTCCAGGGTGGGTGGACACTTTGGGGCAAAGCGGACAACTGAGTTATTGGCGAGGACATACTGGTGGCCACATATGGTCTGTGACGTCAGGGAGTATGTTCAGGCGTGTGTCTCCTGCGCCAGGAACAAGTCCCCTCGACAACGGCCAGCTGGGTTACTTTTTCCTTTGCCGGTGGCAGACAGGCCCTGGGAGATGGTCGGGATGGACTTTGTGGTGGGCTTACCCAAGTCTCGGGGTTGCACTGTCATTTGGGTGATCACCAACTACTTCTCCAAAATGGTGCACTTAGTGCCGCTACCACGGTTACCTTCTGCACGGGCCTTGGCAGCATTATTTATTAGACACATCTTCCGTCTTCACGGTATGCCAGACAAGATTGTCAGCGATCGAGGTCCCCAATTTGCGTCTCAGTTCTGGAGAGAGCTGTGTCATCTACTTTGCATTGAGTTGAACCTCTCCTCTGCATATCATCCCAAGACGAATGGGTTGGTAGAGAGGGCCAACCAGACATTGGTCACCTACTTGCGACATTTTGTCTCTGCCAGGCAGGATGACTGAGCATACTTGCTCCCGTAGGCGGAGTTTACGCTAAACAATGCTGTGGCTGACTCCACCGGACAGACCCCATTCCTCTTAAATTACGGCCAGCATCTGCGGGTACCGGTGCCCATGCCCGTGGCTTCCGCCGACTCCAGGGTGGCAGACTGGGCTGTGGAAGCACGAGACATATGGGACTGCACCCAGGATGCCATTCAGGCTTCCAAGGAAAGGATGAGGTCTTCTGCCGATGCCCATCGGCGTCCCGCTCCGACATTTGCTCCTGGCGACCTAGTGTGGCGCTCCGCCCGAAACATCAGGCTACGGGTGGAATCCACTAAGTTGGCACCCCGCTATTTGGGTCCCTTCAAGGTTCTCGAGCAGGTGAACCCTATGGTTTACCGTTTGTCCCTTCCGCCTCGCCTTGGTATCTCCGACACCTTCCATGTGTCCCTCCTAAAACCCGTGGTCATCTCCCGGTTGCATGAGTCATCTGCCGGGACGTCGGGTTCATCTTCAGATGACTACGAGGTGAATGCCATTGTAGGGTGCAAGGTGGTACGGGGCAAAAAAATTTTTTTGGTGGATTGTAGGGGTTATGGGCCTCAGGATAGGTCCTGGGAGCCTGCCGAGCATGTTCATGCTCCGCAGCTCATCGCTGCCATTGAGCGTAGCGAGGCCCAGAGAAGGGGGGGTAATGTTAGGGTTCGAGTTCCCGCTGCTGCACAAGGGGAGTCTCGAACCAGTCCCGCTGCTGTCTCCCATTTATCTCCGTCCGCAGTGGAGCCTGCTCAGCTTAGACTTCGGTCCCAGCATCTCACCCAGTCTAACAGTGTGCAGAGGATTACTGCTGTTCCTCCAGGCTCTGCTATTGTGGCAAGTACTGATTAGCGGCGAGCAGACGTCTTTAGGACAAAGTCCTTGTTTTCCCCTTCTGAGCATGCCCAGAGTGAGATCTCTCATTGGAGATCAGGGGTCACATGCTCAGGTACTGCAGCAGCTCCTATTGGTCCGCCAGGAAGGTCCTGTGACTACTGGTGTTCTGGAACAAGTTTCATTGGTCTTGTTTCTGGCAGGTCCTGTAGCTGTTGCTATAAAAGGGTAGCATGGCTGGGCCGCCATGCGCTAATATCAATCTTTATAGGCTTTGCGCCAGTGTGGTCATGCATGTGTGTGGTTAGGGCCTGGCTGAAATAAGCCCCTAGAATACCGACTTATTCGGTGAGGAGTTTGGTATGCTAGCTGGTCAAGGTCGGTGTCCTAGATGCCCTAGATTACCGGCATAACCGGTGAGGAGTTTGATTGCCGTATTCAGGGCCTGGCGTTCAGACGCCATAGATTGCGGGTGACTCCCGAGAGGACATTAGCGCATGATCACGTTCTATGTTCGCTTAGCAGTCAACTGTGTACCTGGGTGCCTGACGGGACACAGAAGTTTTTCTCAGCGGCTCTGTGACGTAACAGGGTTCGCTTTCAACGCTAGACAGCGCCCTAGTGTGTTTAATTTGCGACTCAGTTGTGAGTTCGCACACATCGCCATATAGCGCTGCGGCACTCCTTCTAGCGGCTCTGTGGATTAACAGAGTTCGCACATTTTGACACAGCACGTCACGGCGTTTATTTTGGCGACTCTGCGGGATAACAGAGTTCGCTTCTTGCGCCATTTTACTAGCAGCAGGCTCCGCCTGCACGGTGGACCCCGGGCTGCGAACGCACCTCTCCACATCTAATATTTGGTGCGTTCCGCAGACCCTAACAGTATGTCACTCTCCACAAGGACAAACCTTACCCCTTAGATCTCTGTCCAGAGCCTCTCAGCTAGCCAAATCAGATCTCAAACTTTGCACTGACGAGGACCAATAGGCAGAAACACCGTGTCTGCAAATTGGGGTTCCTATTTTGGCTTTTATCCTAAGTCATATTACAAGACTCGTTAAAGGGTTGATTGTGACTTGTAGGATCGCTACTTCCATTAGGTGGCGCTATAGAGTTCAAGTCCTCTTTTTCTCTTAGGCAATTTGCACTTATAACCTTTGTGATTCATTATGGTTTTCCAATATGTCCGTAAAAAAGCTGTCTTTGATTTTTGGATAAGAAAAAATCTGGTCACCATGGAGGACACTTGAGATTGTTAGATGGTGGGGCAATGGTAGAGAAGTCTGAGAAGTCAGTATGATATGTATGTTGGGAAGTGTATTATTTTAGTGTGTGTCACCTTAAAGGGTTATTCCTATCTTGGCTTTACTTGAGACAGGAAAAACTCAATCCAGCCCAAGCTCCAAAGTTAAAAGTAGTTTGCTATTTCAAGACTTCATAGCTCAGCCTCCTTCAGATGTTTCGATGACTCCATCTCCAGTGATCAGAGCTGGATAGACTTATTTGTGTTTCAGCCATGATGTGAGAATAACTCTTTAACTTGTTTGCTGTTAATTTCATTGAGGACATCAATTTCTAATTCTGAAAATTCAATACATTACCATAACAGTTTGACAAATTAATGTACAGTACGATTGAAATTGACATTGGAACCAGTGGGTTGCCACATTTGGGCAAACATAGCATCAACTACTCCTGACAGATTATCGTAAATTCTTTCAGATATGATTTTCTTAAGCTTTTCATTTTCGCATGTGTCATGTATTATAGACACAGGAAAGGTTTTTGTTTGTTCATGGACAAATGTCAGCAAATTATACGTGTCTGTCCAGTATGCACATAATTTACCTGATTAAGTGTTATTGTAGGATTTCTAAAGTCTATCTGCAGAATGTTACCAAGAAATGGAAGACCTCTAGGACCTGGAGGAAAGTGTGATCCAGGGTTCCTGCTCTTCACAAAGTCAAAGAGGAGAAGACAAAGAATGATTGTGATCCAGGGTTCCTGCTCTTCACAAAGTCAAAGAGGAGAAGACAAAGAATGATTGTAATTCCCAATAAAAATACATTGGAAAACAATAAGGAGATAAACTCCGCCATCTCCTGTCTGTTCTATGTCTACTGGATCCTACTAGTTCTCGCTAACAGATCTTGCTGTGCAGCTGCCCCGCTGTCATTCATCACCTCGGTAAGCACGTCTGTGACCTGACTCTCCTGTTCTGGCTTCTCGGAGGTGAGGGGATTCAGGGGCTCCAGTGGTGAAGGGTGAGGCTCCTCGCTCCGCAGACATGGCTGCTTGGGCCTCGACAGTCGCCAGGTACCCCGTTCCTCCCCCAGCTCCTCCTCCTTCAGGTCGTACCAGAGATATGGGGGACGCATCCTCTCCTCCGCATTTCTCCACCTCCATTCTAGGCGGCCCACTCCCCTGCAGTGGCACCGTGGCATCGTGGCCGTCACTTGGGGTGTGAATGACGTTGGACCACGACACTCAGGGCATTCTGCAGGGCCGCTCCTGTTCCAGGCTGGGGCTCTCATCGACCTCTCCACCCATTTTCCAGCATTAGGTGGGAAAGAGCATATGTCCATCTCATTACTCTCCTCCTCGCAGGGGCGGTCTTGACATTGTTGACAGTTCTCTCTTGGTGCCTTTAGGACACTGTCACACCCACGAAGTACATCTTGTTGACAAGGACAGTCCTTTTCGGCGCCAGAATTCTCCATCTTGTTAGCCACCATCTTGGGGTCTGTAGAATCTTCCCTCATCGTTTCCTTAGTCAAATCCGGTACATTAGCCACATCCATTTTACGGTACTTTTCAGAACGCTCCTCAATCTGTTGGTACAGGGTTACAGCTTCCAGCTTAGTTGTTCCCATATACTTCATCATCGCCACGGTTTCACTGCCAGATGGGGCAGCAAGATCCTGCCGACTACGCCACTTGTAAAGGGTTGGCCGAGTGGTGAACTTACCGTCAACAGCTGCATACTTTAATCCGGTTACTTCTATATACCTGGGGCGTTCCTCCCTGTTTCAGAGTCTACAGAATAATTAGAATCAGAGTCCAGTATAACGTCAAATAGTTCTGCTTTATTTTCTTCCGGGCACAGCACATCCAAGACACCATTAGCAAGTCTTATACGGTACCAGCAATACATTTTCCACAACTCCGCTTCTTCTCTTCTACTACACCAGAATGGACCACGAAGTATGATCAGGATGAGGAGCCCGGTTAAAACGGCACTTTGATCACTTTCCCTTGAGACACTTCAATCCAGTCACGGAAATACACATCTACTAGGTCGTCCACCCCCTTCTGGTTATCCTGCCCGTATACTCGCTGGTGGCCCACTCGCAACTACGCTCATGCATGCACACTTCTGCTGAGCGTTCCCACAGAGGATCTTCCACTGGCACTTCTGCTACGTCAGCCCACAAACTCTGGCCAACGTTCCCACGGTGAATCCTTCACCGGCTGCACTGAGATTGCTGGTACCTTTCACACTTCTTATCTCTGCTACAGGGCCCAGGAACATGGACATCTTTACTCTAGCAAGGTCCACACCCCGACTGACTTCCGCTACGAGGAAATCTTTCCCTTAAAAAAGTCCCTAACCATTTGTCCCTACTGTACTTGCTGTGCTCAATGCCCCACCTAAAGTCCTACCAATGTACTGCATTGACTTATTTTATTACTCTCTAACTGTATCCCTAACATGCCCCCAACTAGTGATCCCTCGCAAAGCAATATCTACCCCCATATATATGCTACACTACAAGTGCCCTCCTCTAATGTCCCCAAAGATGCACTGTCTATCAATATCTATATACACCACTAGTCAGACATAACACTGAAAGATGGCATAGTACAATACATAAAATGCATACATTTACACACGTAAAAGAATGAAAACATATCAAGGGTTAATACCCTTGACCTCCTTACAAGTTAATTAAAGGAATATAAGTTTCTACACTGCAAAGATGAGGTGGAAACACCGACCAATCATGGAAGCGTCCTCTTCTTAGAAACATACGCAATGAGCCTGCACTGCCAAGATAAACACAAGAGTGAAAGTCGGGACATATCCTTGACCTCCAGGGATGGCAGGACATGTCCAGCTAGATCTGGGTCAGTTGGAAGTTATGCAAGTATTGCAATTCGCTTTTATATACCCAGACTTGAAATCAGAAGAACCTAATGATGCTCATATTAATTACACAGCATTATTACTAAATAAAGCCCCTAAAAAGTGCCAGTTACAGTACAGACCAAAAGTTTGGACACACCTTCTCATTCAAACATTTTTCTGTATTTTCATGACTATGAAAATTGTAGAATCACACTGAAGGCATCAAAACTATGAATTAACACATGTGGAATTATACATTACACTTTACAAAAAAGTGTGAAACAACTGAAAATATGTCTTATATTCTAGGTTCTTCAAAGTAGCCACCTTTTGCTTTAATTACTGCTTTGCACGCAGAAAAGGTGAACGGATGGACTCTACATGCCTGGTTCCCACCGTGAAGCATGGAGGAGGTGGGATGATGTGGGGGTGCTTTGCTGGTGACACTGTTGGGGATTTATTCAAAATTGAAGGCATAGTGAACCAAAATGGCTACTACAGCATCTTGCAGCAGCATGCTATTCCATCTGGTTTGCGTTTAGTTGGACCATCATTTATTTTTCAACAGGACAATTAACCCAAACACACCTCCAGACTGTGTAAGAGCTATTTGACCAAGAAGGAGAGTGTTGGGATGCTACGCCAGATGACCTGGCCTCCACAGTCACCAGACCTGAACCCAATCGAGATGGTTTGGGATGAGCTGGACCGCTCACCGCTTCAATTTTGAATAAATCCCAAACAGTGTCACCAGCAAAGCACCCCCACACCATCACACCACCTCCTCCATGCTTCACGGTGGGAACCAGGCATGTAGAGTCCAGCTGTTCAACTTTTCTGCGTGCAAAGCAGTAATCAAAGCAAAAGGTGGCTACTTTGAAGAACCTAGAATATAATACATATTTTCAGTTGTTTCACATTTTTTTGTAAAGTGTAATGTATAATTCCACATGTGTTAATTCATAGTTTCGATGCCTTCAGTGTGATTCTACAATTTTCATAGTCATGAAAATACAGAAAAATCTTTGAATGAGAAGGTGTGTCCAAACTTTTGGTCTGTACTGTATATTCTCCTGCTATTTGAGTACTCATCAGAGAATCACCACAAAAGTATAAATTACAGAGTAAAAGAATAACACATTTCAGCTTGCACTTTCTGCAATTAGACAGTTCACAATCATGGAATCTGGAATCTTATTCACATGTACCATGAACATGAGTAAAACAATTTGTTGCAGTACATCATGTACAGACATATTACACTTATAATCTTTGTGATTCATTATGGTTTTCCAATATGTCCGTAAAAAAGCTGTCTTTGATTTTTGGATAAGAAAAAATCTGGTCACTATGGAGGACACTTGAGATTGTTAGATGGTGGGGCAATGGTAGAGAAGTCTGAGAAGTCAGTATGATATGTATGTTGGGAAGTGTATTATTTTAGTGTGTGTCACCTTAAAGGGTTATTCCTATCTTGGCTTTACTTGAGACAGGAAAAACTCAATCAATCCAGCCCCAGCTCCAAAGTTAAAAGTAGTTTGCTATTTTAAAAGATTTCATAGCTCAGCCTCCATCAGATGTTTCGATGACTCCATCTCCAGTGATCAGAGCAGGGTAGACTTAGGGTATTTGTGTTTCAGCCATGATGTGAGAATAACTCTTTAACTTGTTTGCTGTTAATTTCATTGAGGACATCAATTTCTAATTCTGAAAATTCAATACATTACCATAACAGTTTGACAAATTAATGTACAGTACGATTGAAATTGACATTGGAACCAGTGGGTTGCCACATTTGGGCAAACATAGCATCAACTACACCTGACAGAATATCGTAAATTGTTTCAGATATGATTTTCTTAAGCTTTTCATTTTCGCATGTGTCATGTATTATAGGCACAGGAAAGGTTTTTTTTGTTCATGCACAAATGTCAGCAAATTATACGTGTCTGTCCAGTATGCATATAATTTACCTGATTAAGTGTTATTGTAGGATTTCTGAAGTCTATCTGCAGAATGTTACCAAGAAATGGAAGACCTCTAGGACCTGGAGGAAAGTGTGATCCAGGGTTCCTGCTCTTCACAAAGTCCAAGAGGAGAAGACAAAGAATGATTGTAATTCCCAATAAAAATACATTGGAAAACAATAAGGAGATAAACTCCGCCATCTCCTGTCTGTTCTACGTCTACTGGATCCCACTAGTTCTTGCTAACAGATCTTGCTGCACAGGTGTATAAATGACAGAAGTCAAATGTACTCAAAGTGCAAGTCTGTTTGGATTGTAATAAGCAGTAAACAGAATCCTCCAAATTATGCCCTTGACTGCTATGTAAACTCCCACAGTTTCATTTAAATTAATAGTGCATATACAATTTATGCTCAGTGCCTCAAACATTGCAAAGTGTAATAACTGTCAAAATCTGATACATGCAGTGGATCTATTAACCTCACAGTTAACTTATTAACTAATTTATATTAACTTTTTATGAGAATTTTTTTCCCATTGACAAAGCTGTATGAGGTCTTACCCTTGCAACTCTTGAACAGCCATTTGAGGGTACATACTGCTGTGCAAGATGTGTGTGTAAAAAGTTGCCAAGATCAGTAATCATGACCAAGCTACTATCCGGTTACGCTCTGACTCTGGTTTTACAGGAAAACAGTGTCCCAGTCTCAGTCTGCTGTCAGGTGTGGGGTGCATCACAGTAACTTGTAGGCTGCAGGCCTCCACTGCCTCTAGGCCTCCATCCTTAGGGGCCAGCGCACACAATACAAGGGACACCAATTTCATTGCAACAAGCAAAAGTTCAACGGTCAGTTCAAGTTTATCAAGTTGTAACATGTGGGATAAGGCACAACACTTCATATTTCTTACTTCCTTACAGTAGATGCTTAGGCAGACATGAATTGCAAAACATGATATGCAGGGAAGGCCCCTAAGTGTACATGCAGCATACTGCGATGCAGCAATGACATGCATTATGCACGTAGGCACCTAAATGAACAGGTGCGTGATGTAAATACACCAAAAATAACTGAAACCATCAACGGCGATGGGAGAAGATATAAAGAGTTTTAGTTTGTGCATGCGCGCATATCCATTATTGTCCTACATTGAACATACTTATATGCGAGGGTGCACCTGAATAATATTTCCTCTGATAAAGCACACGAAAAATGGCTTTAAACTGTAAAGAGAGCAAATGCTACTGCTCTGTTTCATATACATGTGCCACATGTTCAAGTTCGTTCTAATGAAGCAATATCATGCGTTGATTCTACAGAAAATGCCTGAAAGCGCTTTCACAAATGACAATCAAATTATATGAATGCATAAAGGCGTAGACATATTATGGTAACATAGATGTAATAACCAAAAAGATACAGTAGTAGCAAAGAGATGAACCTACATAATAAAATGAATGACATAAAGGTCTTTTTAAGCACATAATTTATTTTTGGTATATTGGTTAAATACATGACTTCACAAATGCATCATAATCCCAGATTGATATACAGAGGGCACAGAAAGTATTCAGACCCCTTTACATTTTTCACTCTTTGTTTCATTGCAGCCATTTAGTAAATTTAAAAAAGTCATTTTTCCCATTAATGTACACTCCATCTTGACTGAAAAAAAACAGAAATATAGAAATTTGTGCACATTTATTAAAAAAGAAAAGCTGAAATATCACATGGTCATAAGTATTCAGACCCTTTGCTCAGTATTGAGTAGAAGTACCCTTTTGAGCTAGAACAGCCATGAGTCTTCTTGGGAATGATGCATCAAGTTTTTCACACCTGGATTTGGAGATCCTCTGCCATTCTTCCTTGCAGATCCTCTCCAGTTCCATCAGGTTGGATGGTGAACGCTGGTGGACAGCCATTTTCAGGTCTCTCCAGAGATGCTCAATTAGGTTTAGGTCAGGGCTCTAGTTGGGCCAGTCAAGAATGGTCACAGAGTTGTTATGAAGCCACTTCTTTGTTATTTTAGCTGTGTGCTTAGGGTCATTGTCTTGTTCGAAGGTGAACCTTCGGCCAAGTCTGAGGTCCTGAGCACTCTGGAAGAGGTTTTCATCAAAGATATCTATGTACAGGATATCTATGTACTTGGCCGCATTCACGTTTCCTTCATTTGCTACCAGTCGTCCTGTTCCTGCAGCTGAAAAACACCCCCACAGAATGATGATGCCACCTCCATGTTTCACTGTTGCGATTGTATTGGGCAGGTGATGAGCAGGGCCTGGTTTTCTCCACACATACCGCTTAGAATTATTACCAAAAAGTTCAATCATCATCTCATCAGACCAGAGAATCTTATTTCTCATAGTCTGGGAGTCCTTCATGAGTTTTTTTAGCAAACTCTATGCAGGCTTTCATATGTCTTGCACGGAGGAGAGGCTTACGTTGGGCCACTCTGCCATAAAGGCCCGACTGGTGGAGGGCTGCAGTGATAGTTGACTTTGTGGAACTTTCCCCCATCTCCCTACTGCATCTGTGGAGATAAGCCACAGTGATCTTGGGTTTCTTCTTTACCTCTCTCACTTCTCTTCTCCCACGATTGCTCAGTTTAGCTGGACAGCCAGGTCTAGGAAGACTTCTGGTGGTCCCAAACTTCTTCCATTTAAGGATTATGAAGGCTTCTGTGCTCTTAGGAACCTTGAGTTACTGCAGGAAAGACATATATCTTTGTATCGTGTAAGCCATTAGATAGAAAAATATTTAGAATTGAGAGTCCTCAGTGGTTGATACCAACCACTGAGGACTCTCAATTCTAAATATTTTTCTGAGTTACTGCAGAAATTCTTTTGAAACCTTGGCCAGATGTGTGCCTTGCCACAATTCTGTCTCTGAGCTCATTGGCCAGTTCCTTTGACCTTATGATTCTCATTTGGTCTGACATGCACTGTGAGCTGTGAGGTCTTATATAGACAGGTGTGTGCCTTTACAAATCAAGTCTTATCAGTTTAATTAAACACAGCTGGACTCCAATGAAGGAGTAGAAACATCTCAAGGAGGATCACAAGAAAATGGACAACATGTGACTTAAATATGAGTGTCTGAGCAAAGGGTCTGAATACTTATGACCATGTGATATTTCAGTTTTTCTTTTTTAATAAATTTGCAAAACTGTTTACATTTATGTATTTTCAGTCAAGATAGGGTGCAGAGTGTACATTAATGAGAAAAAAATGAACTTTTTTGAATTTACCAAATGGCTGCAATGAAACAAAGAGTAAAAAATTTAAAAGGGTCTGAATACTTTCTGTACTCACTGTATGTACTCGAAAAAATGCAATACATTTGTAAAATAATGAACGTTTAGTTCATGTGAAAGGTACAGATGGCATGTGCGTTATGAGCAAAAGTGCCATGAATTATACGAATATAATAAAGTACATTGAAATGTTCTAAAGTGCAAGTGCATATTAAAATTTGTTATGAGTAGAGATGAGTGACTTTGCCTTTATTCGCGTCGAGTCGGGTTTGGACCACCCAACTTTCGCAAAAGTCGTGTCGAACGAGATCGGCCGACTAGCTCGCAGCAAAAGTCGGAGGTCGACAAAAAAACGAAACCCGACCCCAATGCAAGTCAATTGGGAATAACAGCTGCCCCCCCCCCCCCGCCCACGTCCTCTTCCACCATACTTCCTCATGTTTGGGAAAATGTACCCAAAATACCAGCAGATATATGGTACTGTATCAGTAGCGTTCAGCTGTAAACAGTGTTGAGGTAATTTTAAATCTCTGTATATATTTACGGAGTAACACACAGACACTCACTCAGTATGGATTTGACCAGAATACAAAAAGCAGAAAAAGGGTACTGTCTCAGAAAATACCAGGTGTATATAGTGTAGGGGAAATTGTAAATATCCGTATATATTTCCGGAGTCACACACAGAAAGTCAGCATGTATTTGTCCGTGAGACCAGCCGGTACACGGTAGTGTGTGAGGAGCGTACAGCTCTATACGGTGTGGGAAAAAATGAACGCTCGGTAACTGCAGAAAAAAAGAATAAAAGTATCAGTGCTGTGTAAAAAGCAGTCTGCACAGCAGTGTACACACAGCAATACAGCTATCAGGCAGCCTAATAACCAGCGCTGCTGCACACAAGAAAATTCTCCCCTGTCACTGCACACTAACTGTACAGCACAATTGATATCAGCACAAGCACATATGAAGTTCTCTTTCCAGCCCTAACTCTCTCCCTACTGATAAACAGCGTCAGCAACCTCTCCCTACTGCTAAGATCAGCAGAAGTAAAATGGCGGTCAGCAGTCAGGGCTTTTATAGACACTATGACGCCCCCAAAGAAAGCCAATCACTGCAATGCCCTTCTCTAAGATGGTGGTGGACGCTGCCCATGTCATCTCGTTGCCCACAGTGTACGTCCTTGCTCATTGGCTGAAAAAAAGCGCCTGAAAGCATTATGGGAAACTCGACTTTGGCGCTCGTTTCGACGACCGCATGGCCGACCTCACGCTATGGTCGAGTTTCGGCCAACGAAACCCGACTTTGGCGGAAGTCGGCGACTTTTGAATCTGACCGACCTGTTTCGCTCAACTCTAGTTATGAGCAATGAGCGAACATGCTTGGTGATACTCGGATATCACTCAAGTATCTAGGTATTCGTATGTGCTCATTACTCAGTGAGCATTGGGTGCTGCTCGATTTAAAAGTCGAATCCCCGCCAAACATGTTTGGTGCCTGTTGCACAGCCAATAATCATGCAGGGATTGCCTGTGCATCACTGTAATGCCGTAGCCATCTTTGTTGTGCCATTACTGTGATTGGCTGGCCGTGTGACATCATCAGGGGTTATAAAAGAATAGGCGCTGTGCGGCGCGGCACACTGTAACATCCCTGCCGGCATCACTGCATGGCTTCCCATCTTTCATGAGGTTGATACACCATCTTACTCACCACTCCGAGCCATGCTGTGAGTTCTGCCCTCTGCCTGCTCCATACTGTGAACCTCATGTCCTCTGCTGGCTGTGTGCATACTTCCTGGCTGTATGCTTAGGGCGGCAGCGCCTGCACTTCCTGAGTCTTATAGAGACAGTGTCCACACTCCTAGTGTGTCCCTAGCCTATTGCCAAGAGGTATCGGGTACTTAAGGCATCTCCACCTATAGGAAGATGCCTAAGCAACAAACTCGCTCAGTCTGCTTTCTGCTACTGAGTTGCCAGGTCCTGTCCAGTCATGTCTCTGTCACCCTGGGGGCTGTATACCCACACCCGTGCCTGTATTCTATGTGTCTCGTTTCCTCCACCCTATGGGCTCTATACCCAGACCTGAATCCTTTGTCCTGATCTTGTTCCGTGTCTGACCTTGTCTGAACTAATTACTTTTCCTGAACCTGTTTGTGTCCTTGTCTGTAGCCTTCCCTACCCTGCTGTGTCTATCCTTGTGTCTACTCATTTTGCTTGCAGATCCTGTACCAGTGCCTGTCCCTATCTGGTTGTTGCTGCGCAACGTTAGTGTCTCTGGTGTTCATTTGGTATTTCACTGCAAGTACTTGTGTTTATCTGGTCCTGAGGCTCTGCTCTGATCTTGCTCCACAACCTGTGGCTCTGCTCTGCTCTTGCTCCACACCAGCAGCTCTGCTCTGCTCTCGCTCTGCACCCTGTGGCTCTGCTCTCGCTCCGTACCCTGAGGCTCTGCTCTCGCTCCGTACCCTGATTCTCTGCTCTGCTCTCTCTCCGCACCCTGCAGCTCTGCTCTTGCTCCGCACACTGCGGCTCTGCTCTCGCTCCGCACACTGCGGCTCTGCTCTCACTCTGCACCTATGGCTCTGTTCTCTCCCCGCACCCTGCGGCTCTTTATCCCTCTAGTCTGAACTGATTCTTACCTGTTCCCATATTACACTCGTACCTACCAGTGTTCCTGTCCTTCCCGAATCAATTCCTGCTTCCCCAGTCTAATCCGTGTCAGCCGTGCCAGCCATGCCTGTCTGAAAGAGTGCGAGCCATGCCCGCTTGCCTGCCAGAGTGCCAGACGTGCCCGCCTGTCTGCCAGAGTGACAGTCATGCCCGCCAGAGGGCCAGTCGTGGTCATCTGTACTTGCCCGCACCTGTCTTTTGTGTTCTGTCCCCCCAGTGGAATCAGCTGCTACTGCCAGACATAGTCCTGGAGTGGAACCTGGCAGCTACCTGCCGCACAAGCCTGACCTCACCACTAGAGGCTCCAGTGAACACCAAGGTAGATGCTTAGTCACACCCCTCCAGGGTAGTCTGGTTTGTGGCACAATGGGGCCACAATCCTCGCTCACGCCATCCAGTCTGGTCGCGAGCGTTTCACACACTGATGCCATTGCACAGCTCTGTAACAGTTTGCATTGGATGTGCACAGTATAGCGAATCAGAGTCCTGTGGATTTGATACTGGTGCTGAAACTGAACCATCATACTAAGAGCCCTTCTAAGGGCTAATCATTTGCTTTGTTCTTTGTATCACATACATTCTGCATTTAGTTTAGGGAGGAAGAGAGAGTTGCAGGAGCAGGGACAGTGGCAAAATACAGTCTGTAGACAGGGATAAGGGCTGTGCAGTCCCTTGCAAAATTTATAGCTGCAGTTTTTTTTGAGTGTATGAAAAAAATTGAATATGTTGTATGATCCATCGAGTATTACGTGCTTTGTGGTACATTTTGGTGTTATATTATTCTGTGCTCTGGGGTTGTAAAACCTTTAAGGGGGGAGACCACTGCAGAAAATTATTAACGAGAGAAGCGTGGTGGATCTATGTGTTAAAAACGAGATTTCCCAATGGTATGAATATAAGACAGGACCTAACATAGGACCTAACATACTTGATTGGATTTTTGCTTATTGAAATAGTTGCGTCTTTCATATGCATTAATATATATGTGTTTTTTTTTATATTTTTCGTTTCATTTTTCCTTTTATTTTTATTTCATTATTTTTTTCTTATTGATATATTAAGGTCTATTTAAATGAATGTTTATTATTGTCTTTATATTCTAGTAGAGGTGTTAATATGTTAATCCTATAGAACAGATGCAGATTCATGATTGAAAGAAAAACACCTGTTATAGCAGCCTCTATTATATAAGAACAATAACATGAGTAACACGTAGAGCAATGATTAAGAGCTTGTAAGCTCGAAATGCATCTGTTCTTGTGCCCCAAAGGATGGTGGTGACATTTATGCTGTCTTTATGAAGTTGGATCTTTAAAAATCTCTCTTTGAATAAATTTTATCCTGGAAGAACCAAGAGCTGGATTTTTCTATTTGTTGAATTCTTTTTAAGGATTCAACTATTCATCCACACACTTTTCCGTGTACTGTGCATACATGGTACTTGTTACAGTTCGCTTGTATGTAGTGATGAGCGAATGCGCTCGCCACTACTCGTTACTCGCCCGAGGATCACTGTACTCGGTGTACTCGGCGAGCACCGAGCATTTCCGGGATTACTCGGCGGAAACTAGGGTCTCCACCCCGCAGTTTTGGCCGACTTTAGAGACCCAATCACGCTGCAGGGAATGTCTGCAAGGCCATGAAACGCCTCAGCCATCTTTGTTGTGGTCGTGCAGTGATTTGCTTGGCCGCACAGCATCATCACGAGTATAAGAGACCGGACGCCGCCCTGCTTGCCGCATTCAGCGAGTGTAGGGAGAGTGGTTTCCGAGATAGGGTCAGATTTAGCCATTTCTTAGCCAGTGTGGGGTCTACCATCCTAAACTACTCAAATGCTGATAACCCAACAGTCCTTCTAAGGACTAATTCCAGGTTACATAGTTTTAGGGTTCGAGTTCCTGCTGCTGCACAAGGGGAGCCTCGAACCAGTCCCGCTGCGGTCCCCCATCCATCTCCGGCTGCAGTGGAGCCTGCTCAGCAAAGACGTCGGTCCCAGCGTCTCACCCGGTCTAATACTGTGCAGAGACTTGCTGCTGCCTCTCCAGGTTCTGCTATTGTAGCCAGTACTGGTCAGCGGCGAGCAGATGTCTTTAGGACTAAGTCCTTTGTTGCTTCATCTGAGCATGGAGATCAGGGGTCACATGCTCAGATACAGCTGCCACTCCTATTGGTCCTTCAGGAAGGTCCTGTGGCTGTTCATGTTCTGAAGCAGCTTCCCATTGGTCCTTCCTGGAAGGTCTTTTTCTCGTGGCTGCTATAAAAGGCTGTCCTTACTGAACGGCCGTTCGCTAGTATCAACCGTTATATGCTTTGCGCCAGTATGGTCATGCATGTGTGTGGTTAGGGCGGCTGAAATACGCCATTACAATACCGACCTAATCGGTGAGGAGCTTGGTATGCTAGCTGGTCAGGGTCGGTGTCTTAGATGCCTTAGATTACAGGCATAACCGGTGAGGAGTTTGCCGTATTCAGGGCCTGGCGTTCAGACGCCATAGATTGCGGGTGACTCCCGCGAGGACATTAGCGCATGATCACTTTCTATGTTCGCTTAGCAGTCAACTGTGTACCTGAGTGTCTAACAGGACACAGAAGTTTGTCTCAGTGGCTCTGTGACGCAACAGGGTTCGCTTTCAACGCTAGACAGCACCCTAGCATGTTTACTTTGCGAATCAGAGGTGTTAACTGAGTTCGCACACATCGCCATATAGCGCTGCGGCACTCCTTCTAGCGGCTCTGTGGAATACCAGAGTTCACACATATTGCCACAGCGCGTTACAGCGTTTATTTTGGCGACTCTGCGGGATAACAGAGTTCGCTTCTTGCGCCATCTTACTAGCAGCAGGCTCGGCCTGCACGGTGGACCCGGGCTGCGAAATCACCTCTCTACATCTTATATTTGGTGCGTTCCGCAGACCCTAACATAATACTAGCGCAAGGGTCTGGCTAGTAAAATGGCGGATGAACAGCGTTTACAGCTGTACATCCAGCAGCTGGAGGGTAGGTTGGCGGCTCATGAGCGCACAACCCCAGCTGTGGATGTTACCGCAGTTGCTGTTCAGGCTGCTAGCGTAGCTGCAGCCAGTTTGTCCTCTGCCACCTCTGTCCCTAAATTGTCCCACCTCCCGCTTCCAGACAAGTTTGCTGGTGACAGCAAGCAGTGTCGGGGATTCGTGAGTCAGTGCTCCATACACCTTGAGCTTCTGGCTGCACGTTTCCCCACGGATCGGGCACAAGTGGGCTTTGTGATAGCTCTTCTGTCGGGCAGAGCGTTGGAGTGGGCAACGCCGCTGTGGGAGCGCGACGACCCTGTGGTGCAGAGCGCTTCTCGTTTTCTGGAGGCTCTGAGAAAGGTTTTTCTAGGACCTCAGGTCACCCACGATACGGCGCTCCAACTGTTGGCAAGTACTCAGGGTTCGGCTTTGGTCAGTCATTTTGCTGTCCAATTTCAGACTCTGGCCTCGGAATTAGAGTGGCCAGATAAAGTCCTCATTCCCGTGTTCTGGAGAGGACTGGCGGGTCATGGGAAAGACGCCTTGGCTACCAGGGAGATTCCTGCCACACTGGAGAAGCTTATCGCTATTTCCACCCGCGTCGACCTCCGTTTCCACGAGCGGAGGATGGAACGTGCCCAGTGTAGGCAGAGGGTTCGGTTGGCTCCTACCTTCGCCACCCCTCTGGAGTCGCCCGTTCAGGTGCCCGACCTTCAGGAGGTTGCTCCTGCGGGATGTAAATCTCGGGTCACTCGTCCATCCCCGATTTGTTATATTTGCCAGCAGCAGGGACATTTTGCCAACCGATGTCCACAGCGGCTGAATAAACGGTCGCGCCCAGTAACCGTAGGAACAGGGTCACTGGACGCCATGAGTTTTTCCCTAAAGTGCTCCTCAAGGGGATAATTACCCACGGTTCTACCACCCTATCCGTCAAGCTGTGTGTGAATTCTGGGGCAGAGGGGAATTTTATGCCGTCCTCCTTTGCTTCTCGCCACACTATGCCTTTGGTGTTGCTGGCTGAACCAGTGTCGGTACGGGTGTTGAACGGAGCAATTCTTCCTACACAAATCACCCATCAGTCTGTCCCACTCACCTTGTCTATGTCTCCTTCCCATCAGGAGAATATATAATTTTTTATCCTCCCTGAGGGTATAGATGAGGTTTTGTTGGGATTACCCTGGCTCCTCCACCACTCTCCCCATATTGAGTGGTCTTCAGGGAGAATTCTGGGTTGGGGTAATTTATGTAAAGGCAGATGCATTAGGGACAGCGTGCAGGTCACCACCACTGAGATACCCATAGACCTCTCTCCTCTTCCCAAGGTCTATTGGTCCTCTCTACATCATATATTTGGTGCGTTCCGCAGACCCTAACAGGGAATTTGCTCGCAAGAGGTTGAAGACCTTGCAGACATCTCTCCGGTGGGAGACCATATCTGGAGAAAATGTCATCCAGATAGACTACCACCGAGGTGGTCAACATATCCCGGAAGATGTCCTTCACAAAGTCTTGGAAGACAGCTGGGGCATTACAAAGCCCAAAGGGCATTACCAGATATTCGTAATACCCATCCCTGGTGTTAAATGCCGTCTTCCATTCGTCCCCCTCACGGATGTGAATCAGGTTATACGCACCCGCAGGTCTAGCTTAGTAAATACCCTTGCTCCCCGAAGCCTGTCAAAGAGCTCAGAGATTAGAGGCAAAGGATACTTATTTTTCACAGTGATAGCGTTGAGACCCCTATAATCAATGCATGGACGTAATTCTCCGTTCTTCTTCTGCACAAAGAAGAACCCCGCTCCCGCTGGTGACACCGACTTCCTAATGAATCCCCTTGCCAAGTTCTCCTGAATATATTGGGACATAGCCTCCGTCTCAGGAAGAGAGAGGGGATAGACCCTTCCCGAGGAGGTTCTCCTCCAGGCAAGAGGTCATTAGGACAGTCATAGGGACGATGGGGCGGCAGAGTCTCCGCAGCCTTTTTAGAGAACACGTCTGCATATGACTGATAGCACTTGGGAAGAGGAGAAAGATCTGCGGGTATCTCTGTAGTGGTAACCTGAATGCACTCCCTGACACATCTGTCCTTACATGACTCACTCCAACCCAGTATCCTACCGGAGGTCCACTCAATATGAGGGGAGTGGGAACGGAGCCAGGGTACTCCCAGTAGGATTTTATCTATTCCCTCGGGAAGGACCAGAAGGGAAATAATTTCCTGATGGGAAGGGGGTACACACAAAGTAAGAGGGACAGTCTGATGTGTAATTGGCGAGGGCAATGTCAACCCATTCACTACCCGGACAGTCACTGGTTTGTCGAGCGCTACCAGATGTATTGCGTGGAGACGAGCAAAGGTGGATGACATGAAATTCCCCTCTGCTCCTGAGTCCACACAAAGCTCGACTGTAAGTGTGGAAGAGTCTACAGTGACTGTCCCTTTAAATATCATCTTGGAGGAAAATGCCGCTGTCTCTAGTGAACCTCCTCCCAGGGCCACTAGACACGATCGCTTCCCCGATCGCTGTGGACATTTGTTGGCATAGTGTCCTGTCTGCTGACAAAGGGTACAGACTACAGATACTCGGACGACTCGAGACTTAGGTCCTGCATGAAGAACCTCTGTGGACTTTTGGGGTTCGGACGCCAGATCGGGGGATTCAAGAGGTTTGGCAAAGGTGGGAGCCAACCGAATCCTGTGCCTACACTGGGCCCGCTCCAACCTCCACTCGTGAAAACGGAGGTCGATGCGGGTAGATATGGAGATAAGCTTCTCCAGTGTGGCGGGAATCTCCCTGGTAGCCAAAGCATCTTTAACATGGTCAGTCAGTAGACTGGAATGAGAACTTTCATGGAGTAAATAAAGAGCAGCATCCATCCAGGTGAAGGAAAGTAGAAAAGCTTTATTCTGCCATCATGAATAACGACGTTTCGGCCATTCAGTGGCATTTTTCAAGTGTACATAGACAGACAAAGGCGGCCTTTAAATAGTGTGGAGGAGCCAATCACTTTCAAAGCACACGCCTACATGTTAAAATGCATATAAAATCAATACATTACAAAACAGTGATCAAATATCAAGTATGTGTGTACTCCCATATACCTATTATCTAGTACAGTCAGTAACCTATATAGCAAAATAACAAAGAACATAAACAATAGCAGAAAATGAAATCACCAATCACCAGCTAGCTATATGTATCCATGGAAACCCCAGACTAATCAGATAGGGTAAAACAACAGTCTGACATCCACCAATCATATGCAGTAAGCTACCTTTGCCGCCATCTCAATAGACCCATCAGCAGTCGGATAAGATTCATCATCTAACAGCATATGTGCTGGCGCTGCGATTGCGCCACAGAGTGACGTATCGATCTGCGCCGTGAAAATCTCCAATCCTGTTCGGCACTGTCACGTATTCACCATCACGTGAGCTAGAGTCACGTGACTGGCTACGTCACAAATCCGTGCATGCGCAGAACATATTTGAGATGAAATCTCATAGGGCAGACATCCAGAGCTTATGTCCACTATAATGGATACAAACTATCGCGATTTTTTCAAGCGTGATCTTGAATAGAAGAAAAATTGATCATCTAGGATAGAATATAATGAATATTATTCACAGGATATCATTCAATTAATAAATACGGGAAACTCACAAATCTAACCCATAATATAATCAAATGGTCACTGACCTATTTAACAGAAGAAATATTAAAATTATGTTAGGAGAAAATTAAAAACAATATACAGAGAAGGAGGCTCAAATTAAAGGGGCAAAATTATATACAAATACTCAAATTGTAGTCCAAGTTAAGACCCTTCGGGTTAGCGTTTCAAGAATTGAAATCCAACGCAATTCCTTTATCTTTAATAGCTTGGACCTATCACCCCCCCGTCTCAAAATAGGGACACTATCGATTACCCTGAATCTGAGCTGATTCACTGAGTGTCTGCAATCCTCAAAATGTTTCGGAACAGGTAAGTCTAATAATTTGGTCCTGATGGTACTCTTATATTTGCTGATGCGTGCCCTCACCTCCATCGTGGTCTCACCAACATACATCAACCCACATGGGCAGGTGAGAACATACACCACAAAACTCGAGGAACACGTATAGCGTTCTTTAATAGAGAATCTTTTCCCTGTTTGAGGATGATTGAAACTATCGCCTCGCAACATATTCCCACAGCAAGCACAACCCAGGCAAGGAAAATTACCAACCCTGGGTGGGCATAGAGTGGTTTGTCTAAGTTGTTTACTTGTGCCAATGTCAGATTTAACCAGTATATCCTTGAGATTGCGTCCACGTCTATAGGAGAGTAGTGGTCTATCCATAAATTCCACCACATGCGGAAGTCCTGACCGTAACAGATTCCAATGTTTGTTAAGGATGCCACCTATCTTACCACTGATGGGACAGAACGTAGAAACAAACGGAACACGCTTAGAGATATTTTTTCTCACTTGGTTGACACTATCCGGTGTCAAAGCCAAGGCATCCCGTTTGTAACGGTGAGACCACGATGGAGGTGAGGGCACGCATCAGCAAACATAAGAGTACCATCAGGACCAAATTATTAGACTTACCTGTTCCAAAACATTTTGAGGATTGCAGACACTCAGTGAATCAGCTCAGATTCAGGGTAATCGATAGTGTCCCTATTTTGAGACGGGGGGGTGATAGGTCCAAGCTATTAAAGATAAAGGAATTGCGTTGGATTTCAATTCTTGAAACGCTACACCCGAAGGGTCTTAACTTGGACTACAATTTGAGTATTTGTATATAATTTTGCCCCCTTTAATTTGAGCCTCCTTCTCTGTATATTGTTTTTAATTTTCTCCTAACATAATTTTAATATTTCTTCTGTTAAATAGGTCAGTGACCATTTGATTATATTATGGGTTAGATTTGTGAGTTTCCCGTATTTATTAATTGAATGATATCCTGTGATTAATATTCATTATATTCTATCCTAGATGATCAATTTTTCTTCTATTCAAGATCACGCTTGAAAAAATCGCGATAGTTTGTATCCATTATAGTGGACATAAGCTCTGGATGTCTGCCCTACGAGATTTCATCTCAAATATGTTCTGCGCATGCGCGGATTTGTGACGTAGCCAGTCACGTGACTCTAGCTCACGTGATGGTGAATACGTGACAGTGCCGAACAGGATTGGAGATCTTCACGGCGCAGATCGATACGTCACTCTGTGGCGCAATCGCAGCGCCAGCACATATGCTGTTAGATGATGAATCTTATCCGACTGCTGATGGGTCTATTGAGATGGCGGCAAAGGTAGCTTACTGCATATGATTGGTGGATGTCAGACTGTTGTTTTACCCTATCTGATTAGTCTGGGGTTTCCATGGATACATATAGCTAGCTGGTGATTGGTGATTTCATTTTCTGCTATTGTTTATGTTCTTTGTTATTTTGCTATATAGGTTACTGACTGTACTAGATAATAGGTATATGGAAGTACACACATACTTGATATTTGATCACTGTTTTGTAATGTATTGATTTTATATGCATTTTAACATGTAGGCGTGTGCTTTGAAAGTGATTGGCTCCTCCACACTATTTAAAGGCCGCCTTTGTCTGTCTATGTACACTTGAAAAAGGCCACTGAATGGCCGAAACGTCGTGTTATTCATGATGGCAGAATAAAGCTTTTCTACTTTCCTTCACCTGGATGGATGCTGCTCTTTATTTACTCCATGGACGTTGTTGGCTCACTGGGATCCGTGAACCTGAGCGTGCATCCCTAATGCAATGAGTGCTGTCTATTAACTACTACTTCTACTACATTGGAATGAGAACTTTATCCGACCAGTCTAGCTCTGAGGCCAGAGTCCGAAACTGGACGGAAAACTGACTGACCAAAGACGAACCCTGTGCCAATGCCAGCAGTTGTAGCGCTGTATCATGGGTGACCTGAGGTCCTAAAAAGACCTTTTTAAGAGCCTCCAGGAAACGAGGAGCACTCCGCACCACACGATCGTCGAGCTCCCACAGCGGCGTTGCCCACTCCAACGCTCTGCCCGAGTGTAGAGAAGGAAAAAACCCACTTGTGCCCGATCCGAGGGGAAACGTGCAGCCAGAAGTTCGAGCTGTATAAAGAACTGACTCACGAATCCCCGACATTGCTTGCTGTCACCGGCAAACTTGTCTGGAAGCGGGAGGTGGGATAATGTAGGGGCAGAGGTGGCAGAGGAAAAACTGGCGGCAGCCACGCTAGCAGCCTGAACAGCGACTACGGTAACATCCACAGCTGAGGTTGGGCGCTCAAGAGCCGCCAACCTACCCTCCAGCTGCTGGATGTACTGCGGTAGACGCTGGTCATCCGCCATTTTACTAGCCAGACCCTGGCGCTAATATTATGTTAGGGTCTGTGGAACGCACCAAATATATGATGTAGAGAGGTGCGTTCGCAGCCCGGGGTTCACCGTGCAGGCGGAGCCTGCTGCTAGTAAAATGGCGTAAGAAGCGAACTCTGTTATCCCGCAGAGTCGCCAAAATAAACGCCGTAACGCGCTGTGGCAATATGTGCGAACTCTGTTATTCCACAGAGCCGCTAGAAGGAGTGCCGCAGCGCTATATGGCGATATGTGCGAACTCACTTAACACCACTGAGTAGCAAAATAAACATGCTAGGGCGCTGTCTAGCGTTGAAAGCGAACCCTGTTGCGTCACAGAGCCGCTGAGACAAACTTCTGTGTCCTGTCAGGCACCCAGGTACACAGTTGACTGCTAAGCGAACATAGAACGCGATCATGCGCTAATGTCCTCGCGGGAGTTACCCGCAATCTATGGCGTCTGAACGCCAAGCCCTGAATACGGCAATCAAACTCCTCATCGGTTATGCCGGTAATCTAGGGCATCTAGGACACCGACCCTGACCAGCTAGCATACCAAGCTCCTCACCGATTAAGTCGGTATTGTAATGGCGTATTTCAGCCGCCCTAACCACACACATGCATGACCACACTGGCGCAAAGCATATAACGGTTGATTGCCATAGCGCGTTACGGCGTTTATTTTGGCGACTCTGCGGGATAACAGAGTTCGCTTCTTGCGCCATCTTACTAGCAGCAGGCTCCGCCTGCACGGTTGACCCCGGGCTGCGAACGCACCTCTCTACATCTTATATTTGGTGCGTTCCGCAGACCCTAACACATAGTTTCCGGTGTAAGGCAGGCAGGGGAGTGAACGTCACTGTATACACATCAGTGCAAGGCCTGCAGGCACTGTATATGCGTATATAGATCATCGCATACATCAAGAGGGTCCATTCAGTTCCTGACTTCTGTCAGTCGACCGCAACGTCACAAACGTCATTCTCGTAATGCATCCCTGGGAGCGAAACTTGCCGGCCGAGTCGCTGAGGAGCGGGAAGGCTGCGGGGGCCGACGGAAGATGAGAATATAAATATTTTTTATTTTAATTCTATTTTTAACAGGGATACGGTCTCCTCCAGACCCTGGGTACCAAGCGCACATGAAGTGCTTACTTCACGCATGGTGGGCATAGCCACATGCGTGAAGTGAGCATTTCAATGCATTCCTATGGCGGCGTATTCGTCGCGATTACGCAAAAAGAATGAACATGCTGCTTATTTTTACGCAAAGCGATTACGCTCTGCAAAAATACGCATGTGCACAGCAATGCGTAATCCCATAGGATTGCATGGGATGCGTTTTCTAAGCTTTTTTTAAGCGATAATGCCACGAATAAATGCGACAAAAACACTTGAAAAAAGCTACGTGTGCACATAGCCTAAAAATTAAGACAGTCTGTTATCTCATGCTGAGGCCTGGTGTATCAGTGGTGTAAAAATTTTCGCTTTGCAGGTATACTGATCACATATAATTTTTCTCCAGATAAATCCATTTGTATTGAGCTTTTCAAATATTTCAATAGTCCATTTAAAATGGGCAAGGGCAAGGGACGGGATATGGACGTGATGCTGATGGTGCATGCAGAGGCCAAGGCAGTGGTCAAGCTGAAAGTGGGCTGCAGCAAAGACCCACATGTTCTTGCTCAACCTCCAGTTTCTAGGGGATCGCAGCACACTACTATTGAAGCCCGAGCAGTGTGAAACGGTAGTTGGTTGGATAGCGGATAATGCTTCAAGACCACCATTACCATGTCTTCCACATGGTCAAGTCTGAGTAGCCGTTAGTGTAGACCGGCTATTACTCACCCTGATCCTTCTTCCTCCTACAATGCCGAGTGCCCTGAGACACCAGATCCCACACTCGGACACTCCGAAGAACTGTTAACTTTTCCATTTGGAGATTCGTGCCTCTCGGCTGCTCCACTTGAAGCGGGGAAAGATGATATTCCATGTAGCGATGCACAAATCTTTGAGCAGCCACGGTCATAAGAGGTGGACGATGATGAGACACTATTGCCGTAAAGTCAGGAGGAGGAGCATGGTGCGGATGTGGAAGATGAGGTAGTGGATGACATAGTGACTGACCCAACCTGGCAGGAGGACATGCAGAGCGTGGACAGCAGTACACATAGGGAAAGAGGCATATCACCCCTAAAAGCAAGAACAAGCAGTGGCGTGCATCCGTTCCTCGTAACACCAACAGGACGGAAGTTGCCATTCCAACTATTAGATCTTCCCAAGTCTGGTTATTTTTTCAAGACTCTGCTGATAACCCCAAAAAGGCCATTTGCAGCACTTGCCATGCCCGCATCAGCAAGGGTAGCAAAACTACCAGTCTGACCACCACCAGCATGATTAGGCACATGGCAGCAAAGCAGTCGACTTTGTGGGCCGAACCCCAGGCTCCAGGAACACTGCATGTGACAACACTGGTTCTTCCACTGTTTTGCGTAAAAGCCAATCCCCAGTTCAGCATGACTGTGAAGATGCCTCGGGCCCTGCACCTGTTGTTGCCCACAGTCAACCAGCACCATCATCAAGCCCGTCCACGTCCTTGTCCCAGCGCAGCCTTCAGTTGTCTATACCCCAGTCATTGGAACGCAAGCGGAAACACCCAGCCAATGCACCACAGGCCACAGTACTTAATTCGCACATTTCTCAACTGCTTGCGTTCGAAATGCTGCCTTTTCGGCTCATTGAGACGGAAGCTTTCCGCAACCTGATGGCGAGATGTACCCGCAACTGCCTGCGGGTACATCTCACTGACTGCACACTGGGTTAACATAGTGGAAGCCGGGACCCAGTCAAACCTTGGTATGAAACACATCCTCACCACGCCGAGGATTGTGGGTCCTACATCAACCAGAATTGCCACCACAGTATATAGCTCCTGCACCTCCTCCTCGTCCTCCTCTATCTCTTCTTCATCCTCCATCTCAGAAATGTACACATCAGTCCGAAGCTGGAAGCACCGCAACACTGCTTCAGCCAAGTGGCAACAGGCTGTGCTGAAGCTAATCTGCATAGGTGATAAACCGCACAATGCAGAAAAGTTGTGGACAGCGCTGAAAGAGCAGTCAGGTATTTGGTTGATACCGCTGAACCTACAGCCAGGCATGGTCGTGTGTGACAATGGCCATAACCTGGTGGCGGCTCTGAGGCAAGGTGAGCTGATACACATAACCTTGCCTGGACCATGTGCTTAACCTCGTGGTTCAACGTTTTCTAAAAAGCTACCTGGAGCTGCCGTATATGCTAGTGAAAGTACGCCGTCTATCGGCCCATTTTCGAAAGTCAGCTACAGCTTCAGCCAGCCTTGCCGTTCAGCAGCGTTTGCAGCTTCCGGCTCACCGACTGGTGTGTGATGTCCCCACGCATTGGAACTCTACACTGCATATGTTGGAAAAGATTTGTGAGCAGAAGAGGGCAGTTGTTGACTACCAGCATCAAACAAGGCCGTCGATATACAGTTCAGACTCCACACATAAGACCTCAGGAGTGGACATGGATGTCAGACATATGTACCATCCTCCAGAACTTTGAGGACTGCACCAAGATGGTGAGCGGCGATGACGCCATAATTAGCATCACCATCTCGCTTTTCAGCATTCTTAAAACCTCTCTGCTCACAATTAAAGATGATGCATTAGAGTCAGAGCAGGAGGACACGGAGCACGGAACCATACAGGGTGATTACACTAATTCCAACCTCATGTGGTTGAAACGTGGATTGGTAGCCAATAAGAAGGAGGAGGAAGAACATGAGCTTCTTTCATGGGCTATAGACGGTACTACAAGCACAGCTGTCATACTGTCTGTTCAGCGGGGATGGCCTGAGGACAGGGGGGAGGAGAGGACAGCATTGTCAGTCTTCCTGTTGGTGAGGACACGGAAGTGTTGCCTGTTACTAGTCTGGCACGCATGGCTGACTTTATGTTGAGCTGCATTAACAATGACCCTCGCATTAGAAAAATTTTCAATGACACTCATTACTGGTTGGTGACACTTCTTGACCCACGCTACAAATACATCTTTTAATCTCTGTTCAAAATTTTTGATGTAACACAGGGCTCTTGTAGCGGAATTAATGAAAAAATTCCCATATGAGAACGCTGGCAGCAGACGTCAGAGTTTTTTGTACAGCCAAGGAGTCACAGCGAGAGAGACAGAAGTACGATCCAGGGCAGGCAGGGGAACATTGGCAAAGTTCTGAGACAGTTTTCTCAGACCCTCCCATCGGTCCGCCACAGAAGCAAAGGGTGGTGGCACAAGAAGTGCAATGTTTTGGAAGATGTTGAAGGCGTGCCTTGCAGATTGTACTAACGTCCTCCGTGATTCCTCTGTGCCTTTTATTTATTGGGCATCCAAGCTGGACACATGGCATGAACTGGCTCTCTACGCCTTGGAGGTCCTGGCCTGCCCTGCTGCTAGAATTCTGTCAGAGCGGGTTTTTAGTGCCGCTGGTGGAACTATAACAGATAAGCTCATCCGCTTGTCAACTGACAATGCTGACAGGCGGACTCTTATAAAAATGAACAAGGGCTGGATTGGGCAAGACATCTGTACACCACCTAAGGAAAACAGCGAAACATAACCTGAAATACATTGTCTTTTTTGTGGAGGCGTATTCTCATGCACCTCTTCACAACCACACATGGGTATCCGCTTCCTGATTTCGCCTGTTTGGTGTTATCCTCCTCCTGATCCTCATCCTCATCATCCACAACCAGTACAACACCAAGGTGAACTTATTCTATGCTGCTACAGCCAGTGCAATGTTTGGCAAGGGTGTTTTAACCCCTTCATGACCCAGCCTATTTTGACCTTAAAGACCTTGCCATTTTTTGCAATTCTGACCAGTGTCCCTTTATGAGGTAATAACTCAGGAACGCTTCAACGGATCCTTGCGATTCTGAGAATGTTTTTTCGTGACATATTGGGCTTCATGTTAGTCAAATTTAGGTTGATAATTTTTGCGTTTACTTGTGAAAAAAATGGAAATTTGGCGAAAATTTTGAAAATTTCGCAATTTTCAAATTTTGAATTTTTATTCTGTTAAACCAGAGAGTTATGTGACACAAAATAGTTAATAAATAACATTTCCCACATGTCTACTTTACATCAGCACAATTTTAGGAACAAATTTTTTTTCGTTAGGAAGGGTTAAAAGTTGACCAGCGATTTCTCATTTTTACAGCAAAATTTACAAAACCATGTTTTTAGAGACCACCACACATTTGAAGTCACTTTGAGGGGTCTATATGGCAGAAAATAGCCAAAAGTGACACCATTAGAAAAACTGCACCCCTCAAGATACTCAAAACTACATTCAAGAAGATTATTAACCCTTCAGGTGATTCACAGGAACTAAAGCAACGTGGAAGGAAAAAATGGACATTTTAATTCTTCCAACAAAAATGTTATTTTAGCATCAATTTTTTCATTTTTGCATGGGCAACAGGATAAAATGGATCCTAAAATTTGTTGTGCAATTTCTCCTGAGTACACCGATACCTCATATGTGGTCATAAACCACTGTTTGGGCGCACGGCAGGGCTCAGAAGGCAAGGAGCGCCATTTGACTTTTTGAATGGAAAATATGCTGGAATATTTAGCGGTTGCCATGTCGCATTTGGAGAGCCCCTGTGTGCCTAAACATTGGAGCTCCCCCACAAGTGACCCCATTTTGGAAACTAGACCCCCCCAAGGAACTTATCTAGATGAATAGAGAGCACTTTGAACCCCCAGGTGCTTCACAAATTGATCCGTAAAAAAAAGAAAGTACTTTTTTTTTACAAATTTTTTTTAGCCTCAATTTTTTCATTTTTGCATGGGTAACAGGATAAAATGGATCCTAAAATTTGTTGTGCAATTTCTCCTGAGTACACCGATACCTCATATGTGGTCATAAACCACTGTTTGGGCGCACGGCAGGGCTCAGAAGGCAAGGAGCGCCATTTGACTTTTTGAATGGAAAATATGCTGGAATATTTAGCGGTTGCCATGTCGCATTTGGAGAGCCCCTGTGTGCCTAAACATTGGAGCTCCCCCACAAGTGACCCCATTTTGGAAACTAGACCCCCCCAAGGAACTTATCTAGATGAATAGAGAGCACTTTGAACCCCCAGGTGCTTCACAAATTGATCCGTAAAAAAAAGAAAGTACTTTTTTTTTACAAATTTTTTTTTAGCCTTAGTTTTTTCATTTTTACATGGGCAACAGGATAAAATGGATCCCAAAATTTGTTGGGAAATTTCTCCTGAGAACACAGATACCTCATATGTGGTCATAAACCACTGTTTGGGCGCACGGCAGGGCTCAGAAGGGAAGGAGCGCCATTTGACTTTTTGAATGGAAAATATGCTGGAATATTTAGCTGTTGCCATGTCACATTTGGAGAGTCCCTGTGTGCCTAAACATTAGAGCTCCCCCAGAAGTGACCCCATTTTGGAAACTAGACCCCCCCCAAGGAACTTATATAGATGCATAGTGAGCACTTTGAACCCCCAGGTGCTTCACAAATTGATCCTTAAAAAAAAGAAAGTACTTTTTTTTCACAAAAATTTTCTTTTAGCCTCAGTTTTTTCATTTTCACATGGGCAATAGGATAAAATGGATCCTAAAATTTGTTGGGCAGTTTATCCTGAGTACACAGATACCTCATATGTGGTCATAAACCACTGTTTGGGCTCACTGCAGGGCCCAGAAGGGAAGGAGCGCCATTTGACTTTTTGAATGGAAAATTAGCTCCAATTGTTAGCGGACGCCATGACGCGTTTGGAGAGCCCCTGTGTGCCTAAATAGTGAAAAAAACCCACATGTGACACCATTTTGGAAACTAGACCTCTTATGGAACTTATCTAGATGTGTTGTGAGCACTCTGAACCCCCAAGTGCTTCACAGAAGTTTATAATGCAGAGCAGTGAAAATAAAAAAATCATTTTTTTTCCTCAAAAATGATTTTTTAGCCCGCTATTTTTTATTTTCACAAGGGTAACAGGAGAAATTGGACCACAAAAGTTGTTGTGCAATTTTTCCTGAGTACACCAATACCCCATGTGGGGGTGAAACACTGTTTTGGCGCATGGGAGAGCTCAGAAGGGAAGGAGCGCCATTTTGGAATGCAGACTTGATGGAATGTTCTGCGGGCGTCATGTTGCGTTTGCAAAGCCCCTGATGTGCCTAAACAGTAGAAACCCCCCACAAGTGACCCCATTTTGGAAACTAGACCCCCCAAGGAGCTTATCTAGATGTGTAGTGAGCACTTTGAACCCCCAAGTGCTTCACAGAAGTTTATAAACGCAGAGCAGTGAAAATAAAAAAAATCATTTTTGTTTCTCAAAAATCATTTTTTAGCCCGCTATTTTTTATTTTCCCAAGGGTAACAGGATAAATTGGACGCCAAAAGTTGTTGTTCAGTTTTTTCCTGAGTACGCTGGTGCCCCATATGTGGGGGGAACCACTGTTTGGGCGCACGGCAGGGCTCAGAAGGGAAGGAGCGCCATTTGACTTTTTTAATGGAAAATTAGCTCCAATCGTTAGCGGACACCATGTCGTGTTTGGAGAGCCCCTGTGTGCCTAAACTTTGGAACTCCCCCACAAATGACCACATTTTGGAAACAAGATCCCCTAAAGAACCTATCTAGATGCACAGTGAGCACTTTGAACCCCCAGGTGCTTCACAGAAGTTTATAACGCAGAACCCTGAAAATAAAAAATCATTTTTTTTTCTCAAAAAATTATTTTTTAGCCCCCTATTTTTTATTTTCACAATGGTTACAGGAGAAATTGGACCCCAAAAGTTGTTGTCCAGTTTGTCCTGAGTGCGCTGGTTCCCCATATGTGGGGGGTAACCACTGTTTGGGCACACGTCAGGGCTCGGAAGGGATGTAGTGACGCTTTACAATGCCGACTTGATGGAATGGTCTGCGGGCATCTTGTTACGTTTGCAGAGCCCCTGATGTGCCTAAACAGTAGAAACCCCCCACAAGTGACCCCATTTTGTAAACTTGACCCCCCCAAGGAACTTATCCAGATGTGTGGTGAGCACCTTGAACCCCCACGTGCTTCACAGAAGTTTATAATGCAGAGCTGTGAAAATAAAAATCATTTTTTCCTCAAAAGCTGATTTTTTTAACTCGCAATTTTTTATTTTCACAAGGGTAACAGGAGAAATTGGACCCCAAACGTTGTTGTACAGTTTGTCCTGAGTACACTGGTACCCCATATGTGGGGGGGAACCACTGTTCGGGCACACGTTGGGACTCGGAAAGGAAGTAGTGACGTTTTGAAATGCTGACTTTGATGGAATGGTATGCGGGCATCATGTTACGTTTGCAGAGCCCCTGATGTGCCTAAACAGTAGAAACTCCCCACAAGTGACCCCATTTTGGAAACTAGACACCGCACGGAATTTATCTAGATGTGCAGTGAGCACTTTGAACCCCCAAGGGCTACACAGAAGTTTAAAACGCCCTGGCATGAAAATAAAAAAATCATATTTTTTCCACAAACATGATCTTTTTGTCCCCAATTTTTGTATTTCCGCAAATGGGGGTGAATGGCAGCATTAACGGCATTATACCGCGGTGTAACGCAGTCAGTCTAACAGACTGCCATAATGCAACATGAACACAGCCTTATAATCGTAACCCTAACCCTAATAAAAAATATATATATATATTTTTTTTATTTTATTTGTTCCTACCTATGGGGGTGATAAATGGGGAGTTTATTTACTTTTTTTTATTTTGATCACTGTGAGAGTTTATCACAGTGATCAAAAATAAATTTCTGGACTCTGGAGGGCGCACTGCGCATGCGCCCGCTATTTTGCAAGATGGCGGCTCCCATGAAACATCCCGGACGGGCGCCGGGACGGATCCAGGGACATCAGAGGAACGGGAAAGGTGAGTAGGGGGGTCGGAAGGTAGGGGGGGATCGGAAGGTGGGGGCAGCGGAGGCAAGGAGGAGGGGAGCATTTAGTGACGGCGGTGACCGATCACCGCCATCTATCAGTGGCGGCAGCCGATCGCCAACTTGACTCGGTGTGGAGGGGGGGTCGGATCTCAGTCTCCAGCCATGGCCGATGCTATTGTAGCATCGGCCATGGCTGGATTGTAATATTTCACCAAATTTCATTGGTGAAATATTACAGATTGCTCTGATTGGCTGTTTCACTTTTAACAGCCAATCAGAGCGATCGTAGCCACGTGGGGGTTAAGCCAACCCCCCTGTGGTGAAGCACAAAGGGTCTTGTGCCTGCGGGTCGGGTGACCTTTCAGTGACCCCAGTCACCCGACCCACAGGACCGCGATCCTTTCATGACACAGGGTATGCGTCATAGGTCGGATTGGCACCGACTTTCATGACGCATACGCTGTGTCAAGGGTCGGGAAGGGGTTAATGATGCCCGTTACTAATTTTAAACCAAACCATATGTTATTCCCCCAGGGTGAAATCTCATAAAACTGACATGCACGTATGTTCTTCCAATTTATTATTATATTTTCCATTTTTCCTATTTGTGGAACATCCTCTGGTGACCTACTGTATTACACTACAATATTGAAATAGTGAAATCCTATGATATTATATTTTTATTTATATCCCTGTATCTCAGCTGTTGTTACGGACAAACATACTGTATCTCGTTGGGCACATTCTGGCTTCATATCTATGAACCTGTGCTCGCCCCTCCCTTTTGTTAGTTTCTTTCATAGGTTGATTCACTTTTTTGATTTATTGGTTTGATTTCAGTAGGATTTATCAGCAATGTCTCCTCATTCACCACCACTAGATGACGAGTGTTTATGGGTTCTGTGCTGCAACAGGCTGTGGAATTTTTGTGAAGGGTGTTTATGATGCCCATAAAATATTTTTTAAAAATTTACCCCCATGGAGAAATGTTTGGCAGCCCATGAACTGCGTGTATGGGCGTTACAAGTCTAGGAGACTCGCTCCTTAACATTGGGCCTAGTTTTTAATCAGGCCTTCATCAATGTCTCCTCATTGTCCGCCACTAGATGACTAGGGTTAGCGTGTTCTGTGCTGCTACAGGCAGTCAAATGTTTGCCAAGGGTGTCTATGATGCCCATAAAATATTTTTGACTATTGCACTCCCCAAGGGGGGAAATGTTTTCCAGCACATACACTAAGTGTATGGGCATTGCAAGTGTAGTAGACCTGCTCCATTTAAATCGGCCTAGTTTTGAATTAGGCCTTCCTCCACGTCTCATCAGTCGCTGCCCGTAGATCACCAGGGTTAACGTGTTCCGTGCTGCTCCTGCCATTGTCGAATTCCTAACAAGGGTCGGTGTTTTTACTGGGTGTAAAATAGTTGTAATGGAAAATATGAACGTGTACCCCACAGGGGAAAATGTTTGCCAGGCACAGGAACTTTGTGTATGGGCATTCTGAGTCTCGGAGACCCTCTCCTTTATTGTCTTTGTAATATGTATGGGTGAAGGTGAAGAAGCTTGTGCCACGAGTGTGTTTATAGTTACAGACAGTGCACTACTCTTTAAACTTAGTTTTTCACGAGCATCCATCAGTATGGTTGGTTTCCATCCAACACTCATGTGCTTTCTAGAATTCTGCATCTCCCGAACATGTAGCACTTTGACCTTAATATATCCATGTGCGTGTTTGGCAACATGTCTTGGAAGGGCATTTCTTTGGTCGAGTATCATACGCGCATCTGTTACACCAATCTTCTCACGGGCATGAAACCGATTCTGGTACTTGATGGTGGCTACACCAAGGATGATTGTAGGCTGTATCCTGGCTCTCATACCTCCAATAGCCACAGCTGTTATTATTCATGTACTTGCCCATTCCTGTGATCACCATGCCTCCTTTCCTTCCTTATCATTTCATCCAATGATTGTTCCGTCATATGTGGCTGTTAGAGTCTGTGGAACGCACCAAATATAAGATGTAGAGAGGTGTTTTCGCAGCCCGGGGTCCACCGTGCAGGCGGAGCCTGCTGCTAGTAAGATGGGGCAAGAAGTGAACTCTGTTATACCGCAGTCGCCAAAATAAATGCCGTAACACGCTGTGGCAATATGTGCGAACTCTGTTAGGCACCCAGGTACACAGCTGACGGCTAAGCGAACATACAAAGTGATCATGCGCTAATGTCCTCGCGGGAGTCATCCGCAATCTATGGCGTCTGAACGCCAGGCCCTGAATACGGAAATCAAACTCCTCACCAGTTATGCTGGTAATCTAAGGCATGTAAGACACCGACCCTGACCAGCTAGCATACCAAGCTCCTCACCGATTAGGTCGGTATTGTAATGGCGTATTTCAGCCGCCCTAATCAAACACACACATGACTATACTGGCGCAAAGCATATAACCGTTGATGCTGGCGCACGACCGTGCGGTAAGGACAGCCTTTTATAGCAGCCACGAGAAAAAGACCTTCCAGGAAGGACCAATGAGAAGCTTCTTCAGAACATCAACAGCCACAGGACCTTCCTGAAGGACCAATAGGAGTGGCAGCTGTATCTGAGCATGTGACCCCTGATCTCCAATGGGAGATCTTGCCCTGGGCATGCTCAGATGAAGCAACAAAGGACTTAGTCCTAAAGACGTCTGCTCGCCGCTGACCAGTACTGGCTACAATAGCAGAACCTGGAGAGGCAGCAGCAAGTCTCTGCACAGTATTAGACCGGGCGAGACGCTGGGACCGACATCTTTGCTGAGCAGGCTCCACTGTGGCCGGAGATGGATGGGGGACCGCAGCAGGACTGGTTCGAGACTCCCCTTGTGCAGCAGCGGGAACTCGAACCCTAACATTACCCCCCTCCTAGGGCCTCGCTGCGCTCAACGGCAGCGATGAGCTGCGGAGCGTGAACATGCTCGGCAGGCTCACAGGACCTATCATCAGGCCCATAACCCCTCCAATCCATCAAATAAATTTTTTTGCCTCGTACCACCTTGCACCCAACAATGGCGTTCACCTCATGATCGTCGGTAGATGAACCCGATGTCCCGGCAGATGACTCGGAAAATCGGGAAATGGCCATGGGTTTCAGGAGGGACACGTGAAAGGTGTCGGTGATACCAAGGCGAGGCAGAAGGGCTAGGCAGTAAACCTCCGGGTTCACCTGCTCAAGAACTTCAAAGGGACCCAAAAAGCGAGGTGCCAACTTAGTGGACTCTACACACAGCCTGATGTTTCGGGCAGAGAGCCACACTAGGTCACCCGGAGCAAATGTAGGAGCGAGGCGCCAATGGGCATTGGCCAAAGACCTCATCCTCTCTTTGGAGGCCTGAATGGCATCCTGGGTGTGGTCCCAAATGTCCTGTGCCTCCACAGCCCAGTCTGCTACCCTGGAATCGGCGGAAGACACGGGCATGGGCACTGGTATCCGCGGATGCTGACCGTAGTTCAGGAGGAATGGGGTCTGTCCGGTGGAGTCAGCCACAGCATTATTTAGAGCGAACTCAGCCCACGGTAGCAAGGATGCCCAGTCATCCTGCCTGGCAGAGACAAAATGTCGCAAGTATGTGACGAAGGTCTGGTTGGCCCTCTCTACCAACCCATTCGTCTCGGGATGGTATGCAGAGGAGAGATTCATCTCAATGCTGAGTAAACGACACAGCTCTCTCCAGAACCGAGACGCAAACTGGGGACCTCGATCACTGACAATTTTGTCTAGCATACCGTGTAGGCAGAAAATATGCCTAATGAATAATGCTGCCAAGGCCCGTGCAGACATTAACCGTGGTAACGGCACCAAGTGCACCATTTTAGAGAAGTGGTCGGTTATCACCCAGATGATGGTGCAGCCCCGAGACTTGGGTAAGCCCACCACAAAATCCATCCCGACCATCTCCCAGGGCCTGTCTGCCACCGGCAAAGGGAAAAGTAGCCCAGCCGGCCGTTGTCGAGGGGATTTATTCTTGGCGCAGGAGACAAACGCCTGAACATACTCCCTGACGTCATGGGCCATCTGCGGCCACCAGTATGTCCTCACCAGCAACTCAGAAGTCTTTTTTATCCCAAAATGTCCACCCACCCTGGACGAATGTGCCCAAGAGAGTACTTCCGGTCGCAAATTGGTGGGCACAAAAGTCTTGCCCCGAGGCACAGACTCAAGCGAAACCGGAGCCACCGTTCTTAGGCTCTCTGTGGGGACAATAAGCCGAGGCTCCTCCTCCACCTCCTCAGAGGACACCACGGAGCGAGATGGAGCATTGGCACGAATGTTCTTCTCACCTGAGAGGAAATGGAGGGTGAAATGTAACAGGGAGAAGAACAAGGACGATCTGGCCTGACGGGAATTTAGCCGCTAGGCTGTTTGCAAGTATACCAAGTTTTTGTGGTCCGTGAAGACCTGGAAGCAAAAGCGAGCCCCCTCCACAAGATGTCTCCACTCGGAGAAGGCCAACTTCATAACCAGTAACTCCCTGTCCCGATGGAATAATTCCTCTCTGCTGGTGTAAAGGTCTTGGAAAAGAAGAACTAGGGATGCTTCCGACCCTGGGCATCCTTTTGAAAAAGGACTGCTCCAGTACCAACAGAAGAGGCATCCACCTCTAAAATAAACGGTTTATCGACATTGGGGCGATGTAAGATGGGAGCACTGGCGAAATGAGACTTGATGGAGGAGAATGCCTTGGTGACCTCCTCTGACCACAACTTGGGATTAGCTCCCTTCTTTGTGAGGGCTACCAAGGGAGCTACCAAAGTAGAGAAGTGGGGAATGAATTGGCGATAGTAGTTAATGAACCCCATAAAACGCTGCACCACTTTAAGGGAGTGGGGTTCTTGCCAATCCATTACAGCTTGTAGTTTGGCAGGATCCATAGCCAATCCCTGGGCAGAGATGATATAGCCCAGGAAAGGTAGAGACTCCTGCTCAAACATGCACTTCTCCAACTTCGCATATAGGGAATTTGCTGGCAAGAGGTCGAAGACCTTGCAGACATCTCTCCAGTGGGAGGCCATATCTGGAGAAAAGATAAGAATGTCATCCAGATAGAGTACCACCGAGGTGGTCAACATATCCAGGAAGATGTCGTTCACAAAGTCTTGGAAGACAGCTGGGGCATTGCAGAGCCCAAAGGCCATTACCAGATATTCGTAATGCCCATCCCTGGTGTTAAATGCCGTCTTCCATTCGTCCCCCTCACGGATGCGAATCAGGTTATACGCACCCCGCAGGTCTAGCTTAGTAAATACCCTTGCTCCCCGAAGCCTGTCAAAGAGCTGAGAGATTAGCGGCAAAGGATATTTATTTTTCACGGTGATAGCGTTGAGACCCCTATAATCATTGCAGGGACGTAATTCTCCGTTCTTCTTCTGCACAAGGAAGAACCCGCTGGTGACACTGACTTCCTAATGAATCCCCTTGCCAAGTTCTCCTGAATATATTGGGACATGGCCTCTGTCTCAGGAAGAGAGAGGGGATAAACCCTTCCTCTAGGAGGCTCAGCTCCAGGCAAGAGATCGATAGGACAGTCATAGGGGCGATGAGGCGGAAGAGTCTCCCCAGCCTTCTTGAGAAAACGTCGGCATAGGACCAATAGACCTTGGGAAGAGGAGAGAGGTTTATGGGTATCTCAGTGGTGGTGACCTGCACGCTGTCTCTAATGCATCTGCCTTTACATAAATTACCCCAACCCAGAATTGTCCCTGAAGACCACTCAATATGGGGAGAGTGGTTGCGGAGCCAGGGTAATCCCAACAAAACCTCATCTATACCCTTAGGGAGGATAAAAAATGATATATTCTCCTGATGGGAAGGAGACATAGACAAGGTGAGTGGGACAGACTGATGGGGCAGAATTGCTCTGTTCAACACCCGTACCGACACTGGTTTAGCCAGCAACACCAAAGGCATGGTGTGGCGAGAAGCAAAGGAGGACGACATAAAATTCCGCTCTGCCCCAGAATCCACACACAGCTTGACGGGTAGAGTGGTAGAACCGTGGGTAATTATCCCCTTGAGGAGCACTTTAGGGGCAAAACTCATGGTGTCCAGTGACCCTGTTCCTACGGTTACTGGGCGCGACCGTTTATTCAGCCTCTGTGGACATCGGTAGGCAAAATGTCCCTGCTACTGGCAAATATAACAAATCGGGGATGGACGAGTGACTCGAGATTTAGATCCCGCAGGAGCGACCTACTGAAGGTCAGGCGCCTGAAAGGGCGACTCCAGAGGGGTCGTGAAGGTAGGAGCCAACCGAACCCTCTGCCTACACTGGGAATGTTCCAGCCTCCGCTCTTGGAAACGGAGGTCGACGCGGGTGGAAATAGCAATAAGCTTCTCCAGTGTGGCAGGAATCTCCCTGGCAGCCAAGGCGTCTTTCACATGACCCGCCAGTCCTCCCCAGAACACGGGAATGAGGACTTTGGCCACTCTAATTCCGAGGCCAGAGCCTGAAATTGGACAGCAAAATGGCTGACCAAAGCCGAACCCTGGGCACTTGCCAGAAGTTGGAGCGCCGTATCGTGGGTGACCTGAGGTCCTAGAAAAACCTTTTTCAGAGCCTTCAGAAAACGAGAAGCGCTCTGCACCACACGGTCATCGCGCTCCCACAGCGGCGTTGCCCACTCCGACGCTCTGCCCGACAGAAGAGCTATCACAAAGCCCACTTGTGCCTGATCCGTGGGGAAACGTGCAGCCAGAAGCTCAAGGTGTATGGAGCACTGACTCACGAATCCCCGACATTGCTTGCTGTCACCAGCAAACTTGTCTGGAAGTGGGAGGTGGGACAATGAAGGGACAGAGGTGGGAGAGGACAAACTGGCTGCAGCTACGCTAGCAGCCTGAACAGCGACTGCGGTAACATCCACAGCTGAGGTTGTGCGCTCAATAGCCGCCAACCTACCCTCCAGCTGTTGTATGTACAGCTATAAACGCTGTTCATCCGCCATTTTACTAGCCAGAACCTGGCGCTAGTATTGTGTTAGAGTCTGCGGAACGCACCATATATAAGATGCAGAGAGGTGCTTTTGCAGCCCGGGGTCCACCGTGCAGGCGGAGCCTGCTGCTAGCAATATGGCGCAAGAAGCGAACTCTGTTATCCCGCAGAGTCGCCAAAATAAATGCCGTAACGCGCTGTGGCAATATGTGCGAACTCTGTTTTTCCACAGAGCCACTAGAAGGAGTGCCTCAGCGCTATATGGCGATGTGTGCGAACTCAGTTAACAACACTGATTCGCAAAGTAAACACACAGCTGACTGCTAAGCGAACATACAAAGTGATCATGCGCTAATGTCCTCGTGGGAGTCATCTGCAATCTATGGCGTCTGAACGCCAGGCCCTGAATACGGCAATCAAACTTCTCACTTGTTATGCTGGTAATCTAAGGCATCTAAGACACCGACACTGACCAGCTAGCATACCAAGCTCCTCACCGATTAGGTCGGTATTGTAATGGCGTATTTCAGCCGCCCTAATCACACACACGCATGACCATACTGGCGCAAAGCATATAACGGTTGATACTAGCGCACGACCGTGCGATAAGGACAGCCTTTTATAGCAGCCACGAGAAAAAGACCTTCCAGGAAGGACCAATGAGAAGCTTCTTCAGAACATCAACAGCCACAGGACCTTCCTGAAGGACCAATAGGAGTGGCAGCTGTATCTGAGCATGTGACCCCTGATCTCCAATGGGAGATCTTGCCCTGGGCATGCTCAGAAGGGGAAACACAGGACTTAGTCCTAAAGACGTCTGCTCGCCGCTGACCAGTACTGGCTACAATAGCAGAACCTGGAGAAGCAGCAGCAAGTCTCTGCACAGTATTAGACCGGGCAAGACGCTGGACCGACGTCTTTGCTGAGCAGGCTCCACTGCGGCCGGAGATGGATGGGGGAATGCAGCAGGACTGGTTCGAGACTCCCCTTGTGCAGCAGTGGGAACTCGAACCCTAACAGTGGCCAAAAAATCCTGCACCATCTATGTAGGAAAACGCAGAAAAGTGTTGCCAGATGTCTTTGATGCTCCCAAAATTAAGATTTGAAACACTATGTTCATATCTACCCCATGGGGGAAATCTTTGCCATCCAGTGTATGTGCATTCCAAGTGTAGGGGGCCCCCTCCTTTAAATTGTGCCAAGTTTAAAATCAGGCCTTCCTCAACATCTCATCAGTCGCCAGCAGTCGATCAGCAGAAATTCAGAATTTTCCATTTTTATTGTTCACTAGGATAATTTTTTTTAGGTGTTTTACTTTTTAACATTCTTGCAGTTCTTTCTTGTTAGTTAAGGAATACATAGTAGCAGCTATTTGATTCATTAATTGCCTGTAGATACTGGGAAAATTGATTTAATGATTCTCCAGAGTAGTCAATGGGTTAAGCTTCAGTTTGTCTTGAAAGGCTGAATCAAACTATGATTGCTGTTGATAGACATATTCTCCAGAAAATAATTCTGCATAGAGGGACCTATCATAGCATAAAAAAACTGAAATGTAGGTTGTCCATCAATATTGTGCATCCTGTTCTCAACATATTGTCGGGTTTCCATTACCATGTGCAATTCGAGAAAGGCTTCGACAGCGTGAGCTCTCAGGGTACCCTTGAAAGATGTTTTTAGATTATTTGTTACTAACGGTCTCCTGTCCACAATCACGTCATTCATACTGCTTTGTTGCTTCTTATAAAATAATTAAATGAAATCAGCCATCAATTTATGGCACATAACTTTCTAATCTTGCAAGGATTGTAAGGAATCTGTATCACTCGTTTTTAGCAAAACTTTCGATATTTTTTTCATCAACAATTCAACAGTGTTAGCAACTTTTGTTGGAACAGATGCAGATTATTTTAGTCTTTTTCCTTTCAGGCAGTTCTCCTTAACTGTATATGATTTTCTATGTGATTTTTTATTCATACATTGCGAAATGGATTTTGTGGGGGAAGAACTAACTTTTTTTACATTAGAAAATAATCTTTTTTCAGCATGCATGTTATGTTTAGGTAGCTGAGGAGAAAAAGCAAAAACGGTAATACACCAGAGAGGCTGGAACCTATTGGATTGCAGTAACCTGAACTAACCACAGAACTTTAGGTAGCCGTGGAGCGTTCCTACGTTGATCCTGGACGCCTCATCACAGCCTGAGAGATAACTACACCTAAAGGCAGAAAGATGAAAGCTATCTGCCCCGGAGCAGATCCCAAAGAAAATAGGAAGCCCCCAAACAGGTAATGGCGGTTAGACAAGAAGATAGCACGGACACAGACAGAAAATAGAATGAGCAAACGCTGGGGCCCAATCTGTCTAGACAGAAAAGTACAGGAAAGAATTCTGACTGCAATCCAACAAAAAACCCTAAAAAATACCAGCACTTCTGATTGCCAAAAAACCTGAGATCACACGATCTCTACCACCTAAATCAGATCTCTGGTGTAACAAAACAAAGCCGCAGCCACTGAAAAAACAGGAAAAAGCAAATGAACAAATAACAGTGGCTACAGATAAATTTAGAGGAGCACAGGCCCCAGGAGGGGACCCGGCTGACCTCCACAAAAGTGCAGAAAACTATGCAAAAAGCAAGCACAAAAATAAAAGCAGAAAATATCTTATCTGAAAGCAGCAGGTGCAGGCAAGACTCCAGCAAACTTCCAAATGAACCAGGAACCACAATTGAGACAAGAACAATTGATCACATGCGATCATCATGGGAGGGAACCTCCCTTATATCAGTCCAGTCAGTGAACCCAGATTTCCATTCCTCGCTGAAAGGTTCAGTACTGTCTGTAACCACCAGAGGGAGCCTCTGCTCAGAAACCATCTCTAGCACATTCACAACACATGCCTTCTTTTACGTCCAACATCTTGCAATGTACGATCTTTGCCTTCAGTTTAAAAGTTCAGTGAATGGGTTTTTTTGGACATCAGAAGACGATTTGAGGGAAGGATAAGATGAGTAAATGGTCAGGAGAACAGAAGAAAAATGCAATAGTTTCTTTAGCCCACAAAGCGTTTCGACGGTAAACCAGCTTCATCAGGTGACAGTTTATTGTTAAAAGACATGAAGGGGTATATATACAACAGGCGACCAATCAAATGGTCAGGACAATTACACATATGATCAACAAGTCACAGGACAAAGTAACATTACGAAAAAGAACAGACAAGGGTGAGGAAGCAATAAAAATTAAAAAGTACATATAAAATACCTAAAACAGATTCAAAATAATATTAAGAATCTGTGTATTATGATACACTAAAAAAAATATAAAATAAGCCAATAAAAGAAAAGAAAACTATCTTGTCACTTTTTCAATGGTTAAATTTAGTCCCTCAGGTGACAAAGTGCCTAGCTTGAATATCCAAAAACTTTCTTGGTTGATCAAGCTGTTATAATGATCAGGCACAGTGTCCGGTATGTAATCAATTATTATAACTTTAAGACATTTTGTTTCTTTCTGATGTCTATGTAAAAAATGCTTGGACAGACTGTGCAATAAGTAGCCATTACGAATGTTCTGCCTGTGATTGTAAAGTCGCACATGCATGGTCTGTAAAGTGCGCCCTACATATTGTAGCCCACAACTGCATTCCAAAAAGTTAACAACATAGATTGATTGGCATTTAACCAAATGATTGATCCTATAACTGATGCCTGTGGTGTTGGATTTGACTTCTTTGGCCCCGTTGGTGATACTGGAACAACAAACTTTGTTTTATTCTTACATGTGATTGATAAAATGTAGTCACAAAACTCCATTTGCCGAACTCAAAGATGGGGGAGCCATTGTTTTTTTTGTTTGTTTTTTTTTTATACAGTCTTTCTGGGAAAAGTTATTGGCCTTTTGAAATGTGTCATGCACTACTTTTTTTGGGTATCCTTTGTATTGAAAACGATGTTTCAAAACGTTGTCTTCAATGTTAAAATCATAATCCCTAGTGCTATTCTTCCTAATCCTCCAATATTGCTCATATGGGATATTACGGATCCACTTGGGGAGAGAGCCACTGTTAAAACTGAAATAACTATTTACGTCAACAGTATTGAAATGACCGGACGTGAAAAAATGGCCCACTGAGTCCACATGCACAACTAAATCCAAGAACTGGATGCACGTTTTAGACATAATGCCAGTAAAGGACAGCCCCTAAAGATTCAGGTTCAGGCCTTGCACAAACCCCAATGCTTCTGTCTCACTACCAGTCCGGATTATGAACAGATCGTCAATGAAACGACGATAAAGAGCTATTTTCCCATTACCCAGGACCGAGTGCGTGTTGAAGACAAATTCAAACGCCCCCACATACAAATTTGCTTAACTGGTGGCGAACCTCATCCTGATTGCGCAGCTTTGACCTGATGATAATAATAATGCTCGAAACTGAAAACATTATTGTTGAGAACAAAGCTAATGGCCTTCTTAATAAAGTCCTTTTGTGGTAAAGGCAACTGATCATCTACTGAGAAAAATTGGTTAATTACTTCCATTACACGGTCATGCGGTATATTAGAAGACAGGGCCTTAACATCCATTGTTAAGAGAACACAGTTATTCACCGCAGGTATATTTTGAAGAGCATCAATAAGATGGGAAGAATCCCTCAAATATGAGTCTAGGCGAATCACATATTTTTGAAAGAAAAGTTCCACATAGTGAGACAGATTGCAGGTGATAGAATCGATTTTAGAAATGATGGGATGGCTCGGGTGATTTCAGGGATTTTTATCAACTTTAGGAAGGAAGTAAAAAAATGGAGTTCTGTAACGGGAGATATTAAGGAACTTAAACTCTTTTGTGTTCAAAATGGCCAAGGACTGTGCTCCAATATATTACAAAAAGATTTTGTGATAATAACTAACGTCCCCCAATATTCTCTGCCCCTCTTGGATGTAAAAGCATCGGTTCACTACCACAACCCACCCCCCTTATACACATTTTAAATAATGATGTCACTGTTCTCCCTCCAAGACTTGATGTCTGCTATCTCACCTGTGCTTCGATTAGCAACCTTCTTGACAACGGCTGAAAATGAGCAAAGTGCTTTAAAGATCAATTGTTGGAATGTCTCAGTATGATAACCCTTGTGATGAAAGGGATAAAAGCTACTTGAAGCAATCTTTGGATCAACATGTGCAAAGGGATCTGTGTCATGGTCAAATGTAGAGATGAGCGACTTTGTCCCCGGGAGGGTCGAGTCGGGTTTCGGACCACCCGACTTTCACAAAAGTCGAGTCGAACTAAATCGGCCGACTATCGGCAAAAGTCGAAAGTCCGACTGAAACTCGACCCGACCCCAATGCAAGTCAATGGAGAAGAAAAGTCAGCAGGGAGTGGAAGACAGTAAGCACACCTACAGTGCCCATTTCAATGCCAACGACATCAATTCTTATTACTTAAGCTTGTCAACCTTAATTTACTTTATAATAATAGTAACGCATTGAAAGCTGGGGGTTACTTGGCTAAAGCTGTGGGGGGGGGCAGGGCAGGCTCCAGGTTTTCGTGGGCCCCAGGCCAAGGAGTCTCAGTGGGCCCCTTTAACACAAACCACAATTCATGATGCTCCGATACGGCAGAGAAATATAGGTATAGTACTGTTGGGGGTCGAGTTCCCGCTCCTGCACAGGGGGAATCTCGAGCTATCCCCACTGCGGTCTCCCATTTGTCTCCAGCCGCAGTGGAACTTGCTCAGCAGAGACCTCGGTGTAGACGCTCGTCTCTCTCGGTCTAGTGCTGTGCAGAGGATGACTGCTGCCACTCCAGTTCTGTTATGAATGTGCTAAAAATGGTTTCTGAGCAGAGGCTCCCTCTGGTGGTTACTTACAGTACTGAATCTTTCAGCGAGGAGTGGCAATCTGGGATCACGAACTGGTCTGATATAAGGGAGGTTCCCTCCCATGATGGTTGCCGGTGATCAATTGTTCTTGTCTCAGTTGTGGTTCCTGGTTCATTTGGAAGCTTGCTGAGTCTTGCCTGCATCTTCTGCTATCAGATAAGATATTTTCTGCTTTTATTTTTGTGCTTGCTTTTTGCATTGTTCCCTGCACTTCTGTGGAGGTCAGCCAGGTCCCCTCCAGGGGGCTTGTGCTCCTCTCAGTTTATCTGGAGCCACTGTTGTTTGTTCATTTGCTTTTTCCTGTTTTTTCAGTGGCTGCGGCTTAGTTTTGTTACACCAGAGAACTGATTTAGGTGTAATGTATGTGGTACAGTTCATATAGCGTCTTGTGCTTGGGTGCGATGAAAATACATGAGACACAGATTTGATATAGAAAGTCTTGTATTACTTCATACAAGTTGGCAAAAATAGTCACACAGTTTGCAGACACAGAAGCAGGAGACACAGCAGGCCAGAGTAATCTAAGCTCAGCAATCACTCTCCACAACAGGTTCAGGATCTTCTTCTCTGTTACCGTAAGTCCATGCAAACGTGGGTCTTTCAAAGAGCAGGGTTCAGAGTCCACAAGTGCTTCAGAGTTCATCAGTAGGAATAGCTGGAGTACAAGGTCCAAGGCTTTAGGAGTCAGGTCACAGGTTCACTGCAGGCTAGATTCTGAAGCACTGATTGCTCAGCTGTGGCTGCTTAAGAAGCAAAAGGAGAGAATCAGGGCGGGAACATGCAAGCTGGAAACTCCATTTTGACTGAGGGCAAGATAGCTGCAGCAAGACAGAAAGTAAAATGGCTGACGAACAAACTGAGTTTCAGGAACATGTACACAGAACCTTACATTACTCCCCCCTTAGGGACAACCTCCGGATGACCTCAGGCCAGGCTTGTGTGGGTACCTCTGATGAAACTGACGGAGCAAGCGAGGAGCATTAACGTTATTGACTGGTTCCCATGAGTTGTCCTCCACTGGGTAGCCCTGCCATTTAATCAGATATTGTAACTGATTTCTATACAACCTGGAATCTAAAATCCTTTCCACCACAAATTCTTCCTGACCATCGACTAGCACTGGGTCAGGGCAAGGAGAAGAACGTCCAGGAAACGTATTGGGTGTCGCAGCCTTTAGTAGGGATACATGAAAGACAGGGTGAATTCTCATAGTTCTGGGCAGTTGAAGACGACAAGCAACGGCACTTATAATTTTACTGATTTTATAGGGTCCAATGTACTTATGTCCCAACTTAGACGATGGAATCCTTAACTTAAGATTTCTGGTTGACAGCCAGACCAAGTCTCCTACCTTGAAAGCTGGTGCAGGTTTACGAAATTTATCTGCTGCTTTCTTGTACCTTTCCTGAGCCGATTCCAGATTCTCCTTTAGAAGATCCATATTCTTCTGTAAAGACGTGATTCTTTCAGCCACTGCTGGTAAAGGCGTTTCTATGGGAAATCGTGGTAGAATGTTAGGATGATAACCTAGATTAGAGTAAAAAGGAGACTGCTTAGTGGAGGCACTCTGAGAGTTGTTATACGAGAACTCAGCTAATGGAAGTAGATCCACCCAATCATCCTCTAGGTGGCAGATAAAGCAGCGGAGATACTGCTCCAGGGTTTGATTGGTTCGTTCAGTCTGTCCATTAGTCTGAGGATGAAAAGCAGAAGAAAGGTTTACTTTAATGTCCAATGCTGCACAGAAATTTTGCCAAAACCTAGAAGTGAATTGCACCCCTCGATCCGAAATAACCTCATCCGGTACTCCATGTAAGCGAAACACATCTTTAATCATCAAATCTGATGTCTGTTTTGCAGTGGGTAAGCCGACACAAGGGATAAAATGAGCTGCCTTTGTTAGACGGTCAACCACCACTAGAATGGTGTTCTTCCCTTGAGAGGTTGGTAACTCCACAATGAAGTCCATAGAAATGGATCCCCACGGGCGGGACGGGGTGGGAAGAGGCTGTAACAGACCAGTTGGTGAGGAGCGAGGTGTTTTGCATCTTGCACAGACTTCACATGAAGTGACATAGTTTAAAACATCCTTCCTGCAAGTGGGCCACCAAAAGAAACGATAGAGAAATTCCTGTGTCTTTAGAATTCCTCTATGCCCAGCTATCTTGGAATCGTGAATGAGTTGCAATACTCTCAATCTGACTGTTTCAGGAATATACAGGCGTTGTCCCTGAATCCACACACCATTCTTAAAGACAAGACTTACGTCCCTTGGGGGTTGTGCCAAAAAGGAATCCGCATGGTATGCTTCCTTGATGTCCTTAAGTAGGTCTTGATTATGAATTACTCCTAGGAATCTAGAGTCAGGAAGAATAGTCTTAGGAGGAGTAATTGGACGTGTCTCTGCTGAGTAAATCCTAGAGAGTGCATCAGCCTTTCCATTGCGCGATCCTGGTCTATAAGAAATGATAAAATTAAATTGGTTTAAGAAAAGATTCCAGCGAGCCTGGCGAGGAGTCAGGCACTTAGCCGACCTGATAAACTCAAGGTTACGATGGTCTGTCAGGACGACTATTTGCTGTGCAGCTCCCTGAAGAAGGTGTCTCCATTCTTTGAAGGCGGCAATAATGGCCAACAACTCTCTATTGCCCACATCGTAGTTCCTCTCAGCCGAAGACAACTGCTGGGAAAAGAAGGCACAGGGATGCAAGACATTCTTCTCACCTGTTCTCTGAGAGAGTATAGCTCCAACGGCACAGTCTGAAGCATCCACCTCTATTATGAAGGCAAGCTCGGGGTTGGGATGTACTAGGATAGGTGCAGTGGTAAATTTATCTTTTAGACGGGAAAATGCTTCCTGGGCTTGGGGAGTCCAGGAGAACCTAGACTCTTTCCGGGTAAGTTGGGTGATAGGTGACACTACCTCAGAGAAATTTCTAATGAAACGTCTATAGAAGTTGGCAAACCCGATGAAGCGCTGTACCTCCTTCACATTTCTAGGACTTGGCCAATCCTTGATGGCTTGGGTTTTGCTTCCATCCATACTAATTCCTTGTGTAGACAGTACATACCCCAGAAATTGAATTTCGGTCCTATGGAATTCACACTTTTCAAGTTTGATGTAAAGATGATTTTGTCTTAGACGTTCCAAGACCATTCTCACATGTCCATGATGTTCCTCTGTGGAGTTAGAAAAAATTAGAATATCATCCAAATAAATGACCACGAATGTATCTAGGAGATCCCTGAAGATGTCATTCACCAAGTGTTGGAAAGTGGCTGGGGCGGTACTCAGACCAAAAGGCATAACTAGATATTCAAAGTGTCCATAGCGTGACCTGAATGCAGTCTTCCATTCATCCCCAGGTCTAATACGGACTAAGTTATAGGCCCCACGAAGATCTAGTTTAGAGAAAATTTTGGCATGTCGCACTCTCTCCAATAACTCAGGGATTAAAGGCAATGGATAACGGTTTCTAATAGTAACCTTATTGAGTTCCCTATAGTCTACGCATGGTCTCAGAGATCCATCTTTCTTCTTTACAAAGAAGATGGGTGCACCTGCAGGAGATGAAGAGGGCGTATGAAGTCCTTGGCTAGATTTTCGTCTATGTAATCCTTTAAAGCCTTTAGCTCGGGCCCTGCCAGGGGGTAGATCTTACCAAAAGGTATCTCCGCTCCAGGCAATAATTCAATTGGACAATCATATGGATGGTGAGGAGGAAGCTGGTCAGCGTTCTTCTTGTCACATAAATCCACATAGTCCTGGTATACAGCTGGTAGTTCAGGGACTGACATGGTTCCTTTAGGAACAGAGCAAGCTGAAACTTTTGGACTCATCTGTTTCTCTGGAAAGTGTAATTCCTTGGTCTCCCAGTTAATGGTAGGATTCTGAGCCTGCAGCCATGGTAGCCCTAGAATAATGGGAAAGTGGGGAGAAGAGATAAGCATAAAGGACAGTTTCTCTTGATGATCTTTACCCATAAGAACCCTCAAAGGCTCTGTTTCCTGATCCACTGGTCCAGAGGTCAGCAGGGAGCCATCCACAGTTTCCATCTGTACTGGAGTAGCCTTCTTCACTGAACGTATCCCCTGTTTCAGAGCAAAGGAGACATCCATAAAATTTCCACTTGCCCCTGAGTCGATCATAGCAGAGCTAGACACCCAAGCTGAGTCAACCCAGAGTTTGATGGAAAGAAAGCAATGAGAAATGTTTTTCTTACAACTCAGCTGGGACACCGCTGAGGAAACTTGAAAAATGGCAGCGTTTACACAGTCAACGTCCTCAGAGGTAACGGAGTTTAAGTCCGAGAAATCAAGATCTGTTGCTGCAGATCTCTCTGGAGCCTGAGGCTCGGACCTGACAGATCCCCTCTCGCAACACTCACAATGAATGAGTGCTGCAGTAGTCTTACGAGAACGGCTGGGGCAGTTTATAATGAAGTGCCCTGACTTACCACAATAGAAACATAGATTCTCCTTAAAACGATGTTCCTTGCGTGCATCACTAACCCGTCGTTGTAAAGAGTCTACCTGCATGGGTTCAGGTTCAGGTTCCCGTGTAATCCTACTCAAAGGTTCCTTAGCTGGAGAGGAAGGTAGGAAAAGGTTAGTGCGATTGCTTTCGAACCATCTCTCTTGCCTGCGTTCAGTCAGACGAGCATCAATACGGATGCAGTAGTTAATAAAGTCACCTAACGCAGTGGGAGGGTCGGCACGAGCAAGTTCATCCTTAATCAGTGGAGATAACCCCTTTCGAAAAATAGATTTTTTGGCGGAACTGTCCCAGGTGGTATCAAGGGCCCATCTCCTGAACTCCAAGGCATATTCAGCTACCGAGTGCTTACCTTGGCGCAAAGCTAACATGGCTGCTTCAGCTGTTGCACCTCGATTGGGGTCATCAAACACCTGCCCCATGGCTGAAATAAAAGCATCAAGGTGATTCAAACAATCATCCTCAGTCTCAATCAGAGGGTTTGCCCACATCAAAGCCTTGTTGGTAAGCAACATAACTATAGTAAGCACCTTAGATCGTTCAGTGGGAAATTGTGAAGCATGTGCAGAAAAAAAAAGATTGCATTGATTAATAAATCCCCTGAATTTCTCACGTTCACCGCCAAAACGAAAAGGGGGCAACTTGGGAATCCCAGAACTCGGGGCTACGGCAGGAGCCTGGACTCGCTCTTCTAGAACCTCAATCCTGGCTCGCAAATCCTGGGCAGTCTGTCCAAACACTTGCAAATTGTGATTAGTGAGGTCCTGTAGGCTTGAAAAACGGGTCTTTATATTCTGCAAATCTGCAAGGATATTATCAGTCACTCCGCAAAGTTCCTTTATGCGGGCCTCCATTTTCCAGATCTTTTAAGACAGGAGTACTGGAAGAAGAGGAGAGGAGAAAAAAAAACAATAGTGTTTACCTGTGGTAACACTGCAGAGAGAAAAAAAAAAAATTAAGGGAACTGCTCACCTGGAATGGTTGTGAGAAGTCACAACCACTATCATCACAGAAAGTTCACCCGGACATCTGATATCCACAGTTACAGCAGACAAAAAAGAGAAAAGAAAAAAAAAAACAATAGTGTTTACCTGTGGTAACACTGCAGAAAAAAAAAACACTTAAGGGAATTGCTCACCTGGAATGATTGTGAGAAGTCACAACCACTGTCATCACAGAAAGTACAACCGGACATCCGATATCCACAGTTACAGCAGACACAGCCTTTCCAGACCCAGCAGACACTAACGTTTTGTCTTCAGAATCTTGTAATGTATGTGGTACAGTTCATATAGCGTCTTGTGCTTGGGTGCGATGAAAATACATGAGACACAGGTTTGATATAGAAAGTCTTGTATTACTTCATACAAGTTGGCAAAAATAGTCACACAGTTTGCAGACACAGAAGCAGGAGACACAGCAGGCCAGAGTAATCTAAGCTCAGCAATCACTCTCCACAACAGGTTCAGGATCTTCTTCTCTGTTACCGTAAGTCCATGCAAACGTGGGTCTTTCAAAGAGCAGGGTTCAGAGTCCACAAGTGCTTCAGAGTTCCTCAGTAGGAATAGCTGGAGTACAAGGTCCAAGGCTTTAGGAGTCAGGTCACAGGTTCACTGCAGGCTAGATTCTGAAGCACTGATTGCTCAGCTGTGGCTGCTTAAGAAGCAAAAGGAGAGAATCAGGGCGGGAACATGCAAGCTGGAAACTCCATTTTGACTGAGGGCAAGATAGCTGCAGCAAGACAGAAAGTAAAATGGCTGACGAACAAACTGAGTTTCAGGAACATGTACACAGAACCTTACATTAGGTGGTAGAGGTCGTGTGATCTAAGGTGTTTTTGCAATCAGTAGAGTTGGTATTTTTTAGGGTTTTTTTGGATTGCAGTGAGTATCCTTTCCTGTACTTTTCTGTCTAGACAGATTGGGCCCCAGCGTTTGCTCATTCTATTTTCTGTCTGTGTCCGTGTTTCTTCTTGTCTAACCGCCATTACATGTTTGGGGGCTTCCTATTTTCTTTGGGGATCTGCTCCGGGGCAGATGGCTTTCATCTTTCTGCCTTTAGGTGTAGTTATCTCTCAGGCTGTGACGAGGCGTCTAGGATCAACGTAGGAACGCTCCACGGCTACCTCTAGTCGTGTGGTTAGTTCAGGTTACTGCAATCCAATAGGTTCCAGCCTCTCTGGTGTATTGCCGTTTTTGCTTACTCTCCTCAGCTACCGAAACATAACACAGGTCCTGCCATTGTAACTAGTGCAGGTCAACGGCAAGCAGACTCAGTTGGGACTAAGTCCCCTGCTTTCCTTTCTGAGCATTCCCAGGGTAAGATCTCTCATAGGAGATCAGGGTCACATGCTCAGCTACTGCAGCGACTCCCATTGGTTCTCCTGGAAGGTCCTGAACCTGCTTGAGTTCTGGGGCAGGCTTCCATTGGTTCTTCCAGGAAGGTCTTGCAGTTGCTGCTATAAAAGGGTTGCACAGCCGCATGGCCATGCGCTAGTGTCAATTGCATTATGTGCTTTGCGCCAATGTGTTGATGCATGCATGTGGTTAGGGCTCGCCTGGGTATCTCCGACACCTTTCATGTGTCCCTCTTGAAACCCTTGGGTATTGTCCCGGTTCTCTAAGTCATCTGCCGGGACATCGGGTTCGTCTACGGACGATCACGAGGTGAACACTATTGTGGGGTGCAAGGTGGTACCGGGCAAAAAGTTTTATTTGGTGGATTGGAGGGGTTATGGGCCTGAGGATAGGTCCTGGGAGCCTGTTGAGCACATTCACGCTCCGCAGCTCATTGCTGCCTTTGAGCGTAGTGAGGCCCAAAGGAGGGGGGGCCCTAGGAAGGGGGGTAATGTTGGGGTCAAGTTCCCACTCCTGCACAGGAGGAATCTTGAGCTATCCCCGCTGCGGTCTCCCATCCGTCTCCAGCCACAGTGGAACCTGCTCAGCAGAGACGTCGGTCCCAGCGTCTCGCTCGGTCTAGTGCTGTGCAGAGGATGACTGCTGCCACTCCAGGTCCTGCCATTGTAACTAGTGCAGGTCAGCGGCAAGCAGACTCAGTTGGGACTAAGTCCAGTGCTTTCCTTTCTGAGCATGCCCAGGGTAAGATCTCTCATAGGAGATCAGGGGTCACATGCTCAGCTACTGCAGCGACTCCCATTGGTTCTCCTGGAAGGTCCTGAACCTGCTTGAGTTCTGGGGCAGGCTTCCATTGGTTCTTCCAGGAAGGTCTTGTAGTTGCTGCTGCTATAAAAGGGTTGCACAACCGCACGGCCATGCGCTAGTGTCAATTGCATTATGTGCTTTGCGCCAATGTGTTGATGCATGCATGTGGTTAGGGCTCGGCTGAAATAAGCCCCTAGAATACCGGCACCTCCGGTGAGGAGATTTGTGTGCACATGTTTAGGGCTTGGCTGAAATAAGCCCCTAGAATACCGGCTTCTCCGGTGAGGAGATTGCTTGATTGCTTTTCTGACTGCATGACCACGGACTGCTATCCGCACAGCAGTTATCTGTGTATCCCTGTGGAGTTAACAGGACACAGTACCTATCTCTGCGTCTCTACCTCAGCGAATCTGTGGTGTAACAGAGTTTGCTTATACCGCCATATAGTGCCACAGTATTTATATTTGCGACTCTGTGAAGTAACAGAGTTCGCTTACACCGTCATCTTACTAGCAGCAGGCTCTGCCTGCACGGTGCGAACGCACCCACAATTAACATTTATCTGGTGCGTTCCGCAGACCCTAACAAGTACAATGCCAAATAGTTCACTTCTTACATTACATAACTGATATCTATTTTAAATTCTACAATAGCTCAAAAATCGGACAGTATATTCCTCCATACAGTATTATTGCCACCACATAGTGCGCCATACAGAATAATTAGCCCCATATATTGCTCCATACATAATTGGTTCCATATAATGTTCCATACAGTATGTGATGAGCTCCACATAATGCTACAGTATATGATGGTCCCCATATAATGTGCCATACAGTATAGGACGGTCCCCATAGAGTATAATTAACCCCACATATTGCTCCATACAGTATAATGAGTCGCATATAAAGCTCCATACAGTATATGATGGGCCCCATATATTGCTCCATACAGAATGGGCTCCATTTAATGCTCCACACAGAATAGGCCCCATATGTGCTCCATACCCTATATGATGCCCCATAAATAATGAACCCCATATGATGCTCTAGTATATGATGGGCCCCATGGATGATGCTCCAGTGTATGATGGGCCTATGTAATGCTCCATATATAATGGGCCCCATATGATGCTCCAGTATATGATGGGCCCCATGGCTGATGCTCCAGTGTATGATGGGCCTATATAATGCTCCATATATAATGGGCCCCATTTGATGCTCCAGTATATGATGGGCCCCATGGCTGATGCTCCAGTGTATGATAGGCCCATATAATGCTCCATATACCATGGGCCCCATATGATGCTCCAGTATATGATGGGCCCCATGGCTGATGCCCCAGTGTATGATGGGCCTATATAATGTTCCATATATAATGGGCCCCATATGGTGCTTCAGTGTATAATGGGCCCCTTATATGATGCTCCAGTGTATCATGGGCCCCATTTATAATGCTCCAGTGTATGATGGGCCCCACGGCTCATGCTCCAATGTATGATGGGCCTATATAATGCTCCATATATAATGGGCCCCATATGATGCTCCAGTGTATGATGGGCCCCATGGATGATGCTCCAGTGTATGATGGGCCTATATAATGCTCCATATATAATGGGCCCCATATGATGCTCCAGTATATGATGGGCCCCATTGATGATGCTGCAGTGTATGATGGACCCCAGTTATAATGCTACAGTGTATGATGGGCCCCATATATAATTCTCCAGTGTATAATGCTCCCCATATATTGCTCCAAACATTTAAAAAAATGAAATACCTCTCCTCGCTGGTCACTGCTCTACTCTGGACTCTTCAGCATTGACATCTTCCAGCTCTCTGCACTGTTACTGTTCAGGCAAAGGGTGCACAGACGTGACGTCATCGCGCTCTCTGACCTGAATGTCACTGTCAGGAAACGCGGAAGACGTCACAGCGGTGGAGCAGGGAGAGGTAAGTATTGCAAGTGGTGAGGCCCTGAGCAAGCAGGGTGGGCCCACTCGTGGGCGTCTGCACTGGCACAGGGCCCTTCATAGTACGCCGGTGTCTCTGATGGGAGGGGGCCCCCCACCTGCTCAGGGACCCGGCACTTGCCCGGGTGCGCCAGGTGCTGACGCCGGCCCTGGGGGGTACAGCCCAGTTAGGGAGGTGGAAAAACTGGCATATGTTGAGGTGTAGGCTGGACGTTCAGCAGCTGCAAATGGAGGAATTGGAGAAGTCGGAGGAAGAGGATGACAAAGTGAGCCCTTTTGCTTGCAACCTATGTGTCATCAGGGTAAGGTGGTGCAAAATCCTTTGAAATCCAGGCATGGTTCATTTTAATGAAGGTGAGATCAGCAACATTTTGGGTCGACAGCCGGGTCCTTCTTTCTGTCAGGATTGATCCAGCAGCACTGGGCTATGGCTGCCACAAAATTATGGCCGTTATCACTGACTTCCTTGCCTGGCTCAAGATGTAGACTGCCCAGCCATGACTCAGTTTCTCGCTGCAAGTAGTCGGCCAGTACCTCCGCGGTGTCTCTGTTGTCGCCCAAAGACATCATCTTTAAAACAGCCTGCTGACGCTTACCACTAGCTGTTCGATAGTGGGACACCTCGTATGCAACACTGGCAGCTGCGGATGGAATGCTCGTGCGACTGCGCTCTGTCGACGAGCTTTCGCTTCTGGAGGAGGAGGAGGGTCGAACGCCTACAGCCAACTGTTGCCTATACCGTGGGCTAGGCAGCACTGTCCCACCGCCACTGTCCCCTGTGGACCCTGCATCCACCACATTCACCCAGTGCGCAGTGATGGACATGTAACGGCCCTGGCCATGCCTACTGGCCCATGCATCTGTTGTGAGGTGCACCTTTCCACTCACTGATTGTTTGAGTGCATGGACAATGCGGTCTTTCACATGCAGGTGGAGGGCAGGGATGGCTTTTCTAGAAAAGAAGTGGTGACTGGGTAGGTCATAGCGTGGGACAGCGTAGGCCATGAGCTCTCGGAACGCTGCGCTTTCAGCCAAACGGAAGGGCATCATCTCTAATGAGATCAGTTTGGCAATGTAGGCGTTCAAAGCCAGTGTACGCGGATGAGAGGATGAGTACATTCTTGTCCTACTCAGAGTGTCTGCTAGGGTGAGCTGGACTTGAGAGCTGCATATGGGGGAACTAGCGGTGGACATGGAGGACTGAGAGGGGGTTGGTGATGGTGGTGGTGGTGGTGATGGCCTAGATTCAGTCTTTGGTTGCAAAAACATTGTGATTCCCTGACTGCTTTGGCCTTGCGACGACACCTCCACATTTCTTGCTGGTGGTGTGCTAACCGGTGGGCTTACAGTGGGGGAAGCGATGTAGCATTGCTGGCTACCTTCAGTTGGAGAAGGTGCACATGTGCTACCTGAGGTTTTGTTGTCCGTCCACGCTTGCAAGTGCATGGTGTTTAAATGTCTAAGCATGCAACTGTTATTCAAATTTCTGAGATTTTTCCCTCGGCTAAAGGTCGTTCCGCACTTCTTACAGATAACCTTTGCCTCATCAATAGGATTTTGGTCAAAAAAGTGCCGCACTGCACTCTTCCTACTATGGGATACATTTTCAGGGATTGCACGCTGTGCTAATTTGACCGTCTGGCCAAGCTTGGTGTCTGTGGTGTGCATGTGGTATTTATGGTGTGGTGTTGTGGTATTTGTGGGGTGGTGTTTGTGTTGTGTGTGTCTAGAGTGGTCTCGTGTTTGTGTGGTGTGTTGTGGCATTTGTGTGGTGTTGTGCTTGTGGGTTGGTGTATATGTTCTGTCTGTGTGATGTTTGTATGATGTTTGTGAAGTGTTTGTGTGTTGTTGTGTGGTGTTGTAGCCCCTTTAGACTTTTTGGTGCCGTCGCTATAATCTATCCCTGTAAGTCACAACTGTTGTTTTCCCAATTTTACTTTCACCTTCACATTTCTCCATTATATGTATAGGGCCTAACTTCGGGGGCCCTAATCTCATGACGGGGGGACACTAGCGAAATTTAACATGCGCAGTATTCTGCTCCTGTGGGTGGAGAGGGCACATGCCAAATTTCACCAAAATCGGGCGAGAACTGTGGATTTGTATAGAGCGGGCTACTACAGATTTCACATTTCCCCATTGTAAGGTTCTATGTATATATTCCTGAAACTCAGTTTGTTCGTCAGCCATTTTACTTCAGCAGTGGCTGAAAGAATCACGTCTTTACAGAAGAATATGGATCTTCTAAAGGAAAATCTGGAATCGGCTCAAGAAAGGTACAAGAAAGCAGCAGATAAATTTCGTAAACCTGCACCAGCTTTCAAGGTAGGAGACTTGGTCTGGCTGTCAACCAGAAATCTTAAGTTAAGGATTCCATCGTCTAAGTTGGGACATAAGTACATTGGACCCTATAAAATCAGTAAAATTATAAGTGCCGTTGCTTGTCGTCTTCAACTGCCCAGAACTATGAGAATCCACCCTGTCTTTCATGTATCCCTACTAAAGGCTGCGACACCCAATACGTTTCCTGGACGTTCCTCTCCTTGCCCTGACCCAGTGCTAGTCGATGGTCAGGAAGAATTTGTGGTGGAAAGGATTTTAGATTCCAGGTTGTATAGAAATCAGTTACAATATCTGATTAAATGGCAGGGCTACCCAGTGGAGGACAACTCATGGGAACCGGTCAATAACGTTAATGCTCCTCGCTTGCTCCGTCAGTTTCATCAGAGGTACCCACACAAGCCTGGTCTGAGGTCATCCGGAGGTTGCCCTTAAGGGGGGAGTAATGTAAGGTTCTATGTATATATTCCTGAAACTCAGTTTGTTCGTCAGCCATTTTACTTTCTGTCTTGCTGCAGCTATCTTACCCTCAGTCAAAATGGAGTTTCCAGCTTGCATGTTCCCGCCCTGATTCTCTCCTTTGCTTCTTAAGCAGCCACAGCTGAGCAATCAGTGCTTCAGAATCTAGCCTGCAGTGAACCTGTGACTTGACTCCTGTAAGCCTTGGACCTTGTACTCCAGCTATTCCTACTGAGGAACTCTGAAGCACTTGTGGACTCTGAACCCTGCTCTTTGAAAGACCCACGTTTGCATGGACTTACGGTAACAGAGAAGAAGATCCTGAATCTGTATTGGAGAGTGATTGCTGAGCTTGGATTACTCTGGCCTGCTGTGTCTCCTGTTTCTGTGTCTGCAAACTGTGTGACTATTTCTGCCAACTTGTATGAAGTAATACAGGACTTTTCTATATCAAACCTGTGACTCCTGTGTTTTCATCGCACCCAAGCACAAGACGCTATATGAACTGTACTACATACATTACACCCATTTTATGTATAGGGCCTAACTTCGGGGGCCCTAATCTCATGACGGGGGGCCGCTAGAGAGATGTAATGTGCAGAGTATTCTGCTCCAGTGGGTGGAGAGGGGGCGTGCCAAATTTCACCCAAACTGTAGATTTGTTTAGAGCAGGCTACTACAGATTTTGAGTTTTATACAGTATATATAGATTATAATGGAATGTTAATTCTTTGACAGCTTCTTCTCTAATGTGCCACCTTTTCTATTTTATTTGGCTGTAGTTATGTATGCTCCCCAACTGTATATCCATTTGGTTCAGTTACTTTTTATACAGTTTATTCGTTCTATATTCTGAGATAAATTGTTTTGATATATTCTTAATTATGTAAACACATTTTTCCGTGCCATTGTTGGGCCTGGATACTTGCCAGCAGCTTATCTTTTATTCTGTGTCACCTCGTAATCAGCGCACACCACTTCATATAAGTTTTATGTATCCGCTATATCAATTCTTTATAGCCATGACAATAGCCTATCTTTTGATAGAATACATGTGTGTGCTTTCAGACACATATTTCTATGAGCATTTTTTACATTTATCAGTTACAGATACACATATACTTACCTTGTTTTTAAATAACTGTGGTACATTACCAGGTACTGTAAATTGTTTTTGCACAATTAACATCCATTTTGAAATTCTAGATTTATTTTTTTCATTGTTACCGATCATGCATGTACTTACCTCTTTGTTGTCCTCAGTTTCAGTGAACGCCTTAAGCATAGTGATGAGCGAATGTGCTCCCCACTACTCGTTACTCGCCTGAGTATCACTTTACTCGGTGTACTTGGCGAGCACCGAGCATTTCCGGTATTATTCGACGGGAGCTCGGATCTCCGCCCTGCAATTTTGGCGCTCTTTAGAGCTCCAATGAATATGCAGGGATTGTCTGCCACGCACTGTAAATCCACAGCCATCTTTGTTGTGGTATTACAGTGATTGGCTGGCCGCTCAGCGTTATCAGGTCTATAAGAGACCGGACGCCGCCCTGTTCGCGCATTCAGCTCCGGATTCAGACAGTGAAGGGAGAGCTGCTGCTGAGATAGGGAGAGATTTGTGCTTTTTATTACCATTGTTCAATCCACAAATCCAGCTAATCCAACAGTCCTTTTAAGGGCTAATTAGGGGGTATATAGATTACAGTTCTAGGTAGGCTGTGGAATCAATGTGCGCATATCCACATCAGTGCAAGGCCGGAGTCACACACAACGCAAAAAATCGGACCGTATTATACGGCCGAAAATCGCACAAATGTCCCCTGAAAAGTGATCCATATGTCATCCGTTTGCACTGCGAGGATGCGATTTCCTCGCATCAAAACATCTGTGTGTCATCCGTATGGCATCCGTATGCAATCCGTACGGCGAGATTTTCTCGCCGGCTTGCAAAACTGACATATAATGGATCCCAATGACAGTTTTTACATCACAAAAGAAAGAATAGATATATACACATAGAATACATATATATATATATATATATATATATATATGTATATATACAGTATATATATATATATATATATATATATACATATATTTATAGTTCATACACTTCTGCATAGTATAATAGCCGCTAATTCAATTGCCGGCTTTTGTGAAATTACAGAACCCGACATGAAATTACACATGATTTACATACAGTTAACCATGTCATTTCATGTAGTTTTATATATGGTTTTCACTAACAATGACATGAGTGTATGTGTGCAAAATTTCATACATGTAGGTGTTAATTAAATGTGTAAATTTGTTGAAAAAAAATGAGTGGGCTTTGGCACTATTTGCTCCACCGGACAGGGAAAGCCAGTAAGTGAAGGCAGATAATAATAGCCTAGGGAGGGTGCATTTATTTTGTGCCCCCCCAGCTACTAACATCTGCCCCCAGCCACCCCAGCCACCTGCCTTTTTCTGGCAGGTCCTGTAGCTGTTACTATAAAAGGGTGGCATGGCTGCGCCGCCATGCGCTAGTATCAATTGCATTATGTGCTTTGCGCCAGTGTGATCATGCACGCATGTGGTTAGGGCTTGGCTGAAATAAGCCCCTAGAATACCGGCACCTCCGGTGAGGAGATTTGAGTGCACGTGGTTAGGGCTTGGCTGAAATAAGTCCCTAGAATACCGGCTTCTCCGCTGAGGAGATTGCTTGATTGTGTTGCTGTCTGCATGATCACGGACTGCTATCCGCACAGCAGTCATCTGTGTATCCCTGTGGTGTTAACAGGACACAGTCTTTTACTCAGCGGCTCTGTGACGCAACAGGGTTCGCTTTATAACGCTGGTTCAGCGCCCTAGCGTTTTACTTTGCGGCTCACTGAAGTTAAGTGAGTTCTCACTTATCGCCATATAGCGCTGTGGTATTCCCGTTAGCGGCTCTGGGGATTAACAGAGTCGCACTTACTGCCACAGCACGCTGATAACAGAGTTCGCTACTTTCGCCATCTTACTAGCAGTGGGCTTCGCCTGCACGGTGGACCCCGGGCTGCGAACGCACCTCTCTACTATATCTATTAGGTGCGTTCCGCAGACCCTAACAATGTATAATACCTGTATGAGCAGGATTCAGAAAGGTAATGTAAGCTGTTGTATGCTGTGTCCACATTGGATATTACCGTTCTGAATCCTGCTCATACAGGTATTATACATATGACCAGGTTTTTAAATACATCAGATAGGGATTACATACATTAGTTAGGGACTGCTCTAATATGGGTATACCTTGACGATTGGTAGAGCGGCTTAATATACATTTTTTGCAAAAAACGTATTAACCAAATACCCTTGTTTTTCCATTTTTTAATAGCACTTGACATTTAATGTTATATTATATTCTTTATGCAACAGAGTATTTTTGATTTTACTGTGCTTTTTTGTTTTTTCTTTCCACTGTTTTTGCTGTCTGTTACCCTAGTTCTGTACAATATTTTGGGGTATAAACTAAAAAAATACAGGCTACATAGGGTGACCAGTGTGGTTTCTGTGTCAGACTCCTATCTCTATGTGTGCTAAAAATTGTGGCATTTCAGGGCTACATTAGACAATTTTTTCTTCATCTTACCACAGTTATTGACAGTGACAACAGTTTGTTAAACAAATAAAGTACATTCCAGATATTTGAAAGTGCGTTTCGACCGCGCATGGATTACATCTAATTTTGCTACAAATTGTGACTTTTTTATTGAACGTTGAAATTATTGTACTACATTTAAAATGAGAAAGGCGCGTGGCAAGGGATGGGGAACTGGACGTGATGGTGATGGTGAATGCAGCGGCAGAGGCAGAGGGCAAGCTGCAATTGTGCCACAACAAACACCCACATCTTATCACAACAGATTCCTGTCAGAATTCATAGGGGATGGCAGAACACCACTCTCGACACGAGAGCAGCATGAAAAGGTAATTGGTTGGATGGCAGATAATACTTCCAGTCAGTTTGGCGCCACCACCAGCACCCTGTCTTCCACACGGTCAAGTCTGAGTAGCCGTGAGTCTGGACCGCATATTCCTCCCCGATCCTCCTTCCACCTCTCATGCCAAGTGCCGGCAGACAACTGATCCCACACTTGGACACTCCGAAGAGCTTTTCAGTTGTCTATTTATAGATTCTGGCCTCTCGCTCGGTCCACTTGAAGGGGGGTAAACTGAGATTGCAGCCAAGTTCACATGAAGGCGACGATGGGAATGTGTCACAAGAGGTGGACGATGATGAGACACAATTGCCAGAAAATCAGGAGAAGGACCAGGGAGGTGGTGGATGATATAGTAACTGACCCAAACTGGCAGGAGGACATGCAGAGCGAGGATAGCAGCACACAGAGGGAGTGAGGCGAGCACCACAACAGGCAGGAAGAAGCACTGTGATGGCTGCAGACAAAAGGCAGGCAACCGTTCCTTGTAACACCAACATGATGGAAGTTGTCATTACAACTGTTCGGTCTTACCGAGTCTGGTTGTTTTTTAAAGACCCTGCCGGTAACCCCAAACAGGCCATTTGCACCACCTGCCATGCCTACATCAGCAGAGGTAGCAAAACTACCAGCCTGACCACCACCAGCATGATCAGGCACATAGCAGCGAAGCACCCGACTTTGTGGGCTGAACCCCAGAGTCCAAGAGCAGTGTCTGTGGGTGACACCACAGCTTCTTCCGCTGTTGTGCATGGAAGTCAGTCCCCTGTCCATAGTGCCTGCGAAGATGCCTCCTGCCCTGCACCTGTCGTTGCACACAATCAACTACCACCGTCAGCAAGCACCTCCATGTCCTTGTCCCAGCGCAGCCTTCAGTTGTCCATACCCTAGTCATTGGAACGTGCCCTCAACAATGCAATTAGAGGGAAAGTACACATAACCACGGACACGTGGACAAGTGCTTCTGGTCAGGGATGTTGCATCTCGCTGACGCCACACTGGGTTAACATAGTGGAAGCAGGTACTCAGTTTGACCTTGGGATGGAACATGTCCTACCAATGCTGAGGATTGCGGGCCCTAGCTCAATCAGGGTTGCCCCCACAGTCCAAAGGTCCTGCACGTCACCCTCCTCCTTTTCTTCAGACTGCATCTCTGATATGACCACATCAGTCGCAAGCTGGAAGCCCTGCAGCACTGCCTCAGCCAACCATCAACAGGTTGTGCTAAAGCTAATATGCTTAGGTGACAAACCTCACAATGCTGAAGAGTTGTGGACAGCTCTGAAAGAGCAGACAGATATGTGGCTGTAACCGCTGAACCTACAGTCAGGCGTGGTGGTGTGTGACAATGGCCATAACCTGGTGGCGGCTCTGAGGCGAGCAAAGCTCTCACACGTACCATGCCTTGCTCATGTGCTTAACCTGGTGGTTCAGCGGTTTCTCAAAACCTTCCCGGAGCTGCTGGATCTGCTTGTAAAAGTACACCGACTGTGTGCCCATTTTAGAAAGTCAACTACAGCTTCAGCCACCCTTTCCGTGCTTCAGCAGCGTTTGCAGCTTCCTGCTCACCGACTGGTGTGTGATGTCCCCACATGTTGGAACTCTACACTGCATATGCTGGAAAGGATTTGTGAGCAGAAGATGGCCGTTGTTGAGTACCAGCATCAACAAGGGTGTCGGTATTCAGTTCAGACTCCACACATAAGACCTCAGGAGTGGACAAGGATGTCAGACATACGTACCATCCTACAAAACTTTGAGGAGTCCACCAAGACGGTGAGCGGCGATGATGCCATAATTAGCATAACCATCCCACTTCTCTGTATTCTGAAAAGCTCTCAGCTCACAATCAAGGAGGATGCATTACAAGCGGAGCACTTTGAGATGGAGCAAGGAACCACACAGAGTGATTACACACAGTCCAGCCTCATGTCATACCAACGTGGATTGGTTGACATTGAGGAAGAGGAGGAGGAGGAAGAACAGGAGCTACTTTTATGTGCTATAGACGGTACTACAAGCACAACTGTCATACCGTCTGTTCAGCGTGGGTGGCCTGAGGATAGGGAGGAGGAGGAGGACAGCATGGTTAGTCATCCTGTTGGTGAAGACACGGAAGGCTTGCCAGTTATCAGTCTAGCACGCATGGCAGACTTTATATTGCACTGCCTTTCCCATGACCCTCGCATTATCAAAATTTTTGCGGACACTCAGTACTGGTTGGTGACACTTCTAGACCGGCGCTACAAGGAGAACTTTATATCTCTTATTCCAGAGTCAGATAGGTGTATTAAAATGATGCAGTACCAGAGTGCAAAAGTTGGGGAATTACTGAAAAAATTCTCATCTGAAAACGCTGGTGGCAGAGTTCACAGTTTGTTGGTCAACCAAGGAGTAGAGGTGAAAGAGATCCAACCAGAGGCAGGGGAACACTGGCAAAGTACTGGGACATTTTTCTCAGACCCTCCCATCGCACTGGCCCACAGTCGCGGGGTAGTCTCACAAGGCCTGAAAAGTTAGGGAAGATGTTGAAGGAGTACCTTGCTGGTTCTTCAGGCTCAACAATGAAATGCTCCACTGCAGGGTCTTCAGCGTCAACACTGCAATGGTCCACCGCTGGGTCTTCAGTGTCAACACTGCAATTGTCCACTGCTGGGTCTTTAGCATCAACACTGCAATTTTCCACTGCCGGTTATTCAGCCTCAACACTGCAATTGTCCATCACTGGGTCTTCAGCATCAACACTGCAATTGTCCAGCGCTGGGTCTTTAGCATAAACACTGCAATTGTCCACTGCCCGTTATTCAGCATCAACAATGCAATTTTAAACTGCTGGGTCTTTAGCGTCAACACTGCAATTGTCCACCGCTGCTTTTTTAGCATCAACAATGCAATTGTCCACTGCCAGGTCTTTAGCATCAACACTGCAATTGTCCACTGCCGGGTCTTCAGGCTCAACTATTCACTGCGCAGCCAATCATTATGGGAGTAACAAATTAATAGGAAGAATGCTTTCAGGTGGCCATCAAGTACATGGTTTTAAAGCCTTTTTGGGGTGCATTTCAATTTGATGCAGGGCGGGCCTTGCATTCAATGAAGAAGCTAACAGTATGGCAGTGGCAAAAGAATAATGTGAACTTGGATTTCCTGTGTGCATCCACTAGGTCACTTCAAAGCCTTTTTGGGGTGCATTTCAATTTGATGCAGGGTGGTCCTTGCAATGATTAAGCTAACAGAATGGGAGACACACTTTGTTCTAATGGGAAACATTTTGTCATGAGGCCCTCAAGTACATCTGCTGAAAGGGTTATTGGGGTGCAAGTAAGATTGGTGCAGGGCAGGCCTTGCATTCTCTGCATAAGCAAACAGTATGGGAGACACACTTTCTTCTAATGGGGACAATTATGTCACGAGGCCCTCAAGTACATCTGCTGAAATGGTTATTGGGGTGCATGTAACATTTGTGCTGGGCAGGCCTTGCATTCAGTGCATAAGCAAACAGTATGGGAGACACACTTTCTTCTAAATGGAACAATTATGTCATGAAGCCCTCAAGTACGTCTGCTGAAAGGTGTAAGGTTCTGTGTACATGTTCCTGAAACTCAGTTTGTTCGTCAGCCATTTTACTTTCTGTCTTGCTGCAGCTATCTTGCCCTCAGTCAAAATGGAGTTTCCAGCTTGCATGTTCCCGCCCTGATTCTCTCCTTTTGCTTCTTAAGCAGCCACAGCTGAGCAATCAGTGCTTCAGAATCTAGCCTGCAGTGAACCTGTGACCTGACTCCTAAAGCCTTGGACCTTGTACTCCAGCTATTCCTACTGAGGAACTCTGAAGCACTTGTGGACTCTGAACCCTGCTCTTTGAAAGACCCACGTTTGCATGGACTTACGGTAACAGAGAAGAAGATCCTGAACCTGTTGTGGAGAGTGATTGCTGAGCTTAGATTACTCTGGCCTGCTGTGTCTCCTGCTTCTGTGTCTGCAAACTGTGTGACTATTTTTGCCAACTTGTATGAAGTAATACAAGACTTTCTATATCAAACCTGTGTCTCATGTATTTTCATCGCACCCAAGCACAAGACGCTATATGAACTGTACTCCTTACATTACAAGATTCTGAAGCCAAAACGTTAGTGTCTGCTGGGTCTGGGAAGGCTGTGTCTGCTGTAACTGTGGATATCGGATGTCCGGTTGTACTTTCTGTGATGACAGTGGTTGTGACTTCTCACAACCATTCCAGGTGAGCAATTCCCTTAAGTGTTTTTTTTTTTCTGCACTGTTACCACAGGTAAACACTATTGTTTTTTTTTTTCTTCTCTCTTTTTTGTCTGCTGTAACTGTGGATATCAGATGTCCGGGTGAACTTTCTGTGATGATAGTGGTTGTGACTTCTCACAACCATTCCAGGTGAGCAGTTCCCTTAATTTTTTTTCTCTCTGCAGTGTTACCACAGGTAAACACTATTGTTTTTTTTTTCTCCTCTCCTCTTCTTCCAGTACTCCTGTCTTAAAAGATCTGGAAAATGGAGGCCCGCATAAAGGAACTTTGCGGAGTGACTGATAATATCCTTGCAGATTTGCAGAATATAAAGACCCGTTTTTCAAGCCTACAGGACCTCACTAATCACAATTTGCAAGTGTTTGGACAGACTGCCCAGGATTTGCGAGCCAGGATTGAGGTTCTAGAAGAGCGAGTCCAGGCTCCTGCCGTAGCCCCGAGTTCTGGGATTCCCAAGTTGCCCCCTTTTCGTTTTGGCGGTGAACGTGAGAAATTCAGGGGATTTATTAATCAATGCAATCTTTTTTTTTCTGCACATGCTTCACAATTTCCCACTGAACGATCTAAGGTGCTTACTATAATTATGTTGCTTACCAACAAGGCTTTGATGTGGGCAAACCCTCTGATTGAGACTGAGGATGATTGTTTGAATCACCTTGATGCTTTTATTTCAGCCATGGGGCAGGTGTTTGATGACCCCAATCGAGGTGCAACAGCTGAAGCAGCCATGTTAGCTTTGCGCCAAGGTAAGCACTCGGTAGCTGAATATGCCTTGGATTTCAGGAGATGGGCCCTTGATACCACCTGGGACAGTTCCGCCAAAAAATCTATTTTTCGAAAGGGGTTATCTCCACTGATTAAGGATGAACTTGCTCGTGCCGACCCTCCCACTGCGTTAGGTGACTTTATTAACTACTGCATCCGTATTGATACTCGTCTGACTGAACGCAGGCAAGAGAGATGGTTCGAAAGCAATCGCACTAACCTTTTCCTACCTTCCTCTCCAGCTAAGGAACCTTTGAGTAGGATTACACGGGAACCTGAACCTGAACCCATGCAGGTAGACTCTTTACAACGACGGGTTAGTGATGCACACAAGGAACATCGTTTTAAGGAGAATCTATGTTTCTATTGTGGTAAGTCAGGGCACTTCATTATAAACTGCCCCAGCCGTTCTCGTAAGACTACTGCAGCACTCATTCATTGTGAGTGTTGCGAGAGGGGATCTGTCAGGTCCGAGCCTCAGGCTCCAGAGAGATCTGCAGCAACAGATCTTGATTTCTCGGACTTAAACTCCGTTACCTCTGAGGACGTTGACTGTGTAAACGCTGCCATTTTTCAAGTTTCCTCAGCGGTGTCCCAGCTGAGTTGTAAGAAAAACAATTCTCATTGCTTTCTTTCCATCAAACTCTGGGTTGATTCAGCTTGGGTGTCTAGCTCTGCTATGATCGACTCAGGGGCAAGTGGAAATTTTATGGATGTCTCCTTTGCTCTGAAACAGGGGATACGTTCAGTGAAGAAGGCTACTCCAGTACAGATGGAAACTGTGGATGGCTCCCTGCTGACCTCTGGACCAGTGGATCAGGAAACAGAGCCTTTGAGGGTTCTAATGGGTAAAGATCATCAAGAGAAACTGTCCTTTATGCTTATCTCTTCTCCCCACTTTCCCATTATTCTAGGGCTACCATGGCTGCAGGCTCAGAATCCTACCATTAACTGGGAGACCAAGGAATTACACTTTCCAGAGAAACAGATGAGTCCAAAAGTTTCAGCTTGCTCTGTTCCTAAAGGAACCATGTCAGTCCCTGAACTACCAGCTGTATACCAGGACTATGTGGATTTATGTGACAAGAAGAACGCTGACCAGCTTCCTCCTCACCGTCCATATGATTGTCCAATTGAATTATTGCCTGGAGCAGAGATACCTTTTGGTAAGATCTACCCCCTGGCGGGGCCCGAGCTAAAGGCTTTAAAGGATTACATAGACGAAAATCTAGCCAAGGGCTTCATACGCCCCTCTTCATCTCCTGCAGGTGCACCCATCTTCTTTGTAAAGAAGAAAGATGGATCTCTGAGACCATGCGTAGACTATAGGGAACTCAATAAAGTTACTATTAGAAACCGTTATCCATTGCCTTTAATCCCTGAGTTATTGGAGAGAGTGCGACATGCCAAAATTTTCTCTAAACTAGATCTTCGTGGGGCCTATAACTTAGTCCGTATTAGACCTGGGGATGAATGGAAGACTGCATTCAGGTCACGCTATGGACACTTTGAATATCTAGTTATGCCTTTTGGTCTGAGTACCGCCCCAGCCACTTTCCAACACTTGGTGAATGACATCTTCAGGGATCTCCTAGATACATTCGTGGTAATTTATTTGGATGATATTCTAATTTTTTCTAACTCCACAGAGGAACATCATGGACATGTGAGAATGGTCTTGGAACGTCTAAGACAAAATCATCTTTACATCAAACTTGAAAAGTGTGAATTCCATAGGACCGAAATTCAATTTCTGGGGTATGTACTGTCTACACAAGGAATTAGTATGGATGGAAGCAAAACCCAAGCCATCAAGGATTGGCCAAGTCCTAGAAATGTGAAGGAGGTACAGCGCTTCATCGGGTTTGCCAACTTCTATAGACATTTCATTAGAAATTTCTCTGAGGTAGTGTCACCTATCACCCAACTTACCCGGAAAGAGTCTAGGTTCTCCTGGACTCCCCAAGCCCAGGAAGCATTTTCCCGTCTAAAAGATAAATTTACCACTGCACCTATCCTAGTACATCCCAACCCCGAGCTTGCCTTCATAATAGAGGTGGATGCTTCAGACTGTGCCGTTGGAGCTATACTCTCTCAGAGAACAGGTGAGAAGAATGTCTTGCATCCCTGTGCCTTCTTTTGCCAGCAGTTGTCTTCGGCTGAGAGGAACTACGATGTGGGCAATAGAGAGTTGTTGGCCATTATTGCCGCCTTCAAAGAATGGAGACACCTTCTTCAGGGAGCTGCACAGCAAATAGTCGTCCTGACAGACCATCGTAACCTTGAATTTATCAGGTCGGCTAAGTGCCTGACTCCTCGCCAGGCTCGCTGGAATCTTTTCTTAAACCAATTTAATTTTATCATTTCTTATAGACCAGGATCGCGCAATGGAAAGGCTGATGCACTCTCTAGGATTTACTCAGCAGAGACACGTCCAATTACTCCTCCTAAGACTATTCTTCCTGACTCTAGATTCCTAGGAGTAATTCATAATCAAGACCTACTTAAGGACATCAAGGAAGCATACCATGCGGATTCCTTTTTGGCACAACCCCAAGGGACGTAAGTCTTGTCTTTAAGAATGGTGTGTGGATTCAGGGACAACGCCTGTATATTCCTGAAACAGTCAGATTGAGAGTATTGCAACTCATTCACGATTCCAAGATAGCTGGGCATAGAGGAATTCTAAAGACACAGGAATTTCTCTCTCGTTTCTTTTGGTGGCCCACTTGCAGGAAGGATGTTTTAAACTATGTCACTTCATGTGAAGTCTGTGCAAGATGCAAAACACCTCGCTCCTCACCAACTGGTCTGTTACAGCCTCTTCCCACCCCGTCCCGCCCGTGGGGATCCATTTCTATGGACTTCATTGTGGAGTTACCAACCTCTCAAGGGAAGAACACCATTCTAGTGGTGGTTGACCGTCTAACAAAGGCAGCTCATTTTATCCCTTGTGTCGGCTTACCCACTGCAAAACAGACATCAGATTTGATGATTAAAGATGTGTTTCGCTTACATGGAGTACCGGATGAGGTTATTTCGGATCGAGGGGTGCAATTCACTTCTAGGTTTTGGCAAAATTTCTGTGCAGCATTGGACATTAAAGTAAACCTTTCTTCTGCTTTTCATCCCCAGACTAATGGACAGACCGAACGAACCAATCAAACCCTGGAGCAGTATCTCCGCTGCTTTATCTGCCACCTACAGGATGATTGGGTGGATCTACTTCCACTGGCTGAGTTCTCTTATAACAACTCTCAGAGCGCCTCCACTAAGCAGTCTCCTTTTTACTCTAATCTAGGTTATCATCCTAACATTCTACCACGATTTCCCATAGAAACGCCTTTACCAGCAGTGGCTGAAAGAATCACGTCTTTACAGAAGAATATGGATCTTCTAAAGGAGAATCTGGAATCGGCTCAGGAAAGGTACAAGAAAGCAGCAGATAAATTTCATAAGCCTGCACCAGCTTTCAAGGTAGGAGACTTGGTCTGGCTGTCAACCAGAAATCTTAAGTTAAGGATTCCATCGTCTAAGTTGGGACATAAGTACATTGGACCCTATAAAATCAGTAAAATTATAAGTGCCGTTGCTTGTCGTCTTCAACTGCCCAGAACTATGAGAATTCACCCTGTCTTTCATGTATCCCTACTAAAGGCTGCGACACCCAATACGTTTCCTGGACGTTCTTCTCCTTGCCCTGACCCAGTGCTAGTCGATGGTCAGGAAGAATTTGTGGTGGAAAGGATTTTAGATTCCAGGTTGTATAGAAATCAGTTACAATATCTGATTAAATGGCAGGGCTACCCAGTGGAGGACAACTCATGGGAACCAGTCAATAACGTTAATGCTCCTCGCTTGCTCCGTCAGTTTCATCAGAGGTACCCACACAAGCCTGGCCTGAGGTCATCCGGAGGTTGTCCCTAAGGGGGGAGTAATGTAAGGTTCTGTGTACATGTTCCTGAAACTCAGTTTGTTCGTCAGCCATTTTACTTTCTGTCTTGCTGCAGCTATCTTGCCCTCAGTCAAAATGGAGTTTCCAGCTTGCATGTTCCCGCCCTGATTCTCTCCTTTTGCTTCTTAAGCAGCCACAGCTGAGCAATCAGTGCTTCAGAATCTAGCCTGCAGTGAACCTGTGACCTGACTCCTAAAGCCTTGGACCTTGTACTCCAGCTATTCCTACTGAGGAACTCTGAAGCACTTGTGGACTCTGAACCCTGCTCTTTGAAAGACCCACGTTTGCATGGACTTACGGTAACAGAGAAGAAGATCCTGAACCTGTTGTGGAGAGTGATTGCTGAGCTTAGATTACTCTGGCCTGCTGTGTCTCCTGCTTCTGTGTCTGCAAACTGTGTGACTATTTTTGCCAACTTGTATGAAGTAATACAAGACTTTCTATATCAAACTTGTGTCTCATGTATTTTCATCGCACCCAAGCACAAGACGCTATATGAACTGTACTCCTTACATTACAAAAGGGTTATTGGGATGAATGTAACATTGGGGAAGGCCAGGCCTTGCATTCAATGCATAAGCAAACAGAGTGGGAGACACACTTTTTTCTAATAGGAACAATTTTTTCATGAGGCCCTCAAGTACGTCTGCTAAAAAGGTTATTCAGGTGCATGTAATATTGGTGCAGGGTAGGCCTTGCATTCAGTGCATAAGCAAACAGTATGGGAGACACATTTTGTTCTAATGGGAATCATTTTGTCATGAGGCCCTCAAGTACGTCTGCTGAAACGGTTATTGGGGTACATATAGCGACCTACTTACAGCCAAAGCTAACGGACAACACTCTATACTCCTCCTCCTAGACCTGTCCTCTGCTTTCGACACAGTTGACCACTGCCTCCTACTACAGATTCTGTCCTCCTTTGGCATCAAAGACCTTGCCCTATCCTGGATCTCCTCATACCTTTCCAACCGCACATTCAGCGTCTCCCACTCCCACACTACCTCCTCATCCCACCCTCTCTCTGTTGGAGTTCACCAAGGCTCTGTTCTAGGACCCCTACTCTTCTCAATCTATACACTTGGCCTGGGGCAACTCATAAAGTCCTGCAGATTCCAGTACCACCTTTATGCCAATGATACTCAGATCTACCTCTCTGGCCCAGACGTCATCTCTCTGCTCTCCAGAATCCCGGAGTGTCAGTCATATCCTCCTTCTTCTCCTCCCGCTTTATCAAACTCAATGTGGACAAATCTGAGCTCATCATCTTTTCCCCATCTCACAGATCTTCCTTATCTGACCTATCTATAACAATTGACGACATCACGTTTTCCCCTGTACTGGAGGTTCGCGGCCTTGGAGTAACCCTTAACTCTGCCCTGTCCTTCAAACCGCACATCCAAGCTCCCTACACCTCCTGTGGCCTCCAGCTCAAAAATATTTCCAGAATCCGTCCCTTCTTCAACCCTCAAGCTACTAAAATGCTTGTGCATGCCCTCATCATCTCCCGCCTCGACTACTGCAACATCCTTTTCTGTGGCCTCCCTGCTAACATCCTCGCACCTCTCCAGTCCATCCTTAACTCTGCTGCCTGACTAATTCATCTTTCTCCTCGCTACTCCTCCGCGTCTCCCCTCTGCAAATCTCTTCATTGGCTCCCATTCCCTCAGTGAATCCAATTCAAATTACTAATACTGACCTACAAGGCCATCTATAACCTGTCTCCTCCAAATATCTCTGAACTAATCTCCCGATATCTTCCCTCATGTAATCTCTGGTCCTCCCTCCTTCTCTGCTCCACACTTATTCGCTTCTCACCCAACCGCCTCCAAGACTTCTCCCAAATAGCCCCATCCTCTGGAATTCTTTGCCCCAACACATCAGACTATCAACCACTCTTGAATCCTTCAGACGGAACCAGAAAACCCATCTCTTCTGGAAAGCTTACAGACTGCAATGATCCCCGCTGCCTCCTCACCATCACTGGAGCTGCTGCAACCCCCCTACCTACTGTCTCCTTCCCCACCATCCTATAGAATGTAAGCCCGAAAGGGCAGGATCTAGTGATGAGCAAACGCTCTCGACACTACTCGTTACTCACCCGAGTATCACGGTACTCGTCATACTCGCACTGAGCATTTCCGGGATTACTTGGTGGGAACTGGGGTCTCCACCCAGCATTTTTGGCGGACTTTAGAGACCCATTCATGCTGCAGGGATTGTCTGCCAGGCCATGAAACACTGCAGCCATCTTTGTTGTGGTCGTGCAGTGATTGGCTTGGCCGCACAGCATTATCATGAGTATAAGAGACCGGGAGCCGCCCTGCTCGCCTCATTCAGCTCCGGATTCAGAGAGTGTAGGGAGAGCTGCTGCCGAGATAGGGTCAGATTTGGCGATTTCTTAGCCAGTGTGGGGTCTACCATCCTAAACTACTCAAATCTTGATAACCCAACAATCCTTTTTTTTTGTAGCCCTGGGTGTGATTGTACGTAAAAACACCAGTACTTTTTCATCCAAACAAATCAGGGCACAAATTTGTGCTGCTGGTATCTCCATGCCAGCTCATATCTGCGTGCACAACGTGTGGCCAGTGTACGTCAATTTTTTTGGGTAGCCCTGGCTGTGAGTGCACTTAAAGACAGCACCATGTTGCATTATTTCTAAAAACAGGCAACTTTTAACAGTGGGGTCTATCCGTGACATGCTTCATACATCCCTGTGCCAAAATTTGATGCATTTTAGGCCTAACTTCCCTTTATTGGCCATTCTCTCATTCTCGTTATATCCAGCAGTCTTTTTTTATCCACACAATCATAAAAAATTAATCCAGTCTGTGATCTCCGGCTAAGGCCTGGTGTATGTGTGGTGGAAAAATCTTTTCTTGGCAGGCATATGTTGTGTGGGATTCACAGATACATGGGATGCAGTGACGGAGATGGAGCAAGCTTAAACTGAACCTTTATATGGGGGTTATAGGAGTTACTAGTAAGCTGACAGTAATTCTCCTCGCAGGGAAAATATACAAAAATACACAATTAACTGAGCAAACAGCTATTAGACAGGTGCCAATGACTTTAGGGCCGCGATAGGGCCGTCTAAATTAAAAGTTAACAGAGTGTCACTTATCCTTCTCTGACGTCCTGCAGAGCTGTGGTCCGGCAGGTGTCCGTCCGGCGCCTCAGCCGCTGGGCCCAGCCGACGAGGAGCTGTTGTAGGCTTTAGGCGTTCTTACACCCAGGTGCAGATGGGGTGCAACAGGCCCTGGAGAAATTCCCTGGCGTTGAGACCACCCCTCTCGGAGGCGAGATGGCAGCAGCTGCGGACCCTGTCGTGCAGGCCACAGCCGCGGGCTGGAGCAGGACAGTAGCGGCCGCAGAAGGCAGCGCACAAGCCGCGGCCGCAGACTGGTACGGGGCGGTGGTGGCCGCGGATGGCGGAGCACGGGCCGCACCCGCGGGCTTGAAGGGGGCGGTGGCGGCCGCGGGTGATAGTGCACAGGCCGCAGCCATGGGCTGGAGTGAGGCAGCGGCAGCCGCGGCTGGAGGCATACAGGCCGCAACCGCGGGCTGGATTGGGGCACTGTAGGCCATGGCTGGAGACGTACAGGCCGCAACCGCCGGCTGGAATGGGGCAGTGGAGGCTCCGCTCTGGATCATCCTCCACCTCAATCACGAGAGTCCCTGCCCTCCCTCACACGTGGCCGCTGGCCTTGTCTTGCTCCGCAATCCCCATCAGGTTTCTCCTTCTTGCCTCTCGTCTTCCTCTGCGTCAAGTGCCTCCTGCTGGTCTCCTGTCCTCCTTTTATAGTTCCCCTGCCCCCGTACATTCCAGAACAATCTCTGTGTCATCCTGCAGTTTCTTCTCCTGGGAACCTTCCCCTCAGGAACTTAAGTGACAGCCCCCTTGGTTACGGCCCGGCCCCACAGCGGGGCCTCTCTCTCCTACAGTTGCATAGTTCTGTCAGCTAGCCTTCTTGTAAGCCTTTTTTATTGTGTTCAAACAGTATAAAAAAAACAACCCCAAATAATTAATCCAGTCTGTGATTTCAGGCTAAAGCCTGGTGTATCGGTGGTGTAAAAATCTTTGCTTCGCAGGCATACGTTGCATAGTTCTGTCTACTATCCTGGTTCAACTCATTCTTTATTTTTTTCAAACAGTAACAAAAAACCAAACCGCAAAAATTAATGCAGTCTGTGATCTCAGGCTAAGGCCTGGTGTATGTGTGATGAAAAATCTTTTCTTGGCAGGCATATGTTGCACAGTTCTGTTAGCTAGCTTTCTTGTATGCTTTTTATTGTGTTCAAACAGTAACAAAAAACATAACCAAAAAAATCAATACAGTCTGTGATCTCAGGCTAAGGCCTGGTGTATGTGTGGTGGAAAAATCTTTTCTTGACAGGCATATGTTGCATAGTTCTGTCAGCTAGCCTTCTTCTGTGAGATGGCGGCAGCTGCGGACCCTGTCGTGCAGGCCACAGCCGCGGGCTGGAGCAGGACAGTAGCGGCCACAGAAGGCAGCGCACAAGCCGAGGCCGCAGACTGGTACTGGGCGGTGGCGGCCGCAGATGGCGGAGCACGGGCCGCAACCGCGGGCTTGAAGGGGGCGGTGGCGGCCGCGGGTGATGGTGCACAGGCCGCAACCATGGGCTGGAGTGAGACAGCGGCAGTCGCGGCTGGAGTGGGGCAGTGGAGGCCGCGGGTGGCAGAGTTCTCCTGCCTCTTCGCTCCGCTCTGGATCATCCTCCACCTCAACCACGAGAGTCCCTGCCCTCCCTCACGTGTTGCCGCTGGCCTTGTCTTGCTCCGCAATCCCCGTCAGGTTTCTCCTTCTTGCCTCTCGTCTTCCTCTGCGTCAAGTGCCTCCTGCTGGTCTCCTGTCCTTCTTTTATAGTTGCCCTGCCCCCGTACATTCCAGAACAGTCTCTGGGTCATCCTGCAGTTTCTTCTCCCGGGAACCTTCCCTCAGGAACTTAAGTGACAGCCCCCTTGGTTCCGGCCCGGCCCCACAGCGGGGCCTCTCTCTCCTACAGTTGCATAGTTCTGTCAGCTAGCCTTCTTGTAAGCCTTTTTTATTGTGTTCAAACAGTATAAAAAAACCAACCCCAAATTATTAATCCAGTCTGTAATTTCAGGCTAAGGCCTGATGTATCGGTGGTGTAAAAATCTTTGCTTCGCAGGCATACGTTGCATAGTTCTGTCTGCTATCCTGGTTCAACTCATTCTTTATTTTTTTAAACAGTAACAAAAAACCAAACCACAAAAATTAATACAGACTGTGTTCTCAGGATAAGGCCTGGTGTATGTGTGGTGAAAAATCTTTTCTTGGCAGGCATATGTTGCACAGTTCTGTTAGCTAGCTTTCTTGTATGCTTTTTTATTGTGTTCAAACAATAACAAAAAACATAACCAAAAAAATCAATACAGTCTGTGATCTCAGGCTAAGGCCTGGTGTATGTGTGGTGGAAAAATCTTTTCTTGACAGGCATATGTTGCATAGTTCTGTCAGCTAGCCTTCTTGTATGCCTTATTTATTGTGTTCAAAGAGTAACAAAAAACCTAACTCAAAAAATTAATCCAGTCTGTGATTTCAGATCTAAGACCTGGTGTACAGTATCTGTGGTGAAAAAATCTTTGCTTCGCAGGCCTACGATGCATAGTTCTGTCTGCTAGCCTTCTTCTACGCCTTTTAAATTGTGTTCAAACAATAAACAAAAACATAACCCAAAAAATTAATACAGTCTGTTATCTCATGCTGAGGCCTGGTGTATCTGTGGTGTAAAAAACTTTGCTTTGCAGGTATACTGATCACATATAATTTTTCTCCAAATAAATCCATTTTTATTGAGCTTTTCAATTTTTTCAGTAGTCCATTTAAAATGGGCAAGGCAAGGGGCAAGGGACAGGGAAGCGGATGTGATGCTAATGGTGCATGCAGAGGCCGAGGCCGTGGCCAAGCTGAAAGTGGGCTGCAGCAAAGACCCACATGTTGTCGCTCAATCTTCCTGTCCCAGTTTCTAGGGGATCGCAGCACACCACTATTGAAGCCCGAGCAGTGTGAAACGGTAGTTGGTTGGATAGCGGATAATGCTTCAAGTCACTTAACCACCACCACCACCATGTCTTTCACACGGTCAAGTCTGAGTAACCGTGAGTGTGGACCGGCTATTACTCACCCTGATCCTTCTTCCTCCTACCATGCCAAGTGCCCTGAGACAAAAGATCCGACACTCGGACACTCCGAAGAGCTGTTCAGTTTCCCATTTGGAGATTCGTGCCTCTCGGCCGCTCCATTTGAAGCGGGGAAAGATGATATTCCATGTAGCGATGCACAAATCTTTGAGCAGCCACGGACACAAGAGGTGGACGATGATGAGACACAATTGCCGGAAAGTCAGGAGGAGGAGCAGGGTGCGGATGTGGAAGACGAGGTGGTGGATGACATAGTGACTGACCCAACCTGGCAGGAGGACATGCAGAGCGAGAACAGCAGCACACATGGGGAAGGAGGCATATCACCCCAACAGGCAGGAAGAAGCAGTGTGTTGGCCGCAGACAGAAGGTGTGCATCCGTTCCCCATAACAGCAGCAGGACGGAAGTTGCTATTCCAACTGTTAGATCTTCACGAATCTGGTTATTTTTTAAAGACTCTGCCGATAACCCCAAACAGGCCATTTGCAGCACTTGCCATGCCCGCATCAGCAGGGGTTGCAAAACTACCAGCCTGACCACCACCAGCATGATTGGGCACATGGCAGCAAAGCACCCGAATTTGTGGGCCAAACCCCAGGCTCCAGGAACACTATCTGCAGGTGACAACACTGGTTCTTCCACTGTTTTGTGTAAAAGCTTGCATGTGAAGATGACTTGGGCCCTACACCTGTTGTTACTCACAGTCAACCAGCACTATCATCAAGCCCGTCCACGTCCTTGTCTCAGCGCAGCCTTCAGTTGTCTATACACCAGTCATTGGAAAGCAAGCAGAAATATTCATCCAATGCCCACAGGCCACAGTACTTACTTTGCACATTTCTTGACTGCTTGCGCTCGAAATGTTGCCTTTTCGGCTCGTTGAGACGGAAGCTTTCCTCAACCTTATGGCGACAGCCATCCCAAGGTACTCGGTCCAAGTCACCACTATTTCTCCCATTGTGCAGTACCGGCATTACAACAGCATGTGGACACTTGGACAAGTGCCTGTGGGCAGGGATGGTACATCTTACTGACGGCACACTGTGTTAACATAGTGGAAGCCGGGACCCAGTCGAACCTTGGGCTGGAACACATCCTCCCCATTCCGAGGATTGCGGGTCCTACGTCAATCAGGGTTGCCCCCACAGTCTACAGCTCCTGCACCTCCTCTTCGTCCTCCTCCTCCTCTTCTTCATCCTCCATCTCAGAAATAAATACATCAGTCCGAAGCTGGAAGTACTGCAGCACTGCCTCAGCCAAGCGGCAACAGGCTATGCTGAAGCTAATCTGCATAGGTGACAAACCGCACAATGCAGAAGAGTTGTGGACAGCGCTGAAAGAGCAGTCAGATACTTGGTTGATACCGCTGAACCTACAGCCAGGCATTGTCGAGTGTGACAATGGCCGGAACCTGGTGGCGGCACTGAGGCAAGGTGAGCTAACACAAGTACCTTGCTTTGCCCATGTGCTTAACCTGGTGGTTTAATGTTTTCTAAAATGCTACCCGGAGATGCCGGATCTGCTAGTAAAAGTACGTCATCTGTCTGCCCATTTTAGCAAGTCAGCTACTGCTTCAGCCATCCTTGCCGTGCTTCAGCAGCTTTTGCAACTTCCGAGTCACCGACTGGTGTGTGATTTCCCCACGCATTGGAACTCTACACTGCATATGTTGGAAAGGATTTGTGAGCAGAAGAGGGCAGTTGTTGACTACCAGCATCAACAAGGCTGTCGATATGCAGTTCAGACTCCACACATAAGACCTCAGGAGTGGACATGGATGTCAGACATATGTACCATCCACCAGAACTTTGAGGACTGCACTAAGATGGTGAGCGGCGATGATGCCATAATTAGCGTCACCATCATGCTTCTCAGCATTCTTAAAACCTTTCTTCTCACAATTAAAGATGATACATTGCAGGCAGAGCAGGAGGACACGGAGCAAGGAGCCATACAGGGTGATTACACTCAGTCTAGCCTTATGTCATTGCAACGTGGATTGGTAGACAATGAAGAGGAGGAAGAACAGGAGCTACTTTTATGCGCTGTAGACGGTACTACAAGCACAGCTGTCATACCGTCTGTTCACCAGGGATGGCCTGAGGACAGGGAGGAGGAGTATGAGGATAAGGAGGAGGAGGACACCAAGGTCAGTCGTCCTGTTGGTGAGGACATGAAAGGCATGCCTGTTAGTAGACTGGCATGCATGGCTGACTTTATGTTGCGCTGCGTTTCCCGTGACCCTCGCATTAAGACATTTTTCGGTGACACTCATTGCTGGTTGGTGACACTTTTAGACCCACGCTACAAGGGAAATTTTCAGTCTCTTATTCCAGAGACAGAGAGGGGTCTAAAAATGATGCATTACCATAGGGCCCTTGTATCGGAATTAGTGAAAAAATTCCCATTTGAGAACGCTGGCAGCAGACGGCAGAGTTTGCTGTACAACCAAGGAGTCCAAGTGAGAGACACAGAAGTACAATTCAGGTCAGGCAGGGGAACAATGGCAAATTCCTGGGAAAATTTTGTCAGAACCTCCCATCGTGCCGCCACAGAGGCAAGGAGTGCTGTCAATGTTTGGGAAGATGGTGAGGGAGTACCTTGCAGATCGTACAAACGTCCTCTGGGATTCCTCTGTGCATTTTAATTATTGGGTATCTAAGCTGGACAAGTAGCATGAACTGGATCTCTATGCCTTGGAGGTCCTGGTCTGCCCTGCTGCTAGCATTCTGTCAGAGCGGGTTTTTAGTGCCGCTGGGGGAATTATAACAGATAAGCGCATCCGCCTGTCAACTGACAATGCTGACAGGCTTACTCTTATCAAAATGAACAAGGGCTGAATTGGGCAAGACTTCTGTACACCGCCAAATATAAACACTGAAATATAACCTTAAAGGCATTGCCTTTTTTGTGGAGGTGTATTCTCACGCACCTCTTCACAACTACACATGGGTATCCGCTGCCTGAGTTGGTATGTTTGCTGTTAGCCTCCTCCTTATCCTCTTCATTCAAAATCAGTATAACACCAGGGCGAAAGAATTGCGCGATGCAAAAGTAACTCAATTTTTGGCAAGGGTATTATATAATATTTCTATTTATATCATTGTCTCTGAGCTGTTGCTAGGGACAAACATATCTCGTCGAGCACATTCTGGCTTCATATCTATGAACCTGTGTTTGCCCTCCCTTTTGTTATTTTCTTTCATACGTGGCTTCACATTTGTAATTTAGTTGTTTAATTTCAGTATGATTTCTCATTATGTCTCCTCATTGTCCAAGGCCACATGACCAGGGTTAATGTGTTCTGTACGGTTATAGGCCGGTGAATTTTGGGCAAGGGGGGCTGAGATGGCAATAGTTTATTCATTAAAAAAGGTACCCCCATTGGGCAAATGCTTGTCAGCCTATGCACTCCATTACAAGTCTCATAGTCCCACACCCCTACATTGGGCCTACTTCTTAACTCGGTTTCCTGCAAAGTCTCTTTCTTATCTACGACAACATGACCTGGTGAACGTGTTCTGTACTGTTATAGGCCGTTGAATTTTGGGCAAGGTGGGCTGTGATGGCAATAGTTTATTTGTTAATAAAGGTACCACCCATTGGGGAAATGCTTGTCAGCCTATGCACTCCATTACAAGTCTCATAGACCCACACCCCTACATTGTGCCTACTTCTTAACTCGGTTTCCTGGAATGTCTCTTCCTTATCTCCGACAACATGACCAGGGTGAACGTGTTCTGCACTGTAATAGGCCGGTGAATATTGGGCAAGGGGGGCTGTGATGACAATAGTATATTTTTAAAAAAGGTACCCCCATTGGGCAATTGCTTGTCAGGCCATGCACTCCATTACAAGGCTCAGAGACCCACACCCCTACATTGTGCCTACTTTTTAAATTGTTTTCCTGCAATGGCTCTACCTTATCTCTGGCTACATGACATGGGTGAATGTGTTCTGTACTGTTATAGACCGGTGAATTTTGGGCAAGGGAGGCTGTGATGGCAAGAGTATATTTTTAAAAAAGGTGCACCCCATTGAGCAAATGCTTGTCAAGCCATGCACTCCATTACAAGTCTCAGAGACCCACACCCCTACATTGAGCCTACTTTATAACTCGGTTTCCTGCAATGTTTCTACCTTATCTCAGAATACATGACCTGGGTGAACGTGTTCTGTACTGTTATAGGCTGGTGAATTTTGGGCAAGGGGTGTGATGGCAATAGTATATTTTTAAAAAAGGTACCCCGCCATTGGTGAAACCACATCCTTGTTGGCAAAGACTTCATAACATTTGTGTACCTTAAAGAGCTCACTTCAAAATCTCCTTTTTCTGTTGCCTGGTTGCTCACATTGGACAGAATACACTTCATATAAATTTGATAAAGCAATGCTGTTAGTTTGGCTCAGAAGTTCATTACAAATATTTCTTTGTCCACTATTTTTGTTTCTCTCCTTGAGAGCCATAACTTTGGCTGCATCAAATGGTAAGAGTTCAATACAAAAAAGTGATGGCTGAATGCTTGTAGATGCAGAGGACTTAATCAATTTTTGAAGCGATAACTTCTATGAGTGAGACTGCATATTCCTTCTTTACTGGATTATAAACTGGAAGATAAAAAATGATCTTATTATCTCTAAATTACTTTGTTGAAAGCCTCTGTGATCATCTATGGTGTCTCCAATATTCACTCCACAGCTGAAAGGAACAGTTAGGGAAAATTTAGCATGGTCACAGTTATGTTTTTGAACATCTTCACATTTGTGCACTTCTCTCTTGTATTTCAGGAATACATAGTAGCAGCTGTTTTTTACATTTATTGCCTGTAGATCCTGGGAACGTTGATTGTAATGATTCTCCCGAGTACTAAATGGGTTGAGCTTCTGTTTTTCTTGAAAGGCTGAATAAACATATGATCGCTGTTGATCGTCATATTCTCCTGAAAATAATTCTTCATAGAGTGTCCCATCATACCATAAAAAATTACGAAATGTTTGTCATCCAACAATATATTGCATCCTGCTCTTAACTTATTGTCGGGTTTCCATAACCATTTGCAATAACAGGAAGGCTTTGACAGCTTGAGGTTTCAGGGTACACTTTAAAAATGTTTTTTGATTTTTTTAAACTGTCTCCTGTCCACAATCACATTATTCAGACTGCATTGTTGCTTCATCTCAAGAGCTTTAATGAAAGCATCCATAATTTTCTTGCATATTAGTTTAGAGATTTGCTACGATTTTAAGGAATCTGTATCACTATTTTTTGGCCCAATTTAGGTGTTTTATTTTGGCAACAGTTCTGAAGTGTTATCAAATTTTCTTGGAACAGATGCTGATTCTTTGCTTCTTTTTCCTTACAGGCAGTCCAATTTTTGACAAAGGTGTCTATGATGCCTAGAGTGTAGTATTTAAAAATGTGTACCCACCATTGGGAAATGGTGGACAGCCCACGCACGGCATGTATGGGCATTATAAGTCTAAGAGATCCAGTCCTTTACCTTGAGCACATTATTTACTGAGCCCTTTTCAATATCTATCTCTTATCTGCGACTACCTGACCATGGTAAACGTGTTCTGTGCTGTTTATGGAAGAACAATTTGGGGCAAGGGTGTCTATGTTTGCAATAATATTTTTTGTACAAAGTTCCCCACCATGGGGAAATGTTTGTCATACATTGCGTGTATGGGCATTACTAGTCTAGGAGACCCGGTCCCTTACATTTGGTCTACTTGTTACTGAGGCCTTCATCACTGTCTCCTCCTTAACAGCCAATAGATGACCAGGGTGAACGTGTTCTGTGCTGTTATAGGCTGTACAATTTTGGGCAAGTGTGTCTGTGATTACAAGAGTATATTTTTAACAAAGGTACCCCCCATGTGTAAACCACATCCTGGTTTGCAAATACTTCAGAAGATTTGCATGCTTTAAAGACTTCTTTCTTTCTAGGATAATAAACAGGAATAATAATAAATGCTCTTTTTTAAGTTATTTTTTGAAAGGATGTCAGATCATCTATTGTGTCTCGAATATTTACTACTCAGCAGAACGGAACAGTTATGGAACATAGAGCATGGTCACAGTTATGTTTTAGAACATCTTCACATTCTTTCAGTTCTCTCTTTTATTTCCGGAATACATAGTAGCAGCTAGTTTTAACATTACTTACCTATAGATACTGGTCAAGAACATTGTCATGATTATCCAGAGTACTCAATGGGTTAAGCTTTATTTTTTCGAGAAAGGCTGAATAAAGATATGATTGCTGTTAATAGTGTAGAGCGAATATACAAATGGCTATTTTTAATCCGTATTGAAATATACAGAATGCAGACAATTACATAACTGCATTTCTGGTCAAACGTTTACAGATGTGACAGACAATGCTCATAGTGACACAATCTTGAGAAATGTTTGTTTATTCACTTCACAAACATTTCTAAGATTCTATATGTTTGTTTTTTGTCATTATAAAACATTAAGGTTTACTTAACCTCTGTCTGTGGTGGTGTTATGTAAATTCTTGTAGCTTTTATATTCTAAGTGTTAATGGCCCCTCGTCTGATGACTCCATGATATCTCAGTTTCATCCGACCTTGAAAAATGGCCACTTGAAGGGCTGGGTAAAACTAAAGTTGCTAAATAGTGTAAATCACTATATAAGACCAGAGAAACATGACTAAGACAGAAGCAAAAACTGGGGTACCTGTACATGTACAGTGTGTTCATACCTGCATAATTGAGGACGACCATGCAGTGTAGTGAATCTCCCAGGGATTCTCTGTCTTAGTGTTGCTTCTCTGATATTCCAGACGGATGATGTTTAAAGCCTCTTGGTGATTATGTAAGTATACTGTATGTAGTTAATCTTTATATATACTTAATGATATGTATTTAATCCTTATATGAACTTAACCTTTGTATGTTAAAATATACCAAAGTGTACGCACTCATACTATTCAATCATACTATTCCTTGAATTTTGAACTTTGAAATAAAATTGCATTATATTGCAAGTATTAGCCTTCTTTAAAGCCATATCTGAACCTTAGTGTTAAAAACTTGGCAAATCAAATAGCCAAATTCTCCAGTAAATAATTCTGCAAAGCGGGAACCAACATACCATTAAAAAATACAAAAAGTTGATCGTCCTTCAGTGTAGTGCATCCTGCTCTCAACATATTGTCAGGATTCTATTACCATTTGAAAACCAATAAATGGTTTGACAGCTTGAGGTTTCATGGAACACTATTTTTTAAAAAAAATTTAAACTAACAGTCTCCTGTCTCCAATCAGGTCATTCAAACTGCATTGTTGATTATTCTCAAAAGCTTAGCTTAACGGTTTGTTTTTCCCTATATGGGATGTGACTGTTATTCATGCCTAGCAATTGCTAAATAATAAGTAGTATAGCATTGGCTACTGAGCTAATAGACTGTATCACCTGATCTTTCTGGGTAAAAATATAGCTATTCTAATTTAGGCTTTATTCATTATTACAGCAGTATGAGATGTGTCCTACGGAATTGAACTTCCCTCATGTGTTTTTAATTTTGTATCTAGTACCTTTCTAAATAGTTTATGAGGTTGAACATTGTTAAATACATTTTCTAATAAAGGATTGCATTTTATACCATTCGGTGGTTGTGTCAGTGCATTGTCTTCCACTATTTTGTATCATATTATATGCTGTGGAATATATACCCCTGGTGGGTAATTAATAGTGGGCATTTCATGTAATTATATATTGATATATATATTGGGTTAGTACGGTGACAGGCAAGTGAGATCTACCTGATGTAAATAAGATACATATATATTTCCATCACAATCCCCCCTTAGATACCACTTGCCCTAAAACCTGCTCCTGTCCCAAAGCGCTGCAACTCTTTTGTGCTGCCGGTGGGCTGACACACGCCTAGTACATGCCCCCCCACCGATGCAGTCTTTTCACAAATGGGCGGTCAAGAGGACTGTCCCTGACGGGGGTTCATAAACTTTGCAATCATAGTCTCTTTATTCAACTGCATGCTCAGAAAAAGGTGTGTTTTCTTCATCAGGTAGGTCATCTGTCTGGTCCGGCGGGGGCATCCACAACATCATTCTGGCTTAGGAGTATCTTCTGGTAAGGGTCCTTCATTGCAATGCGATACCTGGATCCAAGCAGGCTTTCCCTCTAGTGTCCCAGAGGTTGGTGTCATCTGGGGCACTTGGCAAGGACTATCAAATCTGGGATCGAGTGTTCTCCTTTCCAACTTTTTTTACCAACACCCCGTCTCCTGGCTTCAAGGAGTGTGTACCGGACACTGAGTCTGGATCTGGCAGTGAAGAGAAAAACTCGAGAATGGACATTAGTTTTTGATCAATTCAATTACATGAGCAAACAAGATATCATTTTGCATAGTCAGCTGCTGAGGGAAGAATGCACCTAACTTGGGACTAGACCCAAACAAAGTTTCATATGGTGACAGCTTTTCTAGGACTCTGGGAGTGTGCCTTATGCTAAATAGTGCAATTGGGAGTGTGTCATTTAGCTTTTCTACTTTCTTACTGCTTTTGGGGGTGGTATGGAATGTGTAGGCCTAAATCTGACCCGACTGCTAACCAGATCTCTTGTGTCAGATTTGTTGTGAATGTGGGTCCCTGATCACTCTCTATCACTTCTGGAACCCCATATCTGCACACTATTTTCTGAAAGTAGCTTCTTTGCAGTAGTCTTTGCTGACTTGGAAGGCTTCTGTCCATCTTGAAAACACTCCTTTGACCACAATGGCGTATTCGAATCCTCCACTTGGCGACATCTGGATGTGGTCTATCTGGATCCTCTGGGGCTGGTAGAGTGGTCTTGCCAGATGAGGTGAGAGGCTTTTTCCACACTTCCAGGCTTGCATTTGCCGCAGGTCAGACAGCTACTGGTGAACTTGGCTGTTAGGGTGGAGATCCCTGGAGCGAGCCAGTAAGCACCAATCGGATCATTCATCTGTGTCTTTGATCTGTGGGTGGGTCCATGTGCCCATTGGACCACCCTAGGGTGCATACTTTGTGGTAGGCAGTCTTTGGGGTCCATTGTAGATAACCTTCCTTCTTCACGTGTTGCTTCTTTTGCATTCAGCTCTCCTTTGGAGCTTGGTCTTGCAACTTCTTGAGCAGATCCCAGGATGTCTTTTTGTCAGGTTTCTTATCTTCAGTCGTCATGTAGTAGCCGTCCGGCTCTACGACCTCTCCCACTTCTCCATGTTGTCTTCCTTTGGCCGCTTCCTCGGCTGCCATGTCCGCCATGTTATTGCCTCATGCCTCTTCTGCTCTCAATTTGATTTTTAAAATTGCCACCATTTTGGAAGTTGGAGTACACCCAGCACGTCCTTGAAGGATTCATGATGCTTTACGGTTGTCCCGCTTGCTGTGATGAAGTCCCTTGCAGCCCAGATGGGCCCAAAGTCGTGTGCTATGCCATGCGAGCACCTGTAGTCAGTGTAGATGTTTGCAGTCTTGCCTTCTGCCAACTGGCAGGCCTTCGTCAGCGCTATCAGTTCTGCTTCCTGGGCTGACAGGCTAGGTGACAGACTTCTGGAGCACAGGATTTCTTGATTGCTGGTCACTGCACTTCCAGTGTGGAATCTTCTTCATCATCTGCAAATCTAGAGCCATCCAAGTAGAGGATAAATTCTGTAAATTTTGTTCTGAAAAGTCCGTATCCCCCCTTGGGAGTGGGAGTAGAGTGACTGGGTTGAGGACTGTAGGTCTGGAGATGGTGACATTGTGAGACAAAAGCGATAGAGGCGAAGATGCCTGGCAGTGGGGAGATTATTTGGTTGAGCAGTCTTGTCCAGGAAGGTGTGTGCTGCAGATACTGCCATCAGGCAGGAGGGTGCTCCTCTTGCAACTGGATCCAAGCGGGCTGAAAAGCAGCCTAAGAGTCTCTGTTTTCCCCCATGAATCTGTGTCAGGACTCCAGTAGCATGATCTTCTTTCTTCCATCAGGTAGAGACGGAAAGGCTTCTCGTAGTCAGGTAGGCCTGGTATTGGCGCTGAGACTGTGGAGTCCTTCCAATTTCCTGAATGAGTTGAAGGCTGCGTCCAACAGAAGGAGCGGGATTGCGTTAATGCAAGCGCACAGAGGCTGTGTTAGTACTTAGGCACCGGGGATCCAGGTTCTGCAATACGATACTAGACCAAGGAAGGCCTGCAGCATCTTCGGAGTTGTTGGGGGAGCCATCTTCTCCACAGTGGCCTTCCAGTCATTTGTCAGGTGTTTCGTCTGGTGGGCAATACAGTGTCCCAGGAATGTAACTTGCTTCTGACACCACTGGACTTTGTTCTTCCAGACCTTGCATTGCTGTTCCTGCAGGTAGCGTAGGAGAGACAAGGAATGGGCTGTGCAGGTATCGATGTCAACCACACAAAAGAGAAGGTCATCCACGTGTTGTAGAAGGGTGACTCCGGCATATTCTGCAATCCAGTTGACGAGGACGGAGGACATTGTTGAATTTTGAAGGGCTGTTCTGAGCACCTTGGGGCAACACTGTCCATATGCACTGCACTGGTGCGTGAAGGCAAACAGATCATCCAGGTGGAGGGGAACATTGAAGAAGGTGCTGGGCAGGTTGACCATGGTGAATACTGTTGCTGTGGCTGGCACATTTGGGAGCAAAGTGTGCGGGTTCAGCACAGTTGGGGTTTCAAATACCGTAGCCTCTTACACGGCCTTCATGCCTTGCACCATTCTGAACTCGGTTGGTTCTCCTTTTACAGTCTTTTTCTTCACTGTGGAAAGCTGGGATTGATTCCGATGGGCGAGGCAGCCCAGTCTGGCCTTGTCCTTCATTATGCAGCAGGGGACTCCCATCTCCTGGCACAGAGCTGGGAGGAAAACAAGCCATCTACTAGGATCCACATCATGAGAGATGACGACCAACTGGCTTTTTTGTTCTCCACCAAGGCAGTCACTGTGTTAACACCTGCTCTGATCACAGGGGGTCTTCTTGTTGGGACGTCTCCTTCACCGGCTGCTTTTTTCTTAGCACGTGCCATCTATTGCTTCTTTTTCTCCAGCTCGGTCTCAGGTCAGTATTTGTGCACCAGTTTGAAGAGCTGAGTGGCCTTTTTTCCGGTCCAGGGCTGGGTGAACTGGTTGATTGCAGGGGGCACCTTCTGGTGCTTGCACAAGATGGACCTCTGGCGTTGGAGCCGGATGTGGTGCTGCCATTCCGTGAAGCGAGTGGGGTCCTTCTTGAGTTGAATTTCCTGGCCAATGCCAAAGCTCTTAGGTCATCTTAGGCGGGTTCACTTAGACCTTCAGTTGGTCAGAGACATCTTGACTCTGGGTGATGGAGTGGCTTTCTGGTACTATGTCCAGCACCTCCTGTGATAGGTCTGCAGTGGTTGTTTGAGGTTCCGGTTTCTTTTTGGGTCAGGGGTGAAGAAAGTGTCATGGTCCCATCTTCCTGGAACACTCTGGTCGCTTTCAGCTTCTGCAGTTGGTCCACTCCCAACAAGTTGAGGGTGCAGGTCTTTGACACAACAAACTGGGACAGGATGGAGTGTTATGGCTGAGTCCACACGCTCAAGGGCTTCATAACCTGGAAACATCTGACTTGACCATAAATCCCCATGCAGGACACAGAAGATTCTGATAGACAGGTGAGGTTGCGGAGTTCCACAAGAAAAGATCTGACAATGCCATCCACTCTCAGGGTATTGGTCCCACTGGTGGGGTTCCCTGTGGACCTGGCGTGCTCCTGTCCTATCTTCACTGCTTTCTGTATTTCTTCTTTGACCTGTTCTTCTGGGCGAAGTCGGTGTTCTGCACTGGTTCCGGAAATGGCCAAACTCACCACGGTTGTAACACTGGACATCCCCTCTGTCCCTGGGGGACTCAATACATTTTGCTACTGCGAGCAGGGTATCCATTGCTATTGACGTGTACTCAGGCCTGGCTACTACCAGTGGTTTCCTGATTGGTTCTCTCAGTCAATGCACAAAGGCCTGTGCCAACATCCGTCTGTGTGTCTGATCATGGGTAATGAGGCCCAAATCTTGAAACATTTGCATCACTCTGTCATGGAACTTCTCTACAGACTCTGTCTGGTCTTGGCTCGTGACATGTAGGCTGAGAGCTTGTCCTGTCAGTCTGCTTTTGGCCCATTCTCTGAGCTGTTCAATTAGCTTTGGTCGTGACTCCCAGGCATACACATCTAATTCTGCTGGAATGCATCACCTGCTTTTATTTCCATTACGGCCCAGAGATCAATCCAGGCTGCTGCATACGTTCGCTGGATCTGCTGCATTTTTTGGCAAAATGGCATGGGGTGTGTCCCAGGGTCTGGCAGCATACTGATCACGTGGCTTTGGATGAAGGGCTCATGGGATGGTGCCTCTACCTGTCCCTGCCCTATTGATGCTTGTGAGTTTTCTTCCCTAGTATTGGGCAGCATGTATGATGTTGCGTCTTCATCTTCATCAGATGAGAAGTGACATGGTGTGCTTGGTGGATACACTGGATCAGTGTCATAGTTCCATGCTGGCAGCTCTGCTCGGTACTGAGGTTCCTTATTTGTGTCTGTAGCTACACTTTCCCCCTGTGAAGCCCGAGCTGTGGGCTCTGCTAGCTGTGGTATCTGGGGGCTACCTGCGGTGTTTTGTGTAGGGAGATTTGCACTTTCTTCTCCTGATATTATAGCTGGCAATGTTTGTACTGTGCTTGGGATAGACAGGGTGGCCTGTGCTGGAGGCACTGAGTACAGAGACATCACATTGTCTTGATTGGGCGTTGACCCAGTTGATAACGAAGGAGAAAAAAGGGGAAGAGAAGGGAGGTGTGAGGGAGAAGGAGTGGGGTGTGTGGTGGAGGAGGAGGAAAGAGGAGGGAGAGAAGAAAGTGAAGAAGGAGAGAGAGAGAGAGATGGAGGGGAAAGAGAAGAAAGTGAAGGAGGAGAGAGAGAGAAAGATGAAGGGGAGGGAGAGAAAGATGGAGGGGGAGAAGTAGAAGAAGAAGAAGGTTTGAGAGAATGGGAAGAAGAAGAAATAGAAGGAGAGAGAGATTTGAGAGATAGAGAGGAAGAAATAGAAGAAGAAGACGGAGAAGATGGATGGGTCAGAGATGTGAGGGAGGGGAAAAAAGGAATGATAGGGAAAGAGGGATAGAGAGGAATGGCAGCGAGGGAAGAGGAGAGAAGCCTGAAGAAAAAGGAGAAAGGGACTGAGAGAAGAAAGAGGAGAGGGTGTCCCCACTGCCCAGCTTGAGAGAGGACCGTTGAAACAAAAATGCCTTCTCCCTGTAGGGAGAGGCGGGGAGCGTTTTTCTCTGCGCAAGGCTCTTTATTCAATGAGAGCAGACTACACCTGTCCCGTGTCTCCACAGGATGGACATCTGATGTGTGAGACTCTAAATTCTGCTCTTGTGACATGTCCGTGATCATTTCCTCACAGATGATTTCAATGCTTCTTTAACACCTTTTCAATCTTATTCACATAAAAATCACTTCCTGGTCCGTTCAAATAACTTGCTGTACCTTCTACACGATGCAAGACCACCACTGCTCTTTTCTAGCAGACGGCAATCTAGAAACAAACTTCCCTTTTCCTTTCAAAACAGTTATTCATTCCGCAGCGTAAAGTCTGCTCTTCCATTGGATTCTCACATATTCTGACCTTCTATTCACATGCTTAGCGTACTGTGTTCATTCCAAAAACCTATTCAACAAAGGTGATTAAAAATTCACAAAATGGTTGGAGAAAAGAAGAAAAGAAAACTCTAAAAAAGTTGATTAGAAAAATCTCTCCAAAATTATGTAAAAATTTACTTTAAAAGAAAAACTTTAAAAACAAAAGTTAGATTTAAAAAGAAAAAAAAAAGCCCTACACAGTTTAGCAAAAACTCTAGGAAAAAGATTGACCAAAATAAAACCCAAAAGTAAAAAGGTTGATTAAAAAGGGGAGGGAAAAAACTCATTAATAATAAAACTCTAAGAACAGTAAGGTTGACAAGAAGAAAAAACCCTTGTTACTAAAACAGCTACCGTATATACTCGAGTATAAGCCGACCCGAGTATAAGCCGACCCCCTAATTTTGCCACAAAAAACTGGGAAAACTAACTGACTCGAGTATAAGCCTAGGGTGGAAAATGAGATTATGCCCTATATGCTGCCCCATGTATTGTGCCTCCATAGATACTTCATAGATTGTGCCCCCATATATGATCCATAGATTATGCCCCCATAGATGCTCCACAGATTGTGCCCCATATATGATCCATAGATTATGCCCCCATAGATGCTCCATAGATTGTGCCCCCATATATGATCCATAGATTATGCCCCCATAGATGCTCCATAGATTGTGCCCCCATAGATGATCCATAGATTATGCCCCCATAGATGCTCCATAGATAATGCCCCATAGATTATGCCCCCATAGATTATTCCCCCATAGATGCTCCATAGATTATGCCCCCATAGATTATGCCCCCATATATGATCCATAGATTATGCCCCCATAGATTATGCCCCCATAGATTATGCCCCCATAGATTATGCCCCCATAGATGCTCCATAGTATAGGCCTCAATTGCTGCTGCAACCGAAAAAAAAAAAAAAAGACATACTCACCTCTCATCACTGGGGGCCAGGTGCCGGTGTCCTGAGCAGGTGGGGACACCGGCGCGCTATGGGGGACAGGTGCCGGTGTCACCGCTTGCTCAGGGCCCCGGCACCTGAGACATTTACCTGTCACCGCTGCTCGCCGCCGTCTTCCGGGTCCTCCAGCAGTCAATGATCAGGCAGAGGGCGCTGCGCAGAGTAACTACGTCATCGCGCCCTCTGCCTGATCATCGCAGCAAGAGGACCCGAGGACACAGCGGAACGGGACAGGTAAATATCGCTTATACTTACCCCTCCGTCGGCGCGTCTCTGCCCTGCTCTTCTCCCACGGTCCCGGTGCCTGTGTTCAGTGGTCACGTGTTACCGCTCATTAAAGTCATGAATATTTTATTTGCATGTTCATGACTTTAATGAGCGGTAACACTGATGGCTGAATACTGGCGCCGGGACCGTGGGAGAAGAGCAGGGGCTGCAGAGACCAGGCCGGCGGAGGGGTAAGTATACAGGACAGCTGGGCTCCCCCTCCTCCGCCGACCCCCTGGTATATGACTCGAATATAAGCCGAGAGGGGGACTTTCAGCCCTAAAAAATGAGCTGAAAATCTCGGCTTATATTCGAGTATATACGGTAATTAAAAACAGAAAAGAAGTGGAAAAACTGATTGGTAAAATGATTGATAAAAACAAAAAGAAAAATACTTTTAAGACTTTTTTCTGCATTGAAAAAAAAAACATTCAGAGAGAGATGAATGCAGACATAAACAACTTCCTCTTTTTTCCTTTCACTGCTGCTGGCACTTCCCCCCCTCCCTTATCTCTCTGCTTGCTTGTGTCACTGGAATCACGTATCAAAAAAAAAGTAGCATAGAGCAGGAAAAAATGGATACAGTCCAGCTTCAACTCCTCAAAACCTCTGCGCTACACCTGTGACTAGCAAACCAACTCAGATTAAAACAAAAAACAAAAAAAAACAGATCAAAAACAGATGTGACACCGTGATTAGCAGAGGGGGGTTTAAGGGGGGTTTTAGCCTGCTGCCTGCAGTGAGGAAGTTATCAACACAAAACACTTGCTGTTCTGACTGCTTAAAGCAACAGTACCTGATACAGACAGGAACACAGTACAAATAAAACAGACACCCGGGAGTATCCGAAACCCTCTTTTTTAACCTGTGACACGTACAAGCTGCTCTGGTAACTGACAAGTCACCAATTGCACTGAGCACACCGGTGATACAGGTCTATCACCCTCTGAAAACCGGTCGCCTTGGCAGTACGCCTGTCACAGGGATCCGCAATAGCCTTTCAAAGCTCTTACCACAACCACACCTGGAATATTGGGAGTGTCTCCCTCCAAATTCTGCGTGGGAATCTGCAAGAGCTTATCCAGCAATTTGGTTTTCCTGCTATAAAGTTCCCAGAAATCAGCAAGCAAAACAGTCACGGTTCCAACTTTCTCCACAAAACATGAAACAGATACACAACAGGAGCAAACACCTGATATCCCAGGGTTTTGGATAAGGGTGTGGACTTTTTACACTACCTGGGAATGCGGTGGTGACCACACCTGACCGGCAAAAGGTTTAGACCAGGACTGAGCACAGGGGACTTTCAGGTAAGATGACAGGATTTTCTTACCTTACTTATGGAGCTGCGCAGTCTCTGTCCCGTGAGCCAAGGCCATGGCCAACACCTCTGTCTCTCCGGTCAGCAGGTCCCCGTGCGTTTCGTCCACTGCCCCACGTTGGGCGCCAGATGTTATGGAAATTATGGTTAGGATAAATCTATCCCCATGTTTGCTTCTGCTGTTCCCAAATTAAATGAGTATTTTTAGAGCTCTCTGGAAATGAACACTGTCCACTCAAATGTACCAGCATAACACTCCATCAATACTATCTGCTTTATTATTATCACATAGTCTTATACATTTACAGAAAGGTGTTGGAAAGTCAATTAACATACAATTAGAAACTGCTAGATTATTGGCTGTCTGAATACAAGTATGATAAGTGTGATAAAAGGGCTGAAGTAGCAGATTTAGTGTTCTTTGCCCCAGCTTTCCTACGTGACTAGCAAAAATAGCCATCTACCCAGACCATCTGTTTTTGGTTCCTTTTTTGTGCTCTTAGAAAAAGTCCCCATGAGCTATCTCTTGCAACAGCCTGACTTATGTAGGCCAGGGGTCATGTCTTAAGCAACTGATTACAGCTAGCGTCAGCTTTGCATAGATATGTATGGTTACAGGGTTTTAGCAAGTAAGATCTGTCTGAATTCATATGGATATACATTGAATAAATGAAATATACATATATTGATATATATATATTGGGTTAGTACGGTGACAGGCAAGTGAGATCTACCTGATGTAAATAAGATACATATATATTTCCATCACAAAACAAGAATGTATCTGGTTATGTGTTGAATAAACCACTGTGAATCTTTGACATTCTCCTGGAATTTATCCTTGCAGCAGCGCGGAGTATAACTACAAACTCCCTTTGAATACATGATTCCTTCTTTCCATTTGATATACATTTATTTTTTTCTTTTTAGCAAGTGTTTAAGTTCTGTGTCATCCATCCTGGTCTCTTTAAATGCTTCCAATACTTAAATCTTTTCAGAATTGCTACTGATTGCACAGTGAGTATTTTATTTAGCAAAATCTCTCTTACTTCTTGGAAAAATATTTAGACTTGAGAGTCCTCAGTGGTTGATACCTTTTAATGGCTAACTGAAAAGATGGTAACAAATTGCAAGCTTTCGAGACTACTCAGGTCTCTTCATCAGGCAAAGACTAAAACAAAAACTGAAGAATCACATATTTATACACAAGAGGACTTGTCCTCTTGTGTATAAATATGTGATTCTTCAGTTTTTGTTTTAGTCTTTGCCTGATGAAGAGACCTGAGTAGTCTCGAAAGCTTGCAATTTGTTACCATCTTTTCAGTTAGCCATTAAAAGGTATCAACCACTGAGGACTCTCAAGTCTAAATATTTTTCTATCTACTGGCTAACACGGTACGAAGATATACATCTTTCCTATATCTTACTTCTTGGACATTTTTGTCCTTCAGAACATCCAGGGATTGGCCCTTTCCTACCCTCTTTCTGAAGTTCAACCTTAAATTCTGAGTTCTCGCTGGTCTTCCTCCTCTTGTATTCCAAAAATTGAGGATAGCATGATCAGTGCCTCCTAAATTCCGAGCTACCTTTACTTCCTCAACCATTTCCTCCCTGTTGGTAAGAATTAGGTCCAAGACGGCAAATCTTCTTGTTCTCTCTTCTACCTTTTGAAAGATAAAGTTGTTAGTGAGAGAAAATAAGAATTTTCTGGACCCATTACTTTAGCCTGAGAGAGATTCCTAAAACATTTCCAGATAGTTAAAATCTCCCAAGATCACTGTGTTGTACTTTTTTGAGAACAAAGACATCTGATGTAAAAAGAGTTCATCCATATCTTCAGTTTGTAAAGGTGGCTTATAGTAAACACCTACAATAGTGTCTTTTCTGTTCTTCTCTCCTTGTATTTTTGCAAAAACAGTTTCGACAGAGCTACCATTATCTGAAGCTTGGATCTCTGTGGAGACATATGATTTCCTAATATACAATGCAGTACCCCTCTCTTGTTAAGCCTGTTTCTTATAAATAATTCGTAGCCTTCAAGGTTTGTATTCCAATCATGTGCATCATTCCACCAAGGATGAAGTGAATCCTTCAAATTATTGACCTTTTAGCCATCAATTTTGAATTGCTATTGATAAAAGGACCAAATTTGGGTTCACTGAGCAAAATGCCCCAATTCTTCCTCAAAATTTAATAGATATCAACTTAATGATTGTTATAAGGAGTGATAAAATTAATAGTCGAGGGACGAGCTGCTGAACGTGGTCTGACACGTTCACTAAGATCGCTCTGTGCAAGGAATTGGTAAGCACATGAGACCGTTTTCCGTAGGTAACCTATGGCCTTAAATTTTGTCATGAGGTCCCTGGCTTCCGTACGAAAGTCATCCAAGCTGCTGCAATTAAGTCTCACCTGTAAGAACTGGCCTTTGGAAATTCTGTTATGGGCATGTGGTGTATGGAAACTACCATAGTGTAAAAAGTTGATAGCAGCTCACTCAGTACAATCTTCAAAACTAAGAACTCATCAGTTGATGAAGAGATGTTAGATGTAAGTGAAATATTACAAAGATTACAGTTGAGAACAGATATTAAGTTTTTTACAGTTAATCGACGAACCAGTCCATAAGAAAAGAGTGTCGTCTATATAATGAAACCAATGTAACAAATGTGTCTTGGATGATGTTAAATTTCGTACATATCTCTCCACCCACCAACCTAAAAATAGGTTAGCATAGGAGGGAGCACAGCAGGCTCCCATAACAGCACCCGAGATCTGATTATAGAGGGTTCGGTCAAAGACAAAATAGCTATTTTCAAGTACAAGTTGCAATATGTCTAAAATAAAGTAGCCTACACATCCTATCACCTGTAGTTTTTGGATCTGGGAAAAAGGAAACCGCCCATAATCCAAGGTCATGGCCGATACACATATAGGGGAATTCAACGTCCATGGTCACCAACAAGGTCTCTGGGGTGAGGAAAAGTACATCAAGCTGTGTGATCAGATGTGATGAATCACATATATATGATCTGAAGGAGAGAACCAAAGGCTTTCATATCTCCAGCACAGTTGTGTATATCTACAGCACAGTCCCCATAGTTATGTGCTTATGAACTGTCTTATAAAGATATTCCTGTTGTGATGAAGGCCATGTGATTGGCCAAAACGTCAAAGTTATTGTATACAGTGGATGACCTGTGTTAATAAAATTTGAATCAATTTTTTTGCAACAATCATGGAGTGCCAAATTTATTTTCTTCATTATCTGTGGAGTGGAATCCTATTTGTACACCCAAACATTTGGAGTGCCACGCAGCTTTTTTTTAAAATCTGAAAGGAATTTTTATGCTCTCCCTGTGTTTGCATGTATTTCCTTTTGGGTACTGAGGTTTCCTCCCACACTCCAAAGGCTGCTTTCACACATCAGGTTTTTACAATCAGGCATAATCCGTCAAAGTTTAAAAAAGACGGATCCAGTGCAGATTGTGAAAAACTGATGAGAATGATCAGGTTTTTCGACGGATCTGTCATGAACTTTTGAACCTTGAGAAATGCACTCTGAGCATGCCTGGAACAGAGAGAGAGAGACCAGAAAAAGCAATAGTTCCAGGCATGCTCAGAGTGGAAAAACGGAAACCGGTGACCGGATCCGTTTTTTTCCTGATTCAACGCCCATAAACTTCCATAGTAGCAAAAAGTCGGAAGCGCCGTACTCGGCACTGTCCGGTTTTTTGCCGCATCCAAAAAACATTGCTAGAGATGTTTTTTCAAAACGCTGGAATTAAAATTTTTGCCGGATCCGGCAAAAAACGGAAGAAACGCGCGGCCATGCGGCACAATCTGGCGATAATACAAGTAAATGAAAAAAAAGATCGGGCGGTACATTTTTCCGGATCCGTTTTTTTTTTTTAAATAGCCGGACCCTGCCTGACGGCAAAAAACTGATGTGTGAAAGTAGCCTAAGACATACTAAATAGGGAATCTAGATTGCAAGCCCCAATGGGTGCAGTGCCAATAATGTTTGTAACTCACTGTGGAATTGTTGACACTATATAAGTGAGTAAAATAAATAAAAAAGTAGTGCCGCACGTGCATGCGCATTTAGGTTTATTTAGGGGCCTTTCTGTATATTGTGTTCCATCGTAACACGTACATGCATGTTTGATACATTTCCGGCTGGCTCACTGACGTCACGCACCTGCGCACTTAGGTGCCTAGCTAATCTATTTGACCTGCACTATCCCAATGTGCATGCACATTTGGGGCCTCCAATGCTGGATGTTACATGCTCTCTCATTGATGGCATGTCTGCACACATGCAGAGTATGCGTCTCTGTATGTTGAACTCTGTCCCTGATCTGCTTCCTCGTCTTCACATATGGTGATTATTACCTTATTATTAACTGTGATAATTGTGTATATATAGTTCAAACTCTTACTAGCTTCTCCACTATTACCTCTGAGGAAGCCACAAACTTAGGTGGCGATATGCATGGGGTCTCTACTCCTCCATTGCATTTGGTCCTTATTCCCAGGTTCCACTTCTGCATGACTCTATATTTTTTGATTCCATATATTTTCTGCATGAATACTCATGCTTACAGCCTTACAAAGCACATTTGATTCTCATGTTTCTCATGGCTTTCCTTCATTTGTTTACAGGCATTAACCTTTCTGGCATTATTCATTACATTTGATCTGGTGACATATTTAGGATTTGTCTTGCTCATGCGGGCTTTATTCATCTGTTTACACAGTGCTTTAATACTTTTGATATATTTTGCATGGCTTTGCTGCATGATTCTTCATTGATATATTCATCATAACTTTATATACGTTTGACCTTCAGTCATTATTGCACATTTACTGTGGTGGATATTTTAAATTGTCCAGTGGGTTACCTTGTGGTGAATTTTGGCGGATACTTAGTTCTAACACAGACGCACCAGGTGGATTACTAATATCATAGTTATATTGCTTTTTAAATGTTTTTATCCTAATATGTAATTGTTTGTTCATGTCTTTTTCAATAAAAAAAATTCATTATTTTATTTGATGAACCCAACTATGTAGCACACTTTTTTCACATATCTATTGGCTTGGTTCCTAGTGTGTAGTTGGCTGATCCCGTATCTATTTGTAGTGCCTCAGCATTTTCCTTATTTTATTGCAATGTTGTGGCAGCTAAAGCAACATAATTCTGCCATTTCAATTTTTTTTCTTGTTATGCAGTTTACCAATCGGATTAATTTATTTTACGTTTTGATAGATCAGACATTTCTGAATGCAGCGATACCAAATACGTGTATTTTTATTTTTTTAATTGTTTTGTTTTTAATGGGCCAAAAAAAGGGGGTTGATTTCAACTTTGTATTTTTTTTGCATATTTTTAAAAGCGTTTCTTTTTTTTGCTTAATTTAATAGTTGACTTTGGAGGTGCTATACACAATAGTGCTGTTAGAGGTCGAGTTCCCGCTTCTGCACAGGGGGAATCTCGAGCCATTCCCACTGCGGTCCCCATCCGTCTCCGGCCGCAGAGGAGTCTCCTCAGCAAAGATGTCGTTCCCAGCGTCTTGCTCAGCCTAGTACTGTGCAGAGGTTTACTGCTGCCTCTCCAAGTTCTGCTATTGTGGCCAGTACTGGTCAGCGGCAAACAGACGTCTTTAGGACTAAGTCCTACGTTTCCCCTTCTGAGCATGCCCCGGGTAAGATCTCTCATTGGAGATCAGGGGTCACATGCTCAGGTACTGCAGCATCTCCTATTGGTCCGCCAGGAAGGTCCTGAAACTACATGTGTTCTGAACAGTTTCTTATTGGTCCTTTTCTGGCAGGCCCTGTAGTTGCTACTATAAAAGGGTTGTATGGCCATGCGCCCATGCGTTAGTATCAATTGCATTATGTGCTTTGTACCAGTGTGATCATGCACGCATGTGGTTAGGGCTCGGCTGAAATAAACCCCTAGAATACCGGCACCTCCGGTGAGGAGATTTGTGTGCACGTGGTTAGGGCTTAGCTGAAATAAGCCTGTAAGGTTCTATGTATATATTCCTGAAACTCAGTTTGTTCGTCAGCCATTTTACTTTCTGTCTTGCTGCAGCTATCTTGCCCTCAGTCAAAATGGAGTTTCCAGCTTGCATGTTCCCGCCCTGATTCTCTCCTTTGCTTCTTAAGCAGCCACAACTGAGCAATCAGTGCTTCAGAATCTAGCCTGCAGTGAACCTGTGACTTGACTCCTGTAAGCCTTGGACCTTGTACTCCAGCTATTCCTACTGAGGAACTCTGAAGCACTTGTGGACTCTGAACCCTGCTCTTTGAAAGACCCACGTTTGCATGGACTTACGGTAACAGAGAAGAAGATCCTGAATCTGTATTGGAGAGTGATTGCTGAGCTTGGATTACTCTGGCCTGCTGTGTCTCCTGTTTCTGTGTCTGCAAACTGTGTGACTATTTCTGCCAACTTGTATGAAGTAATACAGGACTTTTCTATATCAAACCTGTGACTCCTGTGTTTTCATCGCACCCAAGCACAAGACGCTATATGAACTGTACTACATACATTACAAGATTCTGAAGCCAAAACGTTAGTGTCTGCTGGGTCTGGAAGGCTGTGTCTGCTGTACTGTGGATATCAGACGTCCGGTTGTACTTTCTGTGATGACAGTGGTTGTGACTTCTCACAACCATTCCAGGTGAGCAATTCCCTTAAGTTTTTTCTTTTTGCAGTGTTACCACAGGTAAACACTATTGTTTTTTTTTTTTCCTTTCTTTTCTCTTTTTTGTCTGCTGTAACTCTGGATATCAGATGTCTGGTTGAAACTTTCTGTGATGATAGTGGTTGTGACTTCTCACAACCATTCCAGGTGAGCAGTTCCCTTAATTTTTTTTTTCTCTCTGCAGTGTTGCCACAGGTGAACACTATTGTTTTTTTTCTCTCCTCTTCTTCCAGTAATCCTGTCTTAAAAGATCTGGAAAATGGAGGCCCGCATAAAGGAACTTTGCGGAGTGACTGATAATATCCTTGCAGATTTGCAGAATATAAAGACCCGTTTTACAAATCTACAGGACCTCAATAATCACAATTTACAAGTGGTTGGACAGACTACCCAGGATTTGCGAGCCAGGATTGAGGTTCTAGAGGGGCGAGTCCAGGCTCCTGCAGTAGCCCCGAGTGCTGGGATTCCCAAGTTGCCCCCTTTTCGTTTTGGCGGTGAACGTGAGAAATTCAGGGGATTTATTAATCAATGCAATCTTTTTTTTTCTGCACATGCTTCACAATTTCCCACTGAACGATCTAAGGTGCTTACTATAATTATGTTGCTTACCAACAAGGCTTTAATGTGGGCAAACCCTCTGATTGAGACTGAGGATGATTGTTTGAATCACCTTGATGATTTTATTTCAGCCATGGGGCAGGTGTTTGATGACCCCAATCGAGGTGCAACAGCTGAAGCAGCCATGTTAGCTTTGCGCCAAGGTAAGCACTCGGTAGCTGAATATGCCTTGGATTTCAGGAGATGGGCCCTTGATACCACCTGGGACAGTTCCGCCAAAAAATCTATTTTTCGAAAGGGGTTATCTCCACTGATTAAGGATGAACTTGCTCGTGCCGACCCTCCCACTGCGTTAGGTGACTTTATTAACTATTGTATCCGTATTGATACTCGTCTGACTGAACGCAGGCAAGAGAGATGGTTCGAAAGCAATCGCACTAACCTTTTCCTACCTTCCTCTCCAGCTAAGGAACCTTTGAGTAGGATTACACGGGAACCTGAACCCATGCAGGTAGACTCTTTACAACGACGGGTTAGTGATGCACGCAAGGAACATCGTTTTAAGGAAAATCTATGTTTCTATTGTGGTAAGTCAGGGCACTTCATTATAAACTGCCCCAGCCGTTCTCGTAAGACTACTGCAGCACTCATTCATTGTGAGTGTTGCGAGAGGGGATCTGTCAGGTCCGAGCCTCAGGCTCCAGAGAGATCTGCAGCAACAGATCTTGATTTCTCGGACTTAAACTCCGTTACCTCTGAGGACGTTGACTGTGTAAACGCTGCCATTTTTCAAGTTTCCTCAGCGGTGTCCCAGCTGAGTTGTAAGAAAAACAATTCTCATTGCTTTCTTTCCATCAAACTCTGGGTTGACTCAGCTTGGGTGTCTAGCTCTGCTATGATCGACTCAGGGGCAAGTGGTAATATTTTATGGATGTCTCCTTTGCTCTGAAACAGGGAATACGTTCAGTGAAGAAGGCTACTCCAGTACAGATGGAAACTGTGGATGGCTCCCTGCTGACCTCTGGACCAGTGGATCAGGAAACAGAGCCTTTGAGGGTTCTTATGGGTAAAGATCATCAAGAGAAACTGTCCTTTATGCTTATCTCTTCTCCCCACTTTCCCATTATTCTAGGGCTACCATGGCTGCAGGCTCAGAATCCTACCATTAACTGGGAGACCAAGGAATTACACTTTCCAGAGAAACAGATGAGTCCAAAAGTTTCAGCTTGCTCTGTTCCTAAAGGAATCATGTCAGTCCCTGAACTACCAGCTGTATACCAGGACTATGTGGATTTATGTGACAAGAAGAACGCTGACCAGCTTCCTCCTCACCGTCCATATGATTGTCCAATTGAATTATTGCCTGGAGCAGAGATACCTTTTGGTAAGATCTACCCCCTGGCGGGGCCCGAGCTAAAGGCTTTAAAGGATTACATAGATGAAAATCTAGCCAAGGGCTTCATACGCCCCTCTTCATCTCCTGCAGGTGCACCCATCTTCTTTGTAAAGAAGAAAGATGGATCTCTGAGACCATGCGTAGACTATAGGGAACTCAATAAGGTTACTATTAGAAACCGTTATCCATTGCCTTTAATCCCTGAGTTATTGGAGAGAGTGCGACATGCCAAAATTTTTTCTAAACTAGATCTTCGTGGGGCCTATAACTTAGTCCGTATTAGACCTGGGGATGAATGGAAGACTGCATTCAGGTCACGCTATGGACACTTTGAATATCTAGTTATGCCTTTTGGTCTGAGTACCGCCCCAGCCACTTTCCAACACTTGGTGAATGACATCTTCAGGGATCTCCTAGATACATTCGTGGTCATTTATTTGGATGATATTCTAATTTTTTCTAACTCCACAGAGGAACATCATGGACATGTGAGAATGGTCTTGGAACGTCTAAGACAAAATCATCTTTACATCAAACTTGAAAAGTGTGAATTCCATAGGACCGAAATTCAATTTCTGGGGTATGTACTGTCTACACAAGGAATTAGTATGGATGGAAGCAAAACCCAAGCCATCAAGGATTGGCCAAGTCCTAGAAATGTGAAGGAGGTACAGCGCTTCATCGGGTTTGCCAACTTCTATAGACGTTTCATTAGAAATTTCTCTGAGGTAGTGTCACCTATCACTCAACTTACCCGGAAAGAGTCTAGGTTTTCCTGGACTCCCCAAGCCCAGGAAGCATTTTCCCGTCTAAAAGATAAATTTACCACTGCACCTATCCTAGTACATCCCAACCCCGAGCTTGCCTTCATAATAGAGGTGGATGCTTCAGACTGTGCCGTTGGAGCTATACTCTCTCAGAGAACAGGTGAGAAGAATGTCTTGCATCCCTGTGCCTTCTTTTCCCAGCAGTTGTCTTCGGCTGAGAGGAACTACGATGTGGGCAATAGAGAGTTGTTGGCCATTATTGCCGCCTTCAAAGAATGGAGACACCTTCTTCAGGGAGCTGCACAGCAAATAGTCGTCCTGACAGACCATCGTAACCTTGAGTTTATCAGGTCGGCTAAGTGCCTGACTCCTCGCCAGGCTCGCTGGAATCTTTTCTTAAACCAATTTAATTTTATCATCTCTTATAGACCAGGATCGCGCAATGGAAAGGCTGATGCACTCTCTAGGATTTACTCAGCAGAGACACGTCCAATTACTCCTCCTAAGACTATTCTTCCTGACTCTAGATTCCTAGGAGTAATTCATAATCAAGACCTACTTAAGGACATCAAGGAAGCATACCATGCGGATTCCTTTTTGGCACAACCCCCAAGGGACGTAAGTCTTGTCTTTAAGAATGGTGTGTGGATTCAGGGACAACGTCTGTATATTCCTGAAACAGTCAGATTAAGAGTATTGCAACTCATTCACGATTCCAAGATAGCTGGGCATAGAGGAATTCTAAAGACACAGGAATTTCTTTCTCGTTTCTTTTGGTGGCCCACTTGCAGGAAGGATGTTTTGAATTATGTCACTTCATGTGAGGTCTGTGCAAGATGCAAAACACCTCGCTCCTCACCAACTGGTCTGTTACAGCCTCTTCCCACCCCGTCCCGCCCGTGGGGATCCATTTCTATGGACTTCATTGTGGAGTTACCAACCTCTCAGGGAAGAACACCATTCTAGTGGTGGTTGACCGTCTAACAAAGGCAGCTCATTTTATCCCTTGTGTCGGCTTACCCACTGCAAAACAGACATCAGATTTGATGATTAAAGATGTGTTTCGCTTACATGGAGTACCGGATGAGGTTATTTCGGATCGAGGGGTGCAATTCACTTCTAGGTTTTGGCAAAATTTCTGTGCAGCATTGGACATTAAAGTAAACCTTTCTTCTGCTTTTCATCCCCAGACTAATGGACAGACCGAACGAACCAATCAAACCCTGGAGCAGTATCTCCGCTGCTTTATCTGCCACCTACAGGATGATTGGGTGGATCTACTTCCATTAGCTGAGTTCTCGTATAACAACTCTCAGAGTGCCTCCACTAAACAGTCTCCTTTTTACTCTAATCTAGGTTATCATCCTAACATTCTACCACGATTTCCCATAGAAACGCCTTTACCAGCAGTGGCTGAAAGAATCACGTCTTTACAGAAGAATATGGATCTTCTAAAGGAAAATCTGGAATCGGCTCAAGAAAGGTACAAGAAAGCAGCAGATAAATTTCGTAAACCTGCACCAGCTTTCAAGGTAGGAGACTTGGTCTGGCTGTCAACCAGAAATCTTAAGTTAAGGATTCCATCGTCTAAGTTGGGACATAAGTACATTGGACCCTATAAAATCAGTAAAATTATAAGTGCCGTTGCTTGTCGTCTTCAACTGCCCAGAACTATGAGAATCCACCCTGTCTTTCATGTATCCCTACTAAAGGCTGCGACACCCAATACGTTTCCTGGACGTTCCTCTCCTTGCCCTGACCCAGTGCTAGTCGATGGTCAGGAAGAATTTGTGGTGGAAAGGATTTTAGATTCCAGGTTGTATAGAAATCAGTTACAATATCTGATTAAATGGCAGGGCTACCCAGTGGAGGACAACTCATGGGAACCGGTCAATAACGTTAATGCTCCTCGCTTGCTCCGTCAGTTTCATCAGAGGTACCCACACAAGCCTGGTCTGAGGTCATCCGGAGGTTGTCCTTAAGGGGGGAGTAATGTAAGGTTCTATGTATATATTCCTGAAACTCAGTTTGTTCGTCAGCCATTTTACTTTCTGTCTTGCTGCAGCTATCTTGCCCTCAGTCAAAATGGAGTTTCCAGCTTGCATGTTCCCGCCCTGATTCTCTCCTTTGCTTCTTAAGCAGCCACAACTGAGCAATCAGTGCTTCAGAATCTAGCCTGCAGTGAACCTGTGACTTGACTCCTGTAAGCCTTGGACCTTGTACTCCAGCTATTCCTACTGAGGAACTCTGAAGCACTTGTGGACTCTGAACCCTGCTCTTTGAAAGACCCACGTTTGCATGGACTTACGGTAACAGAGAAGAAGATCCTGAATCTGTATTGGAGAGTGATTGCTGAGCTTGGATTACTCTGGCCTGCTGTGTCTCCTGTTTCTGTGTCTGCAAACTGTGTGACTATTTCTGCCAACTTGTATGAAGTAATACAGGACTTTTCTATATCAAACCTGTGACTCCTGTGTTTTCATCGCACCCAAGCACAAGACGCTATATGAACTGTACTACATACATTACAAAGCCCCTAGAATACCGGCTTCTCCGGTGAGGAGATTGCTTGATTGCGTTGTTGTCTGCATGATCACGGACTGCTATCCGCACAGCAGTTATCTGTGTATCCCTGTGGAGTTAACAGGACACAGTACCTATCTTTGCGTCTCTACCTCAGCGACTCTGTGGTGCAACAGAGTTTGCTTATACCGCCATATTGTGCCACAGTATTTATATTTGCGACTCTGTGAAGTAACAGAGTTTGCCTATACCGCCATCTTACTAGCAGCAGGCTCTGCCTGCACGGTGGACCCCGGGCTGCGAACGCACCCACTATTTATATTTATCTGGTGCGTTCCGCAGACCCTAACAGTATACTAGCGCCAGGGTCTGGCTAGTAAAATGGCGGACGACCAGTGTCTGCAGCGGTATATCCAGCAGCTGGAGGGAAGGTTGACGACTCTAGAGCGCACAACCTCAGCTGTGGATGTCACCACAGTCGCTGTTCAGGCTGCTAGTGTGGCTGCAGCCAGTTTGTCCTCTACTACCCCTGCTCCGACTTTTTTCCGCCTCCCACTTCCAGATAAGTTTACTGGTGACAGTAAACAATGTGGGGGTTTCGTCAGTCAGTGCTCCATACATTTAGAGCTCCTGGCTGCACGTTTTCCCACGGAGCGGCTGAAAGTGGGTTTTATCATATCCCTTTTGTCGGGCAGGGCATTGAAGGGGGCAACGCCGTTGTGGGAGCGCGATGATCGTGTGGTGCAGAGTGCTCCTCTATTCTTGGATACTCTGAGACAGGTCTTTTTAGGACCTCGTGTCACCCACGATACGGCTCTCCAACTGTTGGCAATCACCCAGGGTTCATCCATGGTCAGCCAGTTCGCCGTCCAATTTCGGACTCTGGTCTCTGAGCTGGAGTGGCCAGATAAAGTCCTTATACCAGTGTACTGGAGGGGACTGGCAGACCATGTGAAGGACGCCTTGTCCACCAGGGAGATTCCCGCCACACTGGAGGAGCTCATTACCATATCTACCCGAATCGACCTCCGTTTTAATGAGCGGAGGTTGGAGCGGACCCAGAGTAGGCAGAGGTTCCGGCTGGCGCCCACCTTCACCAGAACTCTTGATTCTTCTGTTCAGACACCCAATTCCCCTGAGGCCATGGTGGTTTCTCGAGCGAGACCTAAGTCTCGGGCCGCTCGAACACCTGTGTTTTGTAATGTTTGCCAACAGTTAGGGCATTATGCTAATAAATGTCCACAACGGTCGGGAAAACGACTGCGTCTAGTAACCATTGGAGGGGGTTCACTAGACACAGCAGTACACGCCTCCAAGTTGTCCTTTAAGGGGACAATCAATTTAGGCTCATCCACTATAACAGTAACGCTTTGTGTGGACTCTGGAGCTGAAGGAAATTTCATGTCCTCTACCTTCGCTCTCCGCCACTCTATACCTCTGGTGATGCTCGCCAAACCCGTGACTGTTCGAGTAGTGAATGGGTCGACACTGCCTTCACAAATAACACATCAGACCATTCCTTTCACGTTATCTATGTCCCCTTCTCATCAGGAGATTATCTCACTCCTTGTCATTCCCGAGGGAATAGACGAGATATTGTTGGGGATGCCCTGGCTCCGTTTCCATTCCCCACATATTGAGTGGATCTCTGGGAGGGTATTGGGTTGGAGTGAGTCGTGTAAAGGCAGATGTATGAGGGAATGCATTCAGGTGGCTACTACAGAGATGCCCGCAGATCTTACTTCCCTTCCCAAATACTATTGGGCCTATGCAGACGTGTTCTCCAAGAAGGCTGCGGAGATCCTTCCGCCTCACCGTCCCTATGACTGTCCTATTGACCTCTTGCCCGGAGCAGAACCTCCTCGGGGACGAGTCTATCCCCTTTCTCTCCCGGAGACGGAGGCTATGTCTCAATATATTCAGGAAAATCTGGCAAGAGGATTCATTAGGAAGTCAGTGTCACCTGCAGGGGCGGGGTTCTTCTTCGTTCAGAAGAAGAACGGAGAATTACGTCCATGCATCGATTACAGGGGTCTTAACGCCATTACCGTTAAGAATAAATACCCGTTGCCCCTGATTTCGGAGCTCTTTGATAGGCTACGGGGAGCATGGGTATTTACCAAATTAGATCTGCGAGGTGCTTATAACCTGATTGGCATCTGTGAGGGGGACGAATGGAAGATGGCTTTCAATACCAGAGATGGGCACTATGAATATCTGGTGATGCCCTTCGGGCTCTGTAATGCCCCAGCCGGCTTCCAAGACTTTGTTAACGACATCTTCCGGGATATGCTTTCCACCTCAGTAGTAGTCTATCTGGATGACATTCTCATCTTCTCCCCAGATATTGACTCCCATCGGAAAGATGTCTGCAGAGTCTTCGACCTCTTACAGGCAAATTCTCTCTACGCAAAGTTAGAGAAATGTATGTTTGAGCAGGAGTCCTTACCGTTCCTGGGCTATATCATCTCTGCTCAGGGGCTGGCTATGGATCCTGCCAAACTACAGGCGGTGATGGACTGGCAAGAACCCCATTCTCTGAAAGTGGTGAAGCACTTTATGGGGTTCATTAATTACTATCGCCAGTTCATTCCCCATTTCTCAACTTTGGTAGCTCCCTTGGTAGCCCTCACCAAGAAGGGATCAAATCCCAAATTGTGGTCAGAAGAGGTCTCCAAGGCCTTCACTTCTATTAACTCCCATTTTGCTAGTGCTCCCATCCTACATTGCCCCGATGTTGATAAGCCCTTTATTTTGAAGGTGGATGCCTCGCCCGTTGGTGCTGGAGCAGTCCTCTTCCAGAAGGATGCTCAAGGTCGGAAGCATCCTTACTTCTTCTTTTCCAAGACCTTCACACCAGCGGAGAGGAATTATTCCATCGGGGACAGGAAGTTGCTAGCAATGAAGTTGGCCTTCTCTGAGTTGAGACATCTGTTGGAGGGGGTCCGCTTTCCCTTCCAAGTTTTTACTGATCACAAAAATCTGGTTTATTTACAAACTGCCCAGCGGCTAAATTCCCATCAGGCCAGATGGTCCTAATTTTTCTCTCGCTTTCACTTCACCCTCCATTTTCTTTCGGGGGAGAAGAATATCCGGGCTGACGCTCTCTCTCGTTCCGTCGTGTCCTCCGAGGAGGAGAAGGGTGAACCGCGACTTATTGTCCCCTCTGAGAGCCTGAGAACTGTAGCTCTGGTGTCGCTAGAGTCTGTGCCGTCCGGCAAGACTTTTGTACCATCTAATTTGCAACCGGAGGTTCTCTCTTGGGCCCATTCGTCCAGGGTGGGTGGACATTTTGGGAAAAAAAGGACATCCGAGCTTCTGGCGAGGACGTACTGGTGGCCGCATATGGTCCGGGACGTTGGAGACTATATTCGGGCATGAGTCTCCTGTGCCAAAAATAAGTCCCCTCGTCAACGGCCAGCTGGATTACTTTATCCATTGCCGGTGGCAGACAGGCCCTGGGAGATGGTCGGGATGTACTTTGTGGTAGGCCTACCCAAGTCTCGTGGTTGCACTTCTCTAAAATGGTGCACTTGGTACCGCTACCTCAGTTACCTTCTGCACGGGCATTGGCGGCGCTGTTTATTAGACACATCTTCCACTTACACGGTATGCCGGACAAAATCGTCAGTGACCTGGGTCCCCAGTTTGCGTCTCGGTTCTGGAGAGAGCTTTGTCGCCTTCTCAGTATAGAATTAAATCTCTCTTCTGCCTATCATCCCGAGACAAATGGGTTGGTAGAGAGGGCCAACCAGACCTTGGTCACATATCTGCGTCATTTTGTTTCGGCCAGGCAGGATGACTGGGCATCTTTGCTACCGTGGGCGGAGTTTGTATTAAACAACGCCGTGGCTGATTCCACTGGACAAACTCCGTTCCTCCTTAATTACGGTCAGCATCCGCGGGTTCCTGTACCTATGCCCGTGTCTTCCAATGACTCCAGGGTGGCAGACTGGGCTGTGGAGGCACGAGACATTTGGGACTGCACTCAGGATGCCATTTTGGCCTCCAAGGTGAGGATGAGGTCCACCGCCAACGCACATCGGTGCCCCGCTCCGACTTTGCCCCTGGCGACTTAGTGTGGCTCTCCGCCTGTAACATCAGGCTGCGAGTAGAGTACACTAAGTTTGCACCTCGCTTCTTGGGTCCATTCAAGGTCCTCGATCAGGTCAATCCTGTGGTCTACCGTCTAGCCCTTCCGCCACGCCTGGGTATCACCGACACATTCCATGTCTCCTTCCTGAAACCCGTATACTTGTCCCGGTTTTCCGAGTCATCTGCAGGGACATCGGGTTTGTCTACGGACGACTATGAGGTGAATGCTATTCTGGGGTGCAAGGTGGTACGTGGCAAAAAGTTTTATTTGGTGGATTGGAGGGGTTTTGGAACTGAGGATAGGTCATGGGAGCCTGCTGAGCGTATTCAGGCTCCATAGTTCATTGCTGCCTTCGAGCGTAGCGAGGCCCAAGGAAGGAGGAGCCCTGGGGGGTAATGTTAGAGGTCGAGTTCCCGCTTCTGCACAGGGGGAGTCTCGAGCCATTCCTGCTGCGGTCCCCCATCCGTCTCCGGCCGTAGTGGAGTCTCCTCAGCAGAGAAGTCGGTCCCAGCGTCTTGCTCAGCCTAGTACTGTGCAGAGGTTTACTGCTGCCTCTCCAGGCTCTGCTATTGTGGCCAGTACTGGTCAGCAGCGAGCAGACGTCTTTAGGAATAAGTCCTGTGTTTCCCCTTCTGAGCATGCCCCGGGTAAGATCTCTCATTGGAGATCAGGGGTCACATGTTCAGGTACTGCAGCAGCTCCACCAGGAAGGTCCTGAAACTACATGTGTTCTAAACAGTTTCTCATTGGTCCTTTTCTGGCAGGTCCTGTAGTTGCTACTATAAAAGGGTTGTATGGCCATGCGCCCATGAGCTAGTATCAATTGCATTATGTGCTTTGGGCCAGTGTGATCATGCATGCATGTGGTTAGGGCTCGACTGAAATAAGCCCCTAAAATACCGGCACCTCCGGTGAGGAGATTTGTGTGCACGTGGTTAGGGCTTGGCTGAAATAAGCCCCTAGAATACCGGCTTCTCCGGTGAGGAGATTGCTTGATTGCGTTGTTGTCTGCATGATCACGGACTGCTATCCACACAGCAGTTATCTGTGTATCCCTGTGGAGTTAACAGGACACAGTACCTATCTTTGCGTCTCTACCTCAGCGACTCTGTGGTGCAACAGAGTTTGCTTATACCGCCATATTGTGCCACAGTATTTATATTTGCGACTCTGTGAAGTAACAGAGTTTGCCTATACCGCCATCTTACTAGCAGCAGGCTCTGCCTGCACGGTGGACCCCGGGCTGCAAATGCACGCACTATTTATATTTATCTGGTGCATTCCGCAGACCCTAACAAGTGCTTCAGGAGCTGACATTCACAAAACTATCATAATAATAGGCACATGGGTCTTCTGCAGACCTTGGGTGTCATAGCGACTCATCAGCACTCTGTATACACTTGACAGGGGTGTCAATGGCCAGGATTTGTGACACGCTGCCAGGAGGTGTGGGATGAATCCCTCTGTCAGTGAGTGGCAGTGGAATTTAACTGGTTAATAGCCAAGGGTGGAGCATCAATCCACCCATGGCTGTTAGAGGCACTTGATGGCTGATTAAATCATCCATCAAGTGCGGGGAAAGATATGGGCTTGGTGTGCTACCTACATGAAAGGCGGGGACACCACCTTTGACATACAGGAATTAGGCCAAAAGCTAAGGACCTCAAAGTTAGTATTCTCTGAAATACTACCTGTTATGTTTTGGTAGCTGAGGAGAGCAGGCAAAAACGGCAATACACCAGAGAGGAATCTATTGGATTGCAGTACCCTGACTAACCACCACAACTAAAGGCAGCCGTGGAGCGTACCTACGTTGGTCCTAGACGCCTCGTCACAGCCTGAGGGGTTAACTGCACCTAAAGATAGAAAGAGGAAAGCTATCTGCCCCAGAGCAGATCCCCAAAGAACATAGGAAGCCCCCAAACATGTAATGGCGGTTAGACAAGAGGAAATACAGACACAGACATAAAATAGTATGTGAAATCGCTGGGGCCCAATCTGCCTAGACAGAAAAGGATAGGAAGGATACTTACTGCAATCCAAAAACCCTAATAAAAAGCCAACGCTGCTAATTGCAAAAACACCTGAGATCACACGACCTCTACCACCTAAATTAGTTCTCTGGTGTAACAAAACTCAGCCGCAGCCACTGAAAAAACTGGAAAAGGCAAATGAACAAACAACAGTGGCTCCAGAGGAACCGAGTGGAGCCCAAGCCCCCCAGGGAGGGGAACCTGGCCAACCTCACAGAAATGCAGAGAAATATGCAAATGGCAAGCACAAAAACAAAAAACAGAAAATATCTTATCTGAGAGCAGGAGAAGAGGCAAGACTCAGCAAGCTTCCAAGTGAACCAGGAAACAACGTTGAGACAAGAACAATTTATCACCGGCAATCATGATGGGGGGGAACCTCCCTTATATCCAGCCAGTCTGTGATTCCTGATTGCCAATCCTCATTGAATGGTTCAGTACTGTTTGTAACCACCAGAGGGAGCTTCTGCTCAGAATTCATTTCTAAAACATTCATAACAACTACCTGTGCCACATGTACATAAGAGAGGCAGCAGGAGATTAGGGAGGTGAATAAGTGGCTCAGGAATTGGCGTAGGAAATATAAAACAAGGAGGAGTAGTTTTTTTATGTGAAATCATCACTAAAACCTATCCTATGTGATAGCCTCATATATACAGTATATGGGAGGCTAATGAAAATGTAGAGTCCCTATGGGTGGAGATAAGGGGAGGGAAAAATAATAATAAAATACTGATAGAGGTTTGCTAGAAGTCTCCAAATATAATGGAAGTGGCAGAAAATATCCTTATAAAGCAAATAATTGATGGAACAAATCAGGGAGAAGTCATTATTATTGGGGAGTTCAACTACCAATCAATGCTGGGTGCAGGGTTACACAGATTAGCCTGCATGACATGCAGGTGAGACCTAGTCAAGAAATGAAAATCAATTGCTAATAAAAGATTGATTGTATTGAAACTACAACAAACAGCCTAATGGGTAACATATCCCTGGAATTAGTCTCTCTTGCTGTATATTATGTTGCTCTTATACTTAAAAACCATCTGATAGACTCCCTTTAATCCAGCATGTAGCACAAAATGGTATCAGAAAAACTAAAGTAGACAACCCACAAGTACTGCAGGAGATAAGTACTGTGATAGACAGATCATTAATTCTAATATTCCATAATAACAGGGTATGTAATATTCAAAATTGGAAAAAAAAACTGAGCCTTGAAAGACAGGTCGATAAGTTTAACCTCTACCATGGGAATAATCTTTTAGGGTTTTCTAAGAGATGCTATCCTGGAGTGTCTCAATAAGAATAACTTCATGATCCAACATCTGCGAGTGTTTGTGAGGAATCGGTCCTGTCAAGCTAAGCTGATCAGCTTTCTATGAAAAGGTAAGTTCCAGACTTGACTAGAGTAACATTGTGGATGTTGTCTATCTGGACTTTTCAAAGGCGTTTGATACATAGCCACTAGTGTTGAGCGATACTGCTCGATATCTAAAAATATCGGATCGGAATGGTATCGCCGATATTACTAAATATCGTCGATATCCGATTCCGATACCGGAAGTCCAATGTAAGTCTATGGGAACAAAATATCGCAACTAAAAAAAACCTTTATTTCCTTGTAAACACTAAATATACACACATAGAATACATATATATATATACATGTCATTGTGACATATATATATACATATATGTATAGTTTATACACTTCTACATAGTAAAATATCCTCTGATTCAATTGCCGGGTAAAGCCGGCTTCTGTGAAAAGACAGAAGCACCCGACATGAAATGACACTTGGTGTAAAGGTGTAAATTCGTTGTAAAAAAAACTGACTTTTTTGCTACGAATTTACACCTTTAATTAACCCCTACAGGTGTGAAATTTTGCACACATAGACTGATGTAATTGTTTGTGCAAATCAGATAGCAAAGGACATGAAAAGACATGGTTAACCCTATGTACACCAAGTGTCATTTCATGTCGGGTTCTGCATTTTCACAAAAGCCTGCAATTGAATTAGCGGCTATTATACTATGTAGAAGTGTATGAACTATAAATATAAATATATATATATGTGTCACAAATTCAATGACATGTATATATATATATATATATGAAGTGTAAAATTGTTTAAAAAAAATGCGTGGGCTCCCGCCCTATTTTCGCAACCAGACAGACAAAGCCAGCGAATGGGGGCAGATAATAATAGCCCAGAGAGGGACCATTATTTTGGCCCCCCCGGCTACTAACATCTGCCCCCAGACACCCCAGAAAAGACAAATCTATAATTAGATTCGCCCTTTCTGGCACTTTGCCCGTCTATTCCCATTGCCCTGTAGCGGTGGCGAATGGGTTAATATGGGGTTAAAGCCACATTGCAATTGAAAGGTGACCTTAAGTCAGGTCAATTAGACAACTATCAATTATTAATCCTATTGCATGAAATAAAAATAAAACACACACACTTTAATTAAAAATCATTTTAATGAAATAAAGACACATGTTTTTGACCATCTTTTATTTGACTGCAAAAACCATTTCCTGTAATAAAAATAAAATAAAAAAGCAAAATTATTCTTACCTATCCCATGCACAGTCAGGTCCCACGGTGTAATCCTTCAGAAAGGGTTAATGTTTACTGCAGGGACCGCAGCTAATGCTGCAGCCTCACAGTAAACCCCAAATGAATGAGTTCCTCTCCTGGCTGACAGGAGAGGAAGTGGAAAGCTTAATTGATTGCTTTCCACTTTCACTTCAGGTCAGCCAGGGACACAATCAGTGACGTCAGAGGGAACTGATTAACAAAAATAGGGGTTCCCTTCGAATAAAAAATGGCGTCGGGTCCCCCCTATTTTTGTTAACCAGCCAGATGAAGCAGACCGCTGAGGCCTGGATTTTCAGGCTGTTAAGGAGCCAAGATCCATGGACCTTGCCAGCCTGATAATACCAGGCCACAGCAGTCTGCATATCTTGGCTGATTAACAAAAATAGGGGATCCCCTCGAAAAAAATTGGCGTGGGGTCCCCCCTATTTTTGTTAACCAGCCAGATGAAGCAGACCGCTGAGGCCTGGATTTTCAGGCTGTTAAGGAGCCAAGATCCATGGACCTTGCCAGCCTGATAATACCAGGCCACAGCAGTCTGCATATCTTGGCTGATTAACAAAAATAGGGGATCCCCTCGAAAAAAATTGGCGTGGGGTCCCCCCTATTTTTGTTAACCAGCCAGATGAAGCAGACCGCTGAGGCCTGGATTTTCAGGCTGTTAAGGAGCCAAGATCCATGGACCTTGCCAGCCTGATAATACCAGGCCACAGCAGTCTGCATATCTTGGCTGATTAACAAAAATAGGGGATCCCCTCGAAAAAAATTGGTGTGGGGTCCCCCCTATTTTTGTTAACCAGCCAGATGAAGCAGACCGCTGAGGCCTGGTTTTTCAGGCTGGTAAGGATCCAATATCCATGGACCTTGCAAGCCTGATAATACCAGGCCACAGCAGTCTGCTTAGCTTGGCTGGTTAACAAAAATAGGGGATCCCCTCGAAAAAAAAACGGCGTAGGGGTCCCCCTATTTTTGTTAACCAGCCAAGTAAAATGCAGACTGCTGCGGCCTGGTATTAAAAGACTGTCAAGGCCCATGGATTTTGGCCCTCAACAGCCTGATAATACCAGGCTACAGCAGCCCCACATTTGGCGCATCAAAAGATGTGCCAATTGTGGCACTTTACCCGGCTCTTCCCACTGCCCTGTAGCGGTGGCAAGTGGGGTAATAAGGGGTTAATGTCACCGTTGATTGCACGGTGACAATAAGCCCAGTTAATAATGGAGAGGTGTCAATAAGACACCGATCCATTATTAATCCCAAAGTTATTAAATGCATAAAAAAAAAGACAAAGCAAGAAAAAAGTATTTTAATGAAATAAAAGAGACAACACAGTTTTCATTTCTTTTATTACACTCTCATTCCTGCGACGCCATCGATCTCCTGTAAAAAAAGAAAAAAAACAAACCAACAGTATACCACCTGTCCGACGCAGTCCATAGTAACGACTGTCCCACGACGATCCAGCTCTGCTACATCGCAATGACAGGCAGAACCTGTCATCGCGACGCAGCACAGCTGATTACCTGCTTCCCCGGCGGTGACGTCATCGGACTGACTGCTTTACGGCCGGGATTACCCAGCAGTCACTGCAGTTATCGCGAGAAACTGCATGTGACCGCCGGGGAAAGATGATGGCGGCCATGAAGCAGTCCAGGCCGTGACCGCCGGAGATCTTCTGCCAGGTAAGTGCCGCTGACTCCTGACAGACCCGACCGACGGACACTGACAGTGACAGACCCGACCGACGGACACTGACAGTGACAGTGACAATCCCGATTCCGGTATCCGATATGACGAAAATATCGGTACTCGGAATCGAAAGCCCGATACAGCTAATATCGGCCGATACCCGATATTTGCAGTATCGTATCGCTCAACACTAATAGCCACATAAAATGAGAGAAATTGGACTAGGGGAAAATATATGTAACTGGGTTATCAACTGGCTCAGTAATAGGAAACATAGGGTAGTTATTAATGGAACACAATCGGATTGGACCACAGTTAACATTGGCGATACCACAGGGGTCAGTATTGGGCTTTCTTATTTCTAACATTTATTAACACCTTCATGACAAGGTCAATCTGTTTTTAATTACACTACAAACAGGAAAAACACCAGATCCTAAATTGTAAAGATTAGAATGGGGGAGCAGAGGCACTATAAGCTGCAGAAAGATTATCGATTCTGTGTGATAAAATCCAAACTAAAGAAAGAAGGTGATTAAATAGTCATCGGTCGTGCTAATAAATTAAGAAAAATTGCTTTAAATTGTTTATACCCCCCAAAAAACAATGGTAAAAATGTTAGATGAATAAAGCATACAAAGTGGAAAGCCGGTACAACAAGTGCCAATTGATATTACTAACAGGATGAGTTTACATACCGTGTTTGCACATAGACCTGCTGATACTGCAGCTTGCTGACATTGTGACTCGTGACTTTCTGTGCTGCTTGTAGAAAAGACCGGATTGCCACTGGGAGTGAATGGATACAAAGTGTGGCGAGTTGAAAAGTTATGTTTCTTCATGGAACAGGAATCTGTGCTGCAGAGTAGAGTTGAGCGAAACAGGTCAGTCAGATTCAAAAAACACAGACTTTCGCCAAAGTCGGGTTTCGCTGAGCGAAACCCAACCATAGCATGAGGTCGGCCATGCGTTCGGCGACCCGAGCGCCAAAGTCGGTTTTCCCATAATGCTTAAAGGGCCTTTTCTCAGCCAATGAGCAAGGACGCACACTGTGGGCAACGCGGTGACATGGGCAGCGGCCACCACCATCTTAGAGAAGGGCATTGCAGTGATTGGCTTGCTTTGTGTGGCTTCATAGTGCCTATAAAAGCCCTCACCGCCGACCGCCATTTTACTTCTGCCGATCTCAGCGTAGGGAGAGGTTGCTGGCGCTGGTTCTCAGTAGGGAGAGCATTAGGCAGGAAAAAAAAACTAATTCTGTGCTTGTGCTGATAGCGATTAGCTGCACAGTTAGTGTGCAGTGACAGGGGAGGATTTTGTTGTGTGTAGCAGTGCTGGTTCTTAGGCTGCCTGCCAGTGACAGGGGAGGAATTGCTTGTGTGCAGCAGAAGAGCTGATTATTAGGCTGCCTGCCAGTGACAGGGGAGGAATTTTTTGTGTGCAGCAGCAGAGCTGATTATTAGGCTGCCTGCCAGTGACAGGGGAGGAATTTATTGTGTGCAGCAGCAGAGCTGATTATTAGGCTGCCAGCTAGCTGTATTGCTGTGTGTACACTAATGTGCAGAGTGCTTTTTAACACAGCACCTACACAGCACTATTACTTTTATTCTTTTTTTCTGCACAGTTACCGAGCGTTCATTTTTTCCCACACCGTATAGAGCTGTTCGCTCCTCACACTACCGTATACCGGCTGGTACATACATGCTGACTATCTGTGTGTGACTCCGGTAATATATACGGAGATTTCAATTTTCCCCAAACCGTATACAGCTGGTATCTTCTGATACAGTACCGTTTTTCTGCCTTGTGTATTACCGTCAAATCCATACTGAGAGAGCATCTGTGTGTGACTATGGAAATATATACGGAGATTTAAATTTTCCACAAAACCGTATACACTGTAAACAGCTGTATGCTACTGATACAGTACACTTTTTCTGCTTTTCATATTCTGGTCTACTCCATACTGAGCCTGTGAGCGTCTGTGTGTTACTCCTGAAATATATACGGAGATTTAAAATTACCCCAACACTGTATACAGTTGTACGCTACTGATACAGTACACTTTTTCTGCTTTTCATATTCTGGTCTACTCCATACTGAGCCTGTGAGCGTCTGTGTGTTACTCCTGAAATGTATAGGGAGATTTAAAATTAACCCAACACTGTATACAGTTGTACGCTACTGATACAGTACACTTTTTCTGCTTTTCATATTCTGGTGTAATCCATACTGAGTCTGTGAGCGTGTGTGTTACTCCTGAAATATATACGGAGATTTAAAATTACCCTAACACTGTATACAGCTGTATGCTACTGATACAGTACACTTTTTATGCTTTTCATATTCTGGTCTACTCCATACTGAGCCTGTGAGCGTCTGTGTGTTACTCCTGAAATATATAGGGAGATTTAAAATTAACCCAACACTGTATACAGTTGTACGCTACTGATACAGTACACTTTTTCTGCTTTTCATATTCTGGTGTAATCCATACTGAGCCTGTGAGCGTGTGTGTTACTCCTGAAATATATACGGAGATTTAAAATTACCCTAACACTGTATACAGCTGTATGCTACTGATACAGTACACGTTTTATGCTTTTCATATTCTGGTCCACTCCATACTGAGCCTGTGAGTGTCTGTGTGTTACTCCTGAAATATATACGGAGATTTACAATTACCCCAACACTGTATACAGCTGTACGCTACTGATACAGTACACTTTTTCTGCTTTTCATATTCTGGCGTAATCCATACTGAGCCTGTGAGCGTCTGTGTGTTACTCCTGAAATATATACAGAGATTTAAAATTACCCCAACACTGTATACAGCTGTATGCTACTGATACAGTACACTTTTTCTGCTTTTCATATTCTGGTCTAGTCCATACTGAGCCTGTGAGCATCTGTGTGTTACTCCTGAATATATACGGAGATTTACATTTACTCCAACACTGTATACAGCTGTACGCTTCAAATACATTACCCTTTTCCTACTTTTTATATTCTGGTGTAATTCATACTGAGCCTGAGAGCGTCTGTGTGTGACTCCTGAAATATATACGGAGATTTACAATTATCCCTAGACTGTATACAGCTGTACGCTTCTGATACAGTAACATAAATCTGCTGGTATTTTGGGTACATTTTTCGAAAATGAGGAAGTATGGTGGAAGAGGCCACGGACGTGAGCGTGGGGGGCCAGCTGGTTCTGATGGTGGTGGTGCATCTGCTGGAATTGCCATAAGCACAATAGCACCTAAGGCAGGAGGTGTTGAGCCGGTGTCATCGTCTGGCTCAAGAAGGCCTGGAAGACTCCCTTTACTGGGAGTAGGTAAACTGCTTTTAAAACCGGAGCATCAGGAACAGGTTTTGGCTTACATTGCCGAAATAGCCTCCAGCTCTATCGCCTCTTCCTCTGAAGTTTCAAATAATGCAAGCACTGAGTCGTCAGTGCAGGCTCCTGGTCAGGAACAACACCTTTCCTTGTGTTCTTCACCCCACCAAAAGTGAAGGATGCGGCAGCCCACACTTCAGATTACTCCATGGAGCTCTTTTCACATACCATGCCTGGGTTATCAAATCAAATTCTGAATTCCCCAGTCCAACATAAATCAGAGATGGAGTGCACTGATGCACAGCCACTGCTAGCTGATTTTGCTGGTACATTCACCCAGAGCACTACATTTACCTCGCAGTCTACTGAGCCATAATCTGACCCTGATGAAACTCAGGTGCCCCTTCCCACATACCACCTTACACGGTGACACAGAGGAAGGTGCAGATGAAATTGAAGAGGAGGTGATGGATGACCCAGTGGTTGACCCGGATTGGCATCCATTGGGGTAGAGGGTGCCGCTGGCAAAAGCTCAGAAGAGGAGAAGGATCCGCAGCAGGCATCGACATCGCAGCAGCGATTATCTGGCAGGCCAGTAGCAGTCCAAAAACGTCTTAAAAAAAAAAAAAGAGGTGCAGGACAGCTTGGCCAGACGGTCAAACTAGCACAGCGTGCAAGCCCGGAGAATTTCTACCATAGTAGGAATGGTCCAGTATGGCACTTTGTTGACCAAAATCCTATTGATGAGGCAAAGGTAATTTGTAAGAAGTTCGGAAGGACCTTTAGCCGAGGGAAAAATCTCAGAAATTTGAATACCAGTTGCATGCTTAGACATTTAATGAACATGCACTTGCAAGCGTGGACGGACTACAAAACCTACAAACCCCCCCCCAGGGCCGGCGTCAGCACCTGGTGCACCCGGGCAAGTACTGGTTCCCTGAGCAGTTGGGGGGGGCCGACTCCTGGGCGACGGCACTGGCACAGGGCCCCTCATAGTACAAAAAATTGTCTCTGATGGTGGGGGGGCCCACTCGCTATCAGACACAGCGGCGTACTATGGAGGGCCCTGTGCCAGTGCCGTCGCCCACGAGTCGGCCCCCCCTGCTTGCTCAGTGCCCCAGCACTTGCAATATTTACCTCTCCCTGCTCCACCGCTGTGACGTCTTCCGCGTTTTTCTGACAGTGACATTCAGGTTAGAGAGCGCGATGACGTCACGTCTGTATGCCTTCTGCCTAAACAGTCCAAGTGCAGAGAGCTGTAAGATGGCGATGCTGAGGAGTCCAGAGTAGAGCAGTGCACAGCAAGGAGAGGTATTTCATTTTTTTAATGTTTGGAGCAATATATGGGGAGCATTATACACTGGAAAATTATATATGGGGCCCAGCATACACTTGAGCATCATAGATAGGGCCCATCATACACTAGAGCATTCCAACTGGGGACATCAGACATTGGAGCAGCATCTACGGGGCCCATTATACACTAGAGCATTATAAATGGGGCCTATTATATATGGAGCATTATTTTGGCCCATAAGACACTGGAGCATCATCCATGGGGCCCATCATATACTGAAGCATTCTAAATGGGCAGATCAGACACTGGAGCAGCATCCATGGGGCCCATCATATACTGGAGCATTCTAAAAGGGGGAAAACAGACACTGGAGCAGCATTTACGGGGACCATTATACAATGGAGCATTATAAATGGGGCCCATTATATATGGAGCATTATTTTGGCCCATCATATACTGGAGCATTCTAAATGGGGCAGATCAGACACTGGAGCATCACTAATGGGGCCCATCATATACTGGAGCATTCTAAATAGAGCATATCAGACACTGGAGCAGCATCTACAGGGCTCATCATACACTGGAGCATTCTAAATGGGGACATCAGACACTGGAGCAGCATCTACGGGGCCCATTATACACTGGAGCATTATAAATGGGGCCTATTATATATGGAGCATTATTTTGGCCCATAAGACACTGGAGCATCATCCATGGGGCCCATCATATACTGGAGCATTCTAAATGGGGGACATTAGACACTGGAGCAGCATTTACGGGGCCCATTATACACTGGAGCATTATACATGGGGCCCATTATATATGGAGCATGATTTTGGCCCATAAGACACTGGAGCATCATCTATGGGGCCCATCATATACTGGAGCATTCTAAATGGGGGAAAATAGACACTGGAGCAGCATTTACGGGGACCATTATACATTGGAGCATTATAAATGGGGCCCATTATATATGGAGCATTATTTTGGCCCATAAGACACTGGAGCATCATCCATGGGGCCCATCACATACTGGAGAATCATATGGGGTTCATTATTTATGGGGCATCATATAGGGTATGGAGCATCATATGGGGCACATATGGGGCCTATACTTTATGGAACATTATATGGGACCAATTATGTATGGAGCAATATATGGGGCTCATTATTCTGTATGGTGCATTATGTGGTGGCCATAATACTGTATAGAGGAATATACTGTCCAGTTTTTCAGCTATTGTAGATTTTAACATAGATATCAGTCATGTCATGTAAGAAGTGAAGTATTTTTCATTCTACTATACCTATATTTCTGTGCCGTATCAGAGCATCATGAATTGTGGTATGTGTTAAAGGTGCCCACTGACACTCTTTGGCCTGGGGCACACGAAAAACGGGAGCCAGCCCCACCCCCCACACAAAGTTTAGCCAAATAACCCCCAGTTTTCAATGTGTAACTATTATTATAAAGTTAATTAAGGTTGCCAAGCTTAAGTAATAAGAATTGATGTTGTTGCCATTCAAATGGGCACTGTAGGTGTGGTTACTGTCCTCCACTCCCTGCCGACTTTGCTTCCCCATTGACTTGCATTGGGTTTCGTGTTTCAGTTGGACCACCGACTTTTCCCGATAGTCGGCCGATTTTGTTCGACTCGACTTTTGAGAAAGTCGGGTTTCATGAAACCCGACTCGACCCTAACAAAGGCAAAGTCGCTCATCTCTACTGCAGAGCCATGAGCACTCCGGCCGGTAGTGTCCCTGGATAACCAGAAAAATGGCCAACAGTGCTTAGAGACGGCGTGTGAAGTCACAATAAGTACGGGGGCTGAGAAGGACTAAAAAGCAATCTGATGCATTTCGGGGAGCACACAGCTCCCCGTCCTCAGGGTGTCTGTACACCTAGGTGCATAACACTGCTTTATAGGTTATTACTCCGTCCTTTTCCTCCAAGCACCTGGCAATGTATTTCCCTTAATCAACTTACCAATTTATCAGCATATGTGGACCAACATCTGCAACAATGTGCAATTTCATTACCAGCCTATTTAAAGAACACGTGTGTTAGGGATCGAGTTCCTGCTGCTGCACAAGGGGAATCTCGAACCAGTCCCGCTGCGGTCCCCCATCCATCTCCGGCCACAGTGGAGCCTGCTCAGCAGAGACGTCGGTCCCAGCGTCTCGCTCGGTCTAATACTGTGCAGAGGCTTGTTGCTGCCTCTCCTGGTTCCTCTATTATAATCAGTGCTGGAGCAGGCAGCTCTGGGACTAAGTCCTTGCTTTCTCCATCTGAGCATGCCCAGGGCAAGATCTCCCATTGGAGATCAGGGGTCACATGCTTGGTTACAGCAGCGACTTCCATTGGTCCTCCAGGAAGGTCCTGAAGCTGTTTGTGTTCTGGAAGCAGTTTCCCATTGGTCCTTTTCTGGAAGGTCCGGTAGCTGCTACTACAAAAGGTGAGCATGACCGCACGGCCATGCGCAAGTATCAATCCTGTTATGTGCTTTGTGCCAGTGTGGTCATGTACGCATGCGGTTAGGGCTCAGCTGAAATAAGCCCCTAGAATACCGGCACCTCCGGTGAGGAGTTTTGTATGCACGTGTTCAGGGCTTGGCTGAAATAGCCTCTAGAATACCAGCTACTCCGGTGAGGAGTTGGTTGTTTGCGTTGCTGTCTGCATGACCACGGACTGCTATCCGCTCTGCAGTTATTTGTGTACTCCTGTGGGGTTAACAGGACACACTCTCTACCTTAGCGACTCTATGGAATAACAGAGTTCGCTCATACCGCCATATAGTGCCACAGCATTTATGTCAGCGACTCTGTGGAGTAACAGAGTTCTCTTATACCGCCATATAGTGCCATCTTACTAGCAGCAGGCTCTGCCTGCACAGTGGACCCCGGGCTGCGAACGCACCTATTATTTATATTTATTTAGTGCGTTCCGCAGATCCTAACAACGTGTCATGTCAGTCAAATTTTCAAAAGACAGTATGGAAACCCAATTATATTCTTGGAACTCTAGACATAACATCCCTATACACAGTTATAGAACATGAAAAAGGATCTCAGGCGGCAAAGTTTTTTCTGAACAAAAAAGGTATTCACACATCTACATCAATTCCGTTTATTGAGGAAAATATTCTATTCATTTTAACTCATTTTTTTTGTATATGACAAGCAGTTTTACCTTCAAAACTGGGGCACGGCTATGGGCACAAAGTTTGCTCCAAGCTATGCCCACTTATATGTAGGAAGATGGGAGGAGTCAGCTATTTACAATCAAGACAAACTACATCAAAGGTTAGCTATGTGGAATTGCTGTATAGATTACATTATTTTTATTTGGGAAGGATCACATGATACCCTATACGATTTTTTAATTAAATTAAATATTAATGATTTTAGGTTAATTTTTACTGCCATGACCAGTTCTATCAAGATCAATTTTCTGGACCTAACCATAATGGTGGACCAGAATAAATTGATCAACTAAAGTTTCCTCAAGGAGGTGGACTCAATTAGTTTTATTCCATTATAAGTTGCCACCTCCCATCTTGGCTAACAAATATCCAAAAAAGCCAATTTACCCGCCTTCAGCATAATTGCACTAAGACCTCTGACTGTGTAGAGGAAGCACAATTTTTAAATAGTGCCCGTCATTTTCTTCCTGGAAAAAGACGCCAGCGGCCTGGGGACAGGACGGGGGTTGCAGGAAGGTCCAGCGACACCGGAGGTAACGGGTGGGCTCGGGGGGACCACATTTCTTTCCCCTCTGATGTGCTAGATCAGATAGGAGAGAGAAATGAAATAATAAATCAGACTTTTTTTGTGGTCACCGTTATTTCGTGAAAAATGGAGATCGCAACAATGGGGTCGGTAAAAACCGACACTAACCATGTTCTCCAGGGTCTCAGCTACCCTCGGTAGCCGAGACCCCGGAGAATTTCCAACGCTGGGGCGCTATGCACTTATTTCTCAGCGCCTTTAAAAGAGTCGCTGAGGAATAAGTACCCTTAACTGCCGCCGTTAAAAGGTGCATCAGTGGTCATTAAGGGGTAAAAGACTCCATTATTTGTATGATTGGTTATAATGGGAGTTTTTTGGATTTGTTCCTGTAAACTCAATGGAGCTGTTGGTGGCCTATGATTGTGAATAAGATTAGTTCTGTCCGTGTTTTTATTATTAATTTTTTGGAGGCTTCCAGAGAATCCAGATTATATAATTTACTTATAAATTGTTCTTTTAAAAATTGTGCTTCCTCTACAAAGTCGGAGGCCTTAGTGCAATTATGCCGTAGGTGGGTAAATTGGCTTTTTGGGATATTTGTTAGCCAAGATGGAAGGTGGAAACTCGTAATGAGAATAAAACTATTTGAGTCCACCTTCTTGTGGAAACTTTTGGTGATCAATTTATTCTGATCCACCATTATGGTTCGGTCCAGAAAATTGATCTTCATAGAACTGGTCATGGCAGTAAAAATTAACCCGAAATCATTAATATTTAATTGAATGTAAAAATCGGATAGGATATCGTGTGATCCTTCACAAATAAAAGTAACGTCACCTATAAAGCGATTCCACATAACTAACTCTTAATGTAGTTTGCCCTGATTGTAAATAGCTGACTTCTCCCATATTGCTATATACAAGTTGGCATAGCTTGGGGCAAACTTTCTGCCCATAGCTATGACCCATTTTTGAAGATAAAACTGCTTGTCATATACAAAAAAATTATGAGTTACAATGAATAGAATACTTTCCTCAATAAACTGAATTTGTGTAGATGTGTAGATACCTTTTTTGTCCAGAATAAACTTTGCCGCCTGACATCCTTTTTCATGTTCTATAACTGTGTATAGGGATGTTATGTCTAGAGCTGCAAGAATATAATAGGGTTTCCAGACTAACTTTTCCAAAATTTGAATGACATGACACGTGTCCTTTAAATAGGCTGGGAAGGAAGATACACATTGTTGCAGATGTTGGTCAACATATGCTGATAAATTATCAGTTAGGCCATTTATACCAGAAAAGATAGGCCGACCTGATGGATTTTTGGCGTTTTTGTGTATTTGTGGTATGTAGTAAAAAAAGGGTATACTGGGATTTTTATTGAGAATAAAGAGGAATTCATTTTTGTTCAATATCCCTTTCATCTTGCCTACACTAGAAAATTTAGTTAGTTTTTTCAAAAAAATTGTTAGTTGGATCTCTACTAAGTAATTAATTTAACTTCTCCAAGCAGGCGAAGGATTCTTGGTTATATGTATCCAGGTCCGTTATCACAATCCCACCACTTTTGTCTGCTGGGCGAATAACAATTTGGTTATTAATTTGAAGCGATCTGATAGCCTGTTGTTCATTAATGGACAAATTGTGTGTGTATTTATTATATTTTTGTCCCAATTCTTTATTTTCCTAAACTCTCCTGTGACCATGTTCTCAAATGTAATGAAAGCCTTTGAGTTTGACTACAACTTCATGAGTATTTTGAGGCAATATTCTTTGGTCTGGAGAGATTAGGGAGATAATCGATTAGAAGTAAGTATGTCCACCTCAACAATGTCACTATGATTATGAAATCTGACACAATTATTGTGCGGTAAAGGGGCATGTGGGTTGGGTGTCCCAATCTGTGTGGTGTCCTTAGAAGGATCCTGAATAGTATTAAAATTATAAAGTATTGACATGGATGAATCACTAGTGGAATCTTCATAAGTGGAAAAAACTAGAGATGTATCTGTTAGGCACTGGGATTCTCCGGCTGCACGAGAAGATCCCAGGTCTTGTCTGCCTCTGCTGTTATGTGTTGGTAGCTGAGGAGGCAGGAGCAAAAATACGCATAGGCAGCCTAACACCAAAGAGGTTGGAAACTAATAGGTTGCAGACCCCTAAACTAACCGCACAACTAGAAGCAGCCGTGGAGCGTACCTACAGTGGTCCTAGACACCTCGGCACAGCCGGAGAGATAGCTATCCCTGAAGATGGAAAGAGGAAAGCTAACTGACCTGGAGTAGACCCCAAAAGAGTAGGAAACCCCCAAACATATAATGGCAGTTAGACAAGATGAAAATACGAACACAGACAGAAAATAGATTGAGCAAACGCTGGGGCCCAAAACTGTCTAGATAGAACAGCACAGGAGAGAATACTGTCTGCAACCCAGAAAAACCCTAGGTAAAACTCCAACACTTCTGAATCCAAAAACACTGAGACCACACGGTCTTGACCACCTATATCAGATCTCTGGTGTGGACACGTAGCTACCCAGCAGTAAAATATCACAAGAACTGAGCAAATGAACAAATACAAAATACGAACGGAGACCAGCCAAAGCCCCCCAAAGGGGACCCGGCTGAAGACAAAAAGCAATGCAGCAAAAAGCAAGGAATTCAAACCACAGTAAAAAAAACTGAAAGAGACTTATCTGAAAGCAAGCAGGAGACAGCAGGAAAGCAAGCTGAATTCCAACCTTGACCAGGAAGCACAATTGATCACCGGCGAGGATCATGGGAGGTCAGCTCACTTATATCAGGCCAGTCAGTACCACCTGACAACCACTCGTTATCTGCAGGTGTAGGACTCTTGGTATTCAACATAGGTTCAATACCCTCAGCAACCACCAGAGGGAGCTTCAGCTCTGAAGTCGTCTCCAAAACGTTCACAACACTCTGCGGTCTCCCATTCAGCTTTGGCCGCTGCTTGTGCTGCTGAGCGTAGACGTCAGTCTCTGTGTCTTGCTTAGGCTTGTGCTGTTCGTTTGGTTACTGCAGGCTCTCCAGCCAAATTTTTGGTAGCTAGCGATGGGCAGCAGCGACCGGAGTCTAAGTCCAAAAATTACCTTTCTGAGCAAGTCCGCGAGGTGGCATCCTCTCATTGGTGCTCGGATGTCATCTGCTCTGGTGATGTGGCAGTTCTGGACTGGCCCATGTCAGTGTGAGTGTTCGGGGTGGAGCTTTGGCATTAAAAGGCACCCGTGTGTGGTTAGCACAGGTGAGTTACAGAGAAAGTCCAACCACAGAGCCTTTTTGCTCCCTTGTGAGTTCCACAGCGTTATGTTGTAGCTAACTAGTGTCAGCATAGTATTTCTTTTTGACTCTGCATCTGTTTAGGCCATGTGTGTGATTGGCACGGGTCAATTACAGAGCAAGCTCAACCCCTAGCTCCTTCTCTTTGTGAAGTTAACAGAGTTGTGTGTTGTGCATTCTGTTCACACTGCGTGAAGTTAACGCAGTCGTGTTTAGGTGTATGCTTGCTGTGAGTTCGGCCATTACTCTATAGCAGCAGTTTTACATCTCTGCACGGTGGACCCCTGGTTGCGATCACACCTTATTATTATTTTATATTTTTTGTAATCCGCTAACCCTAACAGTATACTAGCGCTAGGGTCTGGATACTTAAAATGGCAGATAAGCAGCATCTACAGTGGTACACCCAGCAACTGGAGGGCAGGTTGCCTACTCTTGTGCAGGCGACTTCAGCAGTGGATCTTACCGTAGTAGCGGCACAAGGTGCCAGTGAGGCCACTACCAGGATTTCTGCTGCAACTCCTGTTCCGTCTTTCCCACGTTTCTCACTTTCCAATAAGTTCTCTGCGGACAGTAAAGCTTGCAGGGGATTCGTGAACCAGTGTGCTATTCAGTTGGAGCTACTGGCATCATGTTTCACATCTGAGTGGGCCAAAATGGGATTCATGGTGTCTCTATTGAAGGACAAGGCGTTAGAGTGGGCTATGCCTTTGTGAGAGCGTAATGACCAGGTGGTTCAGAGTGCCTCTCGCTTTCTGGGCGCCCTGAAACAGGTCTTCTTAGGACCTCGAGTTGCTCATGATGAAGCACTCCAACTCTTGGCGTTAACACAGGGCTTATCTTTGGTCAGCCAGTTTGCCATCCAGTTTCGAACTTAAGCGTCAAACTTGGAGTGGCCAGATAAGATCCTGATTCCTGTTTTCTGGAGGGTCCTTGCTGACCATGTAAAGGATGCTCTGGTTACTAGGCAGATTCCCACTACACTGGAGGACTTAATATTGGGATCCACTCGCATCGATCTTCGGCACGCTGAACGAAGATTGGAGAGAGCCCAGTGTAGACAAAGAATTCGGTTGGCCCCAAGTTTTACCAATCCTTTGGAGTCTCCAGCTCAGACGAGTGAGCCAGTGGAGGTGATGGAGGTATCTCGAGCGGAACCTATATCATCCATGCATAACCTGCTTTGTTTGTAGGCAGTCAGGTTATTACGCTAGCAAGTATCCAAGGCAGCAGGGAAAACACCACGTCTAGTGGCTATTTGATGATGCTCACTAGAAACGGCAGCTGTGTCCTCCAAACTAACCTTCAAGATGACTCTATAATATGGGTTGACCACTCATATTACTGAGGCTTGCGTGGATTCTGGCAATTCTCTATCTTCCTCCTTCGCCTCAGAGTTAATAACGTCTTGAGGTAACGTTTCAACCCCGTGTCAGGTCTTTCTCAAACCTAACCGAAAAAGATATATACAAAGATTGAAAAGAGGCATTAGGCTTCATGCAATAATGGTACAGTCACAAAAAATATATACAGGATCGGTAGAGAGTATATACTGTGGTGTAGTGACACCTGATGCAGCTAGGGGCACTGTGTATGCTCCTCGAGGTATGCATGGAAGCATGGTTTGTGTATCAAAAGGACCTGTGATGAGGTCATGATCAGGTGACCTAACCATGTGATCCTGACCTCACCAATGGGTGGAGTTACACCTATGTAATGGAGTTTGTTTTGCACCTGTGAGAGAGTGTGTGGGAGTCTGTGAGTGTGAACAGACTACCATGTGTCCAGGCGGGACATGACAGAGAGGTCTCTGTGACTGAAGAGTGAGGCTCCAGGCAGGAGCTGAAGCATTGAAGAGTTGTATTATATGTTACCATATGGTTTATGATGTAATAAACCTAAGGACTTTTTTGCATAAGATCAAGTCTCCTGATTACCTCTGAAGCAGCCGAGTGAGTGAAACCTTACAATACATAAATACATATTCACACTAAATACAAAGAAAATACAAACATGAAAAACAATATAATGAAAAACAATGAAAACATTTTTTAAAAAATAAATTTTTAACCCTATACAGAAAATTATGTATTCATATTATATATACATATTATGCCCATGAAATACAAGGATATATTGGCATGCGCTAAGATGTGCAGTCTTAGAACAAGGCTACGGGGAGGCTGGAATGCTAAAATATGAAACAATAGGGAGCAATATGATCGCAAAGGCAGTGCAAACATGAAAAATGACCTTAGGGTAAATCACACAGAAGAGACAACGTTGTCTACGCAGTGAAATGCCCATGTGGTTTACTTTACGTTTGTGAAACGACGCAACACATTCGTGACCGCATTACGAGCCATAAATCGACCATCAGGTGCAAAAAAATATGGCTTCCTCTTCCTCACCATTTCATATCTGCTTACCACTCTGCGTCTCAACTACGCTTCCAGGTTTTGGAACAAATTGAGAAATCACGGCGGGGCGGCAATCATATCAGGCGGTTGAGGGAAAGAGAATCCTATTGGATTTATACTCTACAAACTTTAACACCCAAGGGCCTTAATAGAGAACTTGACATGGCTCTCAGATAAGTGATAAATATGGTCTCCTGCCCTTTCTTTGGTCTCTTTTTGGTTGGTCTACCCCTTTGTCATTCCATTTTGTGGCTATTTTTATTGCATTTATTCAGTACGTGATTCGCGGGTATGTGTATAACATTCTGACCTTGCCTCTTGCTCCGTATAACTAATGCTTCTTAATAATTCAGGCACATGGAATTCTACAATTTTTCAAACCCAATTAGGGTAAGTACCTCTTATTTTTCATTTTTTCTTATTTTTGATTTTATTCATATTTTTATTTTTTATTTTATTATTTATTTTTTGTTTATTTTTATTTTTATAGTTTTTTTTATTTTATTTTTATTCTATTTTTATTTTCATCAAATTTCATATTTATTTTTATTTTTATTTTTTAGGTTATTTTTATTTTCTTTTTTTCACTGTTTTTTCCATTTTTCCCTTGTTTGCTTTTTCTTTTTTCTTATTTTCATCTTATTTTATTTTTAATTATTTTTCATTTTCATTTTATTTATTATTTTTTCCATTTCCCTTACATGTTTTTTCCCTTTTTTTCCACAACTTCCACTCATCATTTTTACATTTTCCCTTTCATTGCATTTTTTCCTTTCCCTTTTTTCCCTTTATATTTTCGTTATTTAATTTTCCTATTTCCTACTTCTTATTCTACTTCTCTTAATATTCCTTCCTTTTATTGCTTTCAGTCTCCAGCTCTCACCTCGCTTGCCTACTATTTCATTTCCCCCTTATTCCCATCTTTCTTCCTTACCAGACATTCTCTGGCCACTTTCTTGCTCCTCTGTATATCCCTCTGCTCTCATTCATCCCTCTCTCCCCACGATCTATCTCTTCACAGGCTGCATGGACCGCTGTCCTTATGCTGGCACTGGACTTTGTACTGCGCATGCGCCTGCAGCACTTATGCTTGCATTGGGCTGTGTACTGCGCATGCGCCTGCGGCGCTTTAACACTGCTCTTTCCTTGTTCATACAAAGCATGCTCTCCCACCACCAGTGCTTCAAGCCTCGGCTGCATATTATTCCCATAGTGCTTCTGTTATGAGCTCGGTTGCAACAACTTTATTATATCATGGATTGCAACCGAACCCGGGTCCGCAATGCAGTTTATGTGACTGCTGCCGAACACCCTTTGGGTATCAGGGTAACAACTGACAACTAAAGGATTATATTAGATCTCGCCTGTGTTACTTCACACAAGGAGAGAGATATTGTATTGGCACTATCTCCGTTAACTTCACAGGAGATGTGCTGAAGACTGACGTAGATGTAGCCCTGTTAACAGCACAGAAGCTACTTGCCAGATATTAGCTCTGCACCATGTGCTGCAGGCTGGCGTAGATGTAGCCCTGTTAATAGCACAGAAGCCTCTTGCCAGATATTAGATCTGCACCATGTGCTGCAGGCTGGCGCAGAAGTAGCCCTCTTAATAGCACAGAAGCCACTTGCCAGATATTAGGAAGAGCATGCGATTGACGCCAGGCGTGCGTGCTGCCAGCCGGTGTGCCACCGGACTGAGCAACTCTCCTTTCGTTAGCAGGCAATGCACAGGATACGCGCCCCACAGTCTGCTCGGGTGTATAGCTACCCCTTTGACAGAGACAGACTGCACTACTATCGCTAACTGCATAGCATTCATTAACCTGCCTGAAGGACCTGGGCTAATTAGCCGAGCTAACTCTGGCATCGGCAGGTCCCGGAGAGTGAAAGCTAGAGAGCATGTGGAGCCCAGATTCTGGTACGTCACACATGAGCACTACCTATTTAGTATGATCTGACCGCGCAGCGGACAGACAAGCTATTTAAGGGCTAAGCTCCGCCCCCAGCCATCTCATCAATCGCATCACCGATGACGTCACGCACATGCTCAGTGCAGGCATTTCTGGACTTAGGCTTATAACAGCCTTTTCCTGTTCTGTAACCTAGTTTAAGACTACTATGAACAAAGACTCGAGTAACTACTTGTGCCTCTCGGGTATTGGCTAGGCTTTGGGATCGATGGCGAAGCTGAGCAGCATCTGCCTTGGCTGGGTTTGGATGGGAGACCACAGACTCCTCGGATCCAGATTTGGATCCTGCTGTCGCCCGATGCGTAACATTATCTCCCCCTCTAACATTGCCCCCCACTTGACTCTCATATTACTCAATGAGCAGGGGAGCATGAATATGGTCCACGGGTTCCCAAGTGCGATCCTCAGAACCGCGATCCCTTCAGTGTACCAAATAGAGTTTTTTGCCGCGAACCACCTTAGACCCCACAATCGCCTCTACTTCGAAATCCTCACCCCCGGTGTCAGAATTTATCTTCTGAGAATTTCGTCAGGCGAACGGGTTTCAGGAGCGACACATGGAATGTGTCATGTATCTTCAAGTGCCGAGGCAATTGCAGACGATACACCACAGGATTTACTTGGGCCAGAATTTTAAAAGGACTTATAAACCGAGGGGCGAATTTAGCTGATTCCCTGCGACCTCTGTTATTGCGAGCCACGAGCCAGACCCTCGGAGAGAATACGGGAGCTGGACGACGATGAGTGTCAGCCGACTGTCTCATCCGATTTTTGGAGGCCAATAACGCTTCTTGCGTCTGATCCCAGATGTCCCGCGCCTCCATAGCCCAATCTCTGACCCCAGGCTCCCCAGAGTTAACTGGCATAGGGACTGGCACACGCGGGTGCTGACCATTATTCAGAAGGAAAGGGGTCTGACCTGTGGAATCTGCCACTGCATTGTTTAGAGCTAACTCATCCCAAGGAAGCAAAGTTGCCCAATTATTATGGTCGGCAGAAACGAAATGGCGCAAGTATGTCACAAGCGTCTGATTGGTGCGTTCCACCAGGCCATTGTTCTCCGGGTGATAGGCAGTAGAGAGATTCAGTTCAATGCTACACAAATTACACAATTCTCTCCAAAACCGAGAGGTGAACTGAGGACCTTGATCACAAACAATCCTATCAGGCATACCGTGAAGACGGAAAACGTGACGGATAAACAGTGATGCCAGAACCCGGGAAGAAGGAACCCTAGGAAGGGGTACCAGGTGAACCATCTTAGAAAAATGGTCAGAATCCACCCATATGGTCGTATTACCCCGGGACTTAGGTAACTCAACCACGAAATCCATCCCAATCAGCTCCCAAGGTCTATCCGCCACTGGTAACGAATGTAGAAGACCCGCCGGACTCTGATGAGACAATTTATTTCTCGCACAGGAGATGCATGCTTGGACGTATTCTTTAACGTCCTGGGACAACTGAGGCCACCAATACGAGCGTTGGAGGAACTCAGTGGTACGTTTGATTCCAACCTGGTCTACAGTCACCAGTGCCACCGTTCGCATACTCTCAGGAGGAACGATAAGTCTGGGCTTGTCATCGTCCTCCGTCGCAACCATAGACCGAGATAGAGCATCCGCCCGAGGATTCTTTCCCCCTTTTAGAAAGTTGATGGTAAAATTGAATCGGGCAAAAAGAGGGACCACCGAGCCTGCCTCGGGTTGAGACGCTGCACCGTCTGCAGGTACGAGAGATTCTTATGGTCGGAATACACCACAAACGGATGTTTAGCTCCCTCCAAAAGATACCTCCATTCAACAAAAGCCAATTTTATGGCGAGTAATTCTTTATCCCCAATCGTATAATTCATCTCCGCTGGAGAAAAGGTCTTGGAGAAGAAGAAACATGGTCTTCTCCGACCTTGCCCATTTTTTTGAGAAAGGACAGCTCCTGCTCCTACAGAGGATGCATCGACCTCCAGAAAAAATGGCTTATTGACATCTGGCCGATGTAGGACGGGAGCTTTCGAAAAATAAGACTTGATCTCCCGGAATGCCTCAGATGTCTCTTTAGACCAGTTTTTTGGGTTGGCACCTTTCTTGGTTAGCACGGCCAAAGGAGCCACCAGTGTGGAAAAATGCGGTATAAATTGCCGATAATAGTTGATGAACCCCATGAAGCGCTGTACCGCCTTCAGAGAATGGGGCTCCTGCCAGTTCTGTATGGCTACCAATTTTTGGGGATCCATGGCCAAGCCCTTACTGGATAGAATGTACCCCAAGAATGGTAAGGACTCTTGTTCGAACTGGCATTTTTCCAGCTTGCAATACAGAGAATTTGCACGCAAACGTTCAAAAACTCTGCGAACATCCTCTCTCTGTGTGGAGAGGTCCGGGGAAAATATTAGGATATCGTCAAGATATACTACCACCGAAGATAGCAATAAATCCCGAAAGATATCATTAACGAAATCCTGGAAGACTGCGGGAGCATTACACAATCCGATGGGCATGACGAGGTACTCGTAGTGGCCATCTCGAGTATTAAAGGCAGTCTTCCACTCATCGCCCTCACGGATTCGTATGAGGTTATAGGCCCTTCGCAGATCTAACTTTGTGAAAATTTTAGCCCCTCGAAATCTGTCGAACAATTCAGAGATCAGGGGCAGGGATATTTGTTCTTGATGGTGATTGCGTTTAATCCCCTGTAATCAATGCATGGACGTAGGTCACATCCTTTCTTCTGGACGAAGAAGAACCTCGCACCAGCAGGAGAGACCGATTTCCTGATAAACCCCCGAGCCAGGTTCTCCTTGATGTAGTCGGACATGGCCCGGGTCTCGGGGACAGACAGGGGATAAACCCTACCACGAGGAGGCTCTGATCCAGGGATCAGATCTATAGCGCAGTCATACGGTCGGTGGGCAGGCAAGGTCTCTGCAGCCTTTTTAGAGAACACATCGGCATAGCTCCAATATTGCTCTGGACGCGCTTTGAGACCGAACGGAGGGTCTAAGGCCACCTTCCGGGTTGATGCCACCATACACTGGGCAGAACACTTCTCACCTCAGGAATAAACCAACCCCGTGTTCCAGTTTATATGTGGATTGTGACACCGTAGCCATGGAAGTCCCAATAACACCTCATCCAATCCACCGGGGAAAATAAGGAACAAGATATCCTCCCGGTGACCCTGAGGAAACGACATGGTGAGGGGAATAGACTGGTGAGTAATTTGTATGTCTAACATGGAACCGTTAACCACCCTGATGTTTATGGGTCTGGACAGTAACTCCACAGGAACGGCGTGCTTCTGGGCAAAGGTTGACGACAAAAAATTGCCGTCAGCCCCAGAATCCACCACCGCCTTGGCAGAAACCGTGGTTGTTCCGAAGAGCAACGTCACCTTATAGGCTAGTCTGGAGGAAGAAGTCTCTGAATCTAACACCCCTCCTCCGATGGTGGTTAGACACTCTCGTTCTCCCGCCCACTTGGAACCCTTATTATTGGGGCACTCCAAGAGATGTGTAGGAAGGAAACGAGAGGACCATTTCCTTGTCAGGGATATATCCATAGGCTCCGGTTCCGTGTCTGGAACCGCGGGTTCGGAAATAGGTCTAGAAAATGACGGTGCCAACGGAAACCGAGGTTTAGAGACCTCCAGCTCTAACTTGCTTTCTGCATGACGTAAATCTAGTCGGTGGGCAAGGGTCATTAACTCTTCCAGAGAGGTTGGAATCTCCCTGGTGGCCTGAGCATCTTTTATATGCCCAGCCAGACCCTTCCAGAACACCGGGATTAGCGACGGTTCAGACCAATCCAGTTCTGCCGCTAATGTCCTGAACTGGACGGCATAGTGACTGGCGGTGGTCTAACCCTGCACTAATGTAAGCAGCTTAAGAGCCGTATCATGTGTAACCTGAGGACTGAGGAACACACTTTTTAGGGTTCTAAGAAAGAGACCAACATTGGCTACTACCGGGTCACTCCGCTCCCACAGAGGAGTAGCCCACTCCAAGGCCTTGCGGGTAAGTAGTAAGATAACAAAACCCACTTTAGCCCTTTCGGAGGGGAACCATGCCTCCATCATCTCTAGCTGAATGGAGCATTGATTAATAAACCCTCTGCAGGATCTGCTGTCACCAGAAAATTTTTCCGGGAGAGCAAAACGGGGTAATGAAACTTTAGCAGCTATCACAGCATTATTTACGAGACTTGCTGCTTGTGCGGCTGCCTGTGTAGCTACTGCAGTGAGATCAGCAACCGGAGTGGCCTGCTCCAGAGACCTAAGTCTGGTCTCTAGTTGCTGAACACAGCGCTGCAGCTGCTGGTTGTCAGCCATGGTCGGCTAGACCCTCGCCGGTCAGATACTGTTATGAGCTCGGTTGCAACAACTTTATTATATAATGGATTGCAACCGAACCCGGGTCCGCGATGCAGTTTATGTCACTGCTGCCGAACACCCTTTGGGTATCAGGGTAACAACTGACAACTAAAGGATTATATTAGATCTCGCCTGTATTACTTCACACAAGGAGAGAGATATTGTATTGGCACTATCTCCGTTAACTTCACAGGAGATGTGCTGAAGACTGGCGTAGACGTAGCCCTGTTAACAGCACAGAAGCTACTTGCCAGATATTAGCTCTGCACCATGTGCTGCAGGCTGGCGTAGATGTAGCCCTGTTAATAGCACAGAAGCCTCTTGCCAGATATTAGATCTGCACCACGTGCTGCAGGCTGGTCGCAGAAGTAGCCCTGTTAATAGCACAGAAGCCACTTGCCAGATATTAGGAAGTGCATGCGACTCACGCCAGGCGTACGTTCTGCCAGCCGGTGTGCCATCGGACTGAGCAACTCTCCTTTCGTTAGCAGGCAATGCACAGGATACGCGCCCCACAGTCTGCTCGGGGTGTATAGCTACCCCTTTGACAGAGACAGACTGCACTACGATCACTACCTGCATAGCATTCATTAACCTGCCTGAAGGACCTGGGCTAATTAGCTGAGGTAACTCTGGCATCGGCAGGTCCCGGAGAGCGAAAGCTAGAGAGCATGTGGAGTCCAGATTCTGGTACGTCACACATGAGCACTACCTATTTAGTATGATCTGACCGCGCCGCGGACAGACAAGCTATTTAAGGGCTAAGCTCCACCCCCAGCCATCTCATCAATCGCATCACCAATTACATCATCCGTGACCAATCAGGCGATGCCAAGTCAGAGGATCAGCTGACATTAACCACCAATCACTGTTCGACATGTCACGGACATGCTCACTGTAGGCATTGATGGAATTAGGCTGTAAGGTTCTGTGTACATGTTCCTGAAACTCAGTTTTTCCGTCAGCCATTTTACTTTCTGTCTTGCTGCAGCTATCTTGCCCTCAGTCAATATGGAGTTTCCAGCTTGCATGTTCCCGCCCTGATTCTCTCCTCTTGCTTCTTAAGCAGCCACAGCTGAGCAATCAGTGCTTCAGAATCAAGCCTGCAGTGAACCTGTGACCTGACTCCTGAAAGCCTTGGACCTTGTACTCCAGTTATTTCCTATTGTGGAACTTTGGAACACTCGTGGACTTTGGAACCTTGCTATTTGATAAATCCACGTTTGCATGGACTTACGGTAACAGAGAAGAGATCCTGAACCTGTTTTGGAGAGTGATTGCTGAGCTTAAGTTACTCTGGCCTGCTGTGTCTCCTGCTTTGTATCTGCAAACTGTGTGACTATTATTGCCACTTGTATGAAGTAATACAAGACCTTCTATATCAAACCTGTGACTCCTGTGTTTTCATCGCACCCAAGCACAAGACACTATATGAACTCTATTACTTACATTACAAGATTCTGAAGCCAAACGTTAGTGTCTGCTGGGTCTGGAAAGGCTGTGTCTGCTGTAACTGTGGATATCGGATGTCCGGTTGTACTTTCTGTGATGACAGTGGTTGTGACTTCTCACAACCATTCCAGGTGAGCAATTCCCTTAAGTTTTTTTTTCTGCAGTGTTACCACAGGTAAACACTATTGTTTTTTTTTTTTCTTTCCTCTTTTTTGTCTGCTGTAACTGTGGATATCAGATGTCCGGTTGAACTTCCTGTGATGATAGTGGTTTGTGACTTCTCACAACCATTCCAGGTGAGCAGTTCCCTTAATTTTTTTTTCTCTCTGCTGTGTTACCACAGGTAAACACTATTGTTTTTTTTTTTTTCTCCTCTCCTCTCCTTCCAGTACTCCTGTCTTAAAAGATCTGGAAAATGGAGGCCCGCATAAAGGAACTTTGCGGAGTGACTGATAATATCCTTGCAGATTTGCAGAATATAAAGACCCGTTTTACAAACCTACAGGACCTCACTAATCACAATTTGCAAGTGTTTGGACAGACTGCCCAGGATTTGCGAGCCAGGATTGAGGTTCTAGAGGGCGAGTCCAGGCTCCTGCCGTAGCCCCGAGTTCTGGGATTCCCAAGTTGCCCCCTTTTCGTTTGGCGGTGAACGTGAGAAATTCAGGGGATTTATTAATCAATGCAATCTTTTTTTTTCTGCACATGCTTCACAATTTCCCACTGAACGATCTAAGGTGCTTACTATAATTATGTTGCTTACCAACAAGGCTTTGATGTGGGCAAACCCTCTGATTGAGACTGAGGATGAATGTTTGGATCATCTTGATGCTTTCATTTCAGCCATGGGGCAGGTGTTTGATGACCCCAATCGAGGTGCAACAGCTGAAGCAGCCATGTTAGCTTTGCGCCAAGGTAAGCACTCGGTAGCTGATTATGCCTTGGATTTCAGGAGATGGGCCCTTGATACCACCTGGGACAGTTCCGCCAAAAAATCTATTTTTCGAAAAGGGTTATCTCCACTGATTAAGGATGAACTTGCTCGTGCCGACCCTCCCACTGCGTTAGGTGACTTTATTAACTACTGCATCCGTATTGATACTCATCTGACTGAACGCAGGCAAGAGAGATGGTTCGAAAGCAATCGCACTAACCTTTTCCTACCTTCCTCTCCAGCTAAGGAACCTTTGAGTAGGATTACACGGGAACCTGAACCTGAACCCATGCAGGTAGACTCTTTACAACGACGGGTTAGTGATGCACGCAAGGAACATCGTTTTAAGGAGAATCTATGTTTCTATTGTGGTAAGTCAGGGCACTTCATTATAAACTGCCCCAGCCGTTCTCGTAAGACTACTGCAGCACTCATTCACTGTGAGTGTTGCGAGAGGGATCTGTCAGGTCCGAGCCTCAGGCTCCAGAGAGATCTGCAGCAACAGATCTTGATTTCTCGGACTTAAACTCCGTTACCTCTGAGGACGTTGACTGTGTAAACGCTGCAATTTTTCAAGTTTCCTCAGCGGTGTCCCAGCTGAGTTGTAAGAAAAACAATTCTCATTGCTTTCTTTCCATCAAACTCTGGGTTGACTCAGCTTGGGTGTCTAGCTCTGCTATGATCGACTCAGGGGCAAGTGGAAATTTTATGGATGTCTCCTTTGCTCTGAAACAGGGGATACGTTCAGTGAAGAAGGCTACTCCAGTACAGATGGAAACTGTGGATGGCTCCCTGCTGACCTCTGGACCAGTGGATCAAGAAACAGAGCCTTTGAGGGTTCTTATGGGTAAAGATCATCAAGAAAAACTGTCCTTTATGCTTATCTCTTCTCCCCACTTTCCCATTATTCTAGGGCTACCATGGCTGCAGGCTCAGAATCCTACCATTAACTGGGAGACCAAGGAATTACACTTTCCAGAGAAACAGATGAGTCCAAAAGTTTCAGCTTGCTCTGTTCCTAAAGGAACCATGTCAGTCCCTGAACTACCAGCTGTATACCAGGACTATGTGGATTTATGTGACAAGAAGAACGCTGATCAGCTTCCTCCTCACCGTCCATATGATTGTCCAATTGAATTATTGCCTGGAGCGGAGATACCTTTTGGTAAGATCTACCCCCTGGCAGGGCCCGAGCTAAAGGCTTTAAAGGATTACATAGATGAAAATCTAGCCAAGGGCTTCATACGCCCCTCTTCATCTCCTGCAGGTGCACCCATCTTCTTTGTAAAGAAGAAAGATGGATCTCTAAGACCCTGCGTAGACTATAGGGAACTCAATAAGGTTACTATTAGAAACCGTTATCCATTGCCTTTAATCCCTGAGTTATTGGAGAGAGTGCGACATGCCAAAATTTTCTCTAAACTAGATCTTCGTGGGGCCTATAACTTGGTCCGTATTAGACCTGGAGATGAATGGAAGACTGCATTCAGGTCACGCTATGGACACTTTGAATATCTAGTTATGCCTTTTGGTCTGAGTACCGCCCCAGCCACTTTCCAACACTTGGTGAATGACATCTTCAGGGATCTCCTAGATACATTTGTGGTGATTTATTTGGATGATATTCTAATTTTTTCTAACTCCACAGAGGAACATCATGGACATGTGAGAATGGTCTTGGAACGTCTAAGACAAAATCATCTTTACATCAAACTTGAAAAGTGTGAATTCCATAAGACCGAAATTCAATTTCTGGGGTATGTACTGTCTACACAAGGAATTAGTATGGATGGAAGCAAAACCCAAGCCATCAAGGATTGGCCAAGTCCTAGAAATGTGAAGGAGGTACAGCGCTTCATCGGGTTTGCCAACTTCTATAGACGTTTCATTAGGAATTTCTCTGAGGTAGTGTCACCTATCACCCAACTTACCCGGAAAGAGTCTAGGTTCTCCTGGACTCCCCAAGCCCAGGAAGCATTTTCCCGTCTAAAAGATAAATTTACCACTGCACCTATCTTAGTACATCCCAACCCCGAGCTTGCCTTCATAATAGAGGTGGATGCTTCAAACTGTGCCGTTGGAGCTATACTCTCTCAGAGAACAGGTGAGAAGAATGTCTTGCATCCCTGTGCCTTCTTTTCCCAGCAGTTGTCTTCGGCTGAGAGGAACTACGATGTGGGCAATAGAGAGTTGTTGGCCATTATTGCCGCCTTCAAAGAATGGAGACACTTTCTTCAGGGAGCTGCACAGCAAATAGTCGTCCTGACAGACCATCGTAACCTTGAATTTATCAGGTCGGCTAAGTGCCTGACTCCTCGCCAGGCTCGCTGGAATCTTTTCTTAAACCAATTTAATTTTATCATTTCTTATAGACCAGGATCGCGCAATGGAAAGGCTGATGCACTCTCTAGGATTTACTCAGCAGAGACACGTCCAATTACTCCTCCTAAGACTATTCTTCCTGACTCTAGATTCCTGGGAGTGATTCATAATCAAGACCTACTTAAGGACATCAAGGAAGCATACCATACGGATTCCTTTTTGGCACAACCCCCAAGGGACGTAAGTCTTGTCTTTAAGAATGGTGTGTGGATTCAGGGACAACGCCTGTATATTCCTGAAACAGTCAGAGTGAGAGTATTGCAACTCATTCACGATTCCAAGATAGCTGGGCATAGAGGAATTCTAAAGACACAGGAATTTCTTTCTCATTTCTTTTGGTGGCCCACTTGCAGGAAGGATGTTTTAAACTATGTCACTTCATGTGAAGTCTGTGCAAGATGCAAAACACCTCGCTCCTCACCAACTGGTCTGTTGCAACCTCTTCCCACCTCGTCCCGCCCGTGGGGATCCATTTCTATGGACTTCATTGTGGAGTTACCAACCTCTCAAGGGAAGAGCACCATTCTAGTAGTGGTTGATCGTTTAACAAAAGCAGCTCATTTTATTCCTTGTGTCGGCTTACCCACTGCAAGACAGACATCAGATTTGATGATTAAAAATGTGTTTCGCTTACATGGAGTACCAGATGAGGTTATTTCGGATCGAGGGGTGCAATTCACTTCAAGGTTTTGGCAAAATTTCTGTGCAGCATTGGGGTCTGGGGGGTAAGGTTACTCCTTGTGGAGAGTGACATACCAGCTCTGGCGTGTCAAGGTAAGGAGGCTTATTCGCCGTGCAATGCTCCTCTGGGAAATTTTAATATGCAAATTGCCTCTTCAAACAAAGAGGACTTGTACTCTATAGCGCCACCTATTGGAAGTAGCGATCCTACAAGTCACAATCAACCCTTTAACGAGTCTTGTAATATGACTTAGGATAAAAGCCAAATCAGAATCTCCATTTGCAGACACGGTGTTTCGGACTGTTGGTCCTCGTCAGTGCAAAGTAGGAGAGATCTGATTTGGCTAGATGAGAGGCTCTGGACTGGGGTCTGGGGGGTAAGGTTACTCCTTGTGGAGAATGACATACCAGCTCTGGCGTGTCAAGGTAAGGAGGCTTATTCGCCGTGCAATGCTCCTCTGGGAAATTTTAATATGCAAATTGCCTCTTCAAACAAAGAGGACTTGTACTCTATAGCGCCACCTATTGGAAGTAGCGATCCTACAAGTCACAATCAACCCTTTAACGAGTCTTGTAATATGACTTAGGATAAAAGCCAAATCAGAATCTCCATTTGCAGACACGGTGTTTCGGACTGTTGGTCCTCATCAGTGCAAAGACCCCAGTCCAGAGCCTCTCATCTAGCCAAATCAGATTTCTCCTACTTTGCACTGACGAGGACCAACAGTCCGAAACACTGTGTCTGCAAATGGAGATTCTGATTTGGCTTTTATCCTAAGTCATATTACAAGACTCGTTAAAGGGTTGATTGTGACTTGTAGGATCGCTACTTCCAATAGGTGGCGCTATAGAGTACAAGTCCTCTTTGTTTGAAGAGGCAATTTGCATATTAAAATTTCCCAGAGGAGCATTGCACGGCGAATAAGCCTCCTTACCTTGACACGCCAGAGCTGGTATGTCACTCTCCACAAGGAGTAACCTTACCCCCCAGACCCCAGTCCAGAGCCTCTCATCTAGCCAAATCAGATCTCTCCTACTTTGCACTGACGAGGACCAACAGTCCGAAACACCGTGTCTGCAAATGGAGATTCTGATTTGGCTTTTATCCTAAGTCATATTACAAGACTCGTTAAAGGGTTGATTGTGACTTGTAGGATCGCTACTTCCAATAGGTGGCGCTATAGAGTACAAGTCCTCTTTGTTTGAAGAGGCAATTTGCATATGTGCAGCATTGGACATTAAAGTAAACCTTTCTTCTGCTTTTCATCCTCAGACTAATGGACAGACAGAACGAACCAATCAGACCCTGGAGCAGTATCTTCGCTGCTTTATCTGCCACCTACAGGATGATTGGGTGGATCTTCTTCCACTGGCTGAGTTCTCTTATAACAACTCTCAGAGCGCCTCCACTAAGCAGTCTCCTTTTTTCTCCAATTTAGGTTATCATCCTAATATTCTTCCTCGATTTCCCATAGAAACGCCTTTGCCAGCAGTGGCTGAAAGAATCACGTCTTTACAAAAGAATATGGATCTTCTAAAGGGAAATCTGGAATTGGCTCAGGAAAGGTACAAGAAAGCCGCAGATAAATTTCGTAAACCTGCACCAGCTTTCAAGGTAGGAGACCTGGTTTGGCTGTCAACCAGAAATCTTAAGTTAAGAATTCCATCATCTAAGTTGGGACATAAATACATTGGACCTTATAAAATCAGTAAAATTATAAGTGCTGTTGCTTGTCGTCTTCAACTGCCCAGAACTATGAGAATCCACTCTGTCTTTCATGTATCCCTACTAAAGGCTGCGATACCCAATACGTTTCCTGGACGTTCTTCTCCTTGCCCTGACCCAGTGCTAGTCGATGGTCAGGAAAAATTTGTGGTGGAAAGGATTTTAGATTCCAGGTTGTATAGAAATCAGTTACAATATCTGATTAAATGGCAGGGCTACCCAGTGGAGGACAACTCATGGGAACCAGTCAATAACGTTAATGCTCCTCGCTTGCTCCGTCAGTTTCATCAGAGGTACCCACACAAGCCTGGTCTGAGGTCATCCGGAGGTTGTCCCTAAGGGGGAGTAATGTAAGGTTCTGTGTACATGTTCCTGAAACTCAGTTTTTTCCGTCAGCCATTTTGCTTTCTGTCTTGCTGCAGCTATCTTGCCCTCAGTCAATATGGAGTTTCCAGCTTGCATGTTCCCGCCCTGATTCTCTCCTCTTGCTTCTTAAGCAGCCACAGCTGAGCAATCAGTGCTTCAGAATCAAGCCTGCAGTGAACCTGTGACCTGACTCCTGAAAGCCTTGGACCTTGTACTCCAGTTATTTCCTATTGTGGAACTTTGGAACACTCGTGGACTTTGGAACCTTGCTATTTGATAAATCCACATTTGCATGGACTTACGGTAACAGAGAAGAGATCCTGAACCTGTTTTGGAGAGTGATTGCTGAGCTTAAGTTATTCTGGCCTGCTGTGTCTCCTGCTTTGTATCTGCAAACTGTGTGACTATTATTGCCACTTGTATGAAGTAATACAAGACCTTCTATATCAAACCTGTGACTCCTGTGTTTTCATCGCACCCAAGCACAAGACACTATATGAACTGTATTACTTACATTACATAGGCTTATAACAGCCTTTTCCTGTTCTGTAACCTAGGTTTCAGGCTACTATGAACAAAGACTTGAGTAACTACTAGTGCCTCTCGGGTATTGGCTAGGCGTTGGGATTGACAGCGTAGCTGAGCAGCATCTGGGTCTGGATGGGAGACCACAGACTCCTCGGATCCCGCTGATGCCTAACAGCTTTTCTCACGGTGCGCGTACCCCCAATCTCTGTTCTGACTCCCGTCTTGGGGTTACTTTAACCCACTGACCACCGATGCTTTCCCACACCACCACAGACTGCACGTTGTACTCCATCTTACTAGGTATGTAGCGCAGCACAACTCTGGTCTGCCTACTTGATGCATGCATACTGTTATTTTCTTTAACCCATGCCTGTCCCTCCAGCATACCCCAGGACTTCCACCTGTTCCTTGCCCTGCCGGATTCCCACATACATGGCCTCTAGGTATGCCTCCCCTCCCCCCTCCACCCCCCACTCATATGGGTCCTGTCCTCTGGCTTTTTGTACCTGTCTATAAATTTGTGTCTTGCTTGCCTCTGATTTCTACCACTTTTTGATCCTATTTTCAGCCTCTCAAGTTGACATATCCCGCAGTGGCCTCTCTTGTCTCTTCTGTGTGATTTACCATAAGGTCAGTTTTCATGTTTGCATTGCCTTTGCGATCATATCGCTCCATATTGTTTCATATTTTAGCATTCCAGCCTCCCCGTAGCCTTGTTCCAAGACTGCACATCTTAGCGCATGCCAATATATCCTTGTATTTCATGGGCATAATATGTATATATAATATGTATACATAATTTTCTGTATAGGGTTAAAAATTTCTTTTTAAAAAAAAATGTTTTCATTGTTTTTCATTATATTGTTTTTCATGTTTATATTTTCTTTGTATTTAGTGTGAATATGTATATATGTATATACTCTCTACCGATCCTGTATATATTTTTTGTGACTGTACCATTATTGCATGAAGCCTAACGCCTATTTTTCTATCTTTATATATATCTTTTTCGGTTAGGTTTGAGAAAGACCCCACACGGGGTCGAAACGTTACCTCAACACGTTATTAACTCTGTGGTGATTTCAATAAGTTCTTTCACTTGCATTTGATGAACGAAAAAAATTTTTTGAGTGCGGCTGTTTTTTCATTAATTTATGATTTGTCTGGACTAGTTCCAGGTTCAGCCTGCACCTGCACATTATTACAGAGTGCGCGCCTTTCCTGTACAAATATTCCTCCTTCGCCCAACAGCATGCAATACCCCTAGTAATGTTCCCCAAGCCAATCGTAATTCTGGTGATCAATGGGTCCACTCTATCTTCCCAAATCACCCTTCAAACCATTCTTCTTAGGCCTGGATCACACATGCGAGGAAATCGTCCGACACTCGCATGTGACATCCCAGCTCTGGCGCCGGCACTCGGGAGTGGAGCGAGCGGCTGCAAATAAATACATGCAGCCGTGCACTCCACTCCCGAGTGCTGGCGCCAGAGCTGGGATTTCACATGCGAGTGTCGGACGATTTCCTCGCATGTGTGATCCCGGCCTTACACTCATAATCTCTCTAAAACATCAGGAGATAATTTTCTTGTTGGTCATCCCCGAGGGTATTGATGAAGTACTGTTAGGCATACCTTGGCTGCGCCGCCATTCACCTCACATAGATTAGGCTACTGGAAGCATACTGGGATGGAGTAGGTCATGTGAGGGACAGTGTCTAAAGGTACTGCCACACTACACGATCCCGCTAACGATCTCGTTAGCGTCGCATACTAATGAGATCGCTAGCGGGATCGTTTACAATTAGTGTTGAGCGATACGATAATGTAAATATCGGCTATCGGCCAATATTAGCTCTATCGGCCTTTCGATAATTCGTTTCGATATTTTCGTCTTATCGAATACCGGAATCGGATTTGTCACTGCCACTGTGAGTGTCCGTCGGTCGGGTCTGTCAGGAGTCAGCGGCACTTACCTGGCAGAAGATCTCCGGCGGTCACGGCCTGGACTGCTTCATGGCCGCCATCATCTTTCCCCGGCGGTCACATGCAGTTTCTCGCGATAACTGCAGTGACTGCTGGGTAATCCCGGCCGTAAAGCAGTCAGTCCGATGACGTCACCGCCGGGGAAGCAGGTAATCAGCTGTGCTGCGCCGGGATGACAGGCTCTGCCTGTCATTCTGATGTAGCAGAGCTGGATCGTCGTGGGACACTCGTTACTATGGACTGCGTCGGTCAGGTGGTATACTTTTTTTTTTTCATTTTTTTACAGGAGATCGATGGCGTCGCAGGATGACACTGTAATAAAAGTAATGAAAACTGTGTTTTTTTTTTTTTTTATTAAATTAAAAAACTTTTTTATGAACATTCACCCGTCCGGGTACATAAACAATTTAACTATTTACATACAGTGACCCTGTCCGGGTTATTTATAATTCTTTGGCAGGGGTGTTCCAGGTACCACCTGGTACTCTTCTGATGCTTGCCAAACATCCGAGGCACCAAGGACCACCAGGACCTGATGACGTCGTGTGGCCTGTACAGTCAAGTCGTGACCCGCTATCTGGGTCTGTGTGGCCACCTCTTTCATCTCCCTCCGGGTCTGGAGCCCTATGTCACGGACTGTACGAACCCCAGGGGGCCTAACAGGCGCCGGGTACGGGCCAACTATACTTATCATGTCCATAGCTGGGGCTGCTGAGGAGACCACTGAGGGAGGCTGGGGAGATTTACGGCGTGGGGTGGGCACTTTTGCAGAGGCCTGGATGTGGGAGGCTGAAGGCTCCGAGGGTCTCACAGGTTCCTGACACTCTGGGGAGTAGGGGTCGCACCTGGTAACATTTAGGGCGTACCATCCATTGTAACCCCAGTGTCGGGTGTAAGTCACCAAGTCTCCTGGCAACAGGTCCCTCCCCGGGTGTCCTTCTGGGAGGTGAGCCTCCACGTCCCGCCGGTTCACAAAAACTTCTAAATAAAGTCCAGGCTCCTGGATGAAGCCCCAACCACCTTTCAATTTAAAGCTCCGTACTGCACCCTTACGCCGCGGCTCCCTCAGGGTTCCTTTATCTTTTCTCATCCGGTCCTTATCTGCCCGGTCCTTCTCCAGCTGACGTTGGCGAAGTTTTTGGGATTCTCGCTGCTCCCTTTGTCGCTCTGCTTCCTTCTCCCAACGTCTCCACTCTTCCTCCTGACGCCGGTTGAAATTTTCCTCCACCAGCAGCTCCATGTCTCCACCATCAAACTGCAGCTTACAGTGTCCGGTTTGCGGCAGCTCTCCTGGCGCCCCCCAGTCCTGGCGGCGCTCACCTGCGGAGGAAGCAGCCGGCTCTGGAACAGATGACAGTCGTGGCTCCGGTACAGGCAGGTAGTGCTCTGGTGCCTGCGCGGCCTCCTCCATGAGGACGGGTGTCGCTTCTTCTGTCTCAGCGACGGGGGCAGACAGCGGGATCTGGGGTGCTGCCGGTGCAGCGTTTTTTGCACGAACGGGTGCCTCCACTGCGACAACGTCAACCGGATCACATTGCAAGGGCTGGGATGCCCGCACGGACTCCTCTACTAGAACGGGTGCCTCCACTGCGACAACGTCAACCGGATCACATTGCAAGGGCTGGGATGCCCGCACGGACTCCTCTACTAGAACGGGTGCCTCACCTTCCGGTACAGACACTTCAGGTAAGAGGGATTGGCGCCGCTCCAAGTTTAGTTTTAGGGCACGCCAGCTGGCTTCCATCCTGGCGACCTCCTCCCGGTGCCGGGCCAGGCCTCTTAGGGTATCCTCCGATTCTTGCAGCGTAGGAGGGTTTCCAGGCCGGGTGCCCAACGGTGGTTCCGTGGCGATCGGGTCGCTTCCGTGGGGGGAGAGCTCTGACTGCTCCATCCCTTCACACTTCTGCTCGTGTCCATTAGCCATCTCTGCCAAGTCACATGTGTCATTAGAATCTGGAGAGGGCCCCTCTTTTGTAGTGAGGCGGGACCTTCGTGTTAGTTTCCGCACACTGAGGAGGATGAGGAGGCGGAACTCAAGAGCTGTGGGGCACGATCTTACATTGCAGTACCATTTAGAGCCATCGTTTTCGCGTCACTGAGTGAGTGTGTACACCCATGAAGAGCACGCCCTTCTTCTTCACCAGTGCCTCGTCGTGACGCAGATATGGCGGAAAAATGGCAAATACATTCTCTGATGATTTTAGCAATTCTCAAGCACAAAACCAGTTCAATTCAGGCACACAGGACTCGCTTATAGCGAGCTACAGAATCCTGTTCGTGACGCCCAAGTTGAGTCGCACAGAGCCAGAGGTTTTTGGGGTACTCGGCACCGAGCCTGTCGACTTCTATGGGGTATGTCACGGCTTTACCCGGCAATTGAATCAGAGTCTATTTTACTATGTAGAAGTGTATAAACTATAAATATATGTATATATATATATGTCACAATGACATGTATATATATATATATGTATTCTATGTGTGTATATTTAGTGTTTACAAGGAAATAAAGTTTTTTTTTAGTTGCGATATTTTGTTCCCATAGACTTACATTGGACTTCCGGTATCGAAATCGGATATCGACGATATTTAGTGCTATCGGCGATACAATTTCGATACGATATTTTTAGATATCGAGCACTATCGCTCAACACTATTTACAATATCGCTAGTGTCGGCCACATTTAGCGATGTCGTTAAGGACGCTATCGCGGTTAGCGATCTCCTTAACGACTTTAGCGGTACAAAAGTACAGCTAAATCGCTAAAAAAGGTGCCACACTCAGCGATATATACTTACCCAGTGGGACGCCGACGATCAGAATAGGGTCCGGAACGATCGGGACGACGGACGAGATCACAGCAGGGGCCACGTCGTTGCTGCATGCCGCACACAACAACATCGCTAACGGGATCGCTAAATAGTGACGTTTTTTAGCGATCCCGCTAGCGATGTTGTTTAGTGTGGCATACCCTTAAGGGCCAAAGCTCTGGTTTGGTTGTCTGAGGTCACTTCAGATCTAACCTCTCTTCCTAAGCACTACTATCAATATGCTGATGTGTTCTCTAAGAAGACCATGGAGACTCTTCCTCCCCATCCCCCTTATAATTGTCCTATAGACCTCATCTCGGGGGCAGAGCCTCCTCGTGGGTGTGTCTACCCATTGTCACTCCCGGAGACTGAGGCTATGTCAGACTACATCAAGAAGAATCTGGCGAGAGGATTTATTAGGAATCAGTGTCTCCTGCCGGGGCCAAGTTCTTCTTTGTCCAAAAGAAGAGTGGGGATCTTCTTCCTTGCATTGATTATAGGGGTTTGAATGCCATCACCGTAAAAAAACAAATACCTTTGCCACTCATTTCTGAGCTTTTCAATAGACTGTGGGGTGCTAGGAATTTACTAAGTTGGATCTGCGTGGGGTTTATAATTTAATACGTATACGAGAAGGGGACAAATGGAAGACTGCATTTAATACTCGGGACGGTCATTATGAGTACTTGGTAATGCCGTTTGGTCTCTACATTGCTACCGCAGTCTTCGAGGACTTCGTTGATGACATCTTTCGGGAGTTGTTATCCACGTCTGTAGTGGTGTATCTGTTTGACATACTTATCTTTTCCCCAGATCTTGACACTCACCGAAGAGATGTTTGTAGAGTCTTCAATCTCTTACGCGCCAATTCCCTCATCGCTAAATTGGAGAAGTGCGTTTTCTAGGGTATATTATTTCAGCCAAGGGCTTGGTAATGGACCCTGCCAAGCTGGAGTCGGTGATGAATTGGCAGGACCACATTCCCTTAAAGCGCATTACCCACTTCTCTACCCTAGCAGCTTCATTGGTAGCCCTCACCAAGAAAGGAGCACATCCTAAGTAGTGGTCCGAGGAGGTTTCTATAGCCTTTAATTCCCTGAAGTCTCACTTCGCTAGGGTGCCTGTGCTATATCGGCCCGAAGTGGATAAGCCCTTCATCCTGGAAGTGGATGCCTCCTCCGTCGGTGCTAGAGCAGTCCTGTACCAGAAGGATGCTCAAGGTCGAAACATCCTTGTTTCTTTTTATATAAGACCTCACTGGCGGAGAGGAATTATTCTATCGGGGACAGGGAGTTACTGGCCATGAAACTGGCTTTCTCGGAGTGTAGACATCTCCTAGAGGGAGCTCGGCATCCCTTCAAGGTTTTCACGAATAGAGTCTAAGTCCAGAAACCACCTTTCTGAGCATGTCCATGAGCTGGCATCCTCTCATTGGTGCTCAGATGTAATCTGCTCTGGTGATGTGGCAGCTCCGGATTGGACCGTAGGCGATGTCAGTGTGAGTGTTTGGGGTGGAGCTTTGACTTTAAAAGACTCCCGGCGACACCCACGGGCGCGCTAGTATCATTTGTGTTTGTGAGTGGATACGCCACTACTCTGACTGCACGTGTGTTGAGATCTTGTTCAGCTCAGTACCAGTTAGGGTTTTTACTTGCCACTTGGCTTCCAGCATCTGCATCCAGTCGTGTGTGCGGTTAGCACAGCTGAGTTACAGAGCAAGTCCAGTCACAGAGCTTTTTTGCTCTCTTGTGAGTTCTACATGGTTATGTATTCATAATCACCATAAAATAAGTATATAGTTCTCTCTATATTCTATCTTACCACCTCAAGTTTATATAAACTCTGAGATTAAGTGATAAAGCCAAATCATAACCCCTAATTCAAGGTCCCAGGGGGTATATCACTTCAGAAATCATTGGTCTCTTATAGACGAGAACAAGAGAAGATATCTCTAGGACATCAAAAAATAGATAGATTAATACATCTCAGTTGAAGACATTCAAGCCATTTGATAGGAATTTATGAGCTGGACCTATGTTACATATAGGGTTTCATATTGGGGTTTCTTTCCCATTATATATCATTCAATGCATTTGGGTGTAATTTTTCACCTGACAACCTCACTAATGAGGGTCCTACAATAATGTTCATATGAGATTTCTCTGTATTTTGTGAACCCACTGTTAGGGTCTGCGGAACGCACCAAATAAATATAAATAGTGGGTGCGTTCGCAGCCCGGGGTCCACCACGCAGGCAGAGCCTGCTGCTAGTAAGATGGCGGTAAAGGCAAACTCTGTTACTTCACAGAGTCGCAAACCTAGATGCTATGGCACTATATGGCTGTATAAGCGAACTCTGTTACACCACAGAGTCACTGCGGTAAAGCCACCGAGATAGCGACTGTGTCCTGATAACACCACAGGGCTACACAGATAACTGCTGTGCGGATAGCAGTCCGTGGTCATGCAGTCAGCAACACAAACAAACAACTCCTCACCGGAGAAGCCGGTATTCTAGGGGCTTATTTCAGCCAAGCCCTGAACACGTCCATACAAATCTCCTCACCGGAGGTGCCGGTATTCTAGGGGCTTATTTCAGCCGAGCCCTAACCAAATGCGTGCATGATCACACTGGCGCAAAGCACATAATGCAATTGATACTAGCGCATGGCCGCAAGGCCATGCAACCCTTTTATAGTAGCAACTACAGGACCTGCCATAAAAGGACCAATGAGAAACTGTTCCAGAACACATGTAGTTTCAGGACCTTCCTGGTGGACCAATAGGAGCTGCTGCAGAACCTGAGCATGTGACCCCTGATCTCCAATGAGAGATCTTACCCTGGGCATGCTCAGAAGGGGAAACGCAGGACTTAGTCCTAAAGACGTCTGCTCGCTGTTGGCCAGTACTGGCAACAATAGCAGAACCTGGAGAGGCAGCAGAAAGTCTCTGCACAGTATTAGACCAGGCGAGACGCTGGGACCGACGTCTTTGCTGAGCAGGCTCCACTGCAGCCGGAGATGGATGGGGGACCGCAGCGGGACTGGATCGAGACTCCCCTTGTGCAGCAGCAGGAACTCGAACCCTAACATTACCCCCCCTCCTAGTGCCCCCCCCTTCTTTGGGCCTCGCTGTGCTCAAAGGCAGTGATGAGCTGCAGAGCATGAACATGCTCGGCAGGCTCCCAGGACCTATCCTCAGGCCCACAACCACTCCAATCCACCAAATAAAATTTTTTGCCCCGTACCACCTTACATCCAACGATAGCATTCACCTCATGATCGTCAGTAGATGAACCCGACGTCCCGACAGAGGACTCAGAAAACAGGGAGATGGCCACGGGTTTCAAAAGGGACACGTGAAAGGTATCAGAGATACCAAGGCGAGGTGGAAGGGCTAAGCGGTAGACTACAAGGTTTACCTGCTCAAGGATCTTAAAGGGGCCCAAACTTAGTAGACTATACTCGCAGCCTGATGTTCCGGGCAGAGAGCCACACTAAGTCGCCCGGAGCAAATGTCGGAGCGGGGCGCCGATGAGCGTCGGCGGAAGACCTCATCCTCTCCTTGGAGGCCTGAATGTCATCCTGAGTGCGGTCCCAAATGTCCCGTGCCTCCACGGCCCAGTCTGCCACCCTGGAGTCGTCGGAAGACACGGGCATGGGCACCGGTACCCGCGGATGCTGACCGTAGTTTAAGAGGAATGGTGTCTGTCTGGTGTAGTCAGCCACAGCATTATTTAGAGCGAACTCAGCCCACGGTAGCAAGGATGCCCAGTTATCCTGCCTGGCAGAGACAAAATGTCGCAAGTATGTGACCAAGGTCTGGTTGGCTCTCTCTACCAACCCATTCGTCTCGGGATGATAAGCCGAAGAGAGATTTAACTCAATGCTGAGTAGATGACACAGCTCTATCCAGAACCGAGACGCAAATTGGGGACCTCGATCACTGACAATTTTGTCTCGCATTCCGTGTAGCTGGAAAATGTGCCTGATAATAATGCTGCTAAGGCCCGAGCGGAAGGTAATGTGGTAACGGCACCAAGTCTAACATTTTGGAGAAGTGGTCGGTTATCACCCAGATGATGGTGCAGCCCCGAGACTTGGGTAAGCCCACCACAAAATCCATCCCAACCATCTCCCAGAGCCTGTCTGCCACCATTAAAGGGAAAACTAACCCAGCTGGCCGTTGTCGAGGGGACTTATTCTTGGCGCAGGAGACGCACGCCTGAACATATTCCCTGACGTCACGGACCATATGTGGCCACCAGTATGTCCTCGCCAGCAACTCAGATGTCCTCTTTGCCCCAAAATGTCCACCCACCCTGGACGAATGTGACCAAGAGAGTACCTCCGGTCGCAAATTGATGGTCACAAAAGTCTTGCCTGGAGGCACAGACTCAAGCGAAACCGGGGCCACAGTTCTTAGGCTCTCTGTGGGGACAATCAGCCGAGGCTCCTCCTCCACCTCCTCAGAGGACACCACGGAGCGAGACAGAGCGTCGGCACGACTGTTCTTCTCCCCGGAGAGAAAATTGGAGGGTGAAATGGAACCGGGAGAAGAACAGGGACCATCTGGCCTGACGGTAATTGAGCCACTGGGCGGTCTGTAAATAGACCAAATTTTTGTGGTCAGTGAACACTTGAAAGTGAAAGCGAGCCCTCTCCAGGAAATGTCTCCACTTGGAAAAGACCAACTTCATGGCTAGCAACTCCCTATCCCCAATGGAATAATTCCTCTCCGCTGGTGTGAAGGTCTTGGAGAAGAAGAAGCAAGGATGTTTACGACCTTGAGCATCCTTTTGAAAAAGGACTGCTCCAGCACCAACGGACGAGGCATCTACCTCCAATATAAAAGGCTTATCAACCTTGGGACGATGTAAGATAGGAGCGCTAGCAAAATGGGACTTGATTGAAGTAAAGGCCTTGGAGATCTCCTCTGACCACAATTTGGGATTGGCTCCCTTCTTGGTGAGGGCTACCAAGGGAGCAACCAAAGTAGAGAAGTGGGGAATTAATTGGCGATAGTAATTAATGAACCCCATAAAGCGCTGCACCACTTTAAGAGAGTGGGGTTCTTACCAATCCATTACAGCCTGTAGTTTGGCAGGATCCATAGCCAATGGAGATGATATAGCCCAGGAATGGCAGAGACTCCTGCTCAAACACACACTTCTCCAACTTCGCATATAGGGAATTTGCCCGCAAGAGGTCGAAGACCCTGCAGACATCTCCCCGGTGGGTGTCCATATCTGGAGAAAAGATGAGAATGTCATCCAGATAGACTACCACTGAGGTGGCAAGCATATCCAGGAAGATGTCATTTATGAAATCTTGGAAGACGGCTGGAGCATTACAGAGCCCGAAGGGCATCACAAGATATTCGTAATGTCCATCTCTGGTATTGAACGCCCTCTTCCATTCTTCCCCCTCACGGATGCGGATCAGGTTATAGGCACCACGAAGATCCAGCTTAGTAAATACCCTTGCTCCCCGGAGCCTATCAAAGAGCTCAGATATTAGGGGCAAAGGGTATTTGTTCTTAACAGTAATGGCGTTAAGACCCCTATAGTCTATACACGGTCGTAATTCTCCATTCTTCTTCTGCACAAAGAAAAATCCTGCCCCTGCTGTTGACACTGACTTCCTAATAAACCCTCTTGCCAGATTTTCCTGAATGTATTGTGACATGGCCTCCGTCTCAGGAAGAGAGAGAGGATACACTCTTCCCCGAGGGGACTCCGTTCCAGGCAAGAGGTCTATAGGACAGTCATAGGGGCGATGAGGCGGAAGAGTCTCCGCTGCCTTTTTGGAGAATACGTCCGCGTATGACCGATAAACCTTGGGGAGAGAAGCAAAGTCTATGGGTATCTCCGTGGTGGAAACCTGAACATCCTCTCTGAGACATCTGTCTCTGCAATGATCACCCCAACCCAGTATTCTCCCAGAGGACCACTCAATATGGGGAGAGTGGTGGCGAAGCCAGGGAAATCCCAACAAAACCTCATCTATTCCCTCAGGAAGAACAAAAAGGCAGATGAGAAGGGGACATAGACAGAGAAAGAGAGACAGTCTGGTGGGTGATTTGTGAGGGCAGGATTGCTCCATTCAATACTCTCACCGATACTGGCTCGGCGAGCGTCACCAGCAGTATGGAATGGTGAGAGGCAAAGGAGGAGGACATAAAAGTCCAAGAGGGGGAGAAGCCAGCGCTGCCTATGGTCAGCATGCAATACATAAAGTGCATATGCACATATTGGTTTCTAACTGTATTTAAAAATGAGACATTTGGCAAATAATTGATCAATTCTTTGAGCCACCCCACCACGACAAGGCATTCTCATATGGGGCAGTCCTACTCTACGTTTTTTATATTCGCTGTGCCATTACGGCCTCCTAAATGTATAAAAGCAAGACTGCAAAAAATCACTTACATGGTGCCAGTAAGGCAAGCGCAGGTAAAAGCCGACCAGGTCCAGAGATGGACATTTCAGATCTGACCTCTACGCTGCCAAACCAGCAACCACAGATGAAGGGTTGAAACAGGCCCAGACACAGGTGCACAATCAAACAGAGCCTAGGGCAGGGCAGGGCTGCTGTATGTGTGTACAGCAGCCTAGGTCAATCACAAAAAAAAAAACACAGAACGACGTGCATAACCCAGCGCGCACGGCAACACGTGGTGGTCAGCCACGTACCAATAACAAGTTAAAAGATATTGGTACGTGGCTGACCACCACTTATTGCCGTGCGCGCTAGGTTATGCATGCCATTCTATCTGTTTGTTTTTTTGTGATTGAACTAGGCTGCTGTACACACATACAGCAGCCCTGCCCTGCCCTGAGCTCTATTTGATTGTGCACCTGTGTCTGGGCCTGTTTCACCCTTCATCTGTGGTTGCTGGTTTGGCAGTGTAGAAGTCAGATCTGAAATGTCCATCTCTGGACCTGGTCGGCTTTTACCTGCGCTTGCCTTACTGACACCATGTAAGTGATTCAGCAATGCTTCAGATACTTTTGCAGTTTTTTTGCAGTCTTGCTTTTAATACATTTAGGAGGCCGTAATGGCACAGCGAATATAAAAAATGTAGAGTAGGACTGCCCCATATGAGAATGCCTTGTCGTGGCGGGGTGGCTCAAAGAATTGATCAATTATTTGCCAAATGTCTCATTTTTAAAAACAGTTAGAAACCAATAAGTGCATATGCACTTTATGTATTGCATGCTGACCATAGGCAGTGCTGGCTTCTCCCCCCATTTTTTGCTTGACATAAAATTCCCCTCTGCCCCAGAGTCCACACAAAGCTTGGTGGGAAGAGTGGATGAACCTAGAGAGATTAACCCTTTAAGGAGCACTTTCAGAGCAAAATCCCTCGCGTCTAATGACCCTGCACCCATGGTCACGGAACATGACCGTTTACTCATTCACTGGGACATCGGTTGGCATAATGTCCTGGCTGCTGACACACTCTACAGACCACGGATACTCGAGTGGTCTGAGACTTTGATCCCACTCGAGTAGTCTCCACGGTCTCTTGGGACTCGGACGCCCGAACGGGAAATTCAAGAGGTTTGGCAAAGGTGGGTGCCAGCCAAAACCTCTGCCTACACTGGGTCCGCTCTAACCTCCGCTCGTGAAAACGGAGGTCGATGCGGGTAGATATAGAAATGAGTTTCTCCAGTGTGGCAGGAATCTCCCTGGTAGCCAAAGCATCCTTTACATGGTCTGCCAGTCCTCTCCAGAACACTGGAATAAGAACTTTATCTGGCCACTCTAATTCAGAGGCCAAAGTCCGAAATTGGACTGAGAACTGGCTGACCATGGACAAGCCCTGTGACATTGCCAGCAGTTGGAGTGCCGTATCGTGCGTGACCTGAGGTCCTAAAAAGACCTTTTTCAGAGCCTCCAAAAAACGAGGAGCACTCCGCACCACACGATCAACGCGCTCCCACAGCGTCTTTTTCCCACTCCAATGCTCTGCCCGACAGAAGAGACAGTGGACAAACTGGCTGCAGCTACGCCAGCAGCCTGAAGAGCGACTGCGGTAACATCCACAGCTGAGGCTGTGCGCTCAAGGACCGCCAACCTACCCTCCAGCTGCTGGATGTACTGCAGTAGAAGCTGGTCGTCCGCCATTTTACTAGCCAGACCCTGGTGCTAGTATACTGTTAGGGTCTGCGGAATGCACCAAATAAATATAGATAGTGGGTGCGTTCGCAGCCCGGGGTCCACCGTGCAGGCAGAGCCTGCTGCTAGTAAGATGGCGGTAAAGGCGAACTCTATTACTTCACAGAATCGCAAACCTAGATGCTATGGCACTATATGGTTGTATAAGCGAACTCTGTTACACCACAGAGTCACTGCGGTAAAGCCGCCGAGATAGCGACTGTGTCCTGATAACATCACAGGGCTACACAGATAACTGCTGTGCGGATAGCAGTCCGTGGTCATGCAGTCAGCAACACAAACAAACAACTCCTCACCGGAGAAGCCGGTATTCTAGGGCTTATTTCAGCCAAGTCCTGAACACGTGCATGCGAATCTCCTCACCGGAGGTGCCGGTATTCTAGGGGCTTATTTCAGCCGAGCCCTAACCACATGCGTGCATGATCACACTGGCGCAAAGCACATAATGAAATTGATACTAGCGCATGGCCGCAAGGCCATGCAACCCTTTTATAGTAGCAACTACAGGACCTGCCAGAAAAGGACCAATGAGAAACTGTTCCAGAACACATGTAGTTTCAGGACCTTCCTGGCGGACCAATAGGAGCTGCTGCAGTACCTGAGCATGTGACCCCTGATCTCCAATGAGAGATCTTACCCTGGGCATGCTCAGAAGGGGAAACACAGGACTTAGTCCTAAAGACGTCTGCTCGCCGCTGACCAGTACTGGCTACAATAGCAGAACCTGGAGAAGCAGCAGCAAGTCTCTGCACAGTATTAGACCGGGCAAGACGCTGGGACCGACGTCTTTGCTGAGCAGGCTCCACTACGGCTGGAGATGGATGGGGGAACGCAGCAGGACTGGTTCGAGACTCCCCTTGTGCAGCAGTGGGAACTCGAACCCTAACACCCGGATACCCAATTATTAGGCTATTTCTCTGTTGCATATTGTTGTCCCCATGTATATGTGTATGTATATTTTATCATTATTTTTTTTAAATATTTCCTCAATAAAAGTCATGCTTTTATGGTTGTAAACTTCCTAGTTCCTCTTTTTTTGATATTTAATTATTTGGAAGTGCCATTGAAACTAGGCAAGGTTTCTTTATGTGATCTCACTTTAAGAGAAGAATATAGGTAGACATATTTTCAACCATCAAATAAGAGAACTTGTAAACCCTTGAAATCTTAAATGAGACCACAAACATTTGTTTCTTTCTCACCTACTTGTTTAACACCTTATCACATCCCTGCCACTATAGTGCCCTATAGGGTGAGCAGGGAAAGCCGTCAAGGAGCTGGGGGGCCACTGCGCAGGTCTTAAGGCTCCAACCTCCGCTGTCAGGTTGGGACAAACAGGCCAGTGTAGGATTAGGCAACTCCCTATGGTGATCATCTCTTGGTTTTGGTATGATGCAGTGCTGTTAAATAATTGGTTTTTTTTTTGTATTGTGGCACTTTGTGACAATAAAGTTGATGATTTTATAATATTAGTAAGGGAATATGGTGAGTGGGTTTATATATTTTGCTCTTGCAAATTTATTTTGTGAAAACTGTGATTCAATGGTTATGTTATAGCTAACTTGCACCAGCATAGTATTTTCCTTTTGATTCTGCATCTGTTTAGGCCATGTGTGCAATTGGCACGGGTCAATTACACAGCAAGCTCAACCGCTAGCTCCTTCTCTCTGTGAAGTTAACAGACCTGTGTGTTGTGCATTCTGTTCAAACTGCGTGAAGTTAACGCAGTCATGTTTAGGTGTATGCTTGCCGTGTGTTCCACCATTACTCTATAGCAGCAGTTTTACATCTCTGCATGGTGGAACCCGGGTTGCGATCGCACCTTATTATTATTTCATATTTTGTGCGATCCGCTAACCCTAACAGTATCTGATATATCTTGAATAGGAGTGGCATTGTATTCATCCGATACTAAGTAAGGTGATAGTTCTAGTGGCTCAGTCCTATTTCTATTCTATTTCTAAATTTGCCGATCTTTTTATCAATAATTTCCCATTCTTTATTTTTGAGTCTTCTCGCAAAATTTTTAGATAACTCTAAATGAGTTTGAGATGACTAAAAGGTTTAAGTTGGTTAAAAATGTTTAGAATTTCCCTATTGGTTTAGATTATCCCTCCTTTTACTATTAATAAATTGTAGGGTTTGTTTTGAAAAACTAAACATACGATTCCATTCTTTAGAGATTGATGGGTCCCCAAAATCACCTGCCAAGTTTTTAAACACGACTAGACCTTTTGGTACAGAGCCTTCTTGTTGATATTTATCAAGTGAGGCCACTTCCCATAGGTCTCTCTTTTCAGTTATTAAAAGATTTTCTAGGGACGTCAAAAGACTTTTCGCCAATGTAATGTCTCCTGTTTTGGGGTTCTTACTGGAATGAGAAACAAAATAATTCCTATTTCCTCTATCTAACCAATGATTCCTAAGAGCCATGTGAAAAGGCAGCTGAAGTGTAACACACAAAGGGTTTAAAAAACTACAAAGAGGAAAAACACCAGTGCCTATAAAGTAAAGATTAGAATGGGGGAGCAGAGGCACCATAAGGGTATGTTTCCACGATCAGGAAACATTCCGGATTAGCTGCGTGTTTGACGCTGTGCGTTGGCGCAGCGTCAAACACGCAGCGTCCAGATGTTACAGCATAGTGGAGGGGATTTCAAGAAATCCCGTCTCCACTTTGCGTAAAAATACGCAGGCGGAAGACCTGCGTTTCCGGACATGTGGCGCGTCTTTTTAGACCGCAGCATGTCCTAGCGTCTTGCAGCGATGCTGCGCCGCCGCAACGGAAATAACACAGGGCTATGCAGCCCTGCGTTCTTTCCGGATGTGTTCCGGAGGTGTCCGGAACACATCCGGAAAGAGCGCGCGTCAAAAAGGGGGCGGGGCTTTGGGCGGTGCGGAATTTCCGCTCCGTCCAAAGCGCTGTGGTTCCGGACCGTGGAACCACAGCCTAAGTTGCAGACAGATAATTGATTCTGTGTGATAAAATCCAAACTGAAGGAAGAAGTTGATTAAATAGTGATCGGTCGTGCTAATACTGTACACTAAGAAAAATGGCTTTAAATTGTTTATAACCCCCAAAAAACATGGTAAAAATGCTAGATGAGTAAAACATACAAAGTGGAAAGCCAATACAGCAAGTGCCAATTGATATTACTAACAGGATGAGTTTACATACCGTGTTTGCACATATACCTGCTGATACTGCAGCTTGCTTACACTGTGACTCATGACTAAAGATGAGCGAATATTTTAATCTTAGCTTAACAAGCCACAGCCACAGCAACGAAATCCAATAAAATATGTGTGACCCGGCGATGAAGAATCCGCTGCACTTTCAGAGGTCTTGTATATAAAACTTCAGTTTCATTGAAAGTATTAGAAAAAAATTATAAAAGAGAACAGTTGTATGCAGTCAGATCAACCAGTGGATATGGGAGGCAAAAAAAAAAACACATGCGCAACACCTTAGAACGGCCCCAAATGTTGCCCAAACACATCAAATGAGGGACAGACACCAGGAAAGTGGCCTCAATTCACCCACAGTACAAATTGCAGCATGGAACTGCAGCAATCAGCCAGACATGAGGAATAGGGGTCTGGGACAGTATTTACAGCTTTCAATTGAATGTCACAGTAAGACGAGGTGGGTGAGGGATTGGTGTATGCCCCCTTTGCTGGGAGGCCTGATACCACGTGCAACACCCTTACTGTGACATTTATTCGAAATCTTTAAATGCTTTCCTGGACCCCTATTCCTCATGCCTGGCTGATTGCTGCAGTTCCATGCTGCAACATGTACTGTGGGTGAATTGAGTCCACATTCCTGGTGTCTGTTCCTCATTTGATGTGTTTTGGCAGCATTTGGGGCCGATCTAAGATTTTGTGGGTAGGGTGAGGGATCGGTGTAGGGATCGGTGTAGGGCCCCTTTGCTGGGAGCCTGGGCACCACATGCAATACCTCTACCTGTTTTCATGGTGAGCCACACTCACGTTGCACAAATATCAGTTTTCAAGACTACCATTGTCAGAAAAATTTAAGGATAGTAACTGTTGTGAATACCTTGGAGGCGACTTCTGAGCTGGGGCTCCCTCCGGTGGTTGCTGAGGGTAATGAATTAATTACTGAATGGCCTTCAGCTGGCTCTGAATGGTATGATATACAGTGCCTACAAGTAGTATTCAACCCCCTGCAGATTTAGCTGGTTGACACATGCGGAATTAACTTGGCATTGTGACATTTGTACTGTAGATCAGCCTGGAAGTGGGAAATGCACTGCAGCAAAAATTTTTGTTTTCATTTTTTTTTTTTTTTTTTTTTAAAACGTTGAAAGTTAATTCAGAGTGTCATTTATTATTCAACCCCTCAAACCACAAGAATTCTGTTTGGTCCCCCTAAAGTATTAAGAAGTAGTTCAGGCACCAAGAATAATGAGCTTCACATGTGTGGATTAATGATCTCTTTTGCCAGCCTTTTCTGACTATTTAAGACCCTCCCCAAACTTGTGAACAGCACTCATACATGGTCAACATGGGAAAGACAAAGGAGCATTCCAAGGCCATCAGAGACAAGATCGTGGAGGGTCACAAGGCTGGCAAGGGGTACAAAACCCTTTCCAAGGAGTTGGCCCTACCTGTCTCCACTGTTGGGAGCATCATCCGTAAGTGGAAGGCTTATGGAACTACTGTTAGCCTTCCACGGCCTGGACAGCCTTTGAAAGTTTCCTCCCGTGCCGAGGCCAGGCTTGTCCGAAGAGTCAAGGCTAACCCAAGGACAACAAGGAAGGAGCTCCGGGAAGATCTCATGGCAGTGGGGACATTGGTTTCAGTCAATACCATAAGTAACGTACTCCACCGCAATGGTCTCCGTTCCAGACGAGCCCGTAAGGTACCTTTACTTTCAAAGCGTCATGTCAAGGCTCGTCTACAGTTTGCTCATGATCACTTGGAGGACTCTGAGACAGACTGGTTCAAGGTTCTATGGTCTGATGAGACCAAGATCGAGATCTTTGGTGCCAACCACACACGTGACGTTTGGAGACTGGATGGCACTGCATACGACCCCAAGAATACCATCCCTACAGTCAAGCATGGTGGTGGCAGCATCATGCTGTGGGGCTGTTTCTCAGCCAAGGGGCCTGGCCATCTGGTCCGCATCCATGGGAGGATGGATAGCACGGCCTACCTGGAGATTTTGGCCAGGAACCTCCGCTCCTCCATCAAGGATCTTAAGATGGGTCGTAATTTCATTTTCCAACAAGACAACGACCCAAAGCACACAGCCAAGAAAACCAAGGCCTGGTTCAAGAGGGAAAAAGTCAAGGTGTTGGAGTGGCCTAGTCAGTCTCCTGACCTTAACCCAATTGAAAACTTGTGAAAGGAGCTCAAGATTAAAGTCCACATGAGACACCCAAAGAACCTAGATAACTTGGAGAAGATCTGCATGGAGGAGTGGGCCAAGATAACTCCACAGACCTGTGCTGGCCTGATCAGGTCTTATAAAAGACGATTATTAGCTGTAATTGCAAACAAGGGTTATTCCATGAAATATTAAACATAGGGGTTGTATAATAATTGACCCACACTTTTATGTTTAAAATTTATTAAAATTCAACTGAGCAACATAACTTTTTGTTTTGTAAGATTTATGCTTCTGTTAATAAATCCTACTCTCGTTTGCAGTTTGAAGGCTCTAACTTATTTGCATCTTATCAAACCAGCTAAATCTGCAGGGGGTTGAATACTACTTGTAGGCACTGTAAGTGACCTGAGTTCCCAGCAGCCTTGCCGGTAATTAATAGTTCCTCCTGCTCTTGCTTGGAGTACATCTTGCTTTCCTGCTCTCATTCAGATAAGTGTTTTGCTTTTTTTTTTTTCCTCTGTTGGATTTTCACTGCTGGTTTGCTGCTTGCAGTGGACTGCAGCCTGGTCCCTTTTTTGGGTCTTGCGCTGCAATTGTGCTCATTGTGTGTTTGCATTTTTGCTTTGTTCCTTTGTCACTTTTTATTTGCTGTGTATTACACCAGAGATCTGATTTAGGTGGTAGAGATCGTGTGATCTCTGTTTTTTTGTTAATCAGAAGTGTTGGTATTTTTGTCAGGGTTTTTTTTGGGGCTGCAGTCAGAATTCTTTCCTATACTTTTCTATCTAGACAGATTGGGCCCCAGCGTTTGCTCATTCTATTTTCTGTCTGTGTCCGTGTTTTCTTCTTGACTAACCACCATTACATGTTCGGGGGCTTCCTATTTCTTTGGGGATTCTGCTCCGGGGCAGATAGCATTCATCTTTCTGCCTTTAGGTGTAGCTATCTCTCCGGCTGTGACGAGGCGTCTAGGATCACCGTAGGTACACTCCACGCTACTTCTAGTGTGGCGGTTAGTTTATGTTACTGCAATTCAATAGTTTCCAGCCTCTCTGGTGTATTGCTACTTTGGCTATTTTTTGCAGTTTCTCCTCAGCTACCGAAACATAACAGTATTACCGGCCCGACTGAAAATTATATGGTACTCACAGAAGGAAAAAATAGTAAAGTGGAAAAAGTTTGTTACATTTTTTTTTTCCCCTCTAATTTCTCTGGTTGCTGAGGAGGAATTTTTTTTTTCTCTCAATGGAGTTTGCACAGTTGTCTGGCCGTGTGGAGCAGCTTGCCACTGAGGTTCGGAGTATTGCTGCCTATGTTGCTGGGTTGCCGTTTGTGGAACCTAGGATCCCCATGCCAGATTTATTTTTGGGGGATCGGTCTAAATTTCTGAATTTCAAAAATAACTGTAAGTTGTTTTTTGCCTTAAAGCCTAAGTCCTCAGGGAACACAGCACAACAGGTTCAAATTGTCATCTCTCTGCTGCGCGGCGATCCTCAGGATTGTGCTTTTTTCCTGACACCTGGGGATCCTGTTTTGAATGATGTTGATGTATTTTTTCAGGCTCTGGGGTTATTGTACGATTAACCTAATGTCACTGATCGAGCTGAAAAAACCTTGTTGGCATTAAATCAGGGTCTTGAAGACGCTGAGCTGTACTGTCAGAAATTTCAAAAGTGGGCAGTCCTGACCAAATAGAATGATTATGCTTTGGCAGCCCTTTTTCGGAAGGGGCTGTCAGAGAATGTAAAGGATGTTATGGTGGGATTCCCTGTCCCCTCTGGTCTCAATGATTCTATGTCATTGGCTATTCAAATTGACAGACGTTTGCGTGAGCGCAGAGGTATGCGTGAGATGGTGTTGCCTTGTGAGCCAGCTCCTGGGCCCATGCAGTGTGATGGAGTGACTTCTGGGGCTCAGCGTCATGAGTTTCGAAAGCGCAATGGGTTATGTTTCTACTGTGGTGACGCCTCTCATGCTCTTTCCGTCTGCCCTAAGCGGGGAAGACGTTTTGCACGCTCAGTTGTCTTGGGTAGTGTTCAGACTAAATTTCTGTTGACTGTTACCCTGATTTGCTCCCTGTCCACATTTTCTGCTCAGGCTTTTGTTGATTCAGGAGCAGCTATTAACCTGATGGATTTTGACTTTGCCAAGCGTTGTGGGTTTCCCATGATACCCCTGCGGAAGTCTATTCCCCTACTGGGCATTGATTCTACCCCTTTGGCGGAGAATAAACCCCAGTTTTCTGCCCAGGTGATAATGAGGATTGAACAAGATCATCAGGAGAGTTGCAAATTTCAGGTGTTGCATAATCTGCATGACATTATTGTACTGAGTTTCCCTTGGTTGCAGACTCATAATCCTGTTTTGGATTGGAAATCTGTGTCTGTGACCAGTTGGGGTTGCCAATGTGTTAATACTGACACTCCTGTTTTTTCTGCCTCTCCCCAGTCTCAGGATGTTCCTGACTTTTTGACTGATTTTTCTGATGTATTTAGTGAAAGTAAATCTGCATCCTTGCCCCCTCACAGGAGCTATGATTGCACTATTGAATTAGTGCCTGGTGGTAAATTTCCTAAAGGTCGCCTTTTTAACTTGTCTGTACCTGAACACGATGCTATGCGATCTTATATCAAGGAGTCATTGGAGAAGGGTCATATCAGACCATCCTCTTCACCCTTGGGCGCCGTTTTTTTCTTTGTGGCCAAAAAGGATGGTTCATTGAGGCCGTGTATTGATTATCGTCTCTTGAATAAGATCACTGTGAAGTATCAATATCCGTTACCCTTGATTTCTGACCTGTTTTCCAGAGTGAAAAGTGCTAGTTGGTTTACCAAGCTTGACCTCAGGGGGGCGTATAACCTTATTCGCATTAAGCACGGGGATGAATGGAAGACGGCGTTTAATACCCCAGAGGGGCATTTTGAGTACCTAGTGATGCCCTTTGGGCTTACTAATGCTCCTTCCGTCTTCCAATCCTTCATGAATGATATTTTCAGGGATTTTGTGGATAAATTTCTGATTGTTTATTTGGATGTTATCTTGATTTTTTCCAATAAATGGGACTCTCATGTGAAACATGTTCGGACTGTGTTCCAGATTTTGAGAGAGAATGCACTGTATGTGAAGGGATCAAAGTGTCTTTTTGGCGTACAGAAGGTCTCATTTCTGGGATTCATTTTGTCTCCGTCTATTATTGAAATGGACCCGGTCAAGGTTCAGGCCATCTGTGATTGGGTCCAACCTACTTCATTAAAGGCTGTTCAGAGATTTTTGGGTTTTGCCAATTTTTATCGTAAATTTATTGGTAATTTCTCCGGTATTTTTAAACCATTGACTGATTTGACCAAAAAGGGTTCTGATGTGGTGAATTGGGCTCCAGAGGCAGTTTCTGCGTTTCAGGAACTTAAGCGGAGATTCATTTCTGCTCCTGTTCTACGGCAGCCTGATGTTTCTCTACCGTTTCAGGTGGAGTTTGATGCCTCTGAAATTGGGGCAGGTGCCATTTTGTCCCAAAGAGATCCAGAGACCTCTAAGAGTAACCCTTGTGCCTTTTTCTCTCGAAAATTTTCTCCAACTGAACGTAATTATGACGTGGGTAATCGAGAGTTATTGGCCATGAAGTGGGCCTTTGAAGAGTGGAGACATTGGCTGAAAGGAGCCAAACATCAGGTGGTGGTCCTCACGGACCATAAGAACCTGGTTTATCTCGAATCAGCCAAGCGACTTAATCCTAGACAGGTCAGGTGGGCCTTGGTTTTCACACGTTTTAATTTTGTGGTTTCTTTTCTTCCTGGCACTAAGAATGTTAAGACGGATGCCCTTTCGAGGAGCTTCTTTGTGGACTCTCCTGAGTTATCTGATCTTGCTGTTATTTTGAAAGAGGGTGTAGTACTTTCCGCCATCTCGCCCAATTTGAGACTGGCTCTGGAAGGGTGTCAGGAGGATAAACCTAAGCGCTGCCCTATTGGGAAATTGTTTGTCCCAGACCAGTGAAGAAGAGTGTGATGTCTGAGATTCATTGTTCCGCGTTGGCTGGTCATCCCGGGATTTTTGGTACCAGAGACTTGGTGAGTTGGTCCTTTTGGTGGCCTACTTTGTCTCGTGACGTCAGGGAATTTGTGCAGTCCTGTGGGACTTGCTCTCGTTCCAAGCCTTGCTCACGCTCTAGTGGTTTGTTAATGCCATTACCTGTGCCCAAGAGGCCATGGACCCATATCTCTATGGATTTTATTTCCGACCTCCCTGTTTCTCAGAAAATGACCGTTATCTGGGTAATCTGTGATAGGTTTTCCAAGATGATACATGTTGTGCCATTACCTAAGTTACCTTCCTCCTCCGAATTGGTGCCTTTGTTCCTTCAGCACGTGGTTCGGTTACATGGCATTCCGGAGAACATTGTGTCTGACAGAGGAGTCCACTTTGTTTCCATATTTTGGAGGATATTTTGTTCTAAACTTGGTGTTGAATTATCTTTCTCCTCTGCATTTCATCCTCAGACCAATGGACAAACCGAGAGAACAAACCAGACCTTGGAGACTTATTTGAGATGTTTTGTGTCTGCTGATCAAGATGACTGGTTCTCTTTTTTGCCTTTGGCTGAGTTTGCTCTTAATAATAGGGCTAGCTCTGCCACCTTGATGTCTCCATTTTTCTGTAATTCTAGGTTTCACCCTCTATTTTCTTCAGGACAGACGGAGGCTTCTGTCTGTCCGGGTGTTGACTCTGTTGTGGAGCGTATGCAGCAGATTTGGGACCAGGTAGTGGAGAGGTTGTCTCTCTCTCAAGAGAAGGCCCAGCGGTTTGCCAACCGGCATAGGACTGATGGTCCTCGGTTTAAAGTGGGGGACTTGGTTTGGTTGTCCTCAAGAAATATCCCTATGAGGGTGCATCTCCAAAGTTTAAGCCTAGGTTCATTGGACCTTATAATATCATGGAGATTCTTAATCCTGTTTCCTTCCGTTTGCTTCTTCCAGGGACATTTAAGATCCATAACGTGTTCCACAAGTCCTTATTGAAGAGATTTATCGAGCCAGTGGTTCCTGTGGCTGCGCCTCCTGATCCTGTTTGGTTGAGGGCAATTTGGAGTATGTGGTTGAGAAAATATTGGATTCTCATTTTGCTAGATGGAAACTCCAGTATTTGGTTAAGTGGAGAGGTTATGGTCAGGAGGACAATTCTTGGGTGTTTGCTTCGGACATCCATGCTGGGAGACTTATCCGTGCCTATCATCGAGCTCATCCTGATAGGCCTGGTTGCGCAGGTGAGGGTTCGGTGACCCCTCCTCAAGGGGGGGTACTGTTGTGAATACCTTGGAGGCGACTTCTGAGCTGGGGCTCCCTCCAGTGGTTGCTGACGGTAATGAATTAATTACTGAATGGCCTTCAGCTGGCTCTGAATGGTATGATATAAATGACCTGAGTTCCCAGCAGCCTTGCCGGTAATCAATTGTTCCTCCTGCTCTTGCTTGGAGCACATCTTGCTTTCCTGCTCTCATTCAGATAAGTGTTTTGCTTTTTTTTTTCCTCTGTTGGATTTTCACTGCTGGTTTGCTGCTTGCAGTGGACTGCAGCCTGGTCCCCTTTTTGGGTCTTGCGCTGCAATTGTGCTCATTGTGTGTTTGCATTTTTGCTTTGTTCCTTTGTCACTTTTTATTTGCTGTGTTGCTGTGTGTTACACCAGAGATCTGATTTAGGTGGTAGAGATCGTGTGATCTCAGGTTTTTTGTTAATCAGAAGTGTTGGTATTTTTGTCAGGGTTTTTTTTGGGTTGCAGTCAGAATTCTTTTCTATACTTTTCTATCTAGACAGATTGGGCCCCAGCGTTTGCTCTTTCTATTTTCTGTCTGTGTCCGTATTTTCTTCTTGTCTAACCGCCATTACATGTTCAGGGGCTTCCTATTTCTTTGGGGATTCTGCTCCGGGGCAGATAGCATTCATCTTTCTGCCTTTAGGTGTAGCTATCTCTCCGGCTGTGACGAAGCATCTAGGATCACCATAGGTACGCTCCACACTACTTGTGTGGCGGTTAGTTTAGGTTACTGCAATCCAATAGTTTCCAGCCTCTCTGGTGTATTGCTACTTTGGCTATTCTTTGCAGTTTCTCCTCAGCTACCGAAACATAACAGTAACACGGGTAGTTGAGTACAAGGAACTGGAGGCCTGACGGTCTTGCAGGCCATATTGCTACAGGCAATATAAATCAAAAAACTGATCGTCACATCCATACATGAATTAGGTGTGAACAGGTGCCTACCTAGAGTCGCCAACTCATATATAATCAAGCAAACAAGGCAGTACTCTGCAGCTCTATAGCATGCAAACATGAATATGAAAATTGAATTGCATCACTGCAATAGAAATATGAAAAATTGAGAATGCTTAGCGCATAAATTGGCCAATTCATGTGTACCTGGCAGCCACGGTAAGGCGATTCTCGTTTATATGCATTGGCCTTCTGACTGAGCACTCCGCCCCTTAGCCTCAGGCGTTTTTAATCACAGCAGGATCACTACCCCTCCACAGAGATATAGACTTTAGTCTAGGAGAGAATTCACATTAGGTTGCGATAGAGTTGTAGACTGTCTAAGAGAGGATTGGCATTAAGTTAGGTCCTGGCTGCCTGGTACACATGAATTGGCCAATTTATGCTCTAAGCATTCTAAATTTTTCATATTTCTCGTGCAGTAATGCAATTCAATTTTCATATTTCATGTTTGCATGCTATAGCACTGCAAAGTGCTGCCTTGTTTGTTTGATTACTGCTACAGGCAACACTCATGAAGAAGACCTAACCAGGAGTGTTCACATTTCCCAAAATTATTGGCAGACACCACAAAAGTGGCATCAATTTCACCACAGTAGAAATAGTAGAATAGGGACCGACAGGTCTTTCACTACACCCAATCCAGGACACCCTACAAGGAGTGTTCACATTTAAAGAAATGAGGGCCTTACACAAAAAATGTGACATCAATTTCACCAGAGTAGAATTAGTCTAACAGGGACCAAAAAGTCTTTCTCTACACCCAATCCACCAGATGGACACTCAACCATGAGTATTCACATTTCCATAAATTATTGGCAGATGCCACAAAAGTGGCATCAATTTCACCACAGTAGAAATAGTAGAATAGGGACCTACAGGTCTTTCTCTACACCCAATCCAGTAGATGGACACTCAACAAGGAGTGTTCACATTTCCAAAATTTAGTAGCAGACACCACCAAAGTAGCATCAATTTCACCAAAGTAGAAATATTAGAATAGGGACAGACAGTTCTTCCACTACACACAATACAGCAGATTGGCACCCAACGTGGAGTGTTCACATTTCCAAAAATTATTGGCAGACACCACAGAAGTGGCATCAATTTCACCACAGTCGAAATAGTACAATAGGGACCAACAGGTCTTTCACTACACCCAATTCAGCAGATGGACACCCAACGAGGAGTGTTCACGTTTCCAAAAACTATTGGCAGACACCACCAAAATGGCATCAATGTCAACACAGTAGAAATAGTAAAATAGGGACTGACAGGTTTTTCACTATATCCAATCCAGCAGATGGACACCCAACTTGGAGTGTTCACATTTTAAAAAATGAGCGCCTGACACCACCGAAGTGGAATAACTGTCACGAGAATAGAAATAGTATAATTGGGATTGACACGTCTTACACTACAGCTAACACAGCAGTTGTAGACCAACCGTGACGGTTCACATTTCCAGAAATGTGTGTTAACATCAGCAGCATCCACAGAAGCTACACTAAAGATATCACAGAGTGCAGTTACGTGACATTAATGCATCACACTAAAAAATGCAATATCACCTAGTCTGTACAGTCTGCGATTGGGGTGCAAAAGTCCTTGGAGATACATGACTTGTTCATTTTAATGAAAGTTAGGTGGTCAACACTTTCAGGGGACAGCCGTATGTGCTTATCCATCAGGACACCACCAGCGCTGAAGACACATTATGAGAGAATGCTGGCTGCCGGGCATGATAATACCTCCAAGGCAAGTGAAGCAATCTCAGGCCACTCATCCATTTTGGTAGACCAAAATGTGAAAGAGTCCAAACCCTCCCTGATGGTGATGATATTTAGTTCTAGATACTCCTGCACAATCCTCTCCATTAGTTCACCACGTATAAGACTTGGACTCTGTTGTGCTGGTGCATGAGTTGGTCTAAAAAAAGTGTCAAAGGACTCACAGAAATTGCTTCTTCCACTTCCAAAACAACTGCTGTTGCTGCTGCTAATGTTTTGGTGTTGATGAATTGACGGGTTGGAGGTTGTAAGTCTACAGCTGCGATGCGAACTGTGTGCTTCACTGCTGTCTTGGGGAAAAGCTTTCTTCAGGTTGCATAAAAATGTGTTTCAATACTCCAGCATTTGCAGGTCCCTTTTTAGGGCGGGAATCATCTGTCAAAATTTGGTTTTATAACGTGAATCTAAAAAAGTGACAACCCAGCAGTCAGCATTATTCCTAATCATTACTGTACAGGGATCATGTTGCAGATAGTATAGCAAGAAGGCACTCATATGTCGATCTCTACCATGAGGTCCGAGCCTATGCTTTGTTGGTGACTGGGTAACAATGAGACTTGTTTCCTCCATTCCCTCCTGTCAACCTCGAACAACAGAGAGGGGAGGATTATCCTCTTCATCCGACAGTTGCTCGCCCATCACCTCTTCCTCCTCCATTTGTTCCTTGGATCTTGCACCTTTGATAACAGTTTGTCTGTTATTATCAACAGCCCCCATCGATCGCAGTAATCCACCCTTCCCTGGCACCCACCTGTGTGATGACAGTCTTAAACTTTCAGACAATGTTATCCCTTCCACAGCCTCCTCTGCTTCCTCCTTTTCTTCTGGGACCACCATCTCCTCCCCCAGGCTATTCAAAGTCTGCTCCAGCATATAAATGACCGGAATAGTGATGCTGATGATGGTGTCGTCAGCGCTAACCATCTTAGTAGCCATTTCAAAACTGTGCAAAAAAGTGCAGAGGTCCTTAATCTGTGCCCACTCTGTAAACGTGATAAGTGCCACCTCCATACTGCGTTGGCCCGGGCTATATGACATGACATACTGCATCAGGGCTCTTTGCTACTGCCACAGTCACTGCAACATATGCAGAGTGGAATTCCACCATGTCGGCACATCACATATCAACCTGTTAACGGGGCATGGACAAAGACCTCTGTATTGATGCAAGTCGATGAGCAGAGGTGTGCGAACGGCGAAAATGAGCACACAGCTTACGTGCTTTCTGGAGTAGCTCACCCAGGCCAGGATAGTGACTGAGAAAACACTGTACCACCAGGTTGAGGATGTGAGCCATGCAAGGCATGTGTGTGAGCTTGCCTCGCCGTAGGGCCACCACCAGGTTCTCACTGTTATCGGACACGGCCTGCTCTGGATGCAGGTTCAGCGGAGACAGCCATTGATCAAATTCAGCCTGGAGAGCAGTCCACAACTCTTCAGCTGTATGACTGCAATCTCCAAGGTATATTAATTTTAAGACTGCCTGATTGCGATGAGCCCTGGCTGCGCAGTACAGAGGTGATGGGTGTTCGCTATGCACTGTTGGAACGCGTGTCTCGTGAAGGTAGAGGTTGAGGGCGCAGGTGGAGGCCCTAGAGGAGGCAGAAGCAGTGGTGGAAGTGTTAAATGTATAAGTTTGGCCTGTAAGACTTGGGAATTCCAAGACTTGTGGAGTAGCGCTTGTCCCCACAGCCACCAGAGTCACCCAGTGCCCAGTCAGCAAGATGTAATGCCCTTGGCCATGCTTACTCGTCCAAATGTCTGTGGTGAAATGCACCCAGGCAGACAGAGATTTTGTCAAGGAGCGGGTGATGTCTGCGACATGCTGGTCTAGAGTGGGCACAGCTTTCTTAAAGTAATGGTGCCTGGGTAATTGGTACTGGGGGACTGCGACGGCCATCAGCTTTCGAAAACCGTCGGTATCCACTGGCGGGAAAGGCATCATTTCCGTGGCCAACAAATTAGAGATGGTGGAGTTCAACCTCTTATCTTTGTAAATTAATGCATAAGGTGACCAATGTGCATGATTGCAATAGTCCCGAGGAAAAGAACAAATGGAAAGCTGCCAATAACCAAAAGTAATAAAGACTGTACAAGGAACAAACCCAGCACTCACTGCGTGTACCCAACGCGCATTTCGTCTCTACTTTAACAAGTGATCATGTGTCTGTAGTGGGGAGTGTATTTAAACCCCCTGTGACCAATCGAAAGCGCAAATCGTTAATTAGAACAGCTGCTATGTGTACGGATCTAACTTCCCATGCATGGTACTGGCACACGTCATTTCCGGCCAGAGCGACGCATCTCCATGGAGAGCGGCAGCACCAGCGGAAGTGACGTGTGCGTGCACTCCAGTGTGGAACGCATGTGAAAGACTACAGTATATCATATTCGGCGGAAGTAGCATGTACATGTGCTCCAATGTGAAACCAAACAGAAGGTGAAAATGTGACTGCAGCAATAGTAAGTGCTCTGGATACGGAAGTATGCTCCAAAATGGAACGCAAACTATACAGTGTATATAATATATGTAAATACAGTCTACCAGAAAAAAATATTATACTACATGACATGCAGAGAAGGGGCATTAAGGAGGAAAACAGAAATAATAATATGTATTTACCACATAAGCACATCAATTAAGTAATACAAATGAATAATATATTAATATATATTGTATACACATATATAATACAGACATTCAACAAGTAAGAAAAATAATGGGAATTAATAAATAAATAAGGAAAAAATGGAAAAAAATAAAAATTAAAAATTATAAAATAAATAAATAAATGAAAATAAAAAGTAAAAATAAGGAAAATGATGTATTAAAGAAAAAAAAATAAATGGAAATTAAAAAATAAAGCCAAATAAACTTGTATAAAAGAAATAAATGAAAGGAAGAATACATCATGGGATGATCCACACAGCAGCTGGTCCAGGGGTTTCAAAACAGGAAATTAGGTCCCTAAGGTGAAAGAACTGAAAAAGATAAAAGTAAGTATTAAAAATGAATAAAAAACAAAGAACTATAAAAAACAATAAACAGAGAAGCACACTACACCTACAGAAACGGGGTAAAACTATTAGTTTAATTGAGACCATATGGGGGTCATGGAATTAAGGGTTGTGATCCACTTAAACTCTCTTTGAGCTAAAATTTTCTTCCAATTGCCACCTCTGATGTCCATGATAACCTTGTCTATGCCACTAACTTTAAGTTGAGAGGGATCCGAATTATGGAACATTTTAAAGTGATGGAGTAAAGTTTTTAAAGAAGACAAGTCTTCAATTTCAAGTGCCCTTTTAATATCCAGAACATGTTCCCTCGTTCTCCTTCAGAGTTTTCTGGTAGTAAGGCCAATATAAATTTTATCACAAGGGCGACGGGCACAATAGATGACACCAACAGTTGTACATGGTATATTGTGAGTGATTTTGTAGGTCCTCACATTAGTAGCATCAGTGAATATTTTAGTTGATTTAATGTTTGGGTAAGCCACACAAGAACCACAAGGTCGAGAGCCCCAGGATTGACCCTTGGAACCGAAAAGACTATTCTTAGAAGTTTCAGCATGATGGCTCCTGACCAGGGTATCCTTGATGTTACCAGAACATTGGTAAGTAATTGTTGGATTTTGTGTGATGTGAGGAGCCAAATTATGATCCAGTTTAAAAATGTCCCAATACTTTTTCATTTTCACTTTGTCCACATTTCTCCATTTCTAATATTATAAGTGGAGATAAATCTCACTATGTTATTTTGTTCTATTTTTTTCGTGGGATAAAGCAAATCTGTTCTTTTAGTGAATTTGGCTCTTTTGTAATTTCTTTGAAAGATTTTATTATTATACCCTCTCTGCAGGGCCGGTTATAGGCAAAGTGGGGCCCTAGGCAAAAGTTTAAAATGGGGCCCCAAATGCTAACATATTGCACATTACACAAGCATTTTGGTTGTAGTTACGTGCGCCGAGTTCAGGACGCTAAACGAGTGTGATCGACAATATTGAAGTCGTTCGACGCTTGTTTCCCGGCCTCTTTACACCAACTGAGAAAGAATGATGGGAACAGAACAATCACTATTAGATCAATCTGTCCTCATACAGTATCATGTTATCAGGAGCACATCTGCAGTTTACACCAGCGATGTGCTAATGAGAACAATTATTATGTGTTCCGGCATAAACAATCCAATCACTCAATGAATATGCAGCATTTTGCTTGTTTAGTATAATACACCCCATAGTCCTCCATATATTATAATGTGCACCACAGTCCTCCATATTGTAAAGTGCACACCATATAGTCCTCCATATAATATAATGTGCCCCATAGTCCTCCATATAGTATAATACACTCCCCATAGTCCTATATATAGTATAATACACTCCCTATAGTCCTCGATAGATTAAAATACTCTCCTCAGTCCTCCATATAGTATTATACACTTCCCATAGTCCGCTATATAGTATAATACACTCCTCATAGTCCTCCATATAGTAAAATATACTATATGAAGGACTGAAAAGTGTATTATACTATATGAAGGACTGAGTCCTCCATATACTATAATACACTCCTCATTGTCAGGGTCTGCGGAACGCACCAAATATAAGATGTAGAGAGGTGCGTTCGCAGCCCGGGTCCACCGTGCAGGCGGAGCCTGCTGCTAGTAAGTTGGCGCAAGAAGTGAACTCTATTATCCCGCAGAGTCGCCAAAATAAACGCCGTAACGAGCTGTTGCAATATGTGCGAACTCTGTTATTCCACAGAGCCGCTAGAAGGAGTGCCGCAGCACTATATGGCGATGTGTGTGAACTCAGTTAACACCACTGAGTCACAAAGTAAACACGCTAGGGCGCTGTCTAGCGTTGAAAGCGAACCCTGTTGCATCACAGAACCGCTGAGACAAACTTCTGTGTCCTGTTAGGCACCCAGGTACACAGTTGACTGCTAAGCGAACATAGAAAGTGATCATGCGCTAATGTCCTCGCGGGAGTCACCCGCAATCTATGGCGTCTGAACGCCAGGCCCTGAATACGGCAATCAAACTCGTCACCGGTTATGCTGGTAATCTAAGGCATCTTAGACACCGACCCTGACCAGCTAGCATACCAAGCTCCTCACCGATTAGGTTGGTATTGTAATGGCGTATTTCAGCCGCCCTAACCACACACACGCATGACCATACTGCCGCAAAGCATATAACGGTTGATACTAGCGCACGGCTGTGCGGTAAGGACAGCCTTTTATAGCAGCCACGAGAAAAAGACCTTCCAGGAAGGACCAATGGGAAGCTGCTTCAGAACATCAACAGCTACAGGACCTTCCTGAAGGACCAATAGGAGTGGCAGCTGTATCTGAGCATGTGACCCCTGATCTCCAATGGGAGATCTTGCCCTGGGCATGCTCAGATGAAGCAACAAAGGACTTAGTCCCAAATCTGCCTGCTCCAATACTGGTTGCAGCAGCAAGTCTCTGCACAGTACTGGACTGGGCAAGACGCTGGGACCGACGTCTCTGCTGCTGCAGCCGGAGACGGATGGGGGACCGCAGCGGGAACAGCTCAAGATTCCCCTTGTGCAGGAGCGGGAACTCGAACCCTAACTGTTATGAATGTGATAAAGATGGTTTCTGAGCAGAGGCTCCCTCTGGTGGTTACAGACAGTACTGAACCTTTCAGCTAAGAATGGAAATCTGGGTTCACTGACTGGTCTGATATAAGGGAGGTTCCCTCCCATAATGGTTGCCGGTGATCAATTTTTCTTGTCTCAATTGTGGTTCCTGGTTCATTTGGAAGTTTGCTGAGTCTTGCCTGCATCTTCTGCTATCAGATAAGATATTTTATGCTTTTGTTTTTGTGCTTGCTTTTTGCATTGTTCCCTGCACTTCTGTGGAGGTCAGCCAGGTCCCCTCCGGGGGGCTTGTGCTCCTCTCAGTTTATCTGAAGCCACTGTTATTTGTTCATTTTCTTTTTCCTGTTTTTTCAGTGGCTGCGGCTTGGTTTTGTTCACACTGAGAACTGATTTAGTGGGAGGTGAGATCGTGTGATCTCAGTATTTTTGTAATCAGAATTGTTGGATTTTTGTAGGGTTTTCTGGGTTGCAGAAAGTAATCTCTCCTGTCCTATCCTATTTAGTCAGCTTGTGGCCCCAGCGTTTGCTCATTCTATTTTCTGTCTGTGTTCGTGCTTTCTTCTTGTCTAACCGCCATTACATGTTTGGGGGCTTCCTATTTTCTTTGGGGATCTGCTCCGGGGCAGATAGCTTTCATCTTTCTGCCTTTAGGTGTAGTTATCTCTCAGACTGTGACGAGGCATCTAGGATCAACGTAGGAACGCTCCACGGCTACCTCTAGTTGTGTGATTAGTTTAGGAATCTGCAACCCATTAGTTACCAACATCTCAGGTGTTCGGCTGCCCGGCTGTTGTTCCTGTCCTCCTCAGCTACCTAACATAACACCTAACACTTATAGTCCTCCATATATTAAAATACACCGCTCAGTCCTCCATATAGTATAATACACTCATCATAGTGCTCCATATAGTGTAATACACTCCTCAGTCTTCCATATAGTATAATACACTCCGCGTAGTAATCCATATATTAAAATACAGTACTCAGTCCTCCATATAGTATAATACACTTCTCATAGTTCTCCTTATATTAAAATACACTGCTCAGTCCTCCATATAGTATGATACACTCATCATAGTGCTCCATATAGTATAATATATTCCTCAGTCCTCCATATAGTATAATACACTCCTCATAGTGCTCCATATAGTATTATGCACCGCCATAGTCATTCATGTAGTACAATTCACTTCCCATAGTATAATGCACCCCATAGTCCTCGATATAATATAATGCAGCCCACATATAGTATAATGCAGCCACCCCATAGAGCATAATGCAGTCACCCCCAGAGTATAATGCAGCCCCGCCATACAATATAATGTAACCCCCATAGTATATAATGCAGCCCCCCTCTTATAGTATAATGCAGCCACCCCTTAGAGAATAATGCAGCTACCCCACAGAGTATAATGCAGACACTCCACAGAATATAATGTAACCCCCCATAGAATATAATGCAGCTCCCCTCATATAGTATAATGCAGCCCCTCCATAGAATATATGGCAACCACCTCATAGAGTATAATGCAGCCCCTTATACAGTATAATGTAGCCCCTCCATAAAATACAATGTAGCTCTCCTCATATAGTATAATGCAGCCCCCATAGAATATAATGTAGCCCCCTCATAAAGTATAATGAAGCCCCCATGCAATATAATCTAGCCCCACATAGAATATAATGCAGCCCCCATAGAATACAATGTAGCCTACTCATATAGTATAATGTAGCCCCCTCATAGAGTATGATCCAATCACCCTCCATAGAATATAATAAATATAATACAGCCCCCCATAAAATATAATACAGCCCACCTCCCCATAGATTATAATGTAGGCCCCCATATTATATAACACAGCTTCCCCCATTGAATATAATGTAAAATGTACCCCCCATGGTATATAACACAGCCGCATAGTATATAGCCCAGCACCACATGGTATATAGCCCAGCACCACATGGTATATAGCCCAGGACCACATGGCATATTGCACAGCACATGGTATATATCACAGCACCACATAGCATATAGCACAGTACCTCATGGCATATAGCCCAGAACCACATGGTATATAGCCCAGCACCACATGGTATATAGTCCAGGACCACTTGGTATATTGCACAGCACCACATGGCATATAGCACAGTACCACATGGCATAAAGCACAGCACCACATGGTATATAGCACAGCAGCACATGGTATATTTCACAGCCCCATATGGTATATAGCACAGCCCACCATGGTATATAGAAAAGCACCACATGGTATATAGCCAAGCACCACATGGTATATAGCACTGCACCAAATGGTATATAGCACAGTCACACATGGTATATAGCACAGTACACCAAGGTATATAGCACAGTACCACACGGTATATAGCACAGCACCACACGGTATATAGCACAGCCCATCATGGTATATCGCACAGCACCATGATATATAGCACAGAGTCACATGGTATATAGAACAGCCCATCATGGTATATAGCACAGCACCACATGGTATATTGCAAAGCCCACCATGGTATATAGCACAGCCCACCATGGTATACAGCACAGTACAACATAGTATATTGCACAGCCCACCATGGTATACAGCACAGTACCACATGGTATATAGCACAGCCCACCATGGTATAAAGTACAGCCCAGCATGGTATATAGCACAGTAGAGAAAATGAAGGGAGCAGTCCAGCTTCTTTAGAAAGTGCAAATCTTTAATCAATCCAAAATAAAATCGTCACATGCCGGTATCCTCCAAATGCAAAAAGCGGAGAGTATGCACTACTAGCTGTACCAGCAACGCGTTTCGACATTAGAATATGGAACAGCACCACATGGTATATAGCCCAACATGGTATATTGCACAGTACCACATAGAATATAGAACAGCACCACATGGTATATAGCCAAGCATGGAATATAGCTGTTAGTGTTCGAGTTCCCAATGCTGCACAAGGGGAATCTCGAGCCATTCCCGCTGCGGTCCCCCATCCGTATCCGGCCGCAGTGGAGCCTTCTCAGCAGAGACGTTGGTCCCAGCGTCTTGCCCATTCCAATACTGTGCAGAGACTTGCTGCCCCTCCTGGATCTTCTATTATAGCCAGTGCTGGAGCAGACGTCTTTAGGACGAAGTCCTGCGTTTCCCCTTCTGAGCATGCCCAGGGTAAGATCTCTCATTGGAGATCAGGGTCACATGTTCAGGTACTGCAGCAGCTCCTATTGGTCAGCCAGGAAGGTCCTGAAACTACATGTGTTTTGGAACAGTTTCTCATTGGTCTTTTTTCTGGCAGGTCCTGTAGCTGTTACTATAAAAGGGTGGCATGGCTGGGCTGCCATGCGCTAGTATCAAATCTGTTACGTGCTTGCGCCAGTGAGGTCATGTATGCATGTGGTTAGGTCTGGCTGAAATAAGCCCCTAGAATACCGGCACCTCCGGGTGAGGAGATTGTATGAACATGTTCAGGGCTCGGCTGAAAACGCCATTAGAATACCGGCTACTCCGGTGAGGAGATTGTTGCTTGTGTTCTGACTGCATGACCTCAGACTGCAATCCGCTTAGCAGTCATATGTGTTCCCTGTGAGTCTAACAGGACAGTCTTTTTCTCAGCGGCTCTGTGACGCAACAGGGTTCGCTTTATAATGCTGGTTCAGCGCCCTAGCGTTTTACTTTGTGGCTCACTGAAGCTAAGTGAGTTCGTACTTATCGCCATATAGCGCTGTGGCATTCCCGTTAGCGGCTCTGGGGATTAACAGAGTTCGCACTAACTGCTACAGCGCGCTACGGCGTTTATTTTAGCGACTCTGCGGGATAACAGAGTTCGCTACTTTCGCCATCTTACTAGCAGCGGGCCTGCCTGCCCGGTGGACCCCGGGCTGCGAACGCACCTCTCTACAATATCTATTAGGTGCGTTCCGCAGACCCTAACATAATACTAGCGCCAGGATCTGGCTAGTAAAATGGCGGATGACCAGCGCCTATGGCAGTTCATCCAGCAGCTGGAGGGTAGGTTGGCGGCTCTCGAGCGCACAACCTCAGCTGTGGATGTGACCACAGTCGCTGTTCAGGCTGCTAGCACAGCGGCAGCCAGTTTGTCCTCCAACACCTCTGCTCCGACCTTGTCCCATCTTCCGCTTCCAGACAAGTTTTCTGGCGACGGCAAACATTGTCGGGGATTCGTGAGTCAGTGCTCTATACAACTCGAGCTTCTGGCTGCACGTTTTCCCACAGAGCGGTCACAAGTGGGTTTCATAGTGTCACTTCTGTCGGGCAGAGCTTTGGAATGGGCAACGCCGCTGTGGGAGCATGACGATCGCATGGTGCGGAGTGCTCCTCGGTTTCTGGAGGCTCTTAAAAAGGTCTTTTTAGGCCCTCAGGTCACCCACGATTCAGCGCTCCAACTGCTGGCAATGTCACAGGGTTCGAGCTTGGTCAGTTAGTTTTCAGTCCAATTTCCAACTCTGGCCTCTGAGTTAGAGTGGCCGGATAAGGTCCTTATACCGGTATACTGGAGAGGTCAGGTGGACCATGTAAAGGACTCCTTGGCCACCAGAGAGATTCCTACCTCACTGGAGAAGCTTATCTCCATATCTACCTGCATCGACCTTCGCTTTCACGAGCGGAGGTTGGAGCGAGCCCAGTGTAGACGGAGGTTTCGGCTAGCTCCCACCTTTGCCAAACCTCTAGAATCTGCCATTCAGGCGCCCGACTCCCCGGAGGTCATGGAGGTTGTTCGAACGGGACCGAAGTCTCGGCCCGTGGTTTGTAACAATTGTCAGCAGTTAGGACATTATGCCAATAGATGTCCCCAGCGATCGGGAACACAATCGCGTCTAGTGACCATGAGAGAAGGTTCACTAGAGTCAGCAGCATTCGCCTCCAAGCTGTCCTTTAAAGGGACAATCTCTTTTGGTCCATCCACTCTAACAGTTGAGCTTTATGTGGATTCTGGAGCAGAGGGGAACTTTATGTCCTCTGCTTTTGCTCTCCGCCACACAATACCTCAGGTGATGCTCACCAAACCTGTGACTGTTCGAGTGGTGAATGGCTCCATACTGCCCTCACAGATCACACATCAGACAATCCCTCTCACATTAGCTACGTCTCCTTCCCATCAGGAGATTATTTCTTTCCTTGTCCTTCCTGAGGGTATAGATGAGGCTCTGCTGGGAGTGCCCTGGCTTCGTCTTCACTCCCCACATATTGAGTGGTCCTCTGGGAAGATACGGGGTTGCAGTGAGTCTTGTAGAGGTAGATGTGTGAGGGAAGTGTGTTCAGGTTGCTACTACAGGGATACCCGCAGTTCTCACTTCAGTGCCCAAGTGCTATTGGTCCTATGTAGACGTGTTCTCCAAAAAGGCTGTGGAGACGCTTCCGCCTCACCGCCCCTATGACTGTCCTATTGACCTCTTGCCTGGAGCAGAACCTCCCCGGGGAAGGGTCTATCCTTTCTCTCTCCCGGTGATGGAGGCTATGTCCCAATACATTCAGGAAAATCTGGTAAGAGGGTACATTAGGAAGTCAGTGTCACCTACTGGAGCAGGGTTCTTCTTTGTGCAAAAGAAGAACGGAGAATTACGTCCCTGCATAGATTACAGGGGTCTTAACGCCATTACCGTTAAGAATAAATACCTGCTGCCTTTAATTTCTGAGCTGTTTGATAGGCTCCGGGGAGCAAGGGTATTTACCAAATTAGACCTGCGGGGTGCTTACAACCTGATTCGCATCCGCGAGGGGGACGAGTGGAAGACGGCTTTTAATACCAGGGATGGGCACTATGAATATCTGGTGATGCCCTTCGGGCTCTGTAATGCCCCAGCCATTTTCCAAGACTTTGTCAATGACATCTTCCGGGATATGCTTTCCACCTCGGTCGTGGTCTATCTGGATGATATTCTCATCTTCTCTCCAGATATTGACTTCCATCGGAAAGATGTCTGCAGAGTCTTTGACCTCTTGCGGGCAAATTCCCTTTATGCAAAGTTGGAGAAATGCGTGTTTGAGCTGCAGTCTTTACCATTCCTGGGCTATATCATCTCCGCCCAGGGATTGGCTAAGGATCCTGCCAAATTACAGGCTGTGATGGACTGGCAAGAACCCCATTCCCTTAAAGCGGTGCAGCGCTTTATGGGGTTCATTAATTATTATCGCCAGTTCATTCCCCATTTCTCAACTTTGGTAGCTTCCTTGGTAGCCCTCACCAAGAAGGGAGCAAATCCCAAATTGTGGTCCGAAGAAGTCTCCAAGGCTTTCACCTCAATTAAGTCTCATTTTGCTAGCGCTCCCCCCCTGATGTTGATAAGCCATTTATATTGGAGGTGGATGCCTCATCCGTTGGTGCTGGAGCAGTCCTCTTTCAAAAGGATGCTCAAGGTCGGAAGCATCCTTGCTTCTTCTTATCCAAGACCTTCACACCAGCGGAGAGGAATTATTCCATCGGGGACAGGGAGTTGCTAGCAATGAAGTTGGCTTTCTCTGAGTGGAGACATCTGTTGGAGGGGGCTCGTTTTCCCTTCCAAGTCTTCACCGACCACAAGAATTTGGTATATCTTCAGACAGCCCAGCGGCTTAATTCTCGCCAGGCCAGATGGTCCTTGTTCTTCTCCCGGTTTCACTTCACCCTACATTTTCTCTCGGGAGAGAAGAACATCCGTGCCGACGCTCTCTCTCGCTCTGTGGTGTCCTCTGAGGAGGAGGAGGAGCCTTGGCTTATTGTCCCCACAGAGAGCCTGAGAACAGTGGCCCCGGTTTTGCTAGAGTCTGTGCCCCCGGGCAAGACTTTTGTGCCTACCAATTTGCGACCGGAGGTACTCTCTTGGGCACATTCGTCCAGGGTGGGTGGACACTTTGGGGCAAAGAGGACATCTGAGTTGCTGGCGAGGACATACTGGTGGCCGCATATGGTCCGTGACGTTGGGGACTATGTTCGGGCGTGTGTCTCCTGCGCCAAGAATAAGTCTCCCCGACAACGGCCAGCTGGGTTACTTTACTTTTTGCCGGTGGCAGACAGACCCTGGGAGATGGTTGGGTTTAACTTTGTGGTGGGCTTACCCAAGTCTCGGGGTTGCACCATCATTTGGGTAATCACCGACCATTTTTCCAAAATGGTACACCTGGTGCCGCTACCATGGTTACCTTCTGCACGGGCTCTGGCAGCGTTGTTCGTTAGGCACATCTTCCGTCTACACGGCATGCCGGACAAAATTGTCAGTGACCGAGGTCCCCAGTTTGCGTCTCGATTCTGGAGAGAGCTTTGTCGTCTACTCAGTATTGAGCTAAAACTCTCCAGCATATCATCCCGAGACGAATGGGTTGGTAGAGAGGGCCAACCAGACCTTGGTCACCTATCTACGACATTTTGTCTCAGCCAGGCAGGATGACCGGGCATCCTTGCTACCGTGGGCGGAGTTTGCTCTAAACAATGCTGTGGCTGACTCCACCGGACAGACTCCATTCCTCCTAAACTACGGTCAGCATCCGCGGGTTCCGGTGCCTATGCCCGTGTCTTCCGCCGACTCCAGGGTGGCAGACTGGGCTGTGGAGGCACGGGACATTTGGAACCGTACCCAGGATGCCATTCAGGCATCCAAGGAGAGGATGAGGTCCTTTGCCGACGCACATCGGCGCCCCGCTCCAACATTTGCTCCTGGGGACTTGGTGTGGCTCTCCGCCCGTAACATTAGGCTGCGAGTTGAGTCAACTAAGTTGGCACCCCGCTACCTGGGTCCTTTCAAAGTCCTCGAGCAGGTTAACCCTGTGGTATACCGTTTGGCTCTTCCACCATGCCTGGGTACCTCCAACACCTTTCATGTATCCCTCCTGAAACCCGTGCTCATGTCCAGGTTTTCCGGGACATCGAGTTCGTCTACGGACGACCATGAGGTGAACGGGTGTAAGGTGGTACGGGGCAAAAAGTTTTATTTGGTGGACTGGAGGGGCTATGGGCCTGAGGATAGGTCTTGGGAGCCTGCCGAGCATGTTCACGCTCCACAGCTCATTGCTGCCTTTGAGCGCAGCAAGGCCCAGAGAAGGGGGGGCCCTAGGAGGGGAGGTAATGTTAGGGTTCGAGTTCCCAATGCTGCACAAGGGGAATCTCGAGCCATTCCCGCTGCGGTCCCCCATCCGTATCCGGCCGCAGTGGAGCCTGCTCAGCAGAGACGTCGGTCCCAGCGTCTTGCCCATCCCAATACTGTGCAGAGATTTGCTGCTGCCCCTCCTGGATCTTCTATTATAGCCAGTGCTGGAGCAGACGTCTTTAGGACGAAGTCCTGCGTTTCCCCTTCTGAGCATGCCCAGGGTAAGATCTCTCATTGGAGATCAGGGGTCACATGTTCAGGTACTGCAGCAGGTCCTATTGGTCCGCCAGGAAGGTCTTGAAAATACATGTGTTTTGGAACAGTTTCTCATTGGTCCTTTTTCTGGCAGGTCCTGTAGCTGTTACTATAAAAGGGTGGCATGGCTGGGCCGCCATGCGCTAGTATCAAATCTGTTACGTGCTTGCGCCAGTGAGGTCATGTATGCATGTGGTTAGGTCTGGCTGAAATAAGCCCCTAGAATACTGGCACCTCCGGTGAGGAGATTGTATGCACGTGTTCAGGGCTCGGTTGAAAACGCCATTAGAATACCGGCTACTCCGGTGAGGAGATTGTTGCATGTGTTCTGACTGCATGACCTCAGACTGCAATCCACTTAGCAGTCATCTGTGTTCCCTGTGAGTCTAACAGGACACAGTCTTTTTCTCAGCGGCTCTGTGACGCAACAGGGTTCGCTTTATAACGCTGGTTCAGCGCCCTAGCGTTTTACTTTGCGGTTCACTGAAGCTAAGTGAGTTCGTACTTATCGCCATATAGCGCTGTGGCACTCCCGTTAGCGGCTCTGGGGATTAACAGAGTTCGCACTAAGTGTCACAGCACGCTACGGCGTTTATTTTAGCGACTTTGTGGGATAATAGAGTACGCTACTTTCGCCATCTTACTAGCAGCGGACTTCGCCTGCACGGTGGACCCCGGGCTGCGAACGCACCTCTCTACAATATCTATTAGGTGCGTTCCGCAGACCCTAACAATAGCACAGTACCACATAGAATATAGAACAGCAACACATGGTATAGAGCCCAGCATTGTATATAGCACAGTGCCACATAGAATATAGAACAGCACCACATGGTATATAGCCCAGCATGGTATATAGCACAGTACCACATAGAATATAGAACAGCACCACATGGTATATAGCCCAGCATGGTATATAGCACAGTACCACATAGAATATAGGACAGCACCACATGGTATATAGCCCAGCATGGTATATAGCAAGGTATATAGCCCCCCCGAGAATGGCCCCACAGTCCAGTACTCACACTGATATATTAAACAAAAACATACTCCTCACCTTCTCCTCATGCCTGCGCTGCTCCCGGCTCCTGTCTGCTGCTCTGCCTGGTACACAGTGAGTGCACAATGACGTCATCACGCACCCGCTGTGTGTCAGAGGCAGAGAGCGGAATGATGGGAGAGGGAGCATCAGCTGACGCTCTCTCATGCTTTGAACTGTACCGGCGTCTACGATGCCGTTATAGTTCAATGCGGCGGCGGCAGGGGAGTTGGAGGTGGGGGCAGGCAGGCCCCCCTACCTCACAGGCCCCATAGCGGCTGTGTGATGTGCCGCTAGCTGGGGGAACCTTGGGGAACGGGGGCCCTAGGCAGCTGCCTGGGCTGCCTGCCCCTAACGCCAACCCTGCCTCTCTGTAAAAACCTCATGAATAGACCCCTGGATTGTCGCTCAAAATCAGACTCCTTAGAGCAGATAATGCACATCCTCAAAAATTGGCCCATTGGAATGATTTGTACCAAAATCTTGGAGTGTGAGGATGATGCATGAAGTAAGCTATTTGCCGCAGTTGGTTTCTGAAAAACATCAACTTGGATATTACCTATTTCATCAATATTTAAAAGGGTATCCAAGAATTCAATATTAGTTCATCCTGTTTTAAAGGAAAGTTTGATATTGTGAGAATTAGCATTAAGATCAAGTATTAAACCCGAGAGGTCTTCCATCGTACCATGCCATAAGAAAAAAATATCATCAGTAAATCTGCACCACAAAGGTATATTGTCAAAGGGATGCTCAGAAATAAAGACCTCCCTCTCCCACAGCCCCAGGAACAGGTTCACGTAGGAGTGGGCACAAGTCGCCACCATGGCTGTAACCTGGAACTGTAGGTAGAAGGAGGACTCGAAAAGAAGGAAGTTATGAGTCAATACAAACCATAATATTTCCAAAATGAGTTCACACATATTCCTCACTGTGGTTAGACATAGAGAGATAAAAACTGACAGCCCGGATTACATCTTCATGTCGTTTGGAGGTGTGCAGGGATTCCACATCCCAAATGACCATAATTGTGACAATGGGAAGAAAATTTTTAGCTCAAAGAGAGGTTAAATGGATCACAACCCTTAATTCAATGACCCATATGGTCTCAATGAAACCATTAGTTTTGCCCCGTTTCTGTAGGTGTAGTGTGCTTCTCCGTTTATTGTTTTTAGTGTTTTGGTTTTTATTAATTTTTAATACTTACTTTTATCTTTTATCAGTTCTTTTGCCTTGGGGATAGTGATGAGCGAACGTGCTCGCCACTACTCGTTACTCACCCGAGTATCATGGTACTCGGTGTACTTGGTGAGCACTGAGCATTTCCGGGATTAATCGGCAGGAACTGGGGTCTCCACCCAGCATTTTTGGCGGACTTTACAGACGCAACCACGATGCAGGGATTATCTGCCAGGCAATGAAATGCCGTAGCAATATTTGTTGTGGTCGTGCAGTGATTGGCTGGCCGCACAGCATCATCAGGGGTATATAAGACCGGACGCCGCCCTGCTCGGTACATTCAGCTCTGGATTGAGATAGTGTAGGGAGAGCTGCTGCCGAGATAGGGTCAGATTTGGCAATTTATTAGCCAGTGTGGGGTCTACCATCCTAAACTACTCAAATCCAGATAAACCAACAGTCCTTCTAAGGACTAATTCCGGAGTATATAGGTTCCAGTGTTAGGTAGGCAGGGGAGTGTATTTCACTCTATACACATCAGTGAAAGGCCTGCAGGCACTGTATGTGTGTATATAGATCATTGCATACATCAATAGGGTCCATTCCTTCCTAAGTTCTGGTGCTGCTGCTGCTACTTGTATGATATATTGGCTGTATATAGCTAGCCCCAGGTGTATTTGGAATACAGGCCACACATTTTATTTTTCAGTGTGGTATCTCTGTGCCAGCTCATATCTGTGTGTGCTCAAAGTTTGGCCAGTATATGCCATTTTTTTTGCCCTGGGTGGGACTATATTTAAAAGCACCAGTATTTAGCCAAAAAAAAAAACAGGGCACACATTTGTCGTACTGGTATTTCCGTGCCAGCTCATATCTGTGCGTGCTCAAAGTTTGGCTAGTGTACGCCATTTTTTATTTTGCCCTGGGTGTGACTGTACTTAAAAACACCAGTATTTAGCCCCCCCCTCCAAAAAAAAACAAGGCACACATTTATCGTACTGGTATCTCCGTGCCAGCTCATATCTGTGCGTGCTCAAAGTTTGGCCAGTGTACGCCATTTTTTTTGCCCTGGGTGTGATTGTACTTAAAAACACCAGTATTTAACCAAAAAAAAAAAAACAGGGCACACATTTGTCGTACTGGTATCTCTGTGCCAGATAATATCTGTGCATGCTCAAAGTTTGACCAGTGTACGCCAGTTTCATTTTTTTACCCTTGGTGTGACTGTACTTATATACAGCACTATGTTACATTATTTTAAAAACAGGCCACATTTAACAGTGGGGTCTATCTGTGACATGGCTCATACATGCTTGTGCCAAAAATTGAGGCATTTTAGGCCTAACTTCCCTTTTTTGGGCAGTCACTCTCGTTATATCCAGCAGTCTTTTTTATCCAAAAAAAAATCATAAAAACTTAATAGTCTGTTATCTCAGGCTGAGGCCTGGTGTATCTGTGGTGGAAAAATCTTTTCTTGGCAGGCATACGTTGCATAGTTCTAACTGCTAGCCTCATTGTATGCCTTTTTTATTGTTTTCAAAAAGTAACCAAAAGCATAACCCCAAAAATTAATACATTCTGTTATCTCAGGCTGAGGCCTGGTGTATGTGTGGTGGAAAAATATTTTCTTGGCAGGCATATGTTGCATAGTTCTGTCTGCTAGCCTTGTTCTACACGTTTTTTATTGTTTTCAAAAAGTAACCAAAAACATAAGGATACGATACGATACACTTAATTGGGGGGAAATAACAGTATTACAGCAGCAATACAAACAGCAGTACATAAAATATTAGGACACAAATCTTGCACAGGTATACCAACATTACATAATAAATAAAAGTGGGTAGTTCAGGTGTATACAATTCACTGTTAATTGACATTAGTACACCAGCCATCAGTCATTATTTTCTACCACCCTTAGGAAATTATTATACATCCCCATAGCAGTAGGTACAAACGATTTCCTGAATTTCTCCTTCTTGCACCTTAATAGGATTAGACGGCTGCTGAATGTGCTCTTCTGCTTCAAGAACAGCTCGTATAGTGGGTGTGCATTATTGTTCATTATAGCCCTACACTTCTTCTGAATTCTATCCTCCAATAACTCCTCAAAAGAGTCAAGATGGAGGCCAAAAGCTGCACTTGCCTTCTTGATAAGTTTGTTGAGCTTATTAGCATCAGCTACTCGCACACTACTGCCCCAGCAAATGATAGCAAAAAAGATGGTGCTTGCTACAATGGACTGGTAGAACATCTCCAGCATTTTACTGCACACATTGAACGACCTGAGCTTCCGCAGAAAGTACAGTCTGCTCATTCCCTTCTTGTAAACTTTTTCTGTATGACACCTCCAATCAAGTTTACTGTCAAGGTGAACCCCCAAATATTTGTAGCTCTCAACAATCTCAACCTCCTGGCCAGCAATATTGATTGGTAAGTAATCCTCCTTTTTCCTTCTATAACTCACCACCATCTCCTTGGTTTTCTTTACATTTAGTTCTAGACAGTTAGTCTGACACCAATCCACAAAGTCAGAAACCACCCTTCTAAATTCCTCCTCTCCCCGGCCCCCCACAATGCCCCCTACAATCACGGAGTAATCTGAGAATTTTGGAGGTGACAAAAATCAGATTTATACTGAAAGTCAGTTGTATACAATGTGAAGAGGAAGGGTGACATCACTGTACCCTGAGGGGCTCCAACACTGCTTCGTACACTGCCAGATACCACCTCCCCCATCCTTACAAACTGCACATAGCGCGCACTGCAGTTACATCATTGTCCAAGAACGAATGCATTGTATGTAGAAGAGACGCTACAGCATCCTCCACCCCCAATCTCTGCTGGTACGCAAACTGCAGGGGGTCAGTGTAGGCCCTCACCCACGGGCACAAGTAGGCAAGTATTATTCTCTCCAAGGACTTCATAGCATGTGATGTTAAGGCCACTGGACGATAGTCGTGTAGGGAAGTTGGAAAAGTGGTCTTAGGAACCGGCACCAGGCAGGTGGTATTCCACAGTTCTGGTACCCCCTGTGATTGAAGGCTCCAGTTAACCAGGTGCTGGAAGACAGTACACCGTTGGTTTGCACATGCTCTGAGGACACGTGGGCTGAGGCCATCAGGCCCAGCTGCTTTGCCAATAACAAGTCTGCTAAACTGTCTTCTCACGTCGCTTTGGGAGACAGTGAAACCAGGCAGCTTATCCTCCAATGTCAATGCTGCAGATCTTTTCCCGGATCCATCCCCCATTTCTGATGACGCTGTGCTTGTGTTGGTGAATCTGTTGAAAAACTCATTCATTTCATTAGCCCTGGGCAGATCAACTTCCCCATTCTCCGACTTTGCCTTAAACCCAGTTAGCTGTTTCATGCCCGACCACAGCTCCATGGGATTGTTCTGTGACAATTTATTTTCTAATTTAATTCGGAATGCTTCACGGGCATTCTTAATTTTCCCCTTTAAGTCCCTTTGTATCAATTTCAGTTTCTTAGTATCCTTCATTTTAAATGCCAGTTTTTTCTTGTTTAGTATGTGTTTCGATTCTTTTGTAATCCAAGGCTTGTTATTTGCATAACATCGAATCTTTTTAGCTGGTACAACAGTGTCAGTACAAAAATTTTTATAATCCGTTACTCGCCTGACAATATCATTTACATCATCATGCTCTCCCCTGTCGCATATCACCTCCCAGTCTGTGAGGTCAAAGCAGTCTTGTAGAGCCTCCTCTGCCGCTGGAATCCACTTCCTAATTAATTTTATTGTCACTGGCTGTTTACTGACAACAGGTTGGTATGATGGAGACAATAGTATGAGGTTGTGGTCTGATTTCCCCAGAGGGGGTAAAGCCCCATCTCACACAGCGATCTCGCTAGCGAGATCGCTGCTGAGTCACTACTTTTGTGACGCAACAGCGATCTCCCCAGCGATATCACTGTGTGTGACATTCAGCGACGATCAGCCCCCCTGCTGGGTATCGCTGATCGTCGCTGAATGTCCTGGACATTTTTTTTATCGCTGGTCTTCTGCTGGCCAGCACGCATCGCTGCGTGTGACAGGCGGGAGACCAGCGATTCGCTGGTAACCAAGGTATACAGCGGGTTTCCAGGCGCAGGGCTGTGCCTGGAAACCCGATGTGCACCTTGGATACCAGCGCCCTGATGCAGGGAGCTGGTAACCAAGGTACACAGCTGGTTTCCAGGCACCGTGCAGCACCTGGAAACCCAATGTGTACCTTGGTTACCAGCTCCCTGTATCAGGGCACTGGTATCCAACGTACACTGCGGGTAACTAAGTGACGTTACCCGCAGTGTCGCTGTGCTGATCGCTGCCTGAGCTGCCTGTTTGGCAGCTCAGCAGCGATCATGTAGTGACACACCAGCGATCCTGACAAGTGCATATCGTTGTCGGGATCGCTGGTGTGTCGCTAGGTGAGACGGGGCCTTTATGCAGACAATGAATAGGCGTCTTTAACATTCGCATAGAGGAGATCCAGTATACTTCTGTCCCTTGTGGCGCATTTTACATATTGATAGAACTTTGCAAGAGCCTTTGAGATCATGGCTCTGTTAAAGTCCCCAGAGATTACAGTTAACGAGTTTGGGTGCTTTGTCTGAATGCGGTCTAACACCCCTGACAATACTTCCCCAGCCGCCTCTTGATTTGCTGATGGAGGGATATACAGGACTACTGTAATGCAAATGGAAAATTCTCTAGGTAAATAGTAGGGCCTGAGGCCAACTGCTAAAGGGTATGCCACACTAAACAACATCGCTAACGGGATCGCTAAAAAACGTCACTATTTAGCGATCCCGTTAGCGATGTTGTTGTGTGCGGCATCTGCCAGCGACGAGCTTCCTGCTGTGATCTCGCTCGTCGCTGGAATCGTTCCGGACCCTATTTTCGTCGCTGGCGCCCCGCTGGTAAGTATCTAATCGCTGAGTGTGGCACCTTTTTTAGCGATTTAGCGGTACTTTTTTACCGCTAAAGTCGTTAAGGAGATCGCTAACCGCGATAGCGTCCTAACAACATCGCTAAAATATGTAGCTACTAGCGATATAGAAACAATCCCGCTAGCGATCTCATTAGTATGCGACGCTAACGAGATCGCTAGCGGGATTGTGTAGTGTGGCAGTACCTTTAGAGTTCAATGTTTTGACTGCAGTGACTTTCCTTAACAGTAATATGACGCTGATTGCACCATCTGTTATTAATGTATAATATCACCCCACCACCCTTTTTCTTACCACATTTAGCTTTGTCTCTATCAGCGCGGACCATGTGAAACCCTGGAATCGAAACACTTGAATCAGGAACATCCCCATGTAACCAGGTTTCTGTGAAGCACATGAGACTGCATTCCTTGAACTCCATCTGGGTTTTACACAGAGCTAGAAGTTCATCCCTCTTATTTCCCAGCGAGCGTACATTACCCATGATAATGGATGGGACTACTGGTTTAAACCTTCTTCTCCTGGACTTCACCTTTTTTCCTGCTCTGCAGCCTCTGAAAGGTCTCCACACTTCACGGGGAATAAGTGGTATGTCCACAGCTGTAGTAGCCTTCATCCTGCTCAGCTCTAGAAGTCGACACCTTGCATACACAACACGTTTAGTGACAGACTTAGGGGCAACCAGCAGATCAGTGTCCCTGTCCTTTGCTCCAGTCCACGCCATATGTGACTGTTTCCAGTGTTCTCCTCTGTACACGGATGGCTGCATCAGTAACCAACAAGGTTGAAGCTGTGTGCATTGTGGAACTGTACTGGTAGTGGTTGCATTAGATTCATGTCCATGGGTGCGTCGCAATACTGGTATCCATTTGGGAGTTGCATGTACCTGTAGGGGAATGTACGTAGTAGTGGCAGATCCAGGTGCTGATCCAGTGCTGCGTGTCCAGAGGCAGTTGGTTGTATGGGTGAATGGTTTCCACCTTCCCACAATGGTCCGTCATACAGGAACAGTGCGATCCATCCATCCATCAATCCGCGGTTGCAAATTAGGAGTCCATAAAGGTACCAAAGTCAGTAGAAAGTCCAAAAGAATGCCCAAAAGAACAGACAACATACAGAGACAAAAGAAACAAAAGAGTAGCTGCTGCTGCAATGGGCTGCCAGTAGCACGGCGCCTTGTTATATCCTCTGACTTGCAGAGAGACACGTCTGCTCACTCCGAAGTCTATACCCTGTATATACCCTGTATATAACCCCAAAAATTAATACAGTCTGTTATCTCAGGCTGAGACCTGATGTATCTGTGGTGGAAAAATCTTTTCTTAGCAGGCATACGTTGCATAGTTCTGTCTGCTTGCCTTCTTCTAGGCCTTTTTTATTGTTTTCAAAAAGTAACCAAAAACAACAAAAAAATAAATTAATACAGTCTGTTATCTCAGGCTGAGGCCTTGTGTATCTGTGGTGGAAAAATCTTCGCTTTGCAGGCATACTGATCACATATAATTTTTCTCCAAATAAATCCATTTGCATTGAGCTTTTCAAATATTTCAGTAGTCCATTTAAAATGGGCAAGGCAAGGGAAAAGGAGAGGGAAGTGGATGTGATGCTGATGGTGCATGCAGAGGACAAGGCCGTGGCCAAGTTGAAAGTGCGTCGCAGCAAAGACCCACATCTTCACGCTCGACATTCCTGTCCCAGTTTCTAGGTGACCGCAGTACACCGCCATTGAAGCCAGAGCAGTGTGAAACGGTTGTTGGTTGGATAGCAGATAATGCTTCCAGTCACTTACCCACCACCACCAACACGTCTTCCACACGGTCAAGTTTGAGTAGCCGTGAGTGTGGACCGGATATTACTCACCCTGAACCTCCTTCCTCCCACCAAGCCGAGTGCCCTGAGACAACTGATCCCACATTCGGACATTCCGAAGAGCTGTTTAGTTTTCCATTTGGAGATTCGTGCCTCTCGACCGCTCCACTTGAAGTGGGGCAAGATGATATTCCATGTAGTGATGCACAAATCTTTGAGCAGCCACGGTCACAAGAGTGGACGATGATGAAACACAATTGCCAGAAAATCAGGAGGAGGAGCAGGGTGCAGATGTGGAAGACGAGGTGGTGGATGACATAGTGACTGTCCCAAACTGACAGGAGGACATGCAGAGCGAGGACATCAGCACACATGGGGAAGGAGGCATATCACCCCAACAGGCAGGAAGAAGCAGTGTGTTGGCCGCAGACAAAAGGCGTGCATTCGTTCCCCGTAACACCAACAGGATGGAAGTTGACATTCCAACTGTCAGATCTTCCCGAGTCTGGTTAATTTTTAAAGACTCTGCTGAGAACCACACACAGGCCATTTGCAGCACTTGCCATGCCCGCATCAGCAGGGGTAGCCAAACAACCAGCCTGATCACAACCAGTATGATTAGGCACATGGCAGCAAAGCACCCGACTTTATGGGCCGAACCCCAGGCTCCAGGAACACTGTCTGCAGGTGACAACACTGGTTCTTCCACTGTTTTGCGTACAAGACAAACTCCACTTCAGCGTGCCTGTGAAAATGCCTCAGGCCCTGCACCTGTTGTTGCCCACAGTCAACCAGTAGCATCATCAAGCCCGTCCACGTCCTTGTCCCACCCCAGCTTTCAGTTTTCTATACCCCAGTCATTGGAGCGCAAGCGGAAATACCCAGCCAATGCCTCACAGGTCACAGTATTTAATTCACACATTTCTTGTCTGCTTGTGCTCAAAATGTTGCCTTTCGGCTCATTGAGACAGAAGCTTTCCACATCATGATGGCAGCGGCCGTCCCAGGGTACTCTGTCCCCAGTCACCACTATTTTCTCCCGTTGTGCCGTACCGGCATTACACTAGCATGTGTCCCACAACATTACCCATGCCCTCAACAATGCTGTTACTGGGAAAGTCAACCTAACCATGGACACGTGGACAAGTGCCTGTGAGCATGGACTGTACATCTCACTGACGGCACACTGGGTTAACATAGTGGAAGCCAGGACCCAGTCGGACCTTGGGATAGAACACATCCTCCCCACGCCGAGGATTGCGGGCCCTACGTCAATCAGGGTTACCCCCACAGCCTACAGCTCTTGCACCTCAACCTCTTCCTCCTCCTCTTCTTCAGCCTCCATCTCAGAAATGAGCACAACAGTCAGAAGCTGGAAGCACTGCAGCACTGCCTCAGCCAAGCGGCAACAGGCTGTGCTGAAGCTAATCTGCATAGGTGACAAACCACACAATGTAGAAGAGTTGTGGACAGTGCTGAAAGAGCAGGCAGATATTTAGATGACACAGCTGTCATGATCGTGTGTGACAATGGCTGGAACCTGGTGGCCGCTCTGAGGCAAGGTGAGCTCACACACGTACCTTGCCTAGTCCATGTGCTTAACCTCGTGGTTCAACATTTTCTCAAAAGCTACCCGGAGCTGCCAGATCTGCTAGTGAAAGTACGCCGGCTATCTCCAAATTTCAGAAAGCCAGCTACAGCTTCAGCCGCCATTGCCGTGCTTCAGCAGCGTTTGCAACTTCCGGGTCACCGACTGGTGTGTGATGTCCCCACGCGTTGGAACTCTACACTACATATGTTGGAAAGGATTTGTGAGCAGAAGAGGGCAGTTGTTGACTACCAGCATCAACAAGGCCGTCGATATTCAGTTCAGACTCCACACATAAGACCTCATGAGTAGACATTGATGTCAGACATATGTACCATCCTCCAGAACTTTGAGGACTACACCAAGATGGTGAGTGGCAATGATGCCATAATTAACATCACCATCCCGCTTCTCAGCATTCTGAAAACCTCTCTGCTCACAATTAAAGATGATGCATTGCAGGCAGAGCACGAGGACACAGAGCAAGTAACCATACAGGGTGATTACACACAGCCCAGCCTCATGTCGTCGCAATGTGGATTGGAAGACAATGAGGAGAAGGAAGAACAGGAGCTACTTTCATGGGCTATAGATGGTACTATAAACACAGCTGTCATACCGTCAGTTCAGCGGAGATGGCCTGAAGATGGGGGAGAAGGAGTATGAGGATGAGGAGGAGGGGGACAGCATGGTCAGTCGTCCTGTTGGTGAGGACACAGAAGTCTTGCCTGTTAGTAGTCTGGCACGCATGGCTGACTTTATGCTGCGCTGCGTTTCCCGTGACCCTCGCATTCAAAAATTTTTCGATGACACTCACTACTGGTTGGTGACACTTCTAGACCCACGTTACAAGGAAAACTTTCAATCTCCTCTTGCAGAGGCAGACAGGTGTACAGAAATGTTTCTGTACCACAGGGCCCTTGTAGCGGAATTACTGAAAAAATTCCCATGTGATAACGCTGGCAGCAGACGTCAGAGTCTGCTGTACAGCCAAGGAGTCCAAGCGAGAGAGACAGAAGTGCAATCCAGCTCAGGCAGGGGAACAATGGCAAAGTTCTGGGACAGTTTTCTCAGACACTCCCATCGTGCCACCAAAGAGGCAAGGGGTGCTGACACAAGAAGTGCAATGTTTGGGAAGATGGTGAGGGAGTACCTTGCAGATCGGGCAAACGTCCTCCGTGATTCCTCTGTGCCTTTTAACCCTGCTGTACTGTTCGGGTCAATATGACCCGAAATGATTTTTGAGACCCTGTAGATTTTTTTATATGAAGATTTGAAACTAGTGGTATCTTGACTTCTCCTCATTTGTGGAGCTCTATATATTTTTTTTGTTTTTTTTTTTTTTTGTTTACTTTTTGCTACAGGCTGATTGTTACACTTGTACTGTTTGGGTCAATATGACCCGATAGCATTTTATACTGTTCTACAGGTCTCTGATTATTTCTGACTGCAAAAGTTATGTTTTTTTATGTGTACTTCATCTCAAAATGGTGGTGGTTTCACTGTTCTTATCAGTAAACAAGTAATTATCTAGTATTATCCATTTTCTGTTTGTGATGGTATGCGTGTTGTTCTCGATTTGACTCATGGACTAAAAGGACAAATTGTCACATGTGACAACGTTTTTACATCCTATCAACTAGGCCAGATGTTGAAGAAAAAACAACTTACCATGCTGGGTACTATAAGAAAAAACAAACCTGAACTACCGCAAGGTATCCTTAGCAAGAGAGAGGTGTACATTTCTACTTTTTATTTTTCTGGAAATACAACTGTTGCTTCTTATGTTCCAAAAAAACCAAACAGGTAATTCTAATGAGCACAATGCACCATGACAATGCCGTAAGTGATAGAGAAGACAGAAAGCCTGACATTATTTTGGATTATAATGCCACAAAGGGAGCAGAGCAGTTGATACTTTAGACCAATCAATATCAATACATACATGCAGACGCAAAACCAATCGGTGGCCAATGATTTTATTTTATAACATACTGGACGTTTCTGCATACAATGCATTTGTCTTATGGAGAGAAATCGACCCCGATTGGAACCGGAATAAGCTGCATAAAAGAAGATTATTTCTTGAGGAATTGGGAAAATCCCTGGTTAGGCCATATATTGAGAGCAGAAAAGTGACCCCCAGAAGTGAAGGAGCAACAGCCATTGTAAAAGTGTCCAGCATGCTCAAGAAAGAGACTCCACATCCACGGCCTCCACCAGCACAGCTACCAGCAGCACAGCTACCAGCAAAAAAAAGGAAGAGATGTAGCTTCTGTCCATCTTCCTGTGACAATAAGACTAATCTGACATGTGCTGGATGTTCAAAATATCTGTGTAAAGGACATGTGTCTTATTATTGTGTTCAGTGTAAAAACGCATGAACATGTTCAGTTTTTTCTTTTTTCTTTCTAAAAAGGTTGAAGTTTTTATGATTTTTCATTTGTTGATTTATAAATATTGTTTTCAAAAGTTAAATTTCATGTTTTAGTAATAGTAATGTAAAGCTTCTTTGTTATTTGTGTGCAGAATGCCAACAATCAAAGATAATTGTAAAAAGCCTGTGTAACCTTTTTATGAAAAAAATACATTATTAAGTTTGAATTTAAATTTTTCATTTGTTTATGATCAACCATGTTCACATACAGTATAATAATGAAAAAAGTATTCAAATAAAACACTTAGAGTAGCTAAAAATCAAGAATTAATAGTCGGGTCATATTGACCCGGAAACAGTACAAGTGTATAGTAAATGCGAACAGAACAGCAGGGTTAATTATTGGGTATCTAAGCTGGTGGAATTATGACAGATAAGCACATTGCCTATCAACTGACAATGCTGACAGGCTGACTCTTATAAAAATGAACAAGGGCTGGATTGGGCAAGACTTTTGTACACCACCGAATGCAAACAGCAAAACATAACCTCAAATACATTGTCTTTTTTGTGGAGGTGTATTCTCATGCACCTCTTCACAACTGTTCTGCCTTCATACACGTTGACACGGTGTGCAATCTAGCATACAGCATAAACCACAGTTCCGTACTCCAAATAAGCAGACTGTCCTCTTTAGTCTAACTTGTTTATTGGTGAACAGTATCAAATATGCGCGGTAAAACTATAAAAATACAAATGACATAGATAAGTATTGGGCAATAATCACAAAGCTGACACTTTACAATTAACAGGAGAGTATACAGTATGATGCAAACTTTAACATGAGAATACACAGGATTCTAATAACATCTCCTATGCACTGGCTGTTATACTGTTAATAACCTCCTAAACACTGCATTACTAGAGAAGATATTGATCTTACCAGATATGCTTTATCAGGATAGCAAACTCAAGTTGGAGAGGTTACAGGAGAGCACATGAACACGTGTGTTTCCTGAAGTACATGGAAGAAAATGGAGATTTTTCTTCCCAGCATACCTTGCTTCAATCCCACAATGCATTACTCTATCTGCTTGTTAAAGGCAGTGTTATGAATGTGCTAGAGATGGTTTCTGAGCAGAGGCTCCCTCTGGTGGTTACAGACAGTACTGAACCTTTCAGCGAAGAATGGCAATCTGAGATCACGGACTGGACTGACATAAGGGAGGTTCCCTCCCATGATGGTCGCCGGTGATCAATTGTTCTTGTCTCAATTGTGGTTCCTGGTTCATTTGGAAGTTTGCTGGAGTCCTGCCTGCATCATCTGCTTTCAGATAAGATATTTTCTGCTTTTCTTTTTGTGCTTGCTTTTTGCATAGTTTTCTGCACTTTTGTGGAGGTCAGCCGGGTCCCCTCCTGGGGCCTGTGCTCCTCTCAGTTTATCTGTAGCCACTGTTATTTGTTCATTTGCTTTTTCCTGTTTTTTCAGTGGCTGCGGCTTAGTTTTGCTACACCAGAGATCTGATTTAGGTGGTGGAGATCGTGTGATCTCAGGTGTTTTTGCAATCAGAAGAGTTGCTATTTTTTAAGGGTTTTTTGTTGGATTGCAGTCAGAATTCTTTCCTGTACTTTTCTTTCTAGACAGATTGGGCCCCAGCGTTTGCTCATTCTATTTTCTGTCTGTGTCCGTGCTCTCTTCTTGTCTAACCGCCATTACATGTTTGGGGGCTTCCTATTTTCTTTGGGGATCTGCTCCGGGGCAGATAGCTTTCATCTTTCTGCCTTTAGGTGTAATTATCTCTCAGGCTGTGACGAGGCGTCTAGGATCAACGTAGGAACACTCCACGGCTACCTCTAGTTGTGTGGTTAGTTCAGGTTACTGCAATCCAATAGGTTCCAGCCTCTCTGGTGTATTGCCGTTTTTTGCTTTTTCTCCTCAGCTACCTAAACATAACAGCACAGGCTATAAATTCAGCCACCACTGGATGGTGCTATAACAAACAAACCAGCACACAGTACAAAACATACTGCCCTGTACTCAGATGGGCAGAACAACAACCACACATGGGTATCCATTTTCTGATATGGTCTGTTTAGTGTTATACTCCTTCTTATCCTCATCCTCATCATCCACAACCAGTACAACACCAGGGTGAACGTATTCCGTGATGCCACAATCAATCAATTTTTTGCAAGGGTATTTTTATGATGACCGTTACGAATTTGAAACCAAAACAAATGTTACTCCCCAGGGTGAAATCTCATAAAAATGAGATGTACGTATATTCTTCCCATTTATTCTTATATTTTCCATTTTTCCTATCTGTGGAACATCCTCTTATGACATAGTGTATTCCTCTCCAATATGAAAATAGTGAAATTCTGTTATATTATATTTTTATTTATATCTCTGTCTCTGAGCTGTTGGTAGGGACAAACATATCTCGTTGGACACATTCTGGCTTCATATCTATGAACCTGTGTTTGCCCCTCCCTTTTGTTATTTTCTTTCATAGATGGATTCACATTTTTTATTTATTTATTTTATTTCAGTATCATTTATCATTAATGTCTCCTCATTGTCCGCCACTAGATGACCAGGGTTAACGTGTTCTGTGCTGCTACAGGCAGTCCAATTTTTGGCAAGGGTGTCTATGATGCCCATAAAATATTTTTGACAATTTTACTCCCCCAGGGATAAATGTTTGCCAACCCATACACTTAGTGTATTGGGCATTCCGAGTCTAGGAGACCCGCTCCTTTAAATTGGGCCTAGTTTTTAATCAGGCCTTCCTCCACATCTCATCAACCGCTGTCAGTAGATCACCAGGGTTAACATATTCCGTGCTGCTACAGCCAGTGTCGAATTCCTAACAAGGGTGGGTGTTTTTGCTGGGCGCAAAATACTTGTTGTGGAAAAGGTGGAGGTGTACCCCACAGGGGAAAATATTTGCCAGGCCCAGCAACTTAGTGTATGGGCATTCTGAGACTCAGAGACCCGCTCCTTTATCTTATTGGTAATATGTATGGGTGAAGATGAGGAAGCTTGTACCACGGGTGTGTTTATAGTTACGGATGGTGCACTCCTCTTTAAACCTATTTTTTCACGAGCATCCATCAGTTTGTTTGGTTTTCCTCCGACACTGATCTGCTTTCTGTAATTCAGAATCTCACGAACATGTTGCACTTTGCCCTTTATACAGACACGTGCATGTTTGGCAACATGTTTTGGACGGGCATTTCTTAGGCCAAGTCTCATACGCACATCTGTTACACCAATCTTCTGACGAGCATGAAATCGATTCTGGTACTTGATGGTGGCTAAACGATAAGTCATTGTAGGCTGTATCCTGGCTCGTATACCTCCCATAGGCACTACTGTTATTAATCATGTATTTTTCCATTCTTGTCATCACCATGCCCCTTTTCCTGATCACTTCATCCAACGATTCGTCCACCATATTTTTCCTAAAAAAACCCTGCACCTTCCCAGCAGCAACTGTGTTGGAAAACACGTTACAGTTTTGCCAGATGTTTATGATGCCCCTAAAAAAAAATTTTCACACTATGTTGATATCTACCCCCCAGGGGGAAATGTTTACCAGCCACTGTATGGGCACTCCAAGTCTAGGACACCCGCTCCTTTAAATGCTGCCTAGTTAGGAATCAGGCCTTCCTCCTCGTCTCATCAGCCGCTGCTAGTAGATCACCAGGGTTAACATATTCCGTGCTACTACAGCCAGTGTCGAATTCCTAACAAGGGTGTCTGGTTTTGCTGGGCGTAAAATACTTGTTATGGAAAAGGTTGAGGTGTACCCCACAGGGAAAATGTTTGCCAGGTCAGCAACTTAGTGTATGGGTATTCCAAGTCTAGGAGACCCGCTCCTTTAAAATCAGGCCTTCCTCCACGGATCATCATCCACCACCACTAGATCACCAGGGTTAACATGTTCCGTGCTGCTACAGCCAATGTCAAGATCCTAACAATGGTGGATGTTTTTGCTGGGTGTTAAATACTTGTTATGAAAAAGGTTGAGGTGTACCCCACAGGGGAAATGTTGGCCTGCTAACACACTTAGGGTATGGGCATTACAAGTCTAGGAGACCCGCTCCTTTTTAATGGCACATTTTTTGTTAAGAGGCCCTCCTACATGTTTCTTCCAAGGGGGGTTTGTTCTTATTGGGGTGCATATGACTTGGTAGCAGGGCAGGCCTTGTAGTCAATGTATAAGAAAAGGGAATGGGGATACAAAATAGATAATGTGAAGTGTATTTTCCTGGGCGCATCCAGTATGTGGGTTCAAAGGCTTATTGGGGTGCATATGACTTGCTGCAGGGCAGGCCTTGCAGTCAATGCATAAGAAAAGGGAATTGGAGTCCAAAATGAATAATGTGAAGTGAATTTTCCTGTGCCCATTCAGTATGTGGGTTCAAAGGCTTATTGGGGTGCATATCACTTGGTAGCAGGGTAGGCCGTGCATTCAATGCAACATGTTTTATGGAAGCCCTCCTGGACATATCGTGAAAGTTGTATTGGGGTGCGTCGTAATTCTTGGCAGCCCATCCACTCCCAGAATAGGCTATAAAAGTTTAGGAGAACCACTGTTTAATAATGGCCCTATAAGCAGATTAATGCTTCCTAGTGCCCCTGTAAACATAGGCTCTGTGACTTTAAAGGGTATGCCACACTAAGCGAGATCGCTAGCGAGATCGCGCAAGCGACAGCGATTTTATGACGCAGCAGCGACATCGTTAGCGACGTCGCTGTGTGTGACACGTAGCAGCGATGTGGCCCCCGCTGCGATGTCGCTGATCGTGCACGAACGGTTTGGGCCATATTTTGATCATTGGCGTCCCGCTGGTGAGCCTGAATCGCTGTGTTTGACACCTTTTGTGAACGATATGCGACCTCGTTGACGACTCATATGTCAGCGGCGCGGGCGGGACAGGGTTTTCTTTAGTAACGCCCTTCAGCTCCGATTGGTGGCCACAACATCACCTCAGCAATAATAACTGCGCCACCATCCATTGTTCCAGAGCGCCTTTTGGATGACTCCAACGTTCTGTCCTTTGTGCGTTGTTGCGAGGATAGTTTCGTGTGTCGGAGTTTT
>JARQOD010000009.1:8480646-8558133 GCA_033576555.1 Oophaga sylvatica
TCTCTTTTATTTCATTAAAAGACTTTTTTCTTGCTGTGTCTTTTTTTTATACATTTAATAACTTTGGGATTAATAATGGATCGGTGTCTTATTGACACCTCTCCATTATTAACCTGGCTTATTGTCACCGTGCAATCAACGGTGACATTAACCCCGTATTACCCCACTTGCCACCGCTACAGGGCAGTGGGAAGAGCCGGGTAAAGTGCCACAATTGGCACATCTTTTGATGCGCCAAATGTGGGGCTGCTGTAGTCTGGTATTATCAGGCTGTTGAGGGCCAAAATCCATGGGCCTTGACAGTCTTTTAATACCAGGCCGCAGCAGTCTGCATTTTACTTGGCTGGTTAACAAAAATAGGGGGACCCCTACGCCATTTTTTTTTCGAGGGGATCCCCTATTTTTGTTAACCAGCCAAGCTAAGCAGACTGCTGTGGCCTGGTATTATCAGGCTGGCAAGGTCCATGGATATTGGATCCTTACCAGCCTGAAAAACCAGGCCTCAGCGGTCTGCTTCATCTGGCTGGTTAACAAAAATAGGGGGGACCCCACGCCAATTTTTTTCGAGGGGATCCCCTATTTTTGTTAATCAGCCAAGATATGCAGACTGCTGTGGCCTGGTATTATCAGGCTGGCAAGGTCCATGGATCTTGGCTCCTTAACAGCCTGAAAATCCAGGTCTCAGCGGTCTGCTTCATCTGGCTGGTTAACAAAAATAGGGGGGACCCCACGCCAATTTTTTTCGAGGGGATCCCCTATTTTTGTTAATCAGCCAAGATAGGCAGACTGCTGTGGCCTGGTATTATCAGGCTGGCAAGGTCCATGGATCTTGGCTCCTTAACAGCCTGAAAATCCAGGCCTCAGCGGTCTGCTTCATCTGGCTGGTTAACAAAAATAGGGGGGACCCCACGCCAATTTTTTTCGAGGGGATCCCCTATTTTTGTTAATCAGCCAAGATATGCAGACTGCTGTGGCCTGGTATTATCAGGCTGGCAAGGTCCATGGATCTTGGCTCCTTAACAGCCTGAAAATCCAGGCCTCAGCGGTCTGCTTCATCTGGCTGGTTAACAAAAATAGGGGGGACCCCACGCCATTTTTTTTTCGAAGGGAACCCCTATTTTTGTTAATCAGTTCCCTCTGACGTCACTGATTGTGTCCCTGGCTGACCTGAAGTGAAAGTGGAAAGCAATCAATTAAGCTTTCCACTTAAGGGCCCGTCTCACATAGCGATATCGCTACCGAGATCGCTGCTGAGTCACTAGTTTTGTGACGCAGCAGCGAGCTCACCAGCGATATCGCTGTGTGTGACATTCAGCGACAATCAGCCCCCCTGCCGGGTATCGCTGATTGTCGCTGAAATGTCAGGACCTTTTTTTGATCGCTGGTTTCCGCTGACAGGCACGCATCGCTGCGTGTGACAGGCGGGAGACCAGCGATCCGCTGGTAACCAAGGTACACAGAGGGTTTCCAGGCGCGGGGCTGTGCCTAGAAACCCGCTGTGTACCTTGGATACCAGCGCCCTGATGCAGGGAGCTGGTATCCAAGGTACACAGCGGGTTTCCAAGCGCTGCGCGGTGCCTGGAAACCCGCTGTGTACCTTGGATACCAGCTCCCCTGCATCAGGGCGCTGGTATCCAAGGTACACAGCGGGTTTCTAGGCACAGCCCCGCGCCTGTAAACCCGCTGTGTACCTTGGTTACCAGCGGATCGCTGGTATCCCGCCTGTCACACGCAGCGATGCGTGCCTGTCAGCGGGAAACCAGCGATCAAAAAAAGGTCCTGACATTTCAGCGACGAACAGCGATACCCGGCAGGGGGGCTGATCGTCGCTGAATGTCACACACAGCGATATCGCTGGTGAGCTCGCTGCTGCGTCACAAAACTAGTGACTCAGCAGCGATCACGGTAGCGATATCGCTATGTGAGACGGGCCCTTAAGCGATGTTACTCGCAGTGTCGCTGTCCCAGATCGCTGCCTGAGCTGCCTGTTTGGCAGCTCAGCAGCGATCATGTAGCGATACACCAGCGATCCTGACAAGTGCATATCGTTGTCGGGATCGCTGGTGTATCGTTATGTGAGACCCAGCCTTTACTCTCCTGTCAGCCAGGAGAGGAACTCATTCATTTGGGGGTTTACTGTGAGGCTGCAGCATTAGCTGCGGTCCCTGCAGTAAACATTAACCCTTTCTGAAGGATTACACAGTGGGACCTGACTATGCATGGGATAGCTAAGAATAATTTTGCTTTTTTATTTTATTTTTATTACAGGAAATGGTTTTTGCAGTAAAATAAAAGATGGTCAAAAACATGTGTCTTTATTTCATTAAAATGATTTTTAATTAAAGTGTGTGTGTTTTATTTTATTTCATGCAATAGGATTAATAATTGATAATTGTCTAATTGACAGCTCTCAATTATTAGCCTGGCTTAAAGTGACCTTTCAATTGCAAGGTCATTTTAACCCCTTATTAACCCATTCGCCACCGCTACAGGGCAATGGGAATAGACGGGCAAAGTGCCAGAAAGGGCAAATCTAATTAGAGATTTGCCCTTTCTGGGGTGTCTGGGGGCAGATGTTAGTAGCCAGGGGGGGGGGGCAAAAATAATGGTCCCTCTCTGGGCTATTATTATCTGCCCCCACTCACTGGCTTTGTCTGTCTGGTTGCGAAAATAGGGCGGGAGCCCACGCATTTTTTTTCAGCAATTTTACACCTCATATATATATACATGTCATTGAATTTGTGACACATATATATATATTTATATTTATAGTTCATACACTTCTACATAGTATAATAGCCGCTAATTCAATTGACGGCTTTTGTGAAAATGCAGAACCCGACATGAAATGACACTTGGTGTACATAGGGTTAACCATGTCTTTTCATGTCGTTTGCTATCTGATTTGCACAAACAATTACATCAGTCTATGTGTGCAAAATTTCACACCTGTAGGGGTTAATTAAAGGTGTAAATTCGTAGCAAAAAAGTCTGTTTTTTTTACAACGAATTTACACCTTTAATTAACCCCTACAGGTGTGAAATTTTGCACACATAGACTGATGTAATTGTTTGTGCAAATCAGATAGCAAACGACATGAAAAGACATGGTTAACCCTATGTACACCAAGTGTCATTTCATGTCGGGTGCTTCTGTCTTTCACAGAAGCCGGCTTTACCCGGCGCAATTGAATCAGAGGATATTTTACTATGTAGAAGTGTATAAACTATACATATATGTATATATATATGTCACAATGACATGTATATATATATATATATATATATATATGTATTCTATGTGTGTATATTTAGTGTTTACAAGGAAAGAATGGGGTTTTTTTAGTTACGATATTTTGTTCCCATAGACTTACATGGGACTTTTGGTATCGGGTATCGCCGATATTTTAATGGTATCGGCGATACCATTCCGATTCCGATACTTTTGGATATCGGAAAGTATCGCTCAACGCTAGTCACTGGTCATTTTCACTCAAAAGTCCTCTGGTAAAATCCCATAATAATATTTCTGGGTTCATGCAGCCTGCGAGACGTAAACAGAATTCACAAGCAGACAATTCCAATAAAGTAATGTTTACTATAACTAGACCGGATAGTAATATTAAAAATAACACTAAAACTATACATAAAAAGAGTTCTAAACTACAGCCATCAATAAATCGGGATATTTTCAGGGGAAGATCAGGAAAACAAAAAGAGGTGCAAGAAGTAGGAAACTCGCCAAAAAGAAAAACATCTTGTGATATTTCCTCAAAAAGTATTCAATTTAAGTCAATATCAATTATCCCCATCAGAAGAATCTCTACTTCAGAAAGTGTTGAAATTTGCTCCAGCAGCTATTCCAAACAAATTTCATTTGTATGTTGGGTTTAAGAAATTTTTACGTAATTTAGTCCTTAAAAAACATTTCATTAAACAGGCAAACAAAAAAAACAAAAAAATCCAAATTCAATCCTATAAATAAATACTCAAAGGCTTTCATTACCTTTGAGAACATGGTCGCAGGAAAGGTTAGGAAAGTAAAGAACTGGGACAAAAAATATAATAAACACACACAATTTGTCCATTAATGAACAACAGGCTATCACATCATTTCAACTTAATAACCAAATTGTTATTCGCCCAGCAGACCAAGGTGGTGGGATTGTGATAATGGACATGGATACCTAGCGCCAAAAATCCCTTCGCCTGCTGTGAGATGTTAAAACTTATTAATTACTTAGTAGAGATCCAACTAACAATTTTTTTAAATAAATAAATTGTCTAGTGTAGGCAAATGAAAGGGATATTAAACAAAAATTAATTCCTCTTTATTCTCAATAAAAATCCCAGTATACTTTTTTTACCATATACCAAAAATACACAAAAAACGTCAAAAATCCACCAGGTCGACCTATCATTTCTGGTATAAATGGCATAACTGCCAATTTATCAGCAATTTATTATTCTTGGAACTCTAGACATAACATCCCTATACAGTTATAGGGCATAAAAAGGGATGTCAGGAGGAAAAGTTTTTCTGAACAAACAAGTATCCACACATCTACAAAAATTTTGTTTATTGAGGAAAGTATTCTATTCATTTTAACTCATAATTTTTTTGATATGACAATTAGTTTTATCTTCAAAAATGGGGACGGCTGTTGGCACAAAGTTTGCCTCAAGCTATGCCAACTTATATGTAGGAAGATGGGAGGAGTCAGCTATTTACAATCAGGACAAAAAACATCAAGGGTTAATTATGTGGAATCGCTTTATAGATTACTTTATTTTTATTTGGGAAGGATCACATGATACCCTATCCGATTTTTTAAATTAAATTAAATATTAATGATTTTGGGTTAATTTTTACTGCCAAGACCAGTTCTATGAAGAATAATTTTCTGGACCTAACTATAAAGGTAGACCAGAATAAATTGATCACCAAAAGTTTCCACAAGGAGGTGGACTCAAATAGTTTTATTATCATTGCGAGTTGCCACCTTCCATGTTGGCTAACAAATATCCCAAAAAGTCAATTTACCCGCCTTTTGCGTAATTGCACTAAGACCTCTGACTTTGTCAAGGAAGCACAATTTTTAAAAGAACAATTTGTAAGTTAAGGATGCAATCAGAATTCTATGGAAGCCTTCATAAAAATGGTCCAAAACACGGAGTGAACGAATCTTATTCGCAATCATACGCCACCCGCAGCTCCATTCAGTTTACAGGAACAAATCCAAAAGACTCCAATTATTACCCAATATCATACAAATATTGGAGTCTTTAACCCCTTAGTGACAGAGCCATTTTGCAGCTTAATGACCGGGCCAATTTTTACAATTCTGACCACTGTCACTTTATGAGGTTATAACTCTGGAACGCTTTAACAAATCCAGCTGATTCTGTGATTGTTTTTGCGTGACATATTGTACTTCACATTAGTGGTAAAAATTTTTTTATATGACTTGCTTTTATTTATAAAAAAACGGAAATATGGCGAAAAGTTTGAAAATTTCGCAATTTTCAAACTTTAAATTTTTATGCCCTTAAATCAGAGAGATATGTCACACAAATTTCTTAATAAATAACATTTCCCACATGTCTACTTTACATCAGCACAATTTTGGGAACAAAATTTTCTTTTGTTACGAAGTTATAAGGGTTAAAAGTTGACCAGCGATTTCTCATTTTTACAACACCATTTTTTTTAGGGACCACATCACATTTGAAGTCACTTTGAGGGGTCTATATGATAGAAAATACCCAAAAGTGACACCATTCTAAAAACTGCACCCCTCAAAGTGCTCAAAACCACATTCAAGAAGTTTATTAACCCTTCAGGTGCTTCACAGGAGCTGAATCAATGTGGAAGGAAAAAATTGACATTTAACTTTTTTTGCAAAAGCTTTACTTCGGAACCAATATTTTTTTATTTTCTCAAGTGTTAAAAGAAAAAATTAACCACAAAATTTGTTGTGCAATTTCTCCTGAATACGCCGATACCTCATATGTGGGGGTAAACCACTTTTTGGGCGCACGGCAGAGGTCGCAAGGGAAGGAGCGCCGTTTGACTTTTTCAACGCAGAATTGGCTGGATGCCATGTCGCATTTGTAGAGGCTCTGATGTGCCTAAACAGTGCAAACCCCCCACAAGTGACCCCATTTTGGAAACTAGACCCCCTAAGGAACTTATCTAGATGTGTGGTGAGCATTTTGAACCCCCAAGTGCTTCACAGAAGTTTATAATGCCCGGGCATGAAAATAAAAAATCATATTTTTTTCACAAACCTGATCGTTTAGTCCCCAATTTTTTATTTTCCCAAGGGTAACAGGAGAAATTAGACCACAAAAGTTGTTGTCCAATTTGTCCAGAGTACGCTAATACCCCATATATGGGAGGGACCACTGTTTGGGCGCACGGCAGGGCTTGGCAGGGAAGCAGTGCCGTTTGACTTTTTCAAACCAAAATTGGCTGGAATTGAGATTGGACACCATGTCGCGTTTGGAGAGCCCCTGATGCGCCTAAACAGTGGAAACCCCCACAAGTAACACCATTTTGGAAACTAGACCCCCTATGGAACTTATCTAGATCTGTTGTGAGCACTTTGAACCCCCAAGTGTTTCACAAAAGTTTATAATGCCTGGGTGTGGAAAAAAAAAAAAACAATTTTCCACAAAAATGATTTTTTAGTCCCAATTTTTTTATTTTTCACAAGGAAATTGGACCCCAAAAGTTGTTGTCCAATTTGTCCTGAGTATGCTGATATCAAATATGTGGGGGGTAACTGGGCACACGGCAGGGCTTGGAAAGGAAGTAATAACGTTTTGGAATGCAGACGTTGATGGGGTCATGTTCCGTTTGCAGTGCCCCAGATGTGCCTAAACAGTGGAAAACCCCACAAGTGACCCCATTTTGGAAACTAGACCCCCTAAGGAACTTATCTAGATGTGTGGTGAGCACTTTGAACCCCAAAGTGCTTCACAGAAATTTATAAACGCAGAGCCGTGAAAATAAAAAAAATTTTTTTTCTCAAAAATGATTTTTTTAGCCAGCTATTTTTTATTTTCCCAAGGGTAACAAGAGAAATTAGAACCCCAAAATTGGTGTGCAATTTGTCCTGAGTACGCTGATACCCCATATGTTGGTGTAAACCACTGTTTGGGCGCACGGCAGGGCTCGGAAGGGAGGGAGCACCATTTGACTTTTTGAACGCCACGTCGTGTTTGGAGACCCCCTGATGTGCCTAAATAGTAGAAACCCCTCAATTCTAGCTCCAACCCTAACCCCAACACACCCCTAACCCTAATCCCAACCCTAATCCTAACCCTAATCCCAACCCTAATTCCAACCCTAATTGTAACCCTAACCCTAATTGTAGCCCTAACCCTAATTGTAACCCTAACCCTAATTGTAACCCTAACCCTAATTATAACCCTAACCCTAAGGCTAGGTTCATTTTGCGTTTTACCAGCCCGTTCAACACATAGCGTTGACGGGCTGGTAACGGTATAGCATAACGCGATCGCGTTATGCTATACCTGCTAGCGCAGAGGAATCAGCAGATGATTCATCTGCGCTAGCGGTGACGGTGCCCAGACGCTGCAGCCCGCATCTGAGGCTCCGTCACTGAATGATGGCATGTCGCGAACGCATGCTGCTTTACGGCATGCGTTGCGATGCGCCCTCAAATGGGGGTGAATGGCAGCGTTAACGGACTGCGTTACACCGCGTTATACCGCGGTGTAACGCAGTCCGTCTAACGGACTGCCATAACGCAGTATGAACCCAGCCTAACCCTAACCCTGATTATAACCCTAACCCTAACGCTAACCCTAACCCTAGCCTTCACCCTAACGGAAAAATGAAAATAAATATAATTTCTATATTTTATTATATGTCCCTAACTAAGGGGGTGATAAAGGGGGGGTTATGTACTGTTTTTTTTATTTTGATCGCTGTGATAGTTTATCACAGTGATTAAAATGTACTTTTAGGAGAATGAATGAACATTCTTTTGAATCTGCTGCCAGGCAGATTCGGCGGGCGCACTGAGCATGCACCCGCCATTCAAGATGGCGGCGCCCACCGGAGGAGGCAGGTGGGCCCAGGGGCCACAAGGGGCAGATTGGGGGCCACAAGGGGGGATCGGGGACCCTTTTTCTCTGCCCTCTGATGTCCGATGACATCAGAGGACAGAGAAATTAAATCTCACATCAGATTTTTTTTGTTGTTGCGATCGCCGTTATAGGGTTAATAACGGCGATCGCAACATCGGGTAGGTAAAAACCGACCCGATTCATGTTCTCTGGGGTCTCGGCTACCCCGGTAGCCGAGACCCTGGAGAAAATGCGCCTCTGTGGGGCGCTATTTACTTTTTCCACAGCGCCGTTAATTAACAGCGCTGTGGTTTAAGTACCCTTAATGACCGCCGTTAAAAGGCGTATCGGCGGTCGTTAAGGGGTTAAAAGGATTGTAAATAAATATTGGAACATCCTCCAGCAGGATAATGTCATTGGGGACCATTTAGCACCACACCCAAGGTTTGTATATAGATGAGCGCCGAATTTGGAACTTATAATTGCCCCTACCAACAAAGGCAACAATTAGCGATGGGCGAGCACTAAAATGCTCGGGTGCTCGTTGTTCGGGTCGAGCATATTGGAATGCTCGGGTGATCGACCCGAGCAATGAGCCCAAAGTAAGTCTTTGGGTAACTCGAGCATTTTTCTGGCTGCCCCCCCCCCCCGGCGGTCTGCAGAGGGACTAGAAATTGCGGAAATTGATTGTAACAATGCTCACATGACATGGGAAAAGCATGGGGAAGACCACTGGAAGCATTTCTGACTCCCAGGTCACTGCTGTGAACAATGTTGTCAGAGTCTTTCGCCACTTTTACAGGCTCACAATGAAACATACAAAAACGAAACCAAAATGGATTTTCCTAGGAAATATTATCATTATTATTTATTTATATAGCACCATTAATTCCATGGTGCTGTACATGAGACGGGGTTACATCAAAATACAAATATCACTTACAGTAGACAAACTAACAATGACAGAAGGAAGATGATCTACCCTTGCGGGCTTACATTCTACAAGATTATGGGGAAGGAGACAGTAGTTTGGGTGTTGCAGTACCTCCGATGGTGTTGAGGTGGTCGCGTGGTTATTAAAGGATGTAAGCATTTTTGAAGAGATGGGTTTTCAGGTTCTGTCTGAATGATCCAAATGTGGTGGATTACCGGATGCGTTGGGGCACAGAATTCCAGAGGATGGGGATATTCGGGAGAAATCTTGGAGGTGATTGGGTGAGGAGCGAATAAGCATGGAGGAGAGAAGGAGAACCGGAGATTACGTGAGGGAAGATATTGAGAGATTAGTTCGGAAATATATGGAGGAGAAATCTTATGGATGGCTTTGTAGGTCAGTGTTAGTAGTTTAAAAGACAAAAAAACCTGACTGGCACTTCCAGACTAATGTGAACTAGGTGCAAACCAAAGGGAGCTACCCCCATGTAAAACATACAAAAAAAAGGCTGCACTCAAGCATACTGAAGCATGACAACATAGAATACATGAAATTTTGAATAGCAATATGGCTTTGGAGTATAAGGAAAAATTTGAGACGCTTAGTATAAACATTTGGCCAAACATTTTAAAGCCCACCAACCATCGTCAAGGTGGTCTCAATTCTGGTGAGTCCCTGACCTAATGTGAACATACCTCTATTAGGCTGATATCTGAATTTCTGGGTGAATATGCACCTCTGTCAGTAATGCCTGCATTTATGGGTAAAGTAGGGAACTGGTGTAATTAAAATCACCACCTGGTGGGGGCAGAGTGCTCGGTCAGTAAGCTAACATTCAAAGACAAAAAAACCTGACTGACACTTCCAGTATAATGTGAACTAGGTGCAAACCAAAGGGAGCTACCCCCATGTAAAACATACAAAAAAAGGCTGCACTCAAGCATACTGAAGCATGACAACATAGAATACATGAAATTTTGAATAGCAATATGGCTTTGGAGTATAAGGAAAAATTTGAGACGCTTAGTATAAACATTTGGCCAAACATTTTAAAGTCATCCTTTCCAGGTTAATGACTTTTATCTAAGCCACAATAATTAACCCAAAACAAAAATGTTCCTCCACCTCTTGGGCTATGTTCACACACAGCGTTTTTGAGGCATTTTGCAACGTTAACATTGCTTTCAACCAATACAAATGCATTCACTGAGAAATGTCATTGCAACATTTAACAAACCTAGCAGGCCATGTGGTGTGTGACACATAAGAAGACACATCTTGTTTCATTTATGAAGGAGGGACTCTTAAAGTCACAGAGCCTATTTTTACAGGGGCATCAGGCAGCATTAATCTTCTTAAAGGGCCATTATTAAACAGTGGGTCACCTATGCTGTTATTGCCTATGCAGTGAGTGGATGTGCTGCCAAGGATTATGATGCACCCCAATACTCTTTTCACACTTCGGAGTGTGCGAGTGTGGAATCTGTTGTCTCAGGGCACTCAGCATGGTGGGAGGAGGGAGGATCAGGGTAAGGGTCAAGCGAGAAGATATTGGTGTTTTTGGTGGGCCAATTTCAGCTTGCCCACGACCTTGGCCTGCACCATCAACATCACGTACACTTCCCCGTCCCTTGCCACGCGCCTTGCCCATTGTAAATGGACTAGAATATTATACACGTTCACTACAAAAAGGGTGATTTGGAAGGCAACTTGTATGTGATACGTGTGCTGGAAAAACAAGATTTTACCTATCTGGTCTTTAGATAAAAATGTGTTTTGCCTTGTCAGATTTAATAAGCAAATATGATAAAAAATAAGGCCTGTTAGCGAGATACCACAACAACAAATGTGTGACCAGTTTTTTTTTTGGGCTAACTAGTTGTTAGGGTTCAAGTTCCCACTCCTGCACAGGGGGAATCTCAAGCTGTTCCCGCTGCGGTCCCCCATCCGTCTCCGGCCGCAGTGGTTCCTGCTCAGCTGAGACGTCGGTCCCAGCGTCTTGCCCGGCCCAGTACTGTGCACAGACTTGCTGCTGCAACCAGTGTTGGAGCAGGCAGATTTGGGATCTAAGTCCTTTGTTGCTTCACCTGAGCATGCCCAGGGCAAGATTTCCCATTGGAGATAAAGGGTCACATGCTCAGACACAGCTGCCACTCCTATTGGTCCTTCAGGAAGGTCCTGTGACTGTTGATGTTCTGAAGCAGCTTCCCATTGGTCCTTCCTGGAAGGTCTTTTTCTCGTGGCTGCTATAAAAGGCTGTCCTTACAGCACGGCTGTGCGCTAGGATCATTTGCATTATGTGCTTTGCGCCAGTGTGATCATGCACGCATGTGGTTAGGGCTCGGCTGAAATAAGCCCCTAGAATACCGGCACCTCTGGTGAGGAGATTTGGGTGCACGTGGTTAGGGCTTGGCTGAAATAAGCCCCTAGAATACCGGCTTCTCCGGTGAGGAGATTGCTTGATTGCGTTGCTGTCTGCATGATCACGGACTGCTATCCGCACAGCAGTTATCTGTGTATCCCTGTGGGGTTAACAGGACACAGTACCTATCTCTGCGTCTTTACCTCAGCGACTCTGTGGTGTAACAGAGTTCGCTTATATCGCCATATAGCGCTGCGGCATTCCCGCTAGCAACTCTGTGGATTAACAGAGTTCGCACTATCTGCCACAGCGCGCTACGGCATTTATTTTAGCGACTCTGCGGGATAACAGAGTTCGCTACTTATGCCATCTTACTAGCAGCAGTCTCTGCCTGCATGGTGGACCCCGGGCTCCGAACGCACCTCTCTACATTATTTATTAGATGCGTTCCGCAGACCCTAACACTAGTGCTATTTATAAGTACTGTGAAACCCAGGACAAACAACGGAAAACCGGCCTAAACTGGCCAAGCTTTGAGCACGCATAGATATCAGCTGGCACGGAGATACCACACTGAAAAATGTGTGGCCTGTCCTTTTCTTAATTTTTTGGCTAAATAATGCTGTATATAAGTACAGTGACACCCAGGACAAGAAAAGAAAACCGCCATAAACTGGCCAAACTTTGAGCACGCATAGATATGAGCTGGCACAGAGACACCACTACGACAAATGTGTGGCCTGTATTTTTTTTTTATAAATACTGCTGTATATAACTACAGTGACACACAGGACATAAAAAGAAAACCACCGCAAACTGGCCAAACTTTCAGCACAAACAGATATGAACTGACACGGAGATACCACTAAGACAAATGTGTGGCCTATATTTTGTTTTTTTTTTGGCTACATAGTGCTGCATATAAGTACAGTGACACACAGTACATAAAAAGAAAACCGCCGTAAACTGGCCAGACTTTGAGCATGCACAGATATGAGCTGGCACAGAGATACCACTACGACAAATGTTTTTTTTTTTTTCGTTTTTTTTGCTAACTACTGATGAACATAAGTACAGTGACACTCAGGATAAAAAAGTAAAGCGGCATAAACTGGTCAAACTTTGAGTATGCACAGATATTAGCTGGCACGAAGATACCACACTGAAAAATGTGTTGCCTGTATTATTTTTTTTGCTAAGTACTGCTGTATATAACTACAGTGACACACAGGACAAAAAAAAGGAAACCGCTGTAAACTGGCCAAACTTTGAGCATGCACAGATATCAGCTGGCATGGAGATACCACACCGAAAAATGTGTGGCCTGTCCTTTTAATTTTTTGGCTAAATAATGCTCTATATAAGTACAGTGACACCAAGGACAAAACAAGAAAAATGCCATAAACTGGCCAAACTTTGACAACAAACAGATATTAGCTGGCACAGAGATACCATTACCACACAAATGTGTGTTTTTTTTTCTTTTTTTTTTTGCAAATTACTGATGTACCTAAGTACAGTGACACCCAGGACAAAAAAGAAAAGCGCCGTAAACTGGCCAAACTTTGAGCACGCACAAATATGAGCTGGCACAGAGACACCACTACGACAAATGTGTGTTTTTTTTTCTTTTTTTTGCTTACTACTGATGTATATAATTTCTTTCTTATATTATTTTTTTAATAAGGTGTTAGGGTCTGCGGAACGCACCTAATAGATATATTAGAGAGGTGCGTTCGCAGCCCGAGGTCCACCGTGCAGGCGAAACCCGCTGCTAGTAAGATGGCGAAAGTAGCGAACTCTGTTATCCCGCAGAGTCGCTAAAATAAACGCCGTAGCGTGCTGTGGCAGTTAGTGCGAACTCTGTTAATCCCCAGAGCTGCTAACGGGAATGCCACGGCGCTATATGGCGATAGGTGCGAACTCACTTAGCTTCAGTGAGCCGCAAAGTAAAACGCTAGGGCGCTGAACCAGCATTATAAAGCGAACCCAGTTGCGTCACAGAGCCGCTGAGAAAAAGACTGTGTCCTGTTAACACCACAGGGACACACAGATAACTGCTGTGCAGATAGCAGTCCATGATCACGTAGACAGCAACGCAATCAAGCAATCTCCTTACCGGAGAAGCCAGTATTCTAGGGGCTTATTTCAGCCAAACCCTAACCACTTGCACTCAAATCTCCTCACCGGAGGTGCCGGTATTCTAGGGGCTTATTTCAGCTGGGCCCTAACCACATGCGTGCATGATCACACTGGCGCAAAGCACATAATGCAATTGATACTAGCGCATGGCGGCCCAGCCATGCCACCCTTTTATAGTAACAGCTACAGGACCTACCAGAAACAAGGACCAATGAAGCTGTTCCAGAACACCAGTAGTCACAGGACCTTCCTGGCAGACCAATAGGAGCTGCTACACTACCTGAGCATGTGACCCCTGATCTTCAATGAGAGATCTCACCCTGGGCATGCTCAGAAGGGGAAAACAAGGACTTTGTCCTAAAGACGTCTGCTCGCCGCTAACCAGTACTGGCCACAATAGCAGAGCCTGGAGAGGCAGCAGTAATCCCCTGCACACTGTTAGACTGGGCGAGACGCTGGGACCGACGTCTAAGCTGAGCAGAGTCCACTGCAGCCGGAGACGAATGGGAGACTGCAGCTGGAATGGCTCGAGATTCCCCTTGTGCAGAAGCGGGAACTCGACCCCTAACATAAGGATTTCTTAATAAGGATTTATTCATTCAAATTCTCCTTAGAGTTATAATTTTGGCTGGTTATGGAAGGTCTCCAACCTGATGAGCAATTTTTCAATGTGAACACCCCTGCTAGATTAAACAAAGCTGCTTCTATATTTTCATTGACAAATGCCCAAGAAATTCCGTCTAATTCTGATTTGAACACTCACATGCAGAATTTGGAAAAAATAATGTCAGTGTGACTAAAAACATAGTGGGACTTTAAAACTTTAACAGCTTATGTTGATAATTGCATGATTCCCGTGGTTTACGTTTAAAAAAAGGCCGACTACAGTGTATGATGATGAATTTGTGAAATTATGGGATGATATTTTATCAGACTGTTCACTAAAACTGATTCAGCTTATTTTGAAATATGAACGATCTAAACTTGATGAATTAGAAAAAAACATTAAAGAAATTGAAACCTCTGTAATCTCTTATGCCAATTCACCAGCATATACTGCTTTCCAAAAGAAAATCAGTGAGAATCTTACAAAACTAGAAGACGATGTAACGAAAATCAAACAAAATAAATTCCAACGGGATTCAATTGATTATTCTACAAATCATGTGTATGATTGTCATATTCAAAGACGCAAGGAAAAATATCCAAGATCCATCTTGAAAAAAGGATATCAAAGAAGACAATCAGGAAAAAAAACTCCACCCAGAGTTGTTTTTAGTTTTACAGAAATAGAGTCTAGTGATTCATCCACTCATTTTTCTGATGTAGAGATAGCCACCACATCAAATGAGCCAGGTTTTTTGCAAGTGGTAACAAACCCTACAACAAAGAAAAAACAGCATATAAAAAAACATTATTTCACACAGAAGAGAATTTAATCCATCAGAGTGAACATTTTACTGTAGTCAATTTGTCTGCTACTATAATTAATGAAGATCAAATAAAGGTTCTCAGTAAAGGTCTTAATTTTGTACTCAGCTCACAGTTTGATTTATATTCCACTTTAATTGATGTAAACAAATGTGTTCGCAATATGACCGTAAGAAACATTTTTTTGATCCTAATGAAGGCCAGGAAACATCTGAGGCAATCTCTTCTCACAATTTTGAATCTTTTTTTGCCTACTTTCAGCGAACAAATTTCAGCTAGATATTTGGAAAATATGTCTGATGCTGATCTTGCAATTTCAACATTACATGATGATCATTTCAGGAAAATAATTTTGAATCCTACTTTTTATCCAGTACAAAGCAGGAGCAATTGTATGGATGACTTTCAAGCATTAGTGGAAGCTGAATTAAAAAACTTGAAAGCTTCAAACAAAACTAAAAAGGAAAATTTTAACAAGAGAGAAAAAAAATGCTTTAAAGTCTCTACAATCAAATCATCCTGTTATTGTAAAAAATTTGAACAAAGGCGGATTTATGGTAACCATGGACACTAAATTATATGAAATGCAAGTTTTTGAAATGATGAATGATTCAGCTACATATAAGCCGCCAGCATCTGATCCAACTAATACAATACGGATCCAATTAAATACAATATTACATGAAGGAGAACATCTGGGAATTTTAGACCGAAAACAAATTTAATTTTTCAGTCCTCCTAAACCAAGAGTACCTCTTTTTCATGCATTGCCTAAACTACATAAAGGGGTCTTCCCACCCCCAATGTGACAGATTGTTTCGGGTATTGACCCTTTGTCTGAACATCTATGCGAATGGATTGATGAGAGACTTCAGCCTTTGACGCGATGCTCCCCTAGCTTTGTTCAGGATTCTAAACATGTATTAAATATCATGAATGCTTTGGAATGGACAATTAATAATAGCTGGCTTACACGCGATGTAAATGCATTATATTCTACGATTCCACACACTTTGGCTCTATATGCGATACGCATCTACAGAAAGCACCCAGGTTGTGGAGAGAAATACCTTATTGGAAGGGAAAAGAACAACGAGACCAAGAGTATAGAATGAAAAATATGCCTTTATTAAACAAGATTTTGGCTCTCAGATATACAATAAAACCATGTAAATATAAAATTAGTATAAAAAGGCACAAAACCATCTGATACATTATAATGGACACACAAAATATAATGATCAATGTCCTCGATATTATGTAACCTTATGTGTACATATTATGTGTATAAATATAATGCTCAAATAATAAAACCAGGTAAGCTATAAATATATATTATGTGTATAATATGAAAAACACACAGGTGAAATAAATTGTATATATATATTACAGAAACTATAAAAGGAACCCCATAAACAATATATGCATAGTGTATAAATACCAACAAAATATATAAGAATACCAAATACTTCAATGTGCATAAAAAAATTTTTTTTATCTTTGATCTGATCAGTAGTGTTGAGCATTCCGATACCGCAAGTATCGGGTATCGGCCGATATTCGCGTTATCGGAATTCCGATACTTAATTCCGATACTTTTTCAATATCGTATACCGGAATCGGAAGTTCCCATAATTCTTTGAGAGGCAATGTGATTTTAGTCAGCCAATGAGGAATCCTACGAAGTGTGGGCACATCCTGTAATGATGCGGTCATCTTAACTAATGGCATGGCTGTGATTGGCTGCTGAAATGATGTCAGAATGCACTATAAAAGGCGCCGCAGCCATTTTAGCGTCACTGTGCTGTGAACTCAGTTAGGGACAGAACGCTGCTGTGCTGACTCTGAGGGACAGTTAGATATTGCGATTTTGTGTACTACTGTGCTTGAGGCAGGCTAGTTTACCAACCGCTGTGTAAAGCTTCATTTTGCCAGTGTTGTTTTAACAGCTCTGTGCAAGGTGTGTGTGTGACAGTGCAGGTGACGCTGCAGTTTGCTCTGCATCGACCGCTGTTTGTAGGCATCTGCACGTGTCACTGACTCTTTTTTTTTTTTATTTTATTTAGTGGAATTGGTGCAGCTCCATTATATTAGAAAAAAATCAAATCTATTAGTGTGACGTGCTTCCATCCGTATACAATACATTGGTTGCAAACACTATAGAAGTACAGAAAGGAGCTTTTCACAGATAGTGAATAGTTGTGTTTCAGTGTTCACTGCAGTCTGTGAGGATTTGATTTTTTGAGTGCAGATCACGCTCCAGTTAGTTCTTCAACCACTGCTGGTTGTAGTCTGCTGAGCGTGTGTCACTGCCTCATCCTTCACATTTTTCTCTAATTGGTGCTGCTCCATTTTAGTGGAAAAAAATCTAATCTATTAGTGTGACGCGCTTCCATCCGTATACAATACATTGGTTGCAAACACTATAGAAGTACACAAAGGAGTAGCCTTTCACAGATTGTGGACAGTTGTGTTTCAGTGTTCACTTCAGTCTGTGTTTTTTACTTTTTTGAGTGCACATCACGCTCCAGTTACTTGTTCAAGCACTGCTGCTTGTCTCTGCTGAGCGTGTCTCAGTGGCTCATCCTTTTCATTTATCTCCAATTGGTTCTGCTACATTCCATTTAAAATAAATCTAATCTATTAGTGTGACGCGCTTCCATCCGTATACAATACATTGGTTGCAAACACTATAGAAGTACACAAAGGAGTAGCCTTTCACAGATTGTGGACAGTTGTGTTTCAGTGTTCACTTCAGTCTGTGTTTTTTACTTTTTTGAGTGCACATCACGCTCCAGTTACTTGTTCAAGCACTGCTGCTTGTACTCTGCTGAGCGTGTCTCAGTGGCTCATCCTTTTCATTTATCTCCAATTGGTTCTGCTACATTCCATTTAAAATAAATCTAATCTATTAGTGTGACGCGCTTCCATCCGTATACAATACATTGGTTGCAAACACTATAGAAGTACACAAAGGAGTAGCCTTTCACAGATTGTGGACAGTTGTGTTTCAGTGTTCACTTCAGTCTGTGTTTTTTACTTTTTTGAGTGCACATCACGCTCCAGTTACTTGTTCAAGCACTGCTGCTTGTACTCTGCTGAGCGTGTCTCAGTGGCTCATCCTTTTCATTTATCTCCAATTGGTTCTGCTACATTCCATTTAAAATAAATCTAATCTATTAGTGTGACGCGCTTCCATCCGTATACAATACATTGGTTGCAAACAGTATAGAAGTACACAAAGGAGTAGCCTTTCACAGATTGTGAATAGTTGTGTTTCAGTGTTCACTGCAGTCTGTGAGGTATTTTTTTTTTTTTTTTTTTTAAAATGCAGATCACGCTCCATTTACTTCTTCAACCACCGCTGCGTGTACTCTGCTGAGTGTCTGTCACTGGCTCATCCTTGTCATTTTTCTAAAATTGGTGCTGCTTTATTCTATTTAAAATAATTCAAATCTATTACAGTGACGTGCTTCCATCCGTATACAATACATTGGTTGCAAACAATATAGAAGTACACAAACGGGCCTTTCACAGCTACTGAACATGGGTTTTTAATTTTTAACTAAAATATGTATTTTTTCAAATGACACAAATATAAGTAATGTTGAAGAGGAATAGTCCTACATCCATTGTTTGCACAATATTACAGGTGTACATCATGTCCCTTAATCAACAATGTATTATTATATTTACTTGTATGCTTTTATTTAAAAGCCAAGAACACAGAAGGATAACCTTCGCACTGCAGCTGTTGTCAAAGTTCAACCCACATTATGCACTTCCAACATTGCAGCATTTGAGGCATGATGTGAGTTGGATTGGTCAAAGTTATGGAGTGAGAAGGTTCACCATCAGTACCCTATAGCATAAGTATGCTTTTGTGTTAGCATTTGTGTTAGACATGTGGATATCTGCCATAATATGTCACAATTATTTAGTTACAGATTTGTTACCAACACTAATCATTGAATGGTTTTAAATTTGACGTTTCACTTGTTTACAGCTTAGAAATAAGGGTGTAGCCTGATATCTATGTGTAGCACTAGCCACTTTAACATGTCATGTTTTTTTCAACATGTGTAGCTAGGTAGCAGTAATTTTTGCCGGACACACAGCAGGGGAACAGCAGGCGTTACTGAACCCCACTATCACTATAGCTTGTGTATTGGTCTGTGGACACGACACTTCTGAGCAGCAACTGGCAGTGTTGTAGCCCAGGGAGTATAGCTCAGGTGGTAGAAAGATGAACATAACAGGAGACATGGAAAACGTTGCCAACCAGTTAGTTAATCTGAAACCGGACAGGCAAATTCAGGCGAGATCCATGCCTAGTTCATTTTCAGAAAAGTAAGCCGTTCTACATTATCGTAGGATAGTCGCATGCAACGGTCTGTTAGTACACCACCTGCAGCAGTAAAGACGCGCTCCGATAATACACTGGCAGCAGATCAAGCCAGCACCTCCAATGCATACTGGCTAAGCTCTGGCCATGTATCCAGCTTAGAGACACAAAACTTGAATGGGGAAGAGCCATCTGAGAGTACACTGAGAGGGCAAGACATGTAGTCTGTCACCATCTTACGGAAATGTTGCCTCCTGCTGACTGGAGCCGTCTCGGATGGTGTAGACATTGGTGGCGCTGCCACAAAACTTCGACACATTTGGAACATACTGTTCTTGCCCTGTGCAGAGGCGCTGCTTGTGCTCCCTCTTGTTGCAGAGCTGTCTCCACTGCCTCGACGCACAGAGCTGCTTTGTAAATCAGTAGCAGCAGCAGTGCTCTCGGCTGGAATGGAGAACATTATGGATTGCACCAGTGTGTCTTGGTACTTCCGCATTTTACGCTCCCGGTTCAACGGTGTGATGAGGCTTTGTAAGTTGTCCCGGTAGCGAGGGTCTAGGAGGGTGTACACCCAATAATCAGACGTGGTGTGAATGTGTTCGATGCGGCGGTCGTTTCTCAGCCACTGCAGCATGAAATCAACCATGTGCTGCAGACTCCCAACTGGCCAAGAAACGTTGTCCCCTGCAAGAGGCGTCATCTCCGCCTGCTGTGCATCACCCCACCCTTGGTCTACATACTGACTAGAGCATTGTCTACCTCCCTCTGGAGCGATGTCTTCCTCCTCCATTGACTCCTCCTCATCCTCCTCACAAAGTCCTTCAAATACATATAAATTTACAAAATTTAAAACTCAAAATTTAAAAACTTTGTATCATAATTCTGTAACATCAGTTTATGGAAACACAATAGCATTACAAAAGGATAGACAAAAAATGTACATTATGTGCTTTGTAAATACATTAAAAGTTTGTAATGGTTATGAAAATATAGACAGCGACTCTGGAGGTTCAATTGTTGATACAGCATGGTACTTTGAAAGTCCTCCAGCCCTTTGTGAGGAACCACGTTGCGCTGACTGTCCAGAAGGTGATGGAATTTGTGACTCCTCATCCTCCACCTCTTCCAAAACCTCATGCCTTAGTGCTTGCAGTGTTTTTTGAAGCAGGCAGATAAGGGGGACAGTCAGGCTGACTAGTGCATCATCTGCACTCGCCATCCGCGTTGACTCATCAAACGCACGCAAAACGTGGCAGATATCCTTCATAGAGTTATTCGCCACTCATTACACTGGCAGTGGCTGCCCATTCATTATAGGATCCAATTCTAATTACTGGTTCTCACCAACAAAGCTCTCCACAGCGCAGCACCCCCCTACATCTCCTCCCTTATTTATATTTATCGGCCTAACCGACTGCTGCACTCTGCAAACGACCTTCGACTAACCTCTGCACTAATCCGTACCTCCCACTCCCAACTCCAAGACTTCACCCGCGCTGCGCCAATCCTCTGGAATGCTCTACCCCAAGAAATTAGGACTATCCGCAATTTGGATGGTTTCAGGCGCTCCCTCAAAACACATTTGTTCACAGTGGCCTATCACATTCACTAATCAAAGTCATTCTATGTGTAATTCTGTGTGTGTAGCCCATTCACTATCTCCATGCATCCCTCACTTCCTTAAAATGGCTGGAACATCATTGTAAATGCACCATTGTATATAAACACCTATACTTTGTATCTCCCCCATCTCATTGTACATTGTAAGCTGTCACGAGCAGGGGCGACTTATTTAGCTTAAATTATTGTATTGTTAACGTTGTTACTTATGACTTGTGTTCTGAAACTGCTAAACTGTAAAGCGCTGCGGAATATGATGGCGCTATATAAATAAATATTATTATTATTCCTCTGAGCTGCTCCCACCACCTTCCTGTTCCTCATGCCATGTTGGGTCTTGGACCTCATCATCTCCACTACCCTCTTCCAACACCTGCTGTTGGGTGGTCTGGCCAGCACCATGCTCAACAGAAACTGGCACCTGGGTCTCATCATCATCAGATGCGTTCTGCGGTGTGCTGACCATCGGCACTGTCTCACCCGCCTCTTCAGATTCAGAGAGACACAGCTGTTGCGCATCACTGCATACTCCCTCTTCACATTACAGAATGCTGCTTGGCTGGGCCCCTGTTTGCAAGCCAATAGATTCTGAGAACAGAAGCAGACACTCAGCTGGCTCCTGTACAGAACTCTCTGACTGCCTGGGCAATTTGCCAGGCGGTGAAGAGACAGATGGTTGCCCAACAGTGCTGTGGTCCTGAGAGGAGGTGGAAGCAATTGAAGTCGATGCATTGGCTGACATCCAAACAACAACGGCTTCAATTTGTTCTTCCCGCAGCAGGGGGGTACTCCGAGCTCCTACAAAAGTGCGCATAAAGGAACGCTCACGGGGAAAACTGGTGGATGCTGTGTCACTGGGGGCCGCAGCAGCCACAGAATCCCCACGTCCTCTCCCTGAAGAAACTCCACGACCACGTGCCTTACTCCCTGCCTTCTTCATCTTGGTAGATTGATAAAGAAAGTCTGAAAAGTTATAAGGTCTAAGTGTGGTTATTCCGCAGAGACTGCAGTGAACACTGCACACAACTGTTCACTACCCAATGCGTCTCAGCAGGAAGGCAGTCTGTGCGTCAAAACAAAGGCACAAGCATACATCCATGTACCCTGTTTATAAAGCTATATAAAAAAAATTATGTAGTAGTGACGCACACTTTATTGAGGTACAGTATTACATCGCAATTCACCATCTGTGGCTATGCAGTCTCATCTATATATACCTTATCTATCTGTTGTCATGCTTCCAAGTCGACAGTCACAGTCAGCCATAAATAGCAATTTTCACTATGCACTATGCACTTTTTAAAGGTTATGTTTGTTAATAAAAATGATTATTGCCACATATTATGAGTATTACATGATGGAAATTGTATAATTTTGTATAAAATATTTAGTGACATTATTCAGCAAATGGAACATTTTAGTAATATCACAGATAACTTGTAATGCTGATGATGTTTTGAAGTCAGACATTCATTGTCTATACAATAAAAATGGTGTACATACTGTTACTTATCCATCATTAATGGATTCAGATATGTACTTGTATGCTTTTATGTACAACCGTATAGCAGATTCCTTAACTAATTTATTTTGTGGTTTGCATTGCTGTTCAACATGTTAATGTATGTGTTTATGTTTGTCAATTCTTTATTTATCTAGATATTAGTTTAAATGAAATCATCATCTTATGGTAGTAAAGGTTATCTTTCTCTTGTTTGAAGTATAGACATTTAAAATTGACAGGTAACAAGGAAATTACTTGATCTAGTATTTAAACATCCTCCTTGACCCTGGGCTCCAACACCGCCAGTTGTTGCTCGGAAGTGCTGTTAGCACAGTCAACACTTGCTCCTGTGTTACTGGGGTTCAGTAACGTCAGCTGGTCCTCGGTTGTGCCATTGGCTCTTTTCCTTCTGCTGCCCCTCCGGGTTCCAGCACAGTCAGCTGGTCCTCGTTACTTGCATTGGCTCTTGTACCTTCTGCTACCCGTCCGGGTTCCAGTACCGTCAACTGGTTCTCCGCAGTGCCTTTGGCCTAGGTGCCTCCATCTCGGTATCCGAGTTCCAGCAACGTCTGCTGGTCCTTGGTAGTGCTTTGGAGCACAGGTACCTCCTGCTTAGTAACCGTGTCCCAGTAACGTCAGCTGGTCCTCGGTTGTGCCATTGGCTCTTTTCCTTCTGCTGCCCCTCCGGGTTCCAGCACAGTCAGCTGGTCCTCGTTACTTGCATTGGCTCTTGTACCTTCTGCTACCCGTCCGGGTTCCAGTACCGTCAACTGGTTCTCCGCAGTGCCTTTGGCCTAGGTGCCTCCATCTCGGTATCCGAGTTCCAGCAACGTCTGCTGGTCCTTGGTAGTGCTTTGGAGCACAGGTACCTCCTGCTTAGTAACCGTGTCCCAGTAACATCAGCTGGTACAAGATTGTGCTACAAATACAAGATACGGAACAAGAGACACAAGAACAATAAGCAGAAGATCTAAAAGCAGAAGAACATGAAGTATAAGACCAAAATGAAGAGCAAAATATATGCTCTAAATTCTAAGCAGAAGAAGACTAAGCAGTGTATGGGGGTGAGTCCGTTCCTCCTCGTGGTGCCCCTGGAAAATGCCTGCTGCTGCAGGCTAAACTGAACACGGACAAATACTGTTGTAATTTAAATCTTTTGTGACAGCAAGAATGGAAGGATGAAAAATTCATACTTTGACAGATTACAAGTACAGGATTCTCTGTCACAAATAAGAATATGATGAAGAAGATGAAGCAGAATATGAATAAGAATAATAGTTTAATAAGAAGAATATGAGTAATGTTAACAAAGATGAATAGCAAGAAGTTTAAGAAGAAGATAAAGAAGGTGAAGATGAAGAATAATTTGATGAAAAAGATGATGCTGCAGAAGATTATGAAGGAGAAAGTGTGTGAAAAGTTAAAAAGGTGAAGATGAAGAGCATGGAAGTTGTGTAATATACATATTTGCCAAAATATAAAAAACGTTAACATTGTCAATTTCTTCGTCAATCCGAACATCTTTAAAAAAAAAAATATTTATGCTATTCCATTTGATTGGGTTAAACATCTATGCCTTTAATGTCTCCTCAACCTTCCCCAATACATTCTACATTACTCTTTCTTGTTTTCCTTCATGTACAATTAACCAACAAGGCAAGAATGGGTTCTTTTAATTTCGATATTTTGTTCCCATAGACTTACATGGGACTTCCGGTATCGGTATCGGGTATCGCCGATATTTTAGTGATATCGGCGATACCATTCCGATTCCGATACTTTAGGATATCGGAAAGTATCGCTCAACTCTACTGATCAGTGTAATATCAAACTTGCCTGTGCGCAAACAAATAATCAGTGTAATATCAAACTGCCTGTGCGCAAACAAATAAGTGTGCAAATAAAAATACACACCAAAATGTGAACTGTGTAAACCACAATGTGTTAATCACTGAAATACCATATAGAAGAAAAAAACACAAAAATGTGTGTTTTACCATGCAAGGTGAAAAACACTATACCTGGGAGCAAAAAAGATCAGAATGGTGTGCCTGCAGAGAACGCGCCCCGACGCGCGTTTCGGATATATAGATCCTTCGTCTATATATCCCTGATATTGATATTACACTGATTATTTGTTTGCGCACAGGCAAGTTTGATATTACACTGATCAGATCAAAGATAAAAAAAAATGTTTTATGCACATTATATTGTATCAGATGGTTTTGTGCCTTTTTATACTAATTTTATATTTACATGGTTTTATTGTATATCTGAGAGTCAAAATCTTGTTTAATAAAGGCATATTTTTCATTCTATACTCTTGGTCTCGTTGTTCTTTTCCCTTCCAATAAGGTATTTTCTCTCCACAACCTGGGTGCTTTCTTCTAATTATTTCCGGGTGGTCTGCCATCTTATTTTGTCAGGTGATATAGGCACTTAGTGATTTCATTATATATCCTCTTATAACTTTAATCTAATAATTATTTTATTTTGTTTATCCTATATCTCTGATTTTTTGTTTGATACGCATCTACAGTACAGACCAAAAGTTTGGACACACCTTCTCATTCAAAGATTTTTCTGTATTTTCATGACTATGAAAATTGTAGAATCACACTGAAGGCATCAAAACTATTAATTAACACATGTGGAATTATACATTACACGTTACAAAAAAGTGTGAAACAGCTGAAAATATGTCTTATATTCTAGGTTCTTCAAAGTAGCCACCTTTTGCTTTGATTACTGCTTTGCACGCAGAAAAGGTGAACGGCTGGACTCTACATGCCTGGTTCCCACCGTGAAGCATGGAGGAGGTGGTGTGGGGGTGTGGGGGTGCTTTGCTGGTGACACTGTTGGGGATTTATTCAAAATTGAAGCGGTGAGCGGTCCAGCTCACCCCAAACCATCTCAATTGGGTTCAGGTCTGGTGACTGTGGAAGCCAGGTCATCTGGAGTAGCACCCCATCACTCTCCTCCTTAGTCAAATAGCCCTTACACAGTCTGGAGGTGTGTTTGGGGTCATTGTCCTGTTGAAAATTAAATGATGGTCCAACTAAACGCAAACCAGATGGAATAGCATGCTGCTGCAAGATGCTGTAGTAGCCATGCTGGTTCAGTATGCCTTCAATTTTGAATAAATCCCCAACAGTGTCACCAGCAAAGCACCCCACATCATCACACCACCTCCTCCATGCTTCACGGTGGGAACCAGGCATGTAGAATCCATCCGTTCACCTTTTCTGCGTGCAAAGCAGTAATCTTTAGTAAGGGATTTATTCAAAATTTAAGGCATACTTAACCAGCATGGCTACCACAGCATCTTGCAACAGCATGCTGTTCCATCCGGTTTGCGTTTAGTTGGACTATCATTTATTTTTCAACAGGACAATGACCCCAAACACACCTCCAGGCTGTGGAAGGGCTTTTTTGACCAAGAAGGAGAGTGTTGGGGTGCTACGCCAGATGACCTAGCCTCCACAGTCACCAGACCTGAACCCAATCGAGATGGTTTGGGGTGAGCTGGACCGCTCACCCCTTTAATTTTGAATAAATCCCCAACGGTGTCACAAGCAAAGCACCCCCACACCATCACACCACCTCCTCAATGCTTCAAGGTGGGAACCAGGCATGTAGAGTCCATCCGTTCACCTGTTCTGCGTGCAAAGCAGTAATCAAAGCAAAAGGTGGCTACTTTGAAGAACCTAGAATTTAAGACATATTTTCAGTTGTTTCACACTTTTTTGTAAAGTGTAATGTATAATTCCACATGTGTTAATTCATAGTTTTGATGCCTTCAGTGTGATTCTACAATTTTTATAGTCATGAAAATACAGAAGAATATTTGAATGAGGTGTGTCCAAACTTTTGGTCTGAACTGTATATGATGCTACAAATGTCATGACAGGAAGTTTATCAGGAGCTTCCTATCATTTTTCGTCTTTCCATAAAGGTTGTTTAGATTTTTTTCATGTTCATGCATTAGAAGAAGTTCTGTTGTGAATGTGTTAGAAATTAATTCTGAGCAGAAGCTCCCTCTGGTGGTTACAAACAGTACTGAACCATTCAATGAAGATTGTGAAGATTGGCAATCAGGAGTTACAGACTGGTCTTATATAAGGGAGGTTCCCTCCCATCAAGGTTGCCGGTGATCTATTGTTCTTGTCTCAACTGTGGTTCCTGGTTCACTTTGAAGCTTGCTGAATCTTGCCTCTTCTCCTGCTCTCAGATAAGACATTTTCTGTTTTTATTTTTGTGCTTGCTTTTTACATTGTTTCCTGCACTTTTGTGGAGGTCAGCCAGGTCCCCTCCGGGGGCTTGTGCTCCTCTCAGTTTGTCTGAGCCACTGTTGTTTGTTCATTTGCCTTTTCCAGTTTTTCTTCAGTGGCTGCGGCTTAATTTTGTTACACCAGAGAACTAATTTAGGTGGTAGAGGTCGTGTGATCTCAGGTGTTTTTGCAATTAGTAGAGTTGGTACTTTTTAGTTTTTTTTGGGATTGCAGTAACTGTCCTTCCTATCCTTTTCTGTCTAGGAAGATTGGGCCCCAACGTTTGCTCATACTATTTTCTGTCTCTGTCTGTGTCTGTATTTCCTCTTGTCTAACCGCCATTACATGTTTGGGGGCTTCCTATGTTCTTTGGGGATCTGCTCCGGGGCAGATAGCTTTTCCTCTTTCTATCTTTAGGTGTAGTTAACCTCTCAGGCTGTGACGAGGCGTCTAGGACCAACGTAGGTACGCTCCACGGCTGCCTTTAGTTGTGGTGGTTAGTCAGGGTACTGCAATCCAGTAGATTCCAACCTCTCTGGTGTATTGCCGTTTTTGCTTGCTCTCCTCAGCTAAGGCCTAACTGAAAATTTTATGGTACTCAACAGAAGGGAAAAATAGTAAAAGGAAGTTGTCAGAAATTTTTTTTTTTCTCTGTTGCATTTCCCTCTTTTTCTCTGGGTGCTGAGGATTTTTTTTCTCTCAATGGAGTTTGCACAGTTGTCTGGCCGTGTGGATCAGCTTGCCACTGAAGTTCGGAGTATTGCTACCTATCTTGCAGGGTTGCCTGTTGTGGAACCTAGGATCCCCATGCCAGATTTGTTTTTAGGGGATCGAGCTAAATTTCTGAATTTCAAAAATAACTGTAAGTTGTTTTTTGCCTTAAAACCTAAGTCCTCAGGGAACGCAGCACAGCAGGTTCAAATTGTCATCTCTCTCCTGCGCGGCGATCCTCAGGATTGGGCTTTTTCCCTGACACCTGGGGACCCTGTTTTGAGTAATGTTGATGCATTTTTTTCTGGCTCTGGGGTTATTGTACGATGAACCTAATGTCACTGATCAAGCTGAAAAAACCTTGTTGGCATTAAATCAGGGGCTTGAGGACGCTGAGTTGTACTGTCAGAGGTTTCGAAAGTGGGCAGTCCTGACCAGGTGAAATGATGATGCTTTGGCAGTCCTTTTTCGGAAGGGTCTGTCAGAGAATGTAAAAGATGTTATGGTGGGTTTCCCTGCGCCCTCTGGTCTCAATGATTCTATGTCATTAGCGATTCAAATTGACAGACGTTTGCGTGAGCGTAGAGGTATGCATGGAATAGTGTTGCCTTGTGAACCAGCTTCTGAACCCATGCAGTGTGATAGAGTGGCTTCTGGGGCACAGCGTCATGAGTTTCGAAAACGCAATGGGTTATGTTTCTACTGTGGTGACGCCTCTCATGCTATTTCATATCAAAAAACTGACCGGCACATCCAAACATAGATGCAGTGTGAACAGGTGGTAAACCCAGAGTCACCAACTCATGCACATACAAGAAAAAAAAGGTAAAAAAGGTAGCACACTGTAGCGCTATAGCTTGCAAACACAAAATATGAAAAATGAATTGCATCACTGCCTTAGAAATATGATAAATTGAGAAGTCTTAGTGCATAAGATGGCCAAATTATGTGTGCCTGATAGCCACGTCAAGGCTCTTCTCGTATATCAGGTCCTAACTAATGCCAATCCTCGCTTTAGAAAAGTCTGTCTGCATGGGAACATATGAATCCTCTCTTAAGACTAAAATCTACATCTCTGTGGAGGGGTAATGAACCTGGTGTAATTAAAAAGCCTGTGACCAACAGGTGGAGTGCTCAGGTAGAAGGTAAATGAATACATATCAAAAAACTGACCGGCACATCCAAACATAGATGCAGTGTGAACAGGTGCTAAACCCAGAGTCACCAACTCATGCACATACAAGAAAAAAAGGTAGCACACTGTAGCGCTATAGCTTGCAAACACGAAATATGAAAAATGAATTGCATCACTGCCTTAGAAATATGAAAAATTGAGAAGTCTTAGCGCATAAGATGGCCAAATTATGTGTGCCTGATAGCCACGTCAAGGCTCTTCTCGTATATCAGGTCCTAACTAATGCCAATCCTCGCTTTAGAAAAGTCTGTCTGCATGGGAACATATGAATCCTCTCTTAATAATAATAATAATAATCTTTATTTATATAGCGCCATCATATTCCACAGCGCTTTACAGTTTAACAGTTTCAGAACACAAGTCATAAGTAACAACGTTAATACAATAATTAAAGCAAAATAAGCTGCCCCTGCTCGTGAGAGCTTACAATCTACAATGAGGTGGGGGAGATACAAAGTACAGGTGTATATATACAATGGTGCATTTACAATGATGGTCCAGCCATCTTGAGGGAGTGAGGGATGGATGGAGATAGTGAATGGGCTACACACACACACTTACACATAGAATGGCTTTGATTAGTGAATGTGATAGGCCGCTCTGAACAAATGTGCTTTGAGGGAGCGCCTGAAACCATGCAAATTGTGGATAGTCCTAATTTCTTGGGGTAGAGCATTCCAGAGGATTGGCGCAGCGCGGGAGAAGTCTTGGAGTCGGGAGTGGGAGGTACGGATTAGTGCAGAGGTTAGTCGAAAGTCGTTTGCAGAGCGCAGCAGTCGGTTAGGCCGATAGATAGAAATGAGGGAGGAGATGTAGGGGGGTGCTGCACTGTGGAGAGCTTTGTGGGTGAGAACCAGTACTTTGAATTGTATCCTATAATGAATGGGCAGCCAGTGTAAGGACTGGCGAAGAGCGGACGCGTCCGAGTACCGATTAGCCAGATGGATTACCCTGGCTGCTGCATTAAGGATGGACTGGAGAGGGGATAGTCGAGTAATGGGGAGGCCAAGTAATAGAGCGTTGCAGTAGTCCAGGCGGGAGTGGATCAATGCTGCAGTGAGGGTTTTTATTGTTTCCAAGGTGAGAAAAGGGCGGATTCTAGAGATGTTCTTTAGGTGTAGGCGGCAAGAGCGGGCAAGAGATTGTATATGGGAGGTGAAGGAGAGATTGGTGTCAAACATAACACCCAGACAGCGAGCCTGCTGCCAGGGTGTTATTATGGTGCCGCCCACGGAGAGGGATATGTCAAATTTAGGGAGGTTAGTAGATGGCGGGAGCAGAAGAAGTTCAGTTTTGGAGAGGTTGAGTTTCAGATAGAGAGCGGACATGATGTTGGAGACTGCGGACAGACAGTCAGTGGCATCCTGTAGTACAGCAGGGGTAAGGTCGGGGGATGACGTGTATAGTTGTGTGTCATCAGCATAAAGATGGTACTGAAAGCCAAATCTGCTGATGGTCTGTCCAATTGGGGCCGTGTAGAGAGAGAAGAGAAGGGGGCCAAGGACTGAGCCCTGGGGTACACCGACAGTGAGAGGAAGAGGAGATGATGTGGAGCTAGAGAACGAAACACTGAAGGAGCGGTCAGAAAGATAGGAGGAGAACCAGGAGAGAACAGTGTCCTTAATACCTAGTGACTGGAGCCTAGACAGTAGGAGACGGTGGTCAACCGTGTCGAAAGCTGCAGAAAGGTCGAGAAGAATGAGCAGAGAGTGGTCACCGTTACGTTTTGCTGTAAGAAGGTCATTGGTCACTTTAATGAGAGCAGTTTCGGTCGAATGTAGGGGGCGGAAGCCGGACTGTGAAGGGTCTAGGAGGGAGTGATTGGAGAGGTAACGGGTAAGGCGGGAGTAGACTAGGCGCTCCAAAAGTTTAGAGATGAAGGGGAGATTGGAGACCGGTCTGTAGTTGTTTGTGCAGGAAGGGTCGAGAGCGGGTTTCTTTAGTAGTGGAGTAATGATGGAGTGTTTGAAGGAGTATGGGAAAATGCCAGAGGAGAGTGAGAGATTAAAGATTTTAGTTAGGTGAATTGTGACAACTGGAGAGAGAGACTGGAGGAGATGTGAGGGAATGGGGTCGGTAGTGCATGTAGTCGGACGAGAGGAAGAGAGGAGTCTGGAGACTTCTTCTTCTGTGATGGGATCAAATGTGGAAAGTGAGCCAGGGAACAGCAGGGTGGGATGGGAGTCACAGCCCTTGGTGGTTGAGAGCAGATTTCCTGACGGATAGTATCTATTTTTTCTGTAAAATGGGAGGCCAGGTCGTCAGCACAAATGTCTGTGATAGGGCTTGTGCTTTTGGCCTGAGGAGGGAGTGAAAAGTGTCAAAAAGTTTCTTGGGGTTGTTGGCTAGTGAGGAGATCAGGGTGGTGAAGTAGGTCTGTTTGGCGAGGTGAAGGGCTGCATTATATGTTCTTAACATGAATTTAAAGTGGATGAAGTCTTCTGGTGTGCGGGTTTTTCTCCAAAGGCGTTCAGCACTCCTAGAGCATCGCTGAAGAAGTTGAGTTTGCAATGTGAGCCAGGGCTGTTTTACTGTGTGTTTGGAAGTTCTGAGGGTGAGTGGTGCTACTTGGTCAAGGGTGCTTCTAAGAGTGTCATTGTAGTGATGAACAGCCAGATTAGGACAAGAAAAAGAGGAGATTGGGGACAGCGATGAGTGTAGGGAGTCTGAAAGTGTCTGAGGGTTAATGGCTTGTAGATTTCTGAATGTGTGGTAGGTAGGAGTGCGCTGGGGTGGTGGAGGATTTGTGAGCGTGAAGGAGAGAATGTTGTGGTCAGAGAGTGGAAGCGGTGAGTTATTTAGGTGGGAGATTGAACAGAGGCGGACAAAGACCAGGTCAAGGGTGTTACCATCCTTGTGTGTCTCAGAGGTTGAAAGCTGTGAGAGGCCTAGAGAAGTGGTTAGTGATAGAAGCTGAGATGCAGATGTGAAAGTAGGGCTGTTAATGGGGATGTTGAAGTCTCCAAGGATAAGGGTTGGTAGTTCTGAGGACATGAAGTGCGGCAGCCAGGCAGAGAAGTGGTCAAGGAACTGGTGGGCGAGCCTGGGGGCCGATATATGACCGCTACTCTGAGGGAGAGGGGACAAAAGAGCCTGATGGTGTGGACCTCAAAAGAAGGGAATGAGAGTGATGGAATTGGGGGGATGACCTGGAAAGTGCATTGTGGGGACAGGAGTATGCCGACTCCACCACCATGTCTGTTTGCGGATCTCGGGGAATGGGAGAACTGTAAGCCACCATAGGAAATGGCAGCAGGGGAGACCGTGTCAGAATCCTGAATCCAGGTTCCAGTGAGGGCCAACAGATGAAGAGAGTTGTTCAGAAAGTAGTTGTGCAGGAAGGTTAGCTTGTTGAATGCAGATCGTGGATTCCAGAGGACACAAATAAACGAAGGAGATGAGGGAGTGCAAGTAATATTAATAAGATTATTATGGTTTCGATATGAGGTAGGGTAGGGATGGAGGTTGGGGGATGGTGGACCAGGGTTGGGGGAGATGTCCCCTGAAATCAGTAGGAGTAGGAAGATAAAGAGCAGGTAGTTGTTGGAGTTGTAAGTCGGTTTTTTATGTGGTGTGTTTGGGCAAGATGGGCTGAGGTTTCTCAGGAAGGGTGAGGAGTGTATGGGAGCTGTACATGGGAGAGGGAAATATGGAGGGGCTGATGTGTATGAGTCGTGATGGAGGGGGGATGGGGCGGTGAATGTGGATGGCAAGGGAACACAGGAGGATAGAGATAACGAACATAATTAAAAAGAAAGCAAAGTGTGGACTACCTGATTCCAGCCCTGATTAACTGCCATGGATAACTGCCGTTTACACGATGCTTGTTTCTATGATGCTTAGCTTTCTATGATGCGTGCACCCCACACATGCGTGCACCCCTTAGACTAGTCCTAAATATATAGCCCACACTACAGGGTAAGGAGAGTGGGATTGTGGGAACTGGTTTGGGATAATTTGGCAGCTGGGGCCAGCACACCAGGGGGAGGTTAAATGATCAAGGGCCTAGACCTGGCAACATCTATATGCTTTAGCACTTCCACCTGATTAGATCTACAGAGGCCCAATTAAAATCTACATCTCTGTGGAGGGGTAATGAACCTGGTGTAATTAAAAAGCCTGTGACCAACAGGTGGAGTGTTCAGGTAGAGGTAAAAGAATGTACATAAGGAAAATGAGGGCGATGCAAACATGAGGATGCGGTGAACTGGTGCTAAACACGAGGTAGTCAACAACTAATTAAAAAGAAAGCAAAGTGTAGCACTACTGTAGCCTATTAGCCATGGATAACACGACAACTTTTCATGATATATATGGTGCACTCCAATCTGCCTTAGAACTATCTAAAATTAGAAGTCCCTACACATAAGGGAAAATATGTGTGCTTTGATATTGCAGCGCAAGCACTCAGTAATATCAGGGCCTAGACATGCAATCCTAGCTTTAGCCTGTCCATGATTAGAAACCTCACTAGACCTTAAAATCTACATCTCTGTGGAGGGGTAATGAACCTGGTGTAATTAAAAAGCCTGTGACCAACAGGTGGAGTGTCAGGTAGAAGGTAAATGAATACATATCAAAAAACTTTACAGGCACATCCAAACATAGATGCAGTGTGAACAGGTGCTAAACCCAGAGTCACCAACTCATGCACATACAAGAAAAAAAGGTAGCACACTGTAGCGCTATAGCTTGCAAACACGAAAATATGAAAAATGAATTGCATCACTGCCTTAGAAATATGAAAATTGAGAAGTCTTAGCCATAAGATGGCCAAATTATGTGTGCCTGATAGCCACGTCAAGGCTCTTCTCGTATATCAGGTCCTAACTAATGCCAATCCTCGCTTTAGAAAAGTCTGTCTGCATGGGAACATATGAATCCTCTCTTAACCCCTTAATGTCCACTGACGTGCAGAGTCCGTCATGGCAAGGTATCAGTTTCTGCACCAGGACGGACTCTGCACGTCATGGCTTTGATCTACCACTGCGTGTAAACACGCAGTGGTAGATCAGTGCCGACAGCTGTCACAGACAGCTGACAGGCACGGCAAGCGGTGCGGGGACCTTTGCCGTCGGTCCCCGCAACCACAGCGCTGTGATTGGTCAGTCAATCTGACTGACCAAACACAGCAGCGATCGTGCAGGAGAAGCTGAAATTTCAGCTTCTCCAGCGCGATCAGTGCAGGAGCCGGCGCTGCAGTGGCCAGGCTTCCTGCACTGACAGCCAGGAGCGGAGCCCCCACCGCCCCTGGCTGTTAACCCCCTGACTGCTGCGCTCGAGCGCGATCGCAGAGCTCAGGGGGGGAGGCAGAGGGTCGGGAGCTCCCTCTGCCTCAGATCGGCACCCTGCAATGTATTTGCAGGGGCCGATCTCTGCCTTGATGACCCGGGGGTTGTCATGACAACCTCCGGGTCATTTAGCTACGGGAAGCTGCTGTGATCATTGTCACAGCAGCTTCCACTATAGTTGCAATGCATTGCAATGCCAGAGCATTGCAATGCATTGTAACTGCAATAAAAAGTAAAAAAAGTGAAAGTCCCATAAAGGGACAAGTTAAAAAAAATCATTTTTTTAAAAAAATTGTAAAAAAAATATTAAAAAATAATTTAAAAAAAATCCCCTAAAAAATACACATTTTTATGTAATAAAAAAAATAAAAAACAAAAAACATACACATGTTAGGTATCGCCACGTCCGTAAAAATCCCATCTATAAAAGCGTAACCATAGTTAACCCCTTCAGTGAAAGCCGTAAAAAAAAAACTCAAAAAAGTAGTAAATTATACTTTTTCCAAGCGGTATTATTATACCGCTTGGAAAAAGTGCAATAACACGCGATCAAAAAGTCAGATATAAATAATCATGGTACCGCTGAAAATGTCATCTTGTCCCGCAAAAAACAAGCTGCTATACAGCATCATCAGCGAAAAAAAAAAAAGTTATAGCTCACGGAATAAACTGATGCAAAAATAATTATTTTTTCTATAAAATTTTTTATTGTGTAAAAAACGCCAAAACATAAAAAAAAATATATAAATGAGGACTCGCCGTAACCGTAGTGACCCGAAGAATAAAGCTGCTTTATCAATTTTACCACACACGGAACGGAGGAAAAAAAAAAAAAAAAACAATTCCTGAATTGCTGGTTTTTGTTCATTCTGATTCCACAAAAATCGGAATAGGAAACAATCAAAAAATGTTATGTGCCTGAGTATGGTACCAATAAAAACGTCAGCTCGTCCCGCAAAAAATAAGCCCACAGATAACTCTGTCGGCTGAAATATGGAAAAATTATAGCTCTCAAAATACGGCGATGCAAAAATTTCTTACAAAAAATTATTCCAAGAAAAAGCATCTTTTAGTGTGTGACAGAAGCTAAACATTAAAAAAGGGTGTAAATCTGGTATCGCTGTAATCGCACCGACCCGAGGAATAAAGTCGCCTAATCACTAATACCGCACGAGGAACGGCGTAAAAAAGAAAACCAATTCTTCACCTTTTGTGGATTTGTTCATTGTGCCTCCCAAAGATCGCAGTAAGGCGATCACAGTGGTTCCCCCCCATATATGGGGTATCAGCGTACTCAGGACAAAATGCACAATAGCTTTTGGGGTCCTATTTCTCCTGTTACTCTTAGAAAAATAAAAATTTGGGGCAAAAAGGTAATTTTTGTGGAAAAAAATATGATTTTTTTATTTTCACGGCTCTACATTATAAACTTCTGTGAAGCCCTTGGGGGTTCAAAGTGCTGACCACACATCTAGATAAGTTCCTTGGGGGGTCTAGTTTGCAAAATGGGGTCATTTGTGGGGGTTTCTACTGTTTAGGCACATCAGGGGCTCTCCAAGCGCGACATGACACCCGCAGACCATTCCATCAAAGTCTGCATTTAAAAACGGTGCTCCTTCCCTTCCGAGCTCTGCCATGCGTCAAAATAGTGGTTCCCCCCCACATATGGGATATCAGCGTACTCAGGACAAATTGCACAATAGCTTTTGGGGTCCTATTTCTCCTGTTACCCTTATAAAAATAAAAATTTGGGGGCAAAAAGATTATTTTTGTGGAAAAAAATATGATATTTTTATTTTCACGGCTCTACGTTATAAACTTCTGTGAAGCACTTGGGGGTTCAAAGTGCTCACCACACATCTAGATAAGTTCCTTGGGGGGTCTAGTTTCCAAAATGGAGTCACTTGTGGGGGGTTTCTACTGTTTAGGCACATCAGGGGCTCTCCAAACGTGACATGACACCCGCAGACCATTCCATCAAAATCTGCATTTGAAAAAGGCACTCCTTCCCTTTCCAGCTCTGCCATGCGTCAAAATAGTGGTTTGCCCCCACATATGGGGTATCAGCATACTCAGGACAAATTGCACAATAACTTTTGGGGTCCTGTTACCCTTTGGAAAATAACAATTGGGGGTGGAAAGATCATTTTTGTGGAAAAGATATGATTTTTTAATTTTACTGCTCTACGTTATAACCTTCTGTGAAGCCCTTGGGGTTCAAAGCTTTCACCACACATCTAGATAAGTTCCTTGGGGGGTCTAGTTTCCAAAATGGGGTCACTTGTGGGGGGTTTCCACTGTTTAGGCACACAGGGACTCTCCAAATGCGACATGGCGTCCAATCTCAATTCCAGCCAAAAAAGTCAAATGGCGCTGCTTCCCTTCCAAGCTCTGCCATGCGCCCAAATAGTGGTTTACCCCCACATATGGGGTATCAGCGTACTCAGGACAAATTGCACAATAACTTTTGGGGTCCTTTTACCCTTTGGGAAATAAAAATTGGGGGTGGAAAGATCATTTTAGTGGAAAAGATATGATTTTTTAATTTTACAGCTCCACGTTATAACCTTCTGTGAAGCCCTTGGGGGTTCAAAGCTCTCACCACACATCTAGATAAGTTCCTTGGGGGGTATAGTTTCCAAAATGGGGTTACTTGTGGGGGGTATCCACTGTTTAGGCACACAGGGGCTCTCCAAATACGACATGGCGTCCAATCTCAATTCCAGCCAAAAAAGTCAAATGGCGCTGCTTCCCTTCCGAGCTCTGCCATGCACCCAAATAGTGGTTTACCCTCACATATGGGGTATCAGCGTACTCAGGACTAATTGCACAATAACTTTTGGGGTCCTTTTATCCTTTGGAAAATAAAAATTGGGATGAAAAGATCATTTTTGTGGAAAAAACATGATTTTTTAATTTTACGGCTCTATGTTATAACCTTCTGTGAAGCCCTTGGGGGTTCAAAGCTCTCACTACACATTTAGATAAGTTACTTGGGGGGTCTAGTTTCCAAAATGGGGTCACTTGTGGGGGGTTTCCACTGTTTAGGCACACAGGGTGTAATGTATGTAGTACAGTTCATATAGCGTCTTGTGCTTGGGTGCGATGAAAACACAGGAGTCACAGGTTTGATATAGAAAAGTCCTGTATTACTTCATACAAGTTGGCAGAAATAGTCACACAGTTTGCAGACACAGAAACAGGAGACACAGCAGGCCAGAGTAATCCAAGCTCAGCAATCACTCTCCAATACAGATTCAGGATCTTCTTCTCTGTTACCGTAAGTCCATGCAAACGTGGGTCTTTCAAAGAGCAGGGTTCAGAGTCCACAAGTGCTTCAGAGTTCCTCAGTAGGAATAGCTGGAGTACAAGGTCCAAGGCTTACAGGAGTCAAGTCACAGGTTCACTGCAGGCTAGATTCTGAAGCACTGATTGCTCAGCTGTGGCTGCTTAAGAAGCAAAGGAGAGAATCAGGGCGGGAACATGCAAGCTGGAAACTCCATTTTGACTGAGGGTAAGATAGCTGCAGCAAGACAGAAAGTAAAATGGCTGACGAACAAACTGAGTTTCAGGAATATATACATAGAACCTTACATTACTCCCCCCTTAAGGGCAACCTCCGGATGACCTCAGACCAGGCTTGTGTGGGTACCTCTGATGAAACTGACGGAGCAAGCGAGGAGCATTAACGTTATTGACCGGTTCCCATGAGTTGTCCTCCACTGGGTAGCCCTGCCATTTAATCAGATATTGTAACTGATTTCTATACAACCTGGAATCTAAAATCCTTTCCACCACAAATTCTTCCTGACCATCGACTAGCACTGGGTCAGGGCAAGGAGAGGAACGTCCAGGAAACGTATTGGGTGTCGCAGCCTTTAGTAGGGATACATGAAAGACAGGGTGGATTCTCATAGTTCTGGGCAGTTGAAGACGACAAGCAACGGCACTTATAATTTTACTGATTTTATAGGGTCTAATGTACTTATGTCCCAACTTAGACGATGGAATCCTTAACTTAAGATTTCTGGTTGACAGCCAGACCAAGTCTCCTACCTTGAAAGCTGGTGCAGGTTTACGAAATTTATCTGCTGCTTTCTTGTACCTTTCTTGAGCCGATTCCAGATTTTCCTTTAGAAGATCCATATTCTTCTGTAAAGACGTGATTCTTTCAGCCACTGCTGGTAAAGGCGTTTCTATGGGAAATCGTGGTAGAATGTTAGGATGATAACCTAGATTAGAGTAAAAAGGAGACTGTTTAGTGGAGGCACTCTGAGAGTTGTTATACGAGAACTCAGCTAATGGAAGTAGATCCACCCAATCATCCTGTAGGTGGCAGATAAAGCAGCGGAGATACTGCTCCAGGGTTTGATTGGTTCGTTCGGTCTGTCCATTAGTCTGGGGATGAAAAGCAGAAGAAAGGTTTACTTTAATGTCCAATGCTGCACAGAAATTTTGCCAAAACCTAGAAGTGAATTGCACCCCTCGATCCGAAATAACCTCATCCGGTACTCCATGTAAGCGAAACACATCTTTAATCATCAAATCTGATGTCTGTTTTGCAGTGGGTAAGCCGACACAAGGGATAAAATGAGCTGCCTTTGTTAGACGGTCAACCACCACTAGAATGGTGTTCTTCCCCTGAGAGGTTGGTAACTCCACAATGAAGTCCATAGAAATGGATCCCCACGGGCGGGACGGGGTGGGAAGAGGCTGTAACAGACCAGTTGGTGAGGAGCGAGGTGTTTTGCATCTTGCACAGACCTCACATGAAGTGACATAATTCAAAACATCCTTCCTGCAAGTGGGCCACCAAAAGAAACGAGAAAGAAATTCCTGTGTCTTTAGAATTCCTCTATGCCCAGCTATCTTGGAATCGTGAATGAGTTGCAATACTCTTAATCTGACTGTTTCAGGAATATACAGACGTTGTCCCTGAATCCACACACCATTCTTAAAGACAAGACTTACGTCCCTTGGGGGTTGTGCCAAAAAGGAATCCGCATGGTATGCTTCCTTGATGTCCTTAAGTAGGTCTTGATTATGAATTACTCCTAGGAATCTAGAGTCAGGAAGAATAGTCTTAGGAGGAGTAATTGGACGTGTCTCTGCTGAGTAAATCCTAGAGAGTGCATCAGCCTTTCCATTGCGCGATCCTGGTCTATAAGAGATGATAAAATTAAATTGGTTTAAGAAAAGATTCCAGCGAGCCTGGCGAGGAGTCAGGCACTTAGCCGACCTGATAAACTCAAGGTTACGATGGTCTGTCAGGACGACTATTTGCTGTGCAGCTCCCTGAAGAAGGTGTCTCCATTCTTTGAAGGCGGTAATAATGGCCAACAACTCTCTATTGCCCACATCGTAGTTCCTCTCAGCCGAAGACAACTGCTGGGAAAAGAAGGCACAGGGATGCAAGACATTCTTCTCACCTGTTCTCTGAGAGAGTATAGCTCCAACGGCACAGTCTGAAGCATCCACCTCTATTATGAAGGCAAGCTCGGGGTTGGGATGTACTAGGATAGGTGCAGTGGTAAATTTATCTTTTAGACGGGAAAATGCTTCCTGGGCTTGGGGAGTCCAGGAAAACCTAGACTCTTTCCGGGTAAGTTGAGTGATAGGTGACACTACCTCAGAGAAATTTCTAATGAAACGTCTATAGAAGTTGGCAAACCCGATGAAGCGCTGTACCTCCTTCACATTTCTAGGACTTGGCCAATCCTTGATGGCTTGGGTTTTGCTTCCATCCATACTAATTCCTTGTGTAGACAGTAAATACCCCAGAAATTGAATTTCGGTCCTATGGAATTCACACTTTTCAAGTTTGATGTAAAGATGATTTTGTCTTAGACGTTCCAAGACCATTCTCACATGTCCATGATGTTCCTCTGTGGAGTTAGAAAAAATTAGAATATCATCCAAATAAATTACCACGAATGTATCTAGGAGATCCCTGAAGATGTCATTCACCAAGTGTTGGAAAGTGGCTGGGGCGGTACTCAGACCAAAAGGCATAACTAGATATTCAAAGTGTCCATAGCGTGACCTGAATGCAGTCTTCCATTCATCCCCAGGTCTAATACGGACTAAGTTATAGGCCCCACGAAGATCTAGTTTAGAAAAAATTTTGGCATGTCGCACTCTCTCCAATAACTCAGGGATTAAAGGCAATGGATAACGGTTTCTAATAGTAACCTTATTGAGTTCCCTATAGTCTACGCATGGTCTCAGAGATCCATCTTTCTTCTTTACAAAGAAGATGGGTGCACCTGCAGGAGATGAAGAGGGGCGTATGAAGCCCTTGGCTAGATTTTCATCTATGTAATCCTTTAAAGCCTTTAGCTCGGGCCCCGCCAGGGGGTAGATCTTACCAAAAGGTATCTCTGCTCCAGGCAATAATTCAATTGGACAATCATATGGACGGTGAGGAGGAAGCTGGTCAGCGTTCTTCTTGTCACATAAATCCACATAGTCCTGGTATACAGCTGGTAGTTCAGGGACTGACATGATTCCTTTAGGAACAGAGCAAGCTGAAACTTTTGGACTCATCTGTTTCTCTGGAAAGTGTAATTCCTTGGTCTCCCAGTTAATGGTAGGATTCTGAGCCTGCAGCCATGGTAGCCCTAGAATAATGGGAAAGTGGGGAGAAGAGATAAGCATAAAGGACAGTTTCTCTTGATGATCTTTACCCATAAGAACCCTCAAAGGCTCTGTTTCCTGATCCACTGGTCCAGAGGTCAGCAGGGAGCCATCCACAGTTTCCATCTGTACTGGAGTAGCCTTCTTCACTGAACGTATTCCCTGTTTCAGAGCAAAGGAGACATCCATAAAATTTCCACTTGCCCCTGAGTCGATCATAGCAGAGCTAGACACCCAAGCTGAGTCAACCCAGAGTTTGATGGAAAGAAAGCAATGAGAATTGTTTTTCTTACAACTCAGCTGGGACACCGCTGAGGAAACTTGAAAAATGGCAGCGTTTACACAGTCAACGTCCTCAGAGGTAACGGAGTTTAAGTCCGAGAAATCAAGATCTGTTGCTGCAGATCTCTATGGAGCCTGAGGCTCGGACCTGACAGATCCCCTCTCGCAACACTCACAATGAATGAGTGCTGCAGTAGTCTTATGAGAACGGCTGGGGCAGTTTATAATGAAGTGCCCTGACTTACCACAATAGAAACATAGATTCTCCTTAAAACGATGTTCCTTGCGTGCATCACTAACCCGTCGTTGTAAAGAGTCTACCTGCATGGGTTCAGGTTCAGGTTCCTGTGTAATCCTACTCAAAGGTTCCTTAGCTGGAGAGGAAGGTAGGAAAAGGTTAGTACGATTGCTTTCGAACCATCTCTCTTGCCTGCGTTCAGTCAGACGAGTATCAATACGGATGCAGTAGTTAATAAAGTCACCTAACGCAGTGGGAGGGTCGGCACGAGCAAGTTCATCCTTAATCAGTGGAGATAACCCTTTCGAAAAATAGATTTTTTGGCGGAACTGTCCCAGGTGGTATCAAGGGCCCATCTCCTGAAATCCAAGGCATATTCAGCTACCGAGTGCTTACCTTTTGGCGCAAAGCTAACATGGCTGCTTCAGCTGTTGCACCTCGATTGGGGTCATCAAACACCTGCCCCATGGCTGAAATAAAATCATCAAGGTGATTCAAACAATCATCCTCAGTCTCAATCAGAGGGTTTGCCCACATTAAAGCCTTGTTGGTAAGCAACATAATTATAGTAAGCACCTTAGATCGTTCAGTGGGAAATTGTGAAGCATGTGCAGAAAAAAAAAGATTGCATTGATTAATAAATCCCCTGAATTTCTCACGTTCACCGCCAAAACGAAAAGGGGGCAACTTGGGAATCCCAGCACTCGGGGCTACGGCAGGAGCCTGGACTCGCCCCTCTAGAACCTCAATCCTGGCTCGCAAATCCCGGGTAGTCTGTCCAACCACTTGCAAATTGTGATTATTGAGGTCCTGTAGATTTGTAAAACGGGTCTTTATATTCTGCAAATCTGCAAGGATATTATCAGTCACTCCGCAAAGTTCCTTTATGCGGGCCTCCATTTTCCAGATCTTTTAAGACAGGATTACTGGAAGAAGAGGAGAGAAAAAAAAAACAATAGTGTTCACCTGTGGCAACACTGCAGAGAAAAAAAATTAAGGGAACTGCTCACCTGGAATGGTTGTGAGGAGTCACAACCACTATCATCACAGAAAGTTTCAACCAGACATCTGATATCCAGAGTTACAGCAGACAAAAAAGAGAAAAGAAAGGAAAAAAAAAAAAACAATAGTGTTTACCTGTGGTAACACTGCAAAAAGAAAAAACTTAAGGGAATTGCTCACCTGGAATGGTTGTGAGAAGTCACAACCACTGTCATCACAGAAAGTACAACCGGACGTCTGATATCCACAGTACAGCAGACACAGCCTTCCAGACCCAGCAGACACTAACGTTTTGGCTTCAGAATCTTGTAATGTATGTAGTACAGTTCATATAGCGTCTTGTGCTTGGGTGCGGTGAAAACACAGGAGTCACAGGTTTGATATAGAAAAGTCCTGTATTACTTCATACAAGTTGGCAGAAATAGTCACACAGTTTGCAGACACAGAAACAGGAGACACAGCAGGCCAGAGTAATCCAAGCTCAGCAATCACTCTCCAATACAGATTCAGGATCTTCTTCTCTGTTACCGTAAGTCCATGCAAACGTGGGTCTTTCAAAGAGCAGGGTTCAGAGTCCACAAGTGCTTCAGAGTTCCTCAGTAGGAATAGCTGGAGTACAAGGTCCAAGGCTTACAGGAGTCAAGTCACAGGTTCACTGCAGACTAGATTCTGAAGCACTGATTGCTCAGCTGTGGCTGCTTAAGAAGCAAAGGAGAGAATCAGGGCGGGAACATGCAAGCTGGAAACTCCATTTTGACTGAGGGTAAGATAGCTGCAGCAAGACAGAAAGTAAAATGGCTGACGAACAAACTGAGTTTCAGGAATATATACATAGAACCTTACACAGGGACTCTCCAAATGCGACATGGCGTCCAATCTCAATTCCAGCCAAAAAAGTCAAATGGCACTGCTTCCCTTCCGGGCTCTGCCATGCGCCCAAATAGTGGTTTACCCCCACACATGGGGTATCGATGTACTCAGGAGAAATTGTACAACAAATATTGTGGTTCATTTTCTACTGATACCCTTGACAAAATTTAAAAAATTGTGTCGAAAGAAAAATTTTGGGGAAAAAAGTTAAATGTTAATTTTTTCCTTCCACATTGCTTCAATTCTTGTGAAGTACCTAAAGGGTTAATAAACTTCTTGAATGTGGCTTTGAACACGTTGAGGGGTGCAGTTTTTAGAATGGTGTCACTTTTGGGTATTTTCTGTCATATTGACCCCTCAAATTCACTTCAAATGTGAGGTGGCCCCTAAAAAAAATGATTTTGTAAATTTTGTTGGAAAAATGAGAAATTGCTGGTCAAATTTAACACTTATAACTTCCTAACAAAAAAAAATTTTGGTTCCAAAATTGTGCTGATGTAAAGTAGACATGTGGGAAATGTTATTTATTAACTAATTTTTGTGACATATCTCTCTGATTTAATGGCATAAAAATTAAAAGTTTGAAAATTGCAAAATTTTCAAAATTTTTGCCATATTTCCGTTTTTTTCATAAATAAACGCAAGTTATATTGAAGAAATTTTACCACTATTATGAAGTACAATATGTCTCGAGAAAACAATCTCAGAATCGCCAAGATCCGTTGAAGCGTTCCAGAGTTATAACCTCATAAAGAGACAGTGGTCAGAAATGTAAAAATTGGCCTGGTCTTTAACCTACAAAATGGCTTGGTCGTTAAGGGGTTAAGACTAAAATCTACATCTCTGTGGAGGGGTAATGAACCTGGTGTAATTAAAAAGCCTGTGACCAACAGGTGGAGTGCTCAGGTAGAAGGTAAATGAATACATATCAAAAAACTGACCGGCACATCCAAACATAGATGCAGTGTGAACAGGTGCTAAACCCAGAGTCACCAACTCATGCACATACAAGAAAAAAACGTAGCACACTGTAGCGCTATAGCTTGCAAACACGAAATATGAAAAATGAATTGCATCACTGCCTTAGAAATATGTCTGTATTTCCTCTTGTCTAACCGCCATTACATGTTTGGGGGCTTCCTATGTTCTTTGGGGATCTGCTCCGGGGCAGATAGCTTTTCCTCTTTCTATCTTTAGGTGTAGTTAACCTCTCAGGCTGTGACGAGGCGTCTAGGACCAACGTAGGTACGCTCCACGGCTGCCTTTAGTTGTGGTGGTTAGTCAGGGTACTGCAATCCAGTAGATTCCAACCTCTCTGGTGTATTGCCGTTTTTTCTTGCTCTCCTCAGCTACCAAATCATAACAAAATTCTAACCAGTGGTCGAGGCGGTGATAGAGACAAAGCATTGCATTTCAAAGAAGAGCAATTTATTTTTATCCCATTTCTGTCATCAGACGTACTATTCCATCTATGTACCCTGGGACTTAATTCCCAAGGATGGAATAGTACGTCATATGCGATCAGCTGCGCTCCCAGGGGTAGCGCAGCTGGTCATGGCCGGGTGTTAGCTGATTATCACAGCTGACACTCGGAACTATGTCCCAGGAGCGGTGACGGACCACTCCTGGCACATTAACCCCCGGCACATTGCGATCAAACATGATCGCAACGTACTGGGGGCACAGGGAAGCATCGTGCAGGGAGTGGGCTCCCTGTGTGCTTCCCTCAGATCCTCAGATCGCGCTGTTCCGAGGGCCTCCTCCCTGCAGGACACCGGATCCAAGATGGCCGCGGGGTCCTTCCGGGTCCTGCAGGGAGGCGGCTTCCTCAGTGCCTGCTGAGAGCAGGAGCTGAAAAAGCCTGCTGCACTACCTGTGAGATCGCTGATCTGACACTGTGAGGTGCACAGTGTCAGATCGGCAATCTGATACTATACAGTGATGTCCCACCCTGGGACAATGTAAAAAAGTAAAAAATATATTAGAATAACATGAGTGAAAAAAAAAATTCCTAAATAAAGAAAAAAAATATTCCCCAATATTCATTTCATCATGTAAATAAAAAAACAAACAATAAAAGTAAATATATTTAGTATCGCCACGTCCATAACGACCTGCCCTATAAAACTGTCTCATTAGTTAACCCCTTTAGTGAACCCCTTAAAAAAAAAAAAACAAGGCAAAAAAAATGCTTTATCATACCGCAAAACAAAAAGTGGAATAACACGCGATCAAAAAGACGGATACAAATAAACATGGTACCGCTGAAAACGTCATCTTGTCCCACAAAATACGAGCCGCCATACAGCATCATCAGCGAAAAAATAAAAAAGTTATAGCTCACAGAATAAAGCGATGCAAAAATTATTATTTTTTATATAAAATCATTTTTATTGTATAAAAGCACCAAAACATAAAAAAAATGATATAAATGAGGTATCGCTGTAATCGTACTAACCCGAAGAATAAAACTGCTTTATCAATTAAACCACACGCGGAACGGTATAACCGCCCCCCCGCAAAAGAAATTCATGAATTGCTGGTTTTTGTTCATTCTGCCTCCCAAAAATCGTAATAAAAAGCGATCAAAAAATGTCATGTGCCTAAAAATGATACCAATAAAAACGTCAACTCGTTCCACAAAAAATAAGACCTCACATGACTCTGTGGGCCAAAATAAGAAAAAATTATAGCTCCCAAAATGTGATGATGCAAAAACTATTTTTTGCAATAAAAAGCGTCTTCTAGCATGGGACAGCTGCCAAATATAAAAACCCGCTAAAAAACCCGCTATAAATAGTAAATCAAACCCCCTTTATCACTCCCTTAGTTAGGGAAAAATAATAAATTAGGGTCAGAGTTGAGGATAAAGTTAGGATTAGGGTTAGGGTTGGGATTAGGGTTAGGGGTCTGTTAGGGTTTGGTGTGTGGTTAAGGTTATGATTAGGGTTGGGATTAGGGTTAGGGGTGTGTTGGGGTTAGGGTTGGAGTTAGAATTGGGGGGTTTCCACTGTTTAGGCAAATCAGGGGCTCTCCAAACATGACATGGTGTCTGATCTCAATTCCAGCCAATTTGGCGTTGAAAAAGTCAAACGGTGCTCGTTCCCTTCAGAGCTCTGCCATGCGCCCAGACAGAAGTTTACCCCCACACATGGGGTATCAGCGTACTCAGGACAAATTGCACAATAACTCTAGGGGTCCAATTTCTTCAGTTACCCTTGGGAAAATAAAAATTGGGAGAGAAAATATCATTTTTGTGGAAAAAAAATATGATTTTTTTATTTTCACGCCCGGGAGTTATAAACTTCTGTGAAGCACTTGGGGGTACAAAGTGCTCACCACAGATATAGATAAGTTCCTTAGGGGATCTAGTGTTAGGGTCTGCGGAACGCACCAAATATATGTTGTGGAGAGGTGCGTTCGCAGCCCGGGGTCCATCGTGCAGGCGGAGCCTACTGCTAGTAAGATGGCGCAAGAAGCGAACTCTGTTATCCTGCAGAGTCGCCAAAATAAACGCCGTAACGCGCTGTGGCAATATGTGCGACCTCTGTTAATCCACAGAGCCGCTAGAAGGAGTGCCGCAGCGCTATATGGCGATGTGTGCGAACTCACTAAACACAACTGAGTCGCAAAATAAACACGCTAGGGCGCTGTCTAGCGTTGAAAGCGAACCCTGTTACGTCACAGAGCCGCTGAGACAAACTTCTGTGTCCTGTCAGGCACCCAGGTACACAGTTAACTGCTAAGCGAACATAGAACGTGATCATGCGCTAATGTCCTCGCGGGAGTCACCCGCAATCTATGGCGTCTGAATGCCAGACCCTGAATACGGCAATCAAACTCCTCACCGGTTATGCCGGTAATCTAGGGCATCTAGGACACCGACCCTGACCAGCTAGCATACCAAACTCCTCACCGATTAAGTCGGTATTCTAGGGGCTTATTTCAGCTGGGCCCTAACCACACGCACGCATGACCACACTGGCGCATAGCATATAAAGATTGACACTAGCGCATGGCGGCCCAGCCATGCCACCCTTTTATAGTAACAGCTACAGGACCTGCCAGAAACAAGGACCAATGAAACTGTTCCAGAACACCAGTAGTCACAGGACCTTCCTGGCGGACCAATAGGAGCTGCTGCAGTACCTGAGCATGTGACCCCTGATCTCCAATGAGAGATCTCACTCTGGGCATGCTCAGAAGGGGAAAACAAGGACTTTGTCCTAAAGACGTCTGCTCGCCGCTAACCAGTACTGGCCACAATAGCAGAGCCTGGAGGAGCAGCAGTAATCCTCTGCACACTGTTAGACTGGGCAAGACGCTGGGACCGACGTCTAAGCTGAGCAGGCTCCACTGCGGACGGAGATGAATGGGGAACCGCAGTGGGACTGGTTCGAGACTCCCCTTGTGCAGCAGCGGGAACTCGAACCCTAACATTACCCCCCCTTCTCTGGGCCTCGCTACGCTCAAAGGCAGCGATGAGCTGCGGAGCATGAACATGCTAGGCAGGCTCCCAGGACCTATCCTCAGGCCCATAACCCCTCCAATCCACCCAAAAATTTTTTTTACCCCATACTACCTTGCACCCTACAATGGCATTCACCTCGTAGTCGTCCGAAGACGAACCCGACGTTGCGTCAGATGACTCAGGCAACCGGGAGATGACCACAGGATTTAGGAGGGACACATGGAAGGTGTCGGAGATACCAAGGCGAGGCGGAAGGGCCAAACGGTAAACCACAGGGTTCACCTGCTCGAGAACCTTGAAGGGACCCAAATAGCGGGTGCCAACTTAGTGGATTCTACCCGTAGCCTGATGTTTCGGGCGGAGAGCCACACTAGGTCGCCAGGAGCAAATGTCGGAGCGGGACGCCGATGGGCATCGGCAGAAGACCTCATCCTTTCCTTGGAAGCCTGAATGGCATCCTGGGTACGGTCCTATATGTCCCGTGCTTCCACAGCCCAGTCTGCCACCCTGGAGTCGGCGGAAGCCACGGGCATTGGCACCGGTACCCGCGGATGCTGGCCGTAATTTAAGAGGAATGGGGTCTGTCCGGTGGAGTCAGCCACAGCATTGTTTAGCGCGAACTCCGCCCATGGGAGCAAGGATGCCCAGTCGTCCTGCCTGGCAGAGACAAAATGTCTCAAGTAGGTGACCAAGGTCTGGTTGGCCCTCTCTACCAACCCATTCTTCTCGGGATGATATGCAGAGGAGAGGTTCAACTCAATGCAGAGTAGATGACACAACTCTTTCCAGAACCGAGATGCAAATTGGGGACCTCGATCGCTGACAATCTTGTCTGGCATATCGTGTAGACGGAAGGTGTGTCTAATAAACAATACTGCCAAGGCCCGTGCAGAAGGTAACCGTGGTTGCGGCACTAAGTGCACCATTTTGGAGAAGTGGTCGGTGATCACCCAAATGATAGTGCAACCCCGAGACTTGGGTAAGCCCACCACAAAGTCCATCCCGACCATCTCCCAGGGCCTGTCTGCCACCGGAAAAGGAAAAAGTAACCCAGCTGGCCGTTGTTGAGGGGACTTTTTCCTGGCGCAGGAGACACACGCCTGAACATACTCCCTGACATCACTGACCATATGTGGCCACCAGTATGTCCTCGCCAATAACTCAGTTGTCCTCTTTGCCCCAAAGTGTCCACCCACCCTGGACGAGTGTGCCCAAGAGAGTACCTCCGTTCGCAAATTAGTGGGCACAAAAGTCTTGCCCGGAGGCACAGACTCTAGCGAAACCGGGGCTACAGTTCTCAGGCTTTCTTCGGGGACAATAAGCCGAGGCTCCTCATCCTCCTCCTCTGATGACACTAAGGAGCGAGAGAGAGCGTCGGCCCGAACCTTCTTTTCACCGGAGAGAAAATGGAGGGTGAACTGGAACCGAGAGAAAAATAGGGACCATCTGGCCTGGCGAGAATTTAGCCGCTGAGCTGTTTGCAAATATACAAAGTTTTTGTGGTCGGTGAAGACTTGGAAGGGAAAACGAGCCCCCTCCCGAAAGATGTCTCCACTCAGAGAAGGCCAATTTCATAGCCAGCAACTCCCTGTCCCCGATGGAATAATTCCTCTCTGCTGGTGTAAAGGTCTTAGAAAAGAAGAAGCAGGGATGCTTCCGACCTTGAGCATCCTTTTGATTAAGGACTGTTCCAGCACCAACAGAAGAGGCGTCCACCTCTAAAATAAACGGCTTATCAACATCAGGGCAATGTAATATGGGAGCACTGGCAAAATGCGACTTGATGGAAGAGAACGCCTTGGAGACCTCCTCAGACCACAACTTGGGATTTGCTCCCTTCTTGGTGAGGGCTACCAAGGGAGCTACCAAAGTCGAGAAATGGGGAATGAACTGGCGATAATAATTAATGAACCCCATAAAGCGCTGCACCGTTTTAAGAGAATGGGGTTCCTGCCAGTCCATTACAGCCTGTAGTTTTGCAGGATCCATAGCCAATCCCTGGGCAGAGATGATATAGCCCAGAAAAGGTAAGGACTCCTGCTCAAACACACATTTCTCCAGCTTGGCATAGAGGGAGTTTGCCCGTAAGAGGTCGAAGACTTTGTTGACATCCCTCCGGTGAGAGTCTATATCTGGTGAAAAGATGAGAATATCATCCAGATAGACTACTACAGAGGTGGAGAGCATATCCCGGAAGATATCATTGACAAAGTCTTGGAAAACAGTGGGAGCATTACAGAGCCCGAAGGGCATCACCAGGTATTCATAATGCCCATCCCTGGTATTAAAAGCTGTCTTCCACTCGTCCCCCTCATGGATGCGAATTAGGTTATAGGCACCACGTACATCTAGCTTGGTAAATACTCTTGCTCCTCAGAGCCTATCAAAGAGCTCAGAGATTAGGGGCAACGGGTACTTATTCTTGATGGTGATAGCATTAAGACCCCTGTAGTCGATACATGGACGTAATTCTCCGTTCTTCTTTTGCACAAAGAAGAACCCCGCCCCTGCTGGTGACACCGACTTCCTAATGAACCCTCTTGCCAGATTCTCCTGAATATACTGGGACATGGCCTCTGTCTCAGGAAGCGAGAGGGGGTAGACTCTCCCCGAGAAGGTTCTGCTCCCGGCAAGAGATCAATAGGACAGTCGTAGGGGCGATGAGGTGGAAGAGTCTCCGCCGCCTTCTTGGAGAAAACGTCTGCATATGACCAATAACACTGAGGAAGAGAAGTGAGATCTACGGGTATCTCTGTGGTGGTGACCTGAACGCACTCCCTGACACACCTGCCTCTACATGAATCACCCCAACCCAGTATCCTCCCAGAGGACCACTCAATATGGGGAGAGTGGTAACGGAGCCAAGGTACTCCCAGCAACACCTCGTCTATTCCCTCGGGCAGGACAAGAAAAGAAATACTCTCCTGATGGGAAGGGGACATAGATAAAGTGAGAGGGATCATCTGGTGGGTGATTTGTGAGGGCAGAGTTGATCCATTCACTACTTGCACAGTCACCGGTTTGGCGAGCATCACCAGAGGTATAGTGTGGCAGAGATCAAATGCAGAGGACATGAAATTCCCCTCGGCTTCAGAATCCACACAGAGCTCGGCGGTGAGTGTGGATGGACCTACAGTAATTGTCCCCTTAAAGGACAACTTGGTGGAAAATGCCGCAGTGTCTAGTGAACCTCCTCCCAAGGTCATTAGACGCGACCGTTTTCCCGACCACTGTGGACATTTGTTGGCATAATGTCCTAACTGCTGGCAGATGTTACAGACCACAGGTACTCGAGCGGCCCGGGACTTAGGTCCTGCTCGAGAAACCTCCATGGCCTCATAGGAGTCGGGCGCCTGGCTGGAAGATTTTAGAGGTCTGGCGAAGGTGGGAGCCAGCCGAAACCTCTGCCTACACTGGGACCGCTCCAACCTCCGCTCGTGAAATCGGAGGTCGATGCGGGTAGATATGGCGATAAGCTTCTCCAGTGTGGTGGGAATCTCCCTGGTAGCCAAGGCGTCTTTCACATGGCCCGCTAGTCCTCTCCAAAACTTTGGAAGGAGGACTTTATCCGGCCAGTCCAACTCTGAGGACAGAGTCCGAAATTGGACAGCAAAACAGCTGACCAAGGACGATCCCTGTGAGCTTGCCAGAAGTTGGAGCGCCGCATCGTGGGTAACCTGAGGTCCTAGAAAGACCTTTTTTAGAGCCTCCAGAAAACGAGGAGCACTCCGCACCACACGGTCGTCACGCTCCCACAGCGGGGTGGCCCATTCCAACGCTCTGCCCAACAGAAGAGATATTACAAAGCCCACTTGTGCCCGATCCGTGGGGAAACGTGCAGCCAGAAGCTCGAGTTGTATAGAGTACTGACTCACGAATCCCCGACATTGCTTGCTGTCACCAGCAAACTTGTCTGGAAGCGGGAGGTGGGATATTGTGGGGGCAGAGGTGGCAGTGGACACACTGGCTGCAGCCACGCTAGCAGCCTGAACAGCGACTGCGGTAACATCCACAGCTGAGGTTGTGCGCTCAAGAGCCGCCAACCTACCCTCCAGCTGCTGGATGTCCCGTAGTAGACGCTGGTCATCCGCCATTTTACTAGCCAGACCCTGGCGCTAGTGTTATGTTAGGGTCTGCGGAACGCACCAAATATATGTTGTGGAGAGGTGCGTTTGCAGCCCGGGGTCCACCGTGCAGGCGGAGCCTACTGCTAGTAAAATGGCGCAAGAAGCGAACTCTGTTATCCCGCAGAGTCGCCAAAATAAACGCCGTAATGCGCTGTGGCAATATGTGCGACCTTTGTTAATCCACAGAGCCGCTAGAAGGAGTGCCGCAGCGCTATATGGCGATGTGTGCGAACTCACTAAACACAACTGAGTCGCAAAATAAACACGCTAGGGCACTGTCTAGCGTTGAAAGCGAACCCTGTTACATCACAGAGCCGCTGAGACAAACTTCTGTGTCCTGTCAGGCATCCAGGTACACAGTTAACTGCTAAGCGAACATAGAATGTCATCATGCGCTAATGTCCTCGCGGGAGTCACCCGCAATCTATGGCGTCTGAACGCCAGACCCTGAATACGGCAATCAAACTCCTCACCGGTTATGCCGGTAATCTAGGGCATCTAGGACACCGACCCTGACCAGCTAGCATACCAAACTCCTCACCGATTAAGTCGGTATTCTAGGGGCTTATTTCAGCCGGGCCCTAACCACACACACGCATGACCACACTGGCGCATAGCATATAAAGATTGACACTAGCGCATGGCGGCCCAGCCATGCCACCCTTTTATAGCAACAGCTACAGGACCTGCCAGAAACAAGGACCAATGAAACTGTTCCAGAACACCAGTAGTCACAGGACCTTCCTGGCGGACCAATAGGAGCTGCTGCAGTACCTGAGCATGTGACCCCTGATCTCCAATGAGAGATCTCACTCTGGGCATGCTCAGAAGGGGAAACAAGGACTTTGTCCTAAAGACGTCTGCTCGCCGCTAACCAGTACTGGCCACAATAGCAGAGCCTGGAGGAGCAGCAGTAATCCTCTGCACACTGTTAGACTGGGCGAGACGCTGGGAGCGACATCTAAGCTGAGCAGGCTCCACTGCGGACGGAGATGAATGGGGGACCGCAGCGTGACTGGTTCAAGACTCCCCTTGTGCAGCAATGGGAATTCAAATCCTAACATCTAGTTTCTAAAATGGGGTCACTTGTGGGGGTTTCCACTGTTTAGGCACATCAGGGGCTCTGCAAACTGAACATGACACCCATCAAAGTCTGCATTCCAAAATGTCATTATTTCCTTTCCGAGCCCTGCCGTGCTCCCAAACAGTATTTCCCCCACATATGGGGTATCAGCGTACTCAGGAAAAATTGGACAACAACTTTTGGTGTCCAATTTCCTTGACAAAAATAAAAAATTTGGAACTAAAAAATCATTTTTGTGGAAATTTTTTTTTCACACCCAGGCATTATAAACTTTAGTGAAACACTTCGGGGTTGAACGTGCTCACAACAGATCTAGATAAGTTCCTTAGGGGGTCTAGTTTCCAAAATGTTACTTGTGGGGGTTTCCACTGTTTAGCCACATCAGGTGCTCTCCAAACGCGACATGGCGTCCAGTCAATTCTGCTTTGAAAAAGTCAAACTGCGCTCCTTCCCTTCCGAGCTCTGCCATGCAACCAAACAGTGGTTTAACCCCACATATTGGGTATTAGTGTACTCAGTACAAATTGTACAATAACTTTTGATGTCTTGTTACCCTTGGAAAAATAAAAATTGGGGTGAAAAGATCATTTTTGTGGAAAAAATATGATTTTTTAATTTTACGGCTCTACATTATAAACTTGTGTGAAGCACTTGGGGTTCAAATTGCTCACCACAGATCTAGATAAGTTCCTTAGGGGGTCTAGTTTCTAAAATGGGGTCACTTGGGGGGGTTCCCAGTGTTTAGGAACATCAGAGGCTATCCAAATGCGACATGGCTTCCAATCTCGATTCCAGCCAATTTTGGTTTGAAAAAGTCAAATGGCGCTCCTTCCCTTCCGAGCTCTGCAGTGCACCCAAACAGTGGTCCCCCCCACATATGGGGTATCAGCATACTCTGGACAAATTGGACCACAAGTTTTAGGCCGGCGTCACACTCACCGTAGAAAAATACGGACCGTATTGTACGGTCGTATTACGCAGAAATGTTGCCGGCACATTTATCCGTATTTCATCCGTTGTCAAGGTGTGGCTGTGTATTTTGAGCACGTAAGCATCCGTATGTTATCCGTATGACATCCGTAGGGTGAGAATTTCTCGCCGGCTTGCAAAACCGATATATAATCGATCCCAATGACAATTTTTACATCACAAAAGAAAGAATAGATATATACACATAGAATACATATATGTATATATATATCACATTAGTGGCGATCAAAATTGACAAGACCCCACAAAGTGGTATAAAAATTACAAAATTACTTTATTAACAATGACACTGATGTGACATGAACAATGCAAAACTTGAACAATACAAAAACAAAAATAAGGGTACAGAAACACATGAAAAGAGGGACTCTACACCGTGGTGGAACGATTTTCACCCACAGCCTAAACGCAATACATTATGAAAGTGTATATAATCATCTATCCTCAATACAATTTAATAATGGTCATATAGTGATTGATTACCAATGTTGTGCTATAGTACTGGTACCAAGAGGTAATGACATAATGATACCTTCAATATACAAGGGTTCCCCTAATTAACATGACCAAAAAATCATTGTGGGATGAAAGAACACTATAACCAATAATGCGGTGGTAATGCTGTAAACCTACCGATAGCTCGGCTGGGTAGCCACCTGGACGTCCCTCTGCCCCGACGCGCGTTTCGCACTGCTTCTTCCTGGAGGCGCCTCCAGGAAGAAGCAGTGCGAAACGCGCGTCGGGGCAGAGGGACGTCCAGGTGGCTACCCAGCCGAGCTATCGGTAGGTTTACAGCATTACCACCGCATTATTGGTTATAGTGTTCTTTCATCCCACAATGATTTTTTGGTCATGTTAATTAGGGGAACCCTTGTATATTGAAGGTATCATTATGTCATTACCTCTTGGTACCAGTACTATAGCACAACATTGGTAATCAATCACTATATGACCATTATTAAATTGTATTGAGGATAGATGATTATATACACTTTCATAATGTATTGCGTTTAGGCTGTGGGTGAATATCGTTCCACCACGGTGTAGAGTCCCTCTTTTCATGTGTTTCTGTACCCTTATTTTTGTTTTTGTATTGTTCAAGTTTTGCATTGTTCATGTCACATCAGTGTCATTGTTAATAAAGTAATTTTGTAATTTTTATACCACTTTGTGGGGTCTTGTCAATTTTGATCGCCACTAATGTGATATATATTATCGTGTGGTATAAGTTTAAATATTGGTGGGCATTTTTGTGAAAAATATATGTATATATGTATACATGTCATTGTGACATATATATATATATTTTTAGTTCAAACTCTTCTACATAGTATAATAGCCGCTAATTCAATTGCCGGCTTTTGTGAAATTACAGAACCCGACATGAAATGACACATGGTTTACATACAGGTAACCATGTCATTTCATGTAGTTTGATATATGGTTTTCACTAACAATTACATGAGTTTATGTGTGCAAAATTTCATACATGTAGGGGTTAATTAAAGGTGTAAATTCGTTGTAAAAAAATGCGTGGGCTCCCGCGCTATTTTCTCCACCAGATAGGGAAAGCCAGCGACTGAAGACAGATATTAGTAGCTCAGAGAGGGACCATTATTTTTGTGCACACCCTGGCTACTAACATCTGTCCCCAGCCACCCCAGAAAAGGCACATCTATGATTAGATGCGTCTTTTCTGGCACTTAGCCCGTCTATTCCCATTGCCCTGTAGCGGTGGCTAGAGTTGAGCGATACTTTCCGATATCCTAAAGTATCGGAATCGGAATGGTATCGCCGATATCACTAAAATATCGGCGATACCCGATACCGATACCGGAAGTCCCATGTAAGTCTATGGGAACAAAATATCGCAACTAAAAAAACCCCATTCTTTCCTTGTAAACACTAAATATACACACATAGAATACATATATATATATACATGTCATTGTGACATATATATATACATATATGTATAGTTTATACACTTCTACATAGTAAAATATCCTCTGATTCAATTGCCGGGTAAAGCCGGCTTCAGTGAAAAGACAGAAGCACCCGACATGAAATGACACTTGGTGTACATAGGGTTAACCATGTCTTTTCATGTCGTTTGCTATCTGATTTGCACAAACAATTAAATCAGTCTATGTGTGCAAAATTTCACACCTGTAGGTGTTAATTAAAGGTGTAAATTCGTTGTAAAAAAAACGGACTTTTTTGCTACGAATTTACACCTTTAATTAACCCCTACAGGTGTGAAATTTTGCACACATAGTCTGATTTAATTGTTTGTGCAAATTAGATAGCAAAGGACATGGAAAGACATGGTTAACCCTATGTACACCAAGTGTCATTTCATGTCGGGTTCTGCATTTTCACAAAAGCCGGCAATTGAATTAGCGGCTATTATACTATGTAGAAGTGTATGAACTACAAATATAAATATATATATATATATATATATATGTGTCACAAATTCAATGACATGTATATATATATATGAGGTGTAAAATTGCTGAAAAAAAATGCGTGGGCTCCCGCCCTATTTTCGCAACCAGACAGACAAAGCCAGTGAGTGGGGGCAGATAATAATAGCCCAGAGAGGGACCATTATTTTTGCCCCCCCCCGGCTACTAACATCTGCCCCCAGACACCCCAGGAAAGACAAATCTATAATTAGATTCGCCCTTTCTGGCACTTTGCCCGTCTATTCCCATTGCCCTGTAGCGGTGGCGAATGGGTTAATATGGGGTTATAGCCACCTTGCTATTGAAAGGTGACCTTAAGCCAGGTTAATAATTGAGAGCTGTCAATTAGACAACTATCAATTATTAATCCTATTGCATGAAATAAAAATAAAACACACACACTTTAATTAAAAATCATTTTAATGAAATAAAGACACATGTTTTTGACCATCTTTTATTTTACTGCAAAAACCATTTCCTGTAATAAAAATAAAATAAAAAAGCTAAATTATTCTTACCTATCCCATGCACAGTCAGGTCCCACGGTGTAATCCTTCAGAAAGGGTTAATGTTTACTGCAGGGACCGCAGCTAATGCTGCAGCCTCACAGTAAACCCCAAATGAATGAGTTCCTCTCCTGCCTGACAGGAGAGTAAAGGCTGGGTGTCACATAACGATACACCAGCGATCCCGACAACGATATGCACTTGTCAGGATCGCTGGTGTATCGCTACATGATCGCTGCTGAGCTGCCAAACAGGCAGCTCAGGCAGCGATCTGGGACAGCGACACTGCGGGTAACATCGCTTAAGGGCCCGTCTCACATAGCGATATCGCTACCGAGATCGCTGCTGAGTCACTAGTTTTGTGACGCAGCAGCGAGCTCACCAGCGATATCGCTGTGTGTGACATTCAGCGACGATCAGCCCCCCTGCCGGGTATCGCTGATCGTCGCAGAAATGTCAGGACCTTTTTTTGATCGCTGGTCTCCCGCTGACAGGCACGCATCGCTGCGTGTGACAGGCGGGAGACCAGCGATCCGCTGGTAACCAAGGTACACAGCGGGTTTCCAGGCACCGCGCAGCGCTTGGAAACCCGCTGTGTACCTTGGTTACCAGCGGATCGCTGGTCTCCCGCCTGTCACACGCAGCGATGTGTGCCTGTCAGCGGGAAACCAGCGATCAAAAAAAGGTCCTGACATTTCAGCGACGATCAGCGATACCCGGCAGGGGGGCTGATCGTCGCTGAATGTCACACACAGCGATATCGCTGGTGAGCTCGCTGCTGCGTCACAAAACTAGTGACTCAGCAGCGATCTCGGTAGCGATATCGCTATGTGAGACGGGCCCTTAAGTGGAAAGCTTAATTGATTGCTTTCCACTTTCACTTCAGGTCAGCCAGGGACACAATCAGTGACGTCAGAGGGAACTGATTAACAAAAATAGGGGTTCCCTTCGAAAAAAAAATGGCGTGGGGTCCCCCCTATTTTTGTTAACCAGCCAGATGAAGCAGACCGCTGAGGCCTGGATTTTCAGGCTGTTAAGGAGCCAAGATCCATGGACCTTGCCAGCCTGATAATACCAGGCCACAGCAGTCTGCATATCTTGGCTGATTAACAAAAATAGGGATCCCCTCGAAAAAAATTGGCGTGGGGTCCCCCCTATTTTTGTTAACCAGCCAGATGAAGCAGACCGCTGAGGCCTGGATTTTCAGGCTGTTAAGGAGCCAAGATCCATGGACCTTGCCAGCCTGATAATACCAGGCCACAGCAGTCTGCATATCTTGGCTGATTAACAAAAATAGGGGATCCCCTCGAAAAAAATTGGCGTGGGTCCCCCCTATTTTTGTTAACCAGCCAGATGAAGCAGACCACTGAGGCCTGGTTTTTCAGGCTGGTAAGGATCCAATATCCATGGACCTTGCCAGCCTGATAATACCAGGCCACAGCAGTCTGCTTAGCTTGGCTGGTTAACAAAAATAGGGGATTCCCTCGAAAAAAAAACGGCGTAGGGGTCCCCCTATTTTTGTTAACCAGCCAAGTAAAATGCAGACTGCTGCGGCCTGGTATTAAAAGACTGTCAAGGCCCATGGATTTTGGCCCTCAACAGCCTGATAATACCAGGCTACAGCAGCCCCACATTTGGCGCATCAAAAGATGTGCCAATTGTGGCACTTTACCCGGCTCTTCCCACTTGCCCTGTAGCGGTGGCAAGCGGGGTAATAAGGGGTTAATGTCACCGTTGATTGCACGGTGACAATAAGCCCGGTTAATAATGGAGAGGTGTCAATAAGACACCGATCCATTATTAATCCCAAAGTTATTAAATGTGTAAAAAAAAAACACAGCAAGAAAAAAGTATTTTAATGAAATAAAAGAGACAACACAGTTTTCATTAATTTTATTGTACTCTCATTCCTGCGACGCCATCGATCTCCTGTAAAAAAGAAAAAAAAACAAACCAACAGTATACCACCTGTCCGACGCAGTCCATAACGACAGTCCCACGACGATCCAACTCTGCTACATCGCAATGACAGGCTGAGCCTGTCATTGCAACGCAGCACAGCTGATTACCTGCTTCCCCGGCGGTGACGTCATCGGACTGACTGCTTTACGGCCGGGATTACCCAGCAGTCACTGCAGTTATCGCGAGATACTGCATGTGACCGCCGGGGAAAGAAGATTGCGGCCATCAAGCAGTCCAGGACGTGACCGCCGGAGATATTCTGCCAGGTAAGTGCCGCTGACTCCTGACAGACCCGACCGACGGACACTGACAGTGACAGTGACAATCCCGATTCCGGTATCCGATATGACGAAAATATCGGAACTCGGAATCGGAATTCCGATACAGCTAATATCGGCCGATACCCGATATTTGCAGTATCGGAATGCTCAACCCTAGCGGTGGCTAATAATGGATTAAGGCCACCTTGCTGTCATGATCCCAGTGCAGGTTTGGCCTGCACACCAGGGGTTAATGTCTTGATCCTAGTGCAGGCTCTGACCTGCACACCTGAGGTTTATTATTGTGGCCTCTCTTTGGTTCGGGGAGAGCTTCTTATAGCCCAAGGAAGCTCCAATCCTGGTCAGTTATACTTTTGCCCTTGGCTGAGTGTGTTGACCCCTGTTTGCCTGTGCCTTGTGCCTGTGTTCTAGCTTGTTTGTATGGTTCTGACCCGGTTCTGTTTCCCGTTGTGATTTTGCCTCTTGATTCTGTACTGTGTATATGCTTCTCTGGTTTTCTGACTCCTGCCACGTCCCTGACTATTCTTTATTAGCCTGCTCCTTGTGTACTGCGTTGTCTCTCATGTTTACTGACTTCGGCTTGTCTTGAATCCCGTGTCCCTCTGGTTCCCCATTCTCTCCCTGGTGTCCGGTGACCCCCTTTCCATTCTCCAGGGTCCCTATAGCTCCCTGCACTCATCCCCAGCTGCAGGACGCTGAGCTCCGCCCCCTGGGGTCACATGACCGCAGGTCCTGGCAGTACACTCACCACTTGGTGTTCTGCTCACTCCAGCTCTGCTGTATTGCTATCATCTTGCCCAGCACTCGGGCGCTGTGAGTACCGCAGTCACAGGCCGTCGGAGGCTCCGGGCTCCCACTGTCAGAGCTGCTGAAACCGCTGGTAAGTACCCACCTAGCGGTTTCTCGCGATACTTGCCATTAAAAGGTGACTTTAAGCCAGGTTAATAATTGAGAGTTGTCAATTAGACAACTCTCAAAAATTAATCCTATTGTATGAAATGGTTAAAAAAAACACACACATCAATTAAAAATCATTTTAATGAAATACTCAGTTTTTGACCATCTTTTATTATACTCGTAATCCTTCGATTCCCTTGTTCTCCTGTAATAAAAAAAAAAATAATAAAGCAAGCTTATTCTTACCTCTCCGTCGATCAGTCAGGTCCCACGCTGTAATCCTTCACAAAGGGTTAACAGGTTTACAGCAAGCAGCACAGCTAATGCTGCCATCCTTGCTGTAAGCCCTCAAATGAATGAGCTTATCTCCCCGGCTCAAAGGAGGTGAGCTGATTAGCTGGGAAGGTTAATTGAATGTTTCCAACGCTAATCAGTTCAGGTCAGCCACCGCACAGCATCAGTGACGTCAGAGGGAGTCCCTGGCTGATCTGAAGTGAACTGATTAGCCTGGGAAACAATCAATTAAGCTTCCCAGCTAATCACTTAAGGCTATGCCACACTTAGCGATCGCACCAACGATCACGACAATGACACAAACTGACGAGATCGTTGGTGTGATCGCTATAAGGTCGCTAGTAGCTTCCAAACAGGAAGATCTCATCAACGACGCATCAGCGATCAGCGATCTGTATAACGACTTCGGCGGTCGTTAGGACGTGTCACACAGCATGTATTGTTAAAGATCACGACCTCGATAGGCGTGATTGAGCGCAAACTTTTCCACGCCCCTCAGCACAGATTGGTGGTCACTATATGTCATGCCTGTTTATGTCACAGCTCTCTCGCTTTGTGATTGGATGACCGCGTCATAAAAGACGACGTATTAGAGCTCCTTTCCATTGCTCTTAAGCGGAAGCGGTTCATTCAAATCTCCAGCATCGTTCCAGTGCGTCCTGCTAGCCTTCTTTGCAGCTACTGTGATCCAGTCTGTGCCACTATTGCGTTTGCTGCAATCCAGTCTGTGCCGTTATTGATCTTTTTTTTTCTGCGATCCAGTCTGTGCCTCTATTGCATTTCCTGCGATCCAGTCTGTGCCGTTATTTATATATATTTTTTTCTGCGATCCAGTTTGTGGCGCTATTGCGTTTCCCACGGATTTTTTTTTTTCAGGATCACAAACAAATCTTGTAAGGTAGGCATTTTTTTTTGTCACATTTAATTTTAAATGTTTTTAAATTTAATTTTACAGAACCATTTTAAGATCCCAGCTGTTATTAACCATTGTCATCCATCAATTGTTTTTTTTTTTTTGCCATTGTTTTGTTCTGGCGCGCCCACCACCACCATTTTATGATCCCTGCTGTTTTTACCGTAGTTGTCCATCTATGACTTTTATTTAGGTCTGCCATTGTTTTGACCTGCCGCGCCCACCACCACCACCATTTTATGATCCCTGCTGTGTTCTATGTTGTAGGCTATGTAAGCATTTTATTTAACCATTATGTCGTTCTCACATAATCCTTTTTTTATTACAGATGGCCGATAAGCATGAATTTCTGTGGGAATTCATCGAGATGTACCGATCTATGCCTTGCCTGTGGAAAATAAAGTTGGCGGATTGCAGCAACAGGCTAAAAAAGAAGGAGGCGTACCAAAAACTGGTGGAGCTGTGCAAAAACCGTTATCCCGATGAACCAGCGGATGAGTCATCGTCAAAAAAACGGATTCAGGCCCTCCGCACTGTTTACAAAAAGGAATTAAACAAAGTACAGAATTGTACCAAGTCTGGAGCCGGGTCCGAAGATGTTTATGTCCCCAAATTGTGGTACTTTGAGCTATTTTCTTTTACAAGGGACCAAGAAGTACCCAGACAAGCGACTTCCATGTTGGAACCAGACCCAGTGATCCAGCCGGACTCCCCTGTCGTACATGTAAGTACCTTTGTATTAAAACACATTTTAATGTACATGCCAAAGTGGACTTGAAATTAAAAATATAATTGTGAAATGTAGATAAAATGGCTGAATTAATCCCTTCAGGTACTGATAATTTATCTAGCTCAACGGTTGAGGCCTATCCATTTACAAGTCCCGTTTTCACATTTTTGCTGTATTTGAGTGTTATAGTGTGAAGATAAATTTCTTTTTCTTAGTGATTTAACATTCGTTTTTTGTTCATGCAGGACACAGAAGAGGCTGTCTCCACACCTCCGACTGAAGAAGACAGCATGGCATTGGTCCAAGAGGACGAAGTAGTTGAGCCACCATCCTCATCTGTGCGGAGCCGGCTTACATTTTCTGGCAGAAAAAGGAAGGCTCCCACCTCGGCTACTCCAGAATTGATTGAAATAGCCATAAAAAGTCCTTACGGCGGAAAAAGACCAACCAAAAATAACAGGGTTTGCATACTACGCTAATGAGAAGCTACCAACACTGGATCCTATACAGCGGGTTCATGCAGAGAGACTCATGCTTAAGGTCCTGAGTCAAGCGTCATTAGGAAACCTTAATAACACGTCTGTTGTCACTGCCAGACCGCAGTACCCGGAATACTCATGGCCGCACAATCCTGTGCCGAACCCAATTGGGATAAATCCACCAAACCCAAACGTTGTTGCTCCACCTTATTTTTATACACCGCCGAGGCAACGTGGTAATGGCAACGATCCATGTTACCAGCAGCTGTAGTTTTTAAAATATTTTCAAAAGTTTTTTGTTGTCTATATTTTTTTTACATTGTTACATTTTTTTTATAAAAATCTTATTTATCTAGTGAATTGTGGTCTTTTATTCTTATGTTTGTTATTAATGTCAACAATATTGTTGACAACTATTAAAATGTTGTATTTTTATTCCATCTACTTGTTTCTACTTGTCACACACGGGGTCATGGGAGTACCAGCAGTCATAGGAGTTCCAGCATTGTTAAAAAAATAAAATGAAAAAAATTAACATTTCTTTTAAAGGCCCTGGTCACACTAGCGCTAAAACCTTATAATAAAAAATAATACACCACAGCTGCGTATATAAACTTAAAATATATCATATATATTTGTTGGCATATATATATTTTTTTTTAGCGAAAAAAAACAAAAAAATAAAAATATACAATAAACATATACAAATATTAAAAAAAAAAAAAAATTAATGACTGCCCCCCCAGTGGAGGCCAGCCTCAAACCTCTCCAGCATCACCCCGTGCTCATACTTTGCTGCCATCAGCCGCCTGTGTGATGCCAACAGGTCCTGGGCAGTGGGGATTTCTGTGGAGGTAATGGTAACAGTTAACAGGGAATTCTGTTGCAACATCAACATGTACATGTTACATGTTTGCTGTTTAACACTTACGGTTTTCGTCCGACTGCGGTTCCCCTGATGAGCCGCTTACCGCCCATCCAGAACCTGTGGCACCGCCGGCTAGGGAAACATAGAAAAATATATATATCACAATAGCCATTACACATAAGACCTAACAAAGTTCTCAAACATGTCGGAAGCTTATATTATGTGCGTAAATTACCTGAAGGCGAGCCTGCATAAATGTCACGGAGTGACGCCGGAGAGAATCCTAAAGGGGATGGGGATGATGACCCCAAAACTGGCGGTGGGTAGCTGCAGGTGAAGGGGTAGCTGGGTACGGTGATGCCCGTGGTGATGTTGCTGCGGGGACGGTGGTGCAGCTGCTGCTGCTGAAGGTGGTGCTGCAAATAAAAAAAAAATTCAGTCAAATAATCCTTCTACAAACCCCGTCACTGCTGATACTCCCGTCACTGCCAGTACTTCCATCAATACCTGTAACCCCATCACTACTGGTAATCCCATCACTGCCTGCCCCATCACTGCCGGGACTGCCGTCACTGCCAGTACTTCCATCAATGATTGTAACACACTCACTACTGGTACTCCCATAACTGCTTGCCACATCACTGCTGATACTCCCGTCACAGCCAGTACTTCCATCAATGCCTGTAACCCCCTCACTACTGGTACTCCCATCACTGCCTGTAACCCCCTCACTATTGGTACTCCCATGACTGCCGGTACTCCCGTCACTGGTGGTACTCCCGTCACTGCGGGTGCATTGATATAGGTAGATAACCCACAAAACATAACCTCTCCAGATACTCTCATTAATACTCACTCAGATGCCTGCTGAACTGGGCCCGGATGCTGGCGACCCTCTCGCTGGAGCGGTAGCGAAGGTACGCCAGCTTTTTGCAGATCTGGGTGGTGGTCCGCTCCACCCCAAAGCGTCTCGCCAGGCTCCTCTTGATTTTGCGCAGGCCTACCCTCTTGTGGCGCATAGGATGCGCCACAAGTAGCCTGCAATCATAGTCCCACCTCTCCACTTTTACAATGAGGTACCGCACCTCAGCGTCACCCCACGGAGCACAACGCTGTCTTGCTATCGCCACCATTTCCTCAAACAACGCCGCATGAACGACACCAGCGTCATGACGTCACAGCGTACGTGCGATTACACTTTTGACGCGAGACGCTATTGCGACCTCAAAGTGACCACAGCAGCCATGCGTCCCAGCCACGCACAGATATGAGACGCTGTTGCGATCTCAAGATGATGGTTCCTAGCTAGGCGCCCCTGCCTATGAGCAAGGACGATGCGATTAACTGGCCTACTTGGCAGTATCAGATCTAGTGGGCTACTGACCGCTTACTTTTTAAACATGTTTACAAAAGTTTACATTCATTTTGATTACTTCTGTAATAAAGTCATTTCATGAACCGTCCCTTTGTGATCACAATGGCGTCTCATGTCTGTGCGTGGAAGGGGCACCATGCTGATAAGTCACTTTGTGATCGCAATGGCGTCTCATGTCTGTGCGTAGCTGGGGCACCATGCTGAGAATCGTCACTTTGCGATCGCAGTGGCGTCTCATGTCTGTGCGTTGGAGGGGCACCATGCTGATAAGTCACTTTGTGATCGCAATGGCGTCTCATGTCTGTGCATACAAAAAAAGGCTGCACTCAAGCATACTAAAGCATGACAACATTCAGATATCAGCCTAATAGAGGTATGCTCACATTAGGTCAAGGAAAGATGTGTATCTTCGTACCATGTTAGCCAGTAGATAGAAAAAATATTTAGACTTGAGAGTCCTCAGTGGTTGATACCTTTTAATGGCTAACTGAAAAGATGGTAACAAATTGCAAGCTTTCGAGACTACTCAGGTCTCTTCATCAGGCAAAGACTAATACAAAATCTGAAGAATCACATATTTATACACAAGAGGACACAGGAATAATGCAATAGGTAAGACAAGTGACGTGAAGCAGAACTGTCATTATGGCAGAGGGATGAACATAAATATTGGAACAGTTCATAGATAAGGAGTGAAAGTTTTATTACCCTCTGATTGGAGTCTGCTATTGTGTTTTGATGCCCCTAGAAGGTCAGAGAAGCAGATTCCTTAATTCAGGGACTCACCAGAATTGAGACCACCTTGACGATGGTTGGTGGGCTTTAAAATGTTTGGCATGCTTTAGTATGCTTGAGTGCAGCCTTTTTTTGTATGTTTTACATGGGGGTAGCTCCCTTTGGTTTGCACCTAGTTCACATTAGTCTGGAAGTGCCAGTCAGGTTTTTTTGTCTTTTGAATGTTCGCTTACTGACCGAGCACTCCGCCCTCACCAGGTAGTGATTTTAATTACACCAGGTCCCTACTTTACCCATAAATGCAGGCATTACTGACAGAGGTGCATATTCACCCAGAAATTCAGATATCAGCCTAATAGAGGTATGTTCACATTAGGTCAGGGACTCACCAGAATTGAGACCACCTTGACGATGGTTGGTGGGCTTTAAAATGTTTGGCCAAATGTTTATACTAAGCGTCTCAAATTTTTCCTTATACTCCAAAGTCATATTGCTATTCAAAATTTCATGTATTCTATGTTGTCATGCTTTAGTATGCTTGAGTTCAGCCTTTTTTTGCATGTTTTACATGGGGGTAGCTCCCTTTGGTTTGCACGTAGTTCACATTAGTCTGGAAGTGCCAGTCAGGTATTTTTGTCTCATGTCTGTGCGTAGCTGGGGCACCATGCTGAGAATCGTCACTTTGCGATCGCAGTGGCGTCTCATGTCTGTGCGTTGGAGGGGCGCCATGCTGATAAGTCACTTTGTGATCGCAATGGCGTCTCATGTCTGTGCGTAGCTGGGGCACCATGCTGAGAATCGTCACTTTGCGATCGCAATGGCGTCTTGCGTCGGATTCGAGCACGCAAGTGCGACACAAAGGATTCCCTGGTCAATTTAGACCTTTACCTCCAAAGAATTTTTTTTATTTTATCACTATTTTTAATCTAATATATATGACTAAAAATATATATTATATATTTTAACTTTATATACGCAGCTGTGGTGTATAATTTGTTATTATTTTAATTATAAGGTTTGAGCGCTAGTGTGACCATGGGCCTTTAACCCCTCTCTGCCATCAGACGTACTATTCCGTGCATGTGACCCTGGACCTAATTCCCATGGACGGAATAGTACGTCATGGGCGATCAGCTGCGCTCCCGGGGGAGCGCAGCTGATCGCCGCCGGGTGTCAGCTGATTATCACAGCTGACACCCGTGACTGTGTGTCAGGAGCGGTCACGGACCGCTCCCGGCACATTAACCCTTGGCCACACCGCGATCAAACATGATCGCGGTGTACCCGGGGCACAGGGGAGGATCGCGCAGGCAGGGGGCTCCCTGCGCGCTCCCCTGAGACCCTCAGAGCAGCGCGATGTGTCGCGCTGTTCCGAGGGTCCGTCCTCCCTCCAGGTCCCCGGATCCAAGATGGCGCCGGGGTCCTGCAGGGAGGCGGCTTCCTCACTGCCTGCTGAGAGCAGGCGCTGGGGAAGCCTGCAGCGATGCCAGAGCGATCGCTGGTGTGACAGAGTGCTGTGCACACTGTCACACCAGCGATCTGATAAAATACTGTGATGTCCCACCCTGGGACAAAGTAAAAAAGTAAAAAAAGGAAAAATAAAAAGTGTAAAAAAAAATCATAAAAAAAAAAAAAATATTCCCCAATAAATTCATTTTTTCCTGTAAATAAAAAAAACAAAACAATAAAAGTACACATATTGACACTTAGGGCTGCTCTCTGCGACCTGTAGTCCAGATGCCTCCGGTTTTCTTGTTACTAAGCTTGAAACTGTAGCAACGCTTCGGACCCCGGTGTCCGGCAATTTAGTGCAGGTAATCCAATACCTGTTGCACTTCTCTATCTTCTCCACTGCGCCCTTCGCCCTGCTTCACGCTCTTAACATAAACACTTGTACTTTCAATGGCGAGGTCAGCTTTCTCTAGGGCTTGCTGAGTAGCCCTCAGTATCCTCTAAGTCCCACTTGGACTGACACTGAGCTGATCCGTCCGTAGACAGAAGCCAGATTCCACTACTCTCCCTCCTAGGTTGGCTGACTGACTGACTAACCACTTCAGAACATGTCACTCCCCCTTATATCTCAGATGGGTGTGTCTGAAAGTGTGAGTGACAGTGAATGAATATCAAGCGTTGCTGTTACCTTCCTGTGCACTCTCCTGGACTTTTATGTGTGCCTGCGTAGCTGGGCTACACATCCCCCCTTGGTAAAACACAGCACTCCCGGGCTGTAAAAGACAAAAAGAACATTTTGTTTTGCATTAACATCAACATTATAACTCATCCCATCCAGGAGGTAAGACTTCTTGAACGTTACATTTTGTACAATAGGAAAATACAAAAGTATCAAAATATCAAGATATCAAACGTGTTCATATATACAAGATACTTGTGGAGGACCCGCACCAAAAACCTCACACGTGGGTCCTGGGTGGGCTGCAGGACTTCTGACTGCAGACCTCACTCTAGGCCCACCATACGGGTTTTTCTTCAGAGGTAGATAGTAGTAGTGGTTTCATGTAAAACCAAAATAATGCACCGAAGCGCAACTATGTACAAGATAAGTTCTGGGCTGGCACAGTCCTCAGCCTCTCAGTCCATGACATAATAAAAGACATCTGTACTCTTCAAGTATTCACATATAATTCAACTGAAGTTACCCAACCGGGGTATACCATTTTAATCAACACATGAATATTTAACTTTTTCAAATTCTTTGAATCTCACTTTAACTTTTGCTTTACCCATCCGGGTATTCTATTTTAAATATGTAAACACTATACATACACAGTAATAAAGTGCAAAAATGGCAATTCTCTCAACAAACTTTATACATTTCTTAGATGCGGTAAACCCCTGTCTGGGTCCTACCGGTCTTCACTTTTATAAACTTTCACTGACGTCTTCCACTCCTGGGGCTGGAACAACGCGATGCCCTTTGGATCCCATAACAAATAAGTCATGGCCCGATATCAGTGTTTGCGTGGCCACAGTCCTTGTGCGAACCTTCTGGGACGCATCGGGTGTCTCAGGCAAATATTGGCTTTTCATTAAAGATACAAGCTCAGGCTGCGATTTAACTGCGGTCGCATCATCCGGTTGCGATACAGAATGAGTCGCAGGTTTCGTTACGGGATACTTTGTTGATTGCAATGCAGGGGCGATGCCGGGTAGGTCGCCTGTTGCGATGTCGAGCAGGTCGCTGTTTGCGATTTAGATTGGGTCGCCGATTGCGATGCAGATTGGGATGCAGATTGCGATACGGAGGTGTACGCAGGGGGCGATGCCGATGCACAATGCTGGTGTGATGCAGAGCAGGAAGCAGGTGTGCACAATGGCTCAGTTGGGGACGCACTAACCTGCTGCTGTCGCTGCTCCATCACAGACGGCTGGGTCTCCTCCGGTGTCCCTACCGGGGGACTGTAATCTGCTGCGGCCTCCTTGCCTGGCTGGCACTCCGGAACGGGCAGGACCTCCTCAGCCTCCTTCTCCTCCACCTCCGCATCGGTGGGATCAGGTACAGCACTTTTGGTAGCAGCCTCCGGTCGTCCTTCAGCCTTCCTCAGCAGGGAACTTGGGAATTCAGGTGACGGCATTATGCTTGTAGGAGAGAACACTGCGTCCCACAGCAGCCGCTGTATCTGGGCACGCCAGCGTCTCTCTGTCTCCTGTATGTCTGCATGACGCTGGATTAATCTTCTGAGCACCGCATTCTCTTTCTGCAGCTCCAGCATGGTTTGCTGAAGTTTCTGTATTAGAGATGGCTCCGGTTCAAACAACAGCTTTTCTGGGGAGCAGGGCCTGTGCTCCACCGCTCCACTACATAGCTGCTCTTGTCCTTCTGCCACCTCGTCCCAAGCCAGAGTGTAGTTTCCATCAGGAACAATCTGGTCTCTTCCGTGGAGGCGGGATTTGCGTCTCCTCCTCTTCGCATAGAGGATGAAGAGGAGGCGGATTTCTTTAGCAGAGGGGCAGGACCGCACATTGTAGTAACATTTGGAGAGAGCGGCCATATCTTTCGCGCCTCAGGGGGGTACACGCCCACGAATGCACGCCCACCTTCTTCACCAGCGCCTGAGGGCGCCAACTTGGCGGCAAAATGGCGGTATTTGGCGCCAAATGCAGCAAACAGTCTTTTTCATGAAATAAACAGTTCAATAGGCACACAGGACTCACAATTGCAAGTTTCGGATCCTGTTCGTGACGCCAAAGATAATTGACTCGCCCCACAATTGTGGATACCAGGGCTATGGGGTACTCGGAGCCGAGCCCATAGAAGTCTATGGGAGTTGTCACTGGCAGCGGGACTCGGTCCGTGGCCCTGGCAGTCAATGCGATGGGGAATATTTACAGGGGATTATTAGAATAGGTAGTTCGTGACGCCACCTGTGGTATCTGGTTAATTGAACCAGCGCTGCTATAAGGACTTTCACAGGGATGTTATGGGGCAGCTTGGTAGTAAGTCTCCCACAGGTGAGACGGGTCCCTGGAAGTCTATGGTGATGATGATGATGCAGGGTGTAGTAAGAATTCAGCCAAACACAATGCAGCTTCTTTTCATACCTTTTACTGATGGTGGTTCAAGCAGATCCCGGGAGCTGGTCGGGGTGGAGAGTGCACATTCCGGTAACAGCTGAGCAGGTTAGAGGCCTCCTTTACTTCCATGTACATGTGAGTCCAACTTGCCTGAAGCGAAGTTAACTCTGAATCTCCAGCTTTCTCAATAGCTGTACTGCCCGGCCAACATTGTGGTGGAGCCTTCTAAGTGATGAAACTAAGTCCTTACTTTTGTCGTGCACTTGCCTCAAAGTCACTGTTCCACCTGACTCCGGTTACGTATTGACACTTAGGGCTGCTCTCTGCGACCTGTAGTCCAGATGCCTCCGGTTTTCTTGTTACTAAGCTTGAAACTGTAGCAACGCTTCGGACCCCGGTGTCCGGCAATTTAGTGCAGGTAATCCAATACCTGTTGCACTTCTCTATCTTCTCCACTGCGCCCTTCGCCCTGCTTCACGCTCTTAACATAAACACTTGTACTTTCAATGGCGAGGTCAGCTTTCTCTAGGGCTTGCTGAGTAGCCCTCAGTATCCTCTAAGTCCCACTTGGACTGACACTGAGCTGATCCGTCCGTAGACAGAAGCCAGATTCCACTACTCTCCCTCCTAGGTTGGCTGACTGACTGACTAACCACTTCAGAACATGTCACTCCCCCTTATATCTCAGATGGGTGTGTCTGAAAGTGTGAGTGACAGTGAATGAATATCAAGCGTTGCTGTTACCTTCCTGTGCACTCTCCTGGACTTTTATGTGTGCCTGCGTAGCTGGGCTACACATCCCCCCTTGGTAAAACACAGCACTCCCGGGCTGCAAAAGACAAAAAGAACATTTTGTTTTGCATTAACATCAACATTATAACTCATCCCATCCGGGAGGTAAGACTTCTTGGGCGTTACATTTTGTACAATAGGAAAATACAAAAGTATCAAAATATCAAGATATCAAACGTGTTCATATATACAAGATACTTGTGGAGGACCCGCACCAAAAACCTCCCACGTGGGTCCTGGGTGGGCTGCAGAACTTCTGACTGCAGACCTCACTCTAGGCCCACCATACGGGTTTTTCTTCAGAGGTAGATAGTAGTAGTGGTTTCATGTAAAACCAAAATAATGCACCGAAGCGCAACTATGTACAAGATAAGTTCTGGGCTGGCACAGTCCTCAGCCTCTCAGTCCATGACATAATAAAAGACATCTGTACTCTTCAAGTATTCACATATAATTCAACTGAAGTTACCCAACCGGGGTATACCATTTTAATCAACACATGAATATTTAACTTTTTCAAATTCTTTGAATCTCACTTTAACTTTTGCTTTACCCATCCGGGTATTCTATTTTAAATATGTAAACACTATACATACACAGTAATAAAGTGCAAAAATGGCAATTCTCTCAACAAACTTTATACATTTCTTAGATGCGGTAAACCCCTGTCTGGGTCCTACCGGTCTTCACTTTTATAAACTTTCACTGACGTCTTCCACTCCTGGGGCTGGAACAACGCGATGCCCTTTGGATCCCATAACAAATAAGTCATGGCCCGATATCAGTGTTTGCGTGGCCACAGTCCTTGTGCGAACCTTCTGGGACGCATCGGGTGTCTCAGGCAAATATTGGCTTTTCATTAAAGATACAAGCTCAGGCTGCGATTTAACTGCGGTCGCATCATCCGGTTGCGATACAGAATGAGTCGCAGGTTTCGTTACGGGATACTTTGTTGATTGCAATGCAGGGGGCGATGCCGGGTAGGTCGCCTGTTGCGATGTCGAGCAGGTCGCTGTTTGCGATGTAGATTGGGTCGCCGATTGCGATGCAGATTGGGATGCAGATTGCGATACGGAGGTGTACGCAGGGGGCGATGCCGATGCACAATGCTGGTGTGATGCAGAGCAGGAAGCAGGTGTGCACAATGGCTCAGTTGGGGACGCACTAACCTGCTGCTGTCGCTGCTCCATCACAGACGGCTGGGTCTCCTCCGGTGTCCCTACCGGGGGACTGTAATCTGCTGCGGCCTCCTTGCCTGGCTGGCACTCCGGAACGGGCAGGACCTCCTCAGCCTCCTTCTCCTCCACCTCCGCATCGGTGGGATCAGGTACAGCACTTTTGGTAGCAGCCTCCGGTCGTCCTTCAGCCTTCCTCAGCAGGGAACTTGGGAATTCAGGTGACGGCATTATGCTTGTAGGAGAGAACACTGCGTCCCACAGCAGCCGCTGTATCTGGGCACGCCAGCGTCTCTCTGTCTCCTGTATGTCTGCATGACGCTGGATTAATCTTCTGAGCACCGCATTCTCTTTCTGCAGCTCCAGCATGGTTTGCTGAAGTTTCTGTATTAGAGATGGCTCCGGTTCAAACAACAGCTTTTCTGGGGAGCAGGGCCTGTGCTCCACCGCTCCACTACATAGCTGCTCTTGTCCTTCTGCCACCTCGTCCCAAGCCAGAGTGTAGTTCCCATCAGGAACAATCTGGTCTCTTCCGTGGAGGCGGGATTTGCGTCTCCTCCTCTTCGCATAGAGGATGAAGAGGAGGCGGATTTCTTTAGCAGAGGGCAGGACCGCACATTGTAGTAACATTTGGAGAGAGCGGCCATATCTTTCGCGCCTCAGGGGGGTACACGCCCACGAATGCACGCCCACCTTCTTCACCAGCGCCTGAGGGCGCCAACTTGGCGGCAAAATGGCGGTATTTGGCGCCAAATGCAGCAAACAGTCTTTTTCATGAAATAAACAGTTCAATAGGCACACAGGACTCACAATTGCAAGTTTCGGATCCTGTTCGTGACGCCAAAGATAATTGACTCGCCCCACAATTGTGGATACCAGGGCTATGGGGTACTCGGAGCCGAGCCCATAGAAGTCTATGGGAGTTGTCACTGGCAGCGGGACTCGGTCCGTGGCCCTGGCAGTCAATGCGATGGGGAATATTTACAGGGGATTATTAGAATAGGTAGTTCGTGACGCCACCTGTGGTATCTGGTTAATTGAACCAGCGCTGCTATAAGGACTTTCACAGGGGATGTTATGGGGCAGCTTGGTAGTAAGTCTCCCACAGGTGAGACGGGTCCCTGGAAGTCTATGGTGATGATGATGATGCAGGGTGTAGTAAGAATTCAGCCAAACACAATGCAGCTTCTTTTCATACCTTTTACTGATGGTGGTTCAAGCAGATCCCGGGAGCTGGTCGGGGTGGAGAGTGCACATTCCGGTAACAGCTGAGCAGGTTAGAGGCCTCCTTTACTTCCATGTACATGTGAGTCCAACTTGCCTGAAGCGAAGTTAACTCTGAATCTCCAGCTTTCTCAATAGCTGTACTGCCCGGCCAACATTGTGGTGGAGCCTTCTAAGTGATGAAACTAAGTCCTTACTTTTGTCGTGCACTTGCCTCAAAGTCCCTGTTCCACCTGACTCCGGTTACGTATTGACACTTAGGGCTGCTCTCTGCGACCTGTAGTCCAGATGCCTCCGGTTTTCTTGTTACTAAGCTTGAAAGTGTAGCAACGCTTCGGACCCCGGTGTCCGGCAATTTAGTGCAGGTAATCCAATACCTGTTGCACTTCTCTATCTTCTCCACTGCGCCCTTCGCCCTGCTTCACGCTCTTAACATAAACACTTGTACTTTCAATGGCGAGGTCAGCTTTCTCTAGGGCTTGCTGAGTAGCCCTCAGTATCCTCTAAGTCCCACTTGGACTGACACTGAGCTGATCCGTCCGTAGACAGAAGCCAGATTCCACTACTCTCCCTCCTAGGTTGGCTGACTGACTGACTAACCACTTCAGAACATGTCACTCCCCCTTATATCTCAGATGGGTGTGTCTGAAAGTGTGAGTGACAGTGAATGAATATCAAGCGTTGCTGTTACCTTCCTGTGCACTCTCCTGGACTTTTATGTGTGCCTGCGTAGCTGGGCTACACATCCCCCCTTGGTAAAACACAGCACTCCCGGGCTGTAAAAGACAAAAAGAACATTTTGTTTTGCATTAACATCAACATTATAACTCATCCCATCCGGGAGGTAAGACTTCTTGGACGTTACATTTTGTACAATAGGAAAATACAAAAGTATCAAAATATCAAGATATCAAACGTGTTCATATATACAAGATACTTGTGGAGGACCCGCACCAAAAACCTCCCACGTGGGTCCTGGGTGGGCTGCAGAACTTCTGACTGCAGACCTCACTCTAGGCCCACCATACGGGTTTTTCTTCAGAGGTAGATAGTAGTAGTGGTTTCATGTAAAACCAAAATAATGCACCGAAGCGCAACTATGTACAAGATAAGTTCTGGGCTGGCACAGTCCTCAGCCTCTCAGTCCATGACATAATAAAAGACATCTGTACTCTTCAAGTATTCACATATAATTCAACTGAAGTTACCCAACCGGGGTATACCATTTTAATCAACACATGAATATTTAACTTTTTCAAATTCTTTGAATCTCACTTTAACTTTTGCTTTACCCATCCGGGTATTCTATTTTAAATATGTAAACACTATACATACACAGTAATAAAGTGCAAAAATGGCAATTCTCTCAACAAACTTTATACATTTCTTAGATGCGGTAAACCCCTGTCTGGGTCCTACCGGTCTTCACTTTTATAAACTTTCACTGACGTCTTCCACTCCTGGGGCTGGAACAACGCGATGCCCTTTGGATCCCATAACAAATAAGTCATGGCCCGATATCAGTGTTTGCGTGGCCACAGTCCTTGTGCGAACCTTCTGGGACGCATCGGGTGTCTCAGGCAAATATTGGCTTTTCATTAAAGATACAAGCTCAGGCTGCGATTTAACTGCGGTCGCATCATCCGGTTGCGATACAGAATGAGTCGCAGGTTTCGTTACGGGATACTTTGTTGATTGCAATGCAGGGGGCGATGCCGGGTAGGTCGCCTGTTGCGATGTCGAGCAGGTCGCTGTTTGCGATGTAGATTGGGTCGCCGATTGCGATGCAGATTGGGATGCAGATTGCGATACGGAGGTGTACGCAGGGGGCGATGCCGATGCACAATGCTGGTGTGATGCAGAGCAGGAAGCAGGTGTGCACAATGGCTCAGTTGGGGACGCACTAACCTGCTGCTGTCGCTGCTCCATCACAGACGGCTGGGTCTCCTCCGGTGTCCCTACCGGGGACTGTAATCTGCTGCGGCCTCCTTGCCTGGCTGGCACTCCGGAACGGGCAGGACCTCCTCAGCCTCCTTCTCCTCCACCTCCGCATCGGTGGGATCAGGTACAGCACTTTTGGTAGCAGCCTCCGGTCGTCCTTCAGCCTTCCTCAGCAGGGAACTTGGGAATTCAGGTGACGGCATTATGCTTGTAGGAGAGAACACTGCGTCCCACAGCAGCCGCTGTATCTGGGCACGCCAGCGTCTCTCTGTCTCCTGTATGTCTGCATGACGCTGGATTAATCTTCTGAGCACCGCATTCTCTTTCTGCAGCTCCAGCATGGTTTGCTGAAGTTTCTGTATTAGAGATGGCTCCGGTTCAAACAACAGCTTTTCTGGGGAGCAGGGCCTGTGCTCCACCGCTCCACTACATAGCTGCTCTTGTCCTTCTGCCACCTCGTCCCAAGCCAGAGTGTAGTTCCCATCAGGAACAATCTGGTCTCTTCCGTGGAGGCGGGATTTGCGTCTCCTCCTCTTCGCATAGAGGATGAAGAGGAGGCGGATTTCTTTAGCAGAGGGGCAGGACCGCACATTGCAGTAACATTTGGAGAGAGCGGCCATATCTTTCGCGCCTCAGGGGGTACACGCCCACGAATGCACGCCCACCTTCTTCACCAGCGCCTGAGGGCGCCAACTTGGCGGCAAAATGGCGGTATTTGGCGCCAAATGCAGCAAACAGTCTTTTTCATGAAATAAACAGTTCAATAGGCACACAGGACTCACAATTGCAAGTTTTGGATCCTGTTCGTGACGCCAAAGATAATTGACTCGCCCCACAATTGTGGATACCAGGGCTATGGGGTACTCGGAGCCGAGCCCATAGAAGTCTATGGAGTTGTCACTGGCAGCGGGACTCGGTCCGTGGCCCTGGCAGTCAATGCGATGGGGAATATTTACAGGGGATTATTAGAATAGGTAGTTCGTGACGCCACCTGTGGTATCTGGTTAATTGAACCAGCGCTGCTATAAGGACTTTCACAGGGGATGTTATGGGGCAGCTTGGTAGTAAGTCTCCCACAGGTGAGACGGGTCCCTGGAAGTCTATGGTGATGATGATGATGCAGGGTGTAGTAAGAATTCAGCCAAACACAATGCAGCTTCTTTTCATACCTTTTACTGATGGTGGTTCAAGCAGATCCCGGGGAGCTGGTCGGGGTGGAGAGTGCACATTCCGGTAACAGCTGAGCAGGTTAGAGGCCTCCTTTACTTCCATGTACATGTGAGTCCAACTTGCCTGAAGCGAAGTTAACTCTGAATCTCCAGCTTTCTCAATAGCTGTACTGCCCGGCCAACATTGTGGTGGAGCCTTCTAAGTGATGAAACTAAGTCCTTACTTTTGTCGTGCACTTGACTCAAAGTCCCTGTTCCACCTGACTCCGGTTACGTATTGACACTTAGGGCTGCTCTCTGCGACCTGTAGTCCAGATGCCTCCGGTTTTCTTGTTACTAAGCTTGAAAGTGTAGCAACGCTTCGGACCCCGGTGTCCGGCAATTTAGTGCAGGTAATCCAATACCTGTTGCACTTCTCTATCTTCTCCACTGCGCCCTTCGCCCTGCTTCACGCTCTTAACATAAACACTTGTACTTTCAATGGCGAGGTCAGCTTTCTCTAGGGCTTGCTGAGTAGCCCTCAGTATCCTCTAAGTCCCACTTGGACTGACACTGAGCTGATCCGTCCGTAGACAGAAGCCAGATTCCACTACTCTCCCTCCTAGGTTGGCTGACTGACTGACTAACCACTTCAGAACATGTCACTCCCCCTTATATCTCAGATGGGTGTGTCTGAAAGTGTGAGTGACAGTGAATGAATATCAAGCGTTGCTGTTACCTTCCTGTGCACTCTCCTGGACTTTTATGTGTGCCTGCGTAGCTGGGCTACACATCCCCCCTTGGTAAAACACAGCACTCCCGGGCTGTAAAAGACAAAAAGAACATTTTGTTTTGCATTAACATCAACATTATAACTCATCCCATCCGGGAGGTAAGACTTCTTGAACGTTACATTTTGTACAATAGGAAAATACAAAAGTATCAAAATATCAAGATATCAAACGTGTTCATATATACAAGATACTTGTGGAGGACCCGCACCAAAAACCTCCCACGTGGGTCCTGGGTGGGCTGCAGAACTTCTGACTGCAGACCTCACTCTAGGCCCACCATACGGGTTTTTCTTCAGAGGTAGATAGTAGTAGTGGTTTCATGTAAAACCAAAATAATGCACCGAAGCGCAACTATGTACAAGATAAGTTCTGGGCTGGCACAGTCCTCAGCCTCTCAGTCCATGACATAATAAAAGACATCTGTACTCTTCAAGTATTCACATATAATTCAACTGAAGTTACCCAACCGGGGTATACCATTTTAATCAACACATGAATATTTAACTTTTTCAAATTCTTTGAATCTCACTTTAACTTTTGCTTTACCCATCCGGGTATTCTATTTTAAATATGTAAACACTATACATACACAGTAATAAAGTGCAAAAATGGCAATTCTCTCAACAAACTTTATACATTTCTTAGATGCGGTAAACCCCTGTCTGGGTCCTACCGGTCTTCACTTTTATAAACTTTCACTGACGTCTTCCACTCCTGGGGCTGGAACAACGCGATGCCCTTTGGATCCCATAACAAATAAGTC
>JARQOD010000009.1:8558233-8643089 GCA_033576555.1 Oophaga sylvatica
GCCCCATGGATGATGCTCCAGTGTATGATGGGCCAATATAATGATCCATATATAATGGTCCCCATTTATAATGCTCCAGTGTTATAATGGGCCCCGTAAATGCTGCTCCAGTGTCTGATGTCCCCCATTTAGAATGCTCTAGTATATGATGGGCCCCACGGATGATGCTCCAGTGTATGATGGGCCAATATAATGCTCCATATATAATGGGACCCATTTATAATGCTGCAGTATATGATGGGCCCCGTAGATGCTGCTCCAGTGTCTTATGTCCCCCATTTAGAATGCTCCAGTACATGATGAGCCCCATGGATGATGCTCCAGTGTATGATGGGCCCCATATATCATTCTCCAGTGTATAATGCTCCCCATATATTGCTCCAAACATTAAAAAAAATGAAATACCTCTCCTCGCTGGGCACTGTTCTACTCTGGACTCCTCAGCGTGGCCATCTTCCAGCTTTCTGCACTTGGACTGTTTAGGTAGAGGGTGTACAGACGTGACGTCATCGCGCTCTCTGACCTGAATGTCACTGTAAGGAAACGTGGAGGACGTCACAGCGGTAGAGCAGGGAGAGGTAAGTATTGCAAGTGCTGTGGCCCTGAGCAAGCAGGGGGGGCCCACTAGTGGCACAAGGCCCTCATAGTACGCCTGTGTGTCTGATGGCGAGTGGGCCCCCCCACCATCATAGACACGTTTGCTTATTATGAGGGGCCCTGTGCCAGTGCCGGCGCCCACGAGTCGGCCACCCCAACCTGATCAGGGAACCGGCACTTGCCCGGGTGCACCAGGTGCTGACGTTGGCCCTGGGGGGGTACAGCCCAGTTAGGGAGTTGGAAAAACTGGCATATGTTGAGGTGTAGGCTGCACGTTCAGCAGCTGGAAATGGAGGAATTAGAGAAGTCGGAGGAAGAGGAGAACAAAGTGAGCCATTTGGCTGGCAACCTATGTGTCATCAGGGGAAGGTGGTACAAAATCCTTTGAAACCCAGGCATGGTTCATTTTTATGAAGGTGAGATCACTAACATTTTGGGTCAACAGCTGGGTCCTTCTTTCTGTCAGGATTGATCCAGCTGCACTGAAGACTCTTTCTGATAGCACACTACCAGCAGGGCAAGCGAGCTCCTGTAAAGCATATTGTGCCAATTCAGGCCAGGTGTCCAGTTTACAGGTCCAGTAGTCAAAGGGGAATGAACTGTGAGGGAGAACATCGATAGGGGAGGAGAGGTAATTTTGAACCATATTTGACAACTGCTGTCTCCTGTCTGTTGCAATCGATTCAGTATTACCAGTCGTGTGAGCGTTACTCGAGAAATCAGTCCACAACATGGTCATGAAACCCCTGTCTCCAACACTACTTCGGCTGTGTGCACCACGAACACTTCTTCCGTTTGGCCCAGTACGGCTCATGGTAGAACCTGCATCGCTGCTGTGTGCTGGGAATGCCTCTAACAAACGGTTTACCAGAGTTGCTTGTTTGTTCGCCAATATTAGCTCTAGGTTCTCTTGTGGCATGATGTTCTATAATTTGCCTTTATAGTGTGGATCGAGAATGCTGGCCAACCAGTAGTTATCATCCTTCATAATTTCGGCAATGCGGGGGTCCCTTTTTAGGATCCACAAGACATAATCACACAAGTGGGCCAATGTTCCAGGTGTCAACGATGCACTGACAGTGGTGGGTGGAGGAGCACTTTCTGCCAAATCCACATCCCTCCAGTCACGCACAAACCCTGTACCTGACCTTGACGAGCCAACATTTTCTCTTGCCCCCTGAGAAGCATCCTCCTCCTCAAAATAATCATCCCCCTCATCCTCCTCATCCTCTTTCTCTTCTTCCTCCACCTCGTCCAGGACAGTTCCCTGAGCAGACAATGCCTGACTGTCATCAAGGCTTCCCTCCTCCTCTTCCTCCTCAGCTGCAGACGCCTGATCCTTAATGTGCGTCAAAGTTTGCATGAGCAGACGCATAAGTGGGATGCTCATGCTTATGATGGCGTCGTCTGTGCTTACCAGCCGTGTGCATTCCTCAAAACACTGAAGGACTTTACAGAGGTCTTTCAGCTTTGACCACTGCACGCCCGACAATGCCATGTCTGCCCTCAAACTGCCTGCCTGTGTATCCTCCCACAAATGCATTACAGCTTGCCTCTGTTTGCACAGCCTCTCAACCATGTGCATGATGGAGTTCCACCTTGTTGCATCGTCTATGATTAGGCGGTGCTTGAGGAGGTGGAGCGATCACTGCAGCCTATGCATACGACTGGAGTCTACGGGCGAGCGACGGATGTGCGAGCACAGTCTTCGCACCTTATGGAGCAGGGCTGTTAACTCAGGATAATTATTTAGGAAGCACTGCACCACCAGGTTCAAGGTGTGAGCCAGGCAAAGAATGTGTCTGAGTTTTGCCGGGGCTATGGCCCCCACAAAATTACGGCCGTTATCACTGACTATCTTGCCTGGCGCAAGATGTAGACTGCCCAGCCATGACTCAGTTTCTCGCTGCAAGTAGTTGGCCAGTACCTCCACAGTGTGTCTGTTGTCGCCCAAAGACATCATCTTTAAAACAGCCTGCTGACGCTTACCACTAGCTGTTCAATAGTGGGACACCTCATGTGCAACACTGGCAGCTGCTGATGGAGTGCTCGCGCGACTGCGCTCTGTTGACGAGCTTCGCTTCTGGAGGAGGAGGAGGAGGGTCGAACGCGTACAGCCAACTGTTGCCTATACTGTGGGCTAGGCAGCACTGTCCCACCGCCTCTGTCTCCTGTGGACCCTGCATCCACCACATTAACCCAGTGCGAAGTGATGAACACGTAACGGCCCTGGCCATGCCTACTGACCCATGCATCTGTTGTGAGGTGCACCTTTCCACTCACTGATTGTTTGAGTGGCTGGACAATGCGGTCTTTCACATGCAGGTGGAGGGCAGGGATGGCTTTTCTAGAAAAGAAATGCCGACTGGGTAGGTCATAGCGTGGGACAGCGTAGGCCATGAGCTCTCGGAACGCTGCGCTTTCAACCAAACAGAAGGGCATCATCTCTAATGAGATTAGTTTGGCAATGTAGGTGTTCAAAGCCAGTGTACGCGGATGAGAGGATGAGTACTTTCTTGTCCTACTCAGAGGGTCTGCTAGGGTGAGCTGGACTTGAGATCTGCATATGGGTGAACTAGGGGTGGACATGACGGACTGAGAGGTGGTTGGTGATGGTGGTGGTTGTGATGGCCTAGATTCAGTCTTTCGTTGCAAAAACATTGTGATTCCCTGACTGCTTTGGCCTTGCATAATTTCTTGCTGGTGGTGTGCTAACCAGTGGGCTTACAGTGGGGGAAGCAATGGAGCGGTGCTGGCTACCTTCAGTCGGAGCAGGTGCACATGTGCTACCTGAGGTTTTGTAGTCAGTCCACGCTTGCAAGTGCATGTTGATTAAATGTCTAAGCATGCAACTGGTATTCAAATTTCGGAGATTTTTCCCTCAGCTAAAGGTCCTTCCGCACTTCTTACAGATAACCTTTGCCTCATCAATAGGATTTTGGTCAAAAAAGTACCACACTGCACTCTTCCTACTATGGTATAAATTTTCAGGGCTTGTACGCTGTGCTAATTTGACCGTCTGGCCAAGATGTCCTGCAACTCTTTTTGTTTTTTTAACACGTTTTTGGACTGCTACGGGCCTGCCAGAAAACCGCTGCTGCGATGTCGATGCCTGCTGCGGATCCTTCTCCTCTTCTGAGCTATTGCCAGCGGCACCCTCTTCTGGGTCAACAACTGAGTCATCCATCACCTCCTCTTCAATTTCATCTGCACCTTCCTCTCTGTCACCGTGTAAGGTGGTATAGTATGCGGGAAGGGCACCTGAGTTTCATCAGGGTCAGATTCTGGCTCAGTAGACTGCGAGGGCAAGGTAGTGCTCTGGGTGAATGTATCAGCAGAATCATAAAGCAGTGGCTGTGCATCAGTGCACTCCATGTCAGATTCATCTTGGACTGGGGAATTCAGGATTTGACTTGATAACCCAGGCATGGTATGTGTAAAGAGCTCCATGGAGTAATCTGAAGTGTGGCCTGCCGCATCCTTCACTTTTGGTGGGGGTGAAGGACACAAGGAAAGGAGCCTGCACTGACGACTCAGTGCTTGCATTTTTTGAAACTTCACAAGAGGAGGCAATAGAGCTAGAGGCTGTTTCGGCAATGTAAGCCAAAACCTGTTCCTGATGCTCCGGCTTTAAAAGCGGTTTACCTACTCCCAGAAAAGGGAGCCTTCCAGGCCTTCTGGAGCCAGACGATGACGCAGGCTCAACACCTACTGCCTTAGGTGCTATTGTGCTTTTGGCACTACCAGCAGCTGCACCACCACCACCATCAGTACCAGCTGCCCCCCCCGCCCACGTCCGCGGCCTCTTCCACCATACTTCCTCATGTTTGGGAAAATGTAACAAAAATACCAGCAGATATATGGTACTGTATCAGAAGCGTACAGCTGTATACAGTGAAGGGGAAAATTTAAATCTCCGTATATATTACCAAAGTCACACACAGACGCTCACAGTCTCAGTATGGATTAGACCAGAATATAAAAAGCAGAAAAAGGGTACTGTATACGAAACGTACAGCTGTATACAGTGTAGTGGTAATTTTAAATCCCCGTATATATTTCCGGAGTCACACATGGGCGCTCACAGGCTCAGAATGGATTAGACCAGAATATAAAAAGCAGAAAAAGGGAACTGTATCAGAAGCGTACAGCTGTATACAGTGTAGGGGTAATTTTAAATCTCCTTATATATTACCGGAGTCACACATAGATGCTCACAGGCTCAGTATGGATTAGGCTAGAATGTAAAAAGCAGAAAAAGGGTAGTGTATCAGAAGCATATAGCTGTATACAGTGTAAGGGAAATTGTAAATCTCTGTATATATTTCCTGAGTCACACACAGATGCTCACAGGCTCAGTATGGATTAGACCAGAATATAAAAAGCAGAAAAACGGTACTGTATCAGAAGAGTACAGCTGTATACAGTGTAGGGGTAATTGTAAATCTCCGTATATATTTTCGGAGTCACACACAGACGCTCTCTCAGTGTGTATTTGACCGTAATACAAAAGGCAGTAAAAAGGTACTGTATCAGAAGATACCAGGTGTATATAGTGTAGGGGAAAATTTCAATCTCCGTATACATTTCCGGAGTCACACACAGATAGTCAGCATGTATTTGTCCGTGATGTGTGAGGAGCGTACAGCTCTATAACGTGTGGGAAAAAACTAACGCTCGGTAACTGTGCAGAAAAAAAGAATAAAGGTATTAGTGCTGTGTAAAAAGCAGTCTGCACAGCAGTGTACACACAGCAATACAGCTAGCAGGCAGCCAAATAACCAGGGCTGCTGTACACAAGAAAATCCTCCCCTGTCACTGCACACTAACTGTACAGCACAATTGCTATCAGCACAAGCACATAAGAACTTCTCTTTCCAGCCCTAACTCTCTCCCTACTGATAAACAGCGTCAGCAACCTCTCCCTACTGTTCAGATCGGCAGAAGTAAAATGGCTGTCGGCGGTCAGGGCTTTTATAGACACTATGACGCCCCCCAAAGCAAGCCAATCACTGCTATGCCCTTCTCTAAGAAGGTGGTGGAAGCTGCCCATGTCATCTCGTTGCTAGTGTTGAGCATTCCGATACCGCAAGTATCGGGTATTGGCCGATATTCGCGGTATCGGAATTCCGATACTGAGTTCCGATACTTTTGCCATATCGGATACCGGAATCGGAAGTTCCCATAATGCTATGAGAGGCAGTGTGATTTGATTCAGCCAATGAGGAATCCTAAGAAGTGTGGGCACATCCTGTAATGCTGCGGTCATGTTAACTAACGGCATGGCTGTGATTGGCTGCTGAAATGATGTCATGAATGCACTAGAAAGGCGCCGCCGCCATTTTGGTTTCACTCTGCTGTGAATTCAGTTAGGAACAGAACGCTGTTCTTCTGACTCTGAGGGACAGTTAGAGATTGCGATTTTGTGAATTGTTCTTTAGGCAGGCTAGTTTACCAACCGCTGTGTAAAGCTTCCTTTTGCCTTGCAGTGCTGTTTTCACAGCTGTCTGCAAGGTCTGTGTGTGAGTGTAGGTCACGCTGCAGTTTGTAATCCAAATAAGCTTTGGAAGCATTATGCCAAAAAATTACAATTCTTTATTAGAAAAAATACACTCATAGCTAACAATACACAGTTAAAAGATCTATTAAAAATGGGATGTATATACAGTATGCTCCCACAGGTATAAATGCTATGACAGGTGTATGACCTTAGGTCCAAAATCAGAATTAATACTAATACCAAATGCAATGTACCTACAAATATACTACATACAAAGCGGTACTAAATGCCTTATATACAGACTGGAGCAAAGGTAATGTATATATATATTTTAGTATAATTAGTGGTTTGCCACCGTCAATATTACAACCACTGCTACCAAGTCTATACATATAAGATGGTATACCGCTAATAGATTCTTGATGAAGGTATATAGGGTGTAGTTATAAAGGTGCCAGAATAGCAGGCTACTATATTGTCAAATGACAGGTTTTTTGTCAGATAATGCCCGCTATGGCCCCATAAGTACATCCATATGGCATAGTTAGAATAGTACTATATTGCTAGTCATAGAACATATACAACCTTGTTAGGGGGAAGGGGAACATTTGGCTCCTAACAAGGTTGTATATGTTCTATGACTAGCAATATAGTACTATTCTAACTATGCCATATGGATGTACTTATGGGGCCATAGCGGGCATTATCTGACAAAAAACCTGTCATTTGACAATATAGTAGCCTGCTATTCTGGCACCTTTATAACTACACCCTATATACCTTCATCAAGAATCTATTAGCGGTATACCATCTTATATGTATAGACTTGGTAGCAGTGGTTGTAATATTGACGGTGGCAAACCACTAATTATACTAAAATATATATACATTACCTTTGCTCCAGTCTGTATATAAGGCATTTAGTACCGCTTTGTATGTAGTATATTTGTAGGTACATTGCATTTGGTATTAGTATTAATTCTGATTTTGGACCTAAGGTCATACACCTGTCATAGCATTTATACCTGTGGGAGCTTACTGTATATACATCCCATTTTTAATAGATCTTTTAACTGTGTATTTGTAAGGTTCTTTGTACATGTTTCTTGAAACTCAGTTTTTCCGTCAGCCATTTTGCTTTCTGTCTTGCTGCAGCTATCTTGCCCTCAGTCAATATGGAGTTTCCAGCTTTCATGTTCCCGCCCTGATTCTCTCCCTCTTGCTTCTTAAGCAGCCTCAGCTGAGCAATCAGTGCTTCAGAATCAAGCCTGCAGTGAGCCTGTGACCTGACTCCTGGAAAACCTTGGACTTTGTACTCCAGCTATTTCCTACTGAGGAACTTTGGAACACTTGTGGACTCTGGAAACCTGCTATTTGATAAATCCACGTTTGCATGGAATTATGGTAACAGAGAAGAGATCCTGAACCTGTTGTGGAGAGTTATTGCTGAGCTTAAGTTACTCTGGCCTGCTGTGTCTCCTGCTTCTGTACCTGCAAACTGTGTGACCATTTTTGCCACTTGTATGAAGTAATACAAGTCCTTCTATATCAAACCTGTGTCTCATGTGTTTTCCTCGCACCCAAGCACAAGACGCTATATGAACTGTACACCATACATTACAGTATTGTTAGCTATGAGTGTATTTTTTCTAATAAAGAATTGTAATTTTTTGGCATAATGCTTCCAATGCTTATTTGGATTATATTTCTGTATGGGAAGTGCCACTCCTATTAGGTCGATATCAGTAGGATATTTCACGCTGCAGTTTGGTCTGCATCCACTGCTGGTTGTAGTCAGCTGCACGTGTGTCACTGCTTCATCCTTTTTTTTTTTTTGTAATTGGTGCTGCTCAATTCAATTTAAATTAACTCTCATCTATTAGTGTGCCGCACTTCCATCCGTATCCAATACATTGGTTGCAAACACTATAGAAATACATAGCGGAGAATTTCAGAGCTAGTGAACAGTTGTCTGCAGTGTTCACGGCTGTCTGTGAGGTCTCTTTGTGAGTGCAGCTCACGCTGATGTTAGTTCTGCATCCACTGCTGGTTGTAATCTGCTAAGCGTGTGTCACTGCCTCACCTTTTTTCTTTTTTTTTTTAAATTGGTGCTGCTCAATACAATTTAAATTAACTCTCTCCTATTAGTATGCCGCGCTTCCATCCGTATCCAATAAATTGGTTGCAAACACTAGATAGGAGTAGATAGAGGAGCCTTTCAGCTGGTTTGCGGCCTGCAGGACCAGCCAGATTAGTATTACCCTATTTTTTATAGCCTTATCTATTGCATTGTAGTTTCCTGCATTGTAATAGCTACAAAAAGTTTGTGATACTATCGATTGTACATCTTTTGTCTCAATCACAACCTTTGATTTTTTTGTGAAAACAACAAAAAAAAGGGAATATAGTTCACCAAACACTACACTTGACACTTGTTAGGCCACATTAGCTCATATTTAAGTGTAGTCCACACTTAATAAACTTAGTGTTTCTTATACCTGTTAGCAGCTGTTCAGGAATAAGCACACTAAGGCCTTAGTACTTTTCTGCCTATCTTTATCAATCTACCAAGATGAAGAAGGCAGGGAGTAAGGCACGTGGTCGTGGGCGTGGAGTTTCATCAGGGAGAGGACGTGGGGATTCTGTGCCTGCTGCGGGCACCAATGACACAGCATCCCCCAGTTTTCCCCGGGAGCGGTCCTTTATGCGCAGCTTTGTAGGAGCTCACCATACCCCCCTGCTGCGGGAAGAACAAAAGACGTTGTCAGATGGATGGCAGCTAACGCATCGACTTCAATTACTTCCACATCCTCTCAGGACCAGAGCACTGAAGAGCAACCATCTGTCTCTTCACCACCTGCCAAATTGCCTAGGCAGTCAGAGAGCTCTGTACAGGAGCCAGCTCAGTCTCTACTTCTGTTCTCTGAATCTGTTGGCTTGGAAATAGGGGGCCAGCCAAGCAGCAATGTGAAGAAGAGGGAGTATGCAGTGATGCGCAACTGCTTTGTCTCTCTGAATCTGAAGAGGCGGGTGGGCCAGTGCCTATGGTCAGCACACCGCAGAACGTATCTGATGATGATGAGACTCAGGTGCCAGTTTCTGTTGCGCATGGTGCTGGCCAGATGACCCAGGAGAAGAAGATGTTTGAAGAGGGTAGTGGAGATGATGAGGTCCTTGACCCATCTTGGCGTGAGGACCAGGAAGGTAGTGGGAGCAGCTCTGAGGAAGAGATTCCCCCAACGGTCCAAACAGGAGGGAGAGGTAGGGTTCAGACTCGATTGCCTGTAGCCTCCACTTTGGCACCCTTTCAGAGCAGTTCTCTTCCAAAAGCCAAAACGGGCACTCCCAGGACTTGCAGTGCGTGGTCCTTTTTTGACACAGTTGCAGATGACATTTGCTTTGTCAAATGCAAGCTGTGTAATCAAAAAGTAAAAAGAGGTAAAAGTGTCAGCAACCTCAATACCACAAATATGTGGAAACATGTGCGGACCAAGCACGTGGTGCAGTTACAATGACACACTGAAGACGTAGGCCAACCTACAGCACCATCTACCTCTTCAGCAAGTGTTGTAGCCTCTTCCTCCAGCTCACACACAGCTAGTTCGGCTTCCTCACAGGATCGCCCTGGAAGAACCTCTGGCACTGGTGTACAGAGACCTAGTGTAATTCCACTCACAGCACCACGTTCCCTGTCATCCTCACACTCCCAGGCCACTCAACAGCCATCGGTAGCACAGGCATGGGAGAAAAGGCAGCCATACTCTGCAAACCATCCCCGAGCACAGGCTCTGAATGCTGGCATTGCAAAACTCCTGTCCCTTGAAATGCTGTCATTCAGGCTGGTGGAGACTGACACCTTCTGTAACTTCATGGCATTGGCAGTCCCACAATACAACGTGCCCAGCTGCATTTATTTCAGCAGGCAAGCCGTTCCTGCCCTGCAAAAGCATGTGGAGGGAAAAATTAAACATGCGCTACTAAAGGCCGTCAGTAGCAAGGTCCACCTGACCACCGATGTGTGGACCAGTAACCATGGACAGCGACGATACCTTTCCCTCACTGCCCATTGGGTCAATGTTGTGGAGCCGGGTACAGATCTTGAGAGTGGCGCTGTACGTGTTCTGCCAACTCCAAGGATTGCAGGAATCCAGTCTGTACATACTGACTCCTCCTCCTACTCCAGTTCCTCAGAATCATCGCTGCAGGAGCCGTCACGGTCTACCTCCACATGGACCCGTGAACGCTTACCTGTTACGAACGATATGAGCACAGCTGTGGCCAAACCTTCAACAGGCCATCCTGAAATTAATTTCTATGGGGAATCGAAGCCGCACAGCGTAGGAGCTCTGGAATGCCATCAAGCAGGAGAGTGACGTGTGGTTTGTGCCAGCGAATCTCCAGCCAGGCTTGGTAGTGTGTGACAATGGCAGAAATCTGGTGGCAGCTCTGGGCCTAGGCAACCTCACTCACATACCATGTCTGGCAAATGTGCTCAACTTGGTCGTGCAGAGTTTTTTGAGGGACTATCCAGACCTTGATGCACTGCTGCACAAGGTGCGCCTAGAGTGCGCTCACTTGCGGTGTTCCAGCATGGCCAGATCGCGTATTGCAGCTCTGCAACGCCGATTCCGCCTTCCGGAACATCGCATCATATGTGACCTACCCACCAGGTGGAATTCCACGTTACATATGTTGGAGCGGTTGTGTGAGCAGCAGGCAGCAGTAATGGAGTACCAGCTGCATCAGGCGCAATCAACTCGCAATTTGCGCCGTTCACACTTCACCACCACTGAGTGGGCCTCTATGAAGGACATCTGCCACGTTTTGCGTGCGTTTGATGATTCCACGCGGATGGCGAGTGCAGATGATGCACTAGTCAACATGACTGTCCCCCTTATCTGACTGCTTCAAAAAACACTGCAAGCACTAAGGGATGAGGTTTTGGAAGAGGTGGAGGATGAGGAGTCACAAATTCCATCACCTTCTGGACAGTCTGCGCAACGTGGTTCCTCACAAAGGCCTAGGCAGGGGACACTTTGTGAGGAGGATGAGGAGGAGTCAATGGAGGAGGAAGACATCACTCCAGAGGAGGGAGGCACACAATGCTCTAGTAGTCAGTATGTAGAGCGAGGGTGGGGTGATGCAGAGCAGGCAGAGATGACGCCTCTTGCAGGGGACAGCGTTTCTTGGCCAGTTGGGAGTCTCCAGCACATGGTTGATTTCATGCTGCAGTGCCTGAGAAACGCCCGCCGCATCGCCCACCTTCTCACCACGTCTGATTATTGAGTGTACACCCTCCTAGATCCTTGCTACCGGGACAACTTACAAAGCCTCATAACACCGTTGAACCGGGAGCGTAAAATGCGGGAGTACAAAGACACACTGGTGCATTCCATCATGTTCTCCATTCCAGCCGAGAGCACTGCTGCTAGTGCTTTACAAAGCAGCTCTGTGCGTCGAGGCAGTGGAGGAAGCTCTGCACCAAGAGGGAGCAGAAGCAGCGCCTCTGCACAGGGCAAGACCAGTATGGTCCAAATGTGGCGAAGTTTTGTGTCACAGCCACAAATGTCTACACCATCACAGATGGCTCCAGTCAGCAGGAGGCAACGTTTCCGTCAGATGGTGACAGACTACATGTCTTGCCCTCTCAGTGTACTCCCAGACGGCTCTTCCCCCTTCAAGTTTTGGGTCTCTAAGCTGGATACATGGCCAGAGCTTAGCCAGTATGCATTGGAGGTGCTGGCTTGCCCTGCTGCTAGTGTATTATCGGAGCTCGTCTTTAGTGCCGCAGGAGGTGTACTAACAGACCGTCGCATGTGACTATCCTCCGATAACGTTGACCGGCTTACTTTTCTGAAAATGAACAAGGCATGGATCTCGCCTGAATTTGCCTGTCCGGTTTCCGATTAAATAACTGGTTGGCAACAGTATCCATGTCTCCTGTTCTGTTCATGTTTCTACCACCTGAACTGTACTCCCTGGGCTCCAACACTGCCAGTTGCTGCTCAGAAGTGCCGTCTGCACAGAGAAAAACACAAGCTCCTGTGTTAGTGGGGTTCAGTAACACGAGCTGTTCCCCTGCTGTGTGTCCGGCAATAAGTCTCCTGCTCCCTCCACATGCACACAACATCAGATGTCTAACTTGCTCCACATAGGGATGAGCCTACACCCTGATTGATATGCTCAAAACCAGAAAAACTGCAGCTTTCCAACCATAAAATGATGAATTGTAGTCCCAAATATGTACAAATATACATTTTAAATATAAGCGCATATATGTACATGGCGACTACAAATGCAACCAAAAAAGCCTACATAGGGTATAGGGGTTGAAATGAATGCATACAAGTACATTTCATAATCCATTATTGCTGCTTAAGGAACGGTATGTACACCTGTAATATAGTGCAGACAATGGATGTAGGACTAGTCATCATCATCATTACTTATATATGTGACAGTAAAAACTACACTGATTGAGGACAACTCTTAGTTCACACCCCATATATGAAAGGTCCAGTATCTAATCCTAATAATAAGGCACAATAATCATGCATAACCTAGAAAAAGTGCATCGTGCATAGTGAAAATAGCAATGTATACCTGCAAGTGCAGGTGAAAACGCCAACGGATAGAAAAGGTTTTTGCTATCTAGGTATCAGAGTGCATAGCGACTGATGGCGAATGGCGATATTATACTGTACCTCAATAAAGACTGCGGCAACCCTCACGCGTGTTTCGCTTGTAGCTTCTTCAAAAGGGGACGTGCGTGTATGGTTTCTCATAGGTGCATGTTTACAGAGGAAATCAGTCATGATGCCGGCTTTGTGTCGGCGCTACGCTACCGCTGACAAATGCTGCGCAACGTGACTGCAAGTCAGCGTCATATGACGCACAGCCGCTCCCCTACCCAACGCGTCAGAGCAGGAAGGCAGTCTGTGCGGCAAAACCGACGGTCAAGCATACATGCACTTCCCCTCTTCAACAAGCTACAAGCGAAACGCGCGTGAGTGGTGCCGCAGCCTTTATTGAGGTAGAGTATTATATCGCCATTCGCCATCAGTGGCTATGCACTCTGATAGATAGCATATACCTTATCTATCCGTTGGCGTTGTTTCACCTGCATTTGCAGGCATGCATAGCAATTTTCACTATGCACGATGCACTTTTTCTAGGTTATGCTTGATCAGATCATTGATTATTGCGCCATATTATCAGGATTACATGCTGGACCTTTAGCATATGGGGTGTGAACTAACATTTTTCCTCAATGAGTGTATTTTTTACTGTCACATATAACTTCTAAAAATGATGATGACTAGTCCTACATACATTGTCTGCACTATATTACAGGTGTACATACCATTCCTTAGGCAGCATTAATGGATTATGAAATGTACTTGTATGCATTCATTTCAACCACTATACCCTATGTAGGCTTTTTTGGTTGCATTTGTTGTCGCCATGTGCATATATGCGCTTATATTTTAAATGTCTTTATTTCCATATTTTTGAAGAAAATTCATCATTTTATGGTAGTAAAGCTTACGTTTCTCTTGTTTGGAGTATATACATTTTGAAGTGCCACGGAACAAGGCAACTACTCTATATGGGATTTCTACACCCTGACTGAACCTGGGCTCCAACACCGCCAGTTGCTGCTCAGAAGTGCTGTATGTACAGAGAAAAACACTCGCTCCTTGTTTGTGGGGTTCAGTAATACCAGCTGTTCCCCTGCTGTGTGTCCGGCAATAAGCCCTGCTCCCTCCAAATTCAAGTTACACCAGATTTGAAAGTTGCTCATACTAGGCCTCAGCCTACACCCTCCTTGACGCTGGGCTCCAACACCGCCAGTTGCTGCTCAGAAGTGCTGTATGCACAGAGAAAAACACTCGCTCCTGTGTTACTGGGGTTCAGTAATGCCAGCTGTTCCCCTGCTGTGTGTCCGGCAATAAGTCCTGCTACCTCCAATTTCAAGTTACACCAGATTTGAAAGTTGCTCACATTACGCCTCAGCCTACACCCTCCTTGACCCTGGGCTTCAACACGGCCAGTTGCTGCTCAGAAGTGCTGTATGCACAGAGAAAAACACTCGCTCCTGTGTTACTGGGGTTCAGTAATGTCAGCTGATCCCCAGCTGTGTAGCTGGCAATCTTTCCTGCTCTGTCCACACTCACACAAGTCCAGATTTTCAAATTGCTCCAATTTGTCCTCTGCCTCCACTCTGTTTCTACTCTCATCCCTGGGCTACAACACCGCCAGTTGCTGCTTGTAAGTGCTGTCTGCACAGTCAACACTAGCTCCGACATATCCTGAGTCGATGGGTGTGAGATCTAGCGTGGCCATTGTCATGGTAACATGACTACTTCCGTCCTTTCACTATCATTTCCTGTCTTACGTGACTTGGAAGGTTCGGTGTGTATATGTTTCCATGGTGCCTGCTACCACTACTGGCTATTGCTGATTGGCCCAGCCTCCTTTTTAAACCCATTGCACTGTGTACTCCACGCCCCCTGACGAAGGCTTCTGCCGAAACGAGCGTCGGGGTGACGCGTGGTGTCCTGCTCCTTCCCTCCAGCATCGCTTACCTCCCGGGTGGCTTTCTGCATCACATAGCGGCATGTGTAATCTATTTCCTACTGGGCTCGCGACCTATTTTTTTATAATAAGTATGTTTGATTACGATCTATGATCTATGGTGACTATTTGTCATGCCGCTGTGATGCTTTAGGCCAGATTTTTGAGATATACATCTGAGGGAATCAAATCCTAACTATTTTGTTTCTTCATAACTGTCAGTCTCAATATATATGATTCTGATGATACTTGAGCAGTACACCCGCGTTTCTTTCATCCCCATATTGCAATTGTGCACTTTTAGTGTTATCACCTTGTCCATGTGTTCCTTTTGATATTTAATAAAAACTACTTTTTGCATTATATATCGACTGTTGGTCACTTGTTTTTTCTTGATATTGGTCTATTTATGTGACTAGTCCCTTATAAAATGTCTTAGATTTTGGTATCACGATAATCTATAAATGATATTTTGTCATAATACCAGTTTCATCCAAATAATGATACCGTTGTGGCTGTTTAAGTTTTATCTAATTGTTGTTGCTGTGTTTTGCACAGGGTTCTATTTCTTCCACACTATGGACTATAAAGCCAAGGAGAATACCTGGCTTAATCAAATTGAACAGGTGTTTGGTGCTAACAATAATCACTCACAGCCATCTGGTGGTTCTAGTTGGGATAATAATTTTTCTGATCTCAAAGTCCTCCTGGTGAAAAGGACAAAAATTTGGTGGAATAATGCCTTTTTAGAAAAGTATAAGGGTCGTAAATTGATCCCAAGGGGTCTTCGTGTAAAAATTATTCCCGCATTTCCTGTGGATGACGAATCATTTGTCTCATTATGGGAGGAGACATGTAGCAGCTGTTCCTTTAATTTGATGCAACTTCTTATAGATCTCAATTCTACTGTAAGTCTATTACAGCATTGTATGACTCCATTGTCACATCTTTAATTGAACTTAAAACGAAATGTCCTATTGATGTATTTAAAAAATTTGAGATTCAAGTTGAGAAAACACTGGATACTGTGGTTAAAAAAATCAATGAGACACAAATGTCCAAATTTAATCGGGACCTTAGAGACTACCAGACAAAAAATGTTTTTTTCTGGAGAAAGGCTACGTCTTCAGCTTCTCGTCCCAGACGTACTCCTTCTATTACATCAGCCTCATCTAGCGAATTATACGACTCAGCATCCATTTCCATGACTACTAGATCTGGTACATATTCTAGAAGAGTACGTGAAAGAGACTATCATCCATATAGAAGAAATGATAGTAGATCACCTTTACCCAATAAAAACGATAATAAGGTAATTAATTTGAGTAACCGTAGTTTTTCCAGTGATGATTTGACTCTTTTATATAAAGGCTTGTCCTTCTCTCCATCATCCAGATTTGACACGTTTTTGGCCATTAAGGATCTACACATCTTTGCACGATCCTTACTCTTTAAAAAGTTTTATCATGATGGTAATGCACATGTTTTATTTCCGACAGAAGAGGAACAATCCGCACTGAGAATCCTTGAGGAACTTTCCATTGAGCATCGTACATCCCTAGACGGTAAGATACCTCCATCGATTAGACCATGCTCCAAGAAATTCCCCGCTCTTTCCACATGTACTAACGTACATCTCTTTGTCAAAATTGTCACTGAAGACCTATGTAAAATACCTAAGTCTATTAATAAAGACATCTTACTAAGGTAGAACGTGAGCGGTTGAGGGCATTGCAAGACATTCCCAACGTGGTATTCAAACCGGCCGATAAGGGGGGTAATATTGTCATCTGGCCTAAGGACATGTACGAAAGGGAAGCCTTTCGCCAATTACATGACGGCATATGTTATAAAAAAACTAAATTTTAACCCCTATTGGCCTACACGTCTCAATTGTAAACCATCATCAACAGAGCTGTTGATGATGGCGTTATTCAAAAAGATCTTGCCCTAGCCCTCATGGTCAATGAACCCACTATACCAACACTCTACCTTCTACCAAAGATCCATAAACATGAGACTCGTCCACCAGGACGTCCGATCATTTCAGGAGCAGGGAATTTCTTGGAGCATGTCAATCGATGGATAGATTCAATACTGCAACCTATGGTAGAATGTCTTCCATCATTCTTGAAAGACGCAGGCGCACTACTGAAATTGATTGATGGCTTACATATTGAACAACAAGCCGCAATGGTAGTTGCAGATGTTGAGTCATTATACACCAATATTAGGCATTCTGATGGCCTAACAGCAATACCTTACGATGTCGGACTTCCCCAAGGATTTTCAAGAGCTGATACTTGTAGTATTGGAATTTACGTTAACACACAATTTTTTTACTTTTAAGGGGTCCTGTTCTGTTTAGGTAGCTGAGGAGAAAAAGCAAAACGGTAATACACCAGAGAGGCTGGAACCTATTGGATTGCAGTAAGCTGAACTAACCACACAACTAGAGGTAGCTGTGGAGCATTCCTACGTTGATCCTAGACGCCTCGTCACAGCCTGAGAGATAACTACACCTAAAGGCAGAAAGATGAAAGCTATCTGCCCTGAAGCAGATCCCCAAAAAAAATAGGAAGCCCCCAAACATATAATGGCGGTTAGACAAGAAGATAGCACGGACACAGACAGAAAATAGAATGAGCAAACGTTGGGGCCCAATCTGTCTAGACAGAAAAGTACAGGAAAGAATTCTGACTGCAATCCAAAAAAAACCCTAAAAAATACCAGCACTTCTGATTGCCAAAAAAACCTGAGATCACATGATCTCTACCACCTAAATCAGATCTCTGGTGTAATAAAACAAAGCCGCAGCCACTGAAAAACAGGAAAAAGCAAATTAACAAATAACAGTGGCAACAGATAAATTGAGAGGAGCACAGTCCCCAGGAGGGGACCCGGCTGACCTCCACAAAAGTGCAGAAAACTATGAAAAAAGCAAGCACAAAAAGAAAAGCAGAAAATATCTTATCTGAAAGCAGCAGGTGCAGGCAAGACTCCAGCAACTTCCAAATGAACCAGGAACCACAATTGAGACAAGAACAATTGATCACCGGCGACCATCATGGGAGGGAACCTCCCTTATATCAGTCCAGTCCGTGATCCCAGATTGCCATTCCTCGCTGTGAGGTTCAGTACTGTCTGCAACCACCAGCGGGAGCCTCTGCTCAGAAACCATCTCCAGCACATTCATAACAGTACCCCCCCTTGAGGAGGGGTCACCGAACCCTCACTTGTGCAACCAGGCCGATCAGGATGAGCTCGGTGATAGGCACGGATCAGTCTCCTAGCATGGATGTCCGAAGCAAACACCCAAGAATTGTCCTCCTGACCATAACCTCTCCACTTAACCAAATACTGGAGTTTCTGTCTAGAAAAAGAGAATCCAATATTTTCTCAACCACATACTCCAGATTGCCCTCAACCAAAACAGAGTCAGGAGGCGCAGCCATAGGAACCACTGGTTCGACAAACCTCTTCAATAAGGACTTGTGGAACACATTATGGATCTTAAATGTCCCTGGAAGAAGCAAACGGAAGGAAACAGGATTAAGAATCTCCATGATCTTATAAGGTCCAATGAACCTAGGCTTAAACTTTGGAGATGCAACCCTCATAGGGATATTTCTTGAGGACAACCAAACCAAGTCCCCCACTTTAAACCGAGGACCATCAGTCCTATGCCGGTTGGCAAACCGTTGGGTCTTCTCCTGAGAGAGAGACAACTTCTCCACTACCTGGTCCCAAATCTGCTGCATACGCTCCACAACAGAGTCAACACCCGGACAGACAGAAGCCTCCGCCTGTCCCGAAGAAAATCGAGGGTGAAACCCAGAATTGCAGAAAAATGGAGACATCAAGGTGGCAGAGCTAGACCTATTATTAAGAGCAAACTCAGCCAAAGGCAAAAAAGAGACCCAGTCATCTTGATCAGCAGACACAAAACATCTCAAATAAGTCTCCAAGGTCTGGTTTGTTCTCTCGGTTGGTCCATTGGTCTGAGGATGAAATGCAGAGGAGAAAGATAATTGAACACCAAGTTTAGAACAAAATGTCCTCCAAAATCTGGAAACAAACTGGACTCCTCTGTCAGACACAATGTTCTCCGGAATGCCATGTAACCGAACCACGTGCTGAAGGAACAAAGGCACCAATTCGGAGGAGGAAGGTAACTTAGGTAATGGCACAAGATGTATCATCTTGGAAAACCTATCACAGATTACCCAGATAACGGTCATTTTCTGAGAAACAGGGAGGTCGGAAACAAAATCCATAGAGATATGGGTCCATGGCCTCTTGTGCACAGGTAATGGCATCAACAAACCACTAGAGCGAGAGCAAGGCTTGGAACGAGAGCAAGTCCCACAGGACTGCACAAAGTCCCTGACGTCAGGAGACAAAGTAGGCCTCCAAAAGAACCGACTCACCAAGTCTTTGGTACCAAAAATCCCGGGATGACCAGCCAACGCGGAACAATGAATCTCAGACATCACACTCTTCTTCCACTCGTCTGGGACAAACAATTTCCCAACAGTGCAGCGCTCAGGTTTATCCTCCTGACACCCCTCCAGAGCCAGTCTCAAATTGGGCGAGATGGCGGAAAGTACTACACCCTCTTTCAAAATAACAGCAGGATCAAATAACTCAGGAGAATCTGCAAAGAAACTCCTTGAGAGGGCATCCGCCTTAACATTCTTAATGCCAGGAAGAAAAGAAACCACAAAATTAAAACGTGTGAAAAACAAGGCCCACCTGGCCTGTCTAGGATTAAGTCGCTTGGCTGATTCGAGATAAACCAGGTTCTTATGGTCCGTGAGGACCACCACCTGATGTTTGGCTCCTTCCAGCCAATGTCTCCACTCTTCAAAGGCCCACTTCATGGCCAATAACTCCCGATTACCCACGTCATAATTACGTACAGTTGGAGAAAACTTTCGAGAGAAAAAGGCACAAGGGTTACTCTTAGAGGTCTCTGGATCCCTTTTGGACAAAACGGCACCTGCCCCAATCTCAGAGGCATCAACCTCCACCTGAAACGGCAGAGAAACATCAGGCTGCCGTAGAACAGGAGCAGAAATGAATCTCTGCTTAAGTTCCTGAAATGCAGAAACTGCCTCAGAAGGCCAGTTCACCACATCGGAACCCTTTTTGGTCAGATCAGTCAATGGTTTAACAATACCAGAGAAATTACCAATAAATTTACGATAAAAATTGGCAAAACCCCAAAATCTCTGAAGAGCCTTCAATGAAGTAGGTTGAACCCAATCACAGATGGCCTGAACCTTGACCGGGTCCATTTCAATAACAGACGGAGACAAAATGAATCCCAGAAATGAGACCTTCTATACGCCAAAAAGACACTTTGATCCCTTCACATACAGTGCATTCTCTCTCAAAATCTGGAACACAGTCCGAACATGTTTCACATGAGAGTCCCAGTCATTGGAAAAAAATCAAGATATCATCCAAATAAACAATCAGAAATTTATCCACAAAATCCCTGAAAATATCATTCATGAAGCATTGGAAGACGGAAGGGGCATTAGTAAGCCCAAAGGGCATCACTAGGTACTCAAAATGCCCCTCTGGGGTATTAAACGCCGTCTTCCATTCATCCCCGTGCTTAATACGAATAAGGTTATACGCCCCCTGAGGTCAAGCTTGGTAAACCAACTAGCACTTTTCACTCTGGAAAACAGGTCAGAAATCAAGGGTAACGGATATTGATATTTTACAGTGATCTTATTCAGGAGGCGATAATCAATACACGGCCTCAATGAACCATCCTTTTTGGCCACAAAGAAAAAATCGGCGCCCAAGGGTGAAGAGGATGGTCTGATATGACCCTTCTCCAAAGACTCCTTGATATAAGATCGCATAGCATCGTGTTCAGGTACAGATAAATTAAAAAGGCGACCTTTAGGAAATTTACCACCAGGCACTAATTCAATAGCGCAATCGTAGCTCCTGTGAGGGGGTAAGGATGCAGATTTACTTTCACTAAACACATCAGAAAAATCAGTCAAAAAGTCAGGAACATCCTGAGACTGGGGAGAGGCAGAAAAAACAGAAGTGCCTGCATTAACACATTGGCAGCCCCAACTGGTCACAGACACAGATTTCCAATCCAAAACAGGATTATGAATCTGCAACCAAGGGAAACCCAGAACAATAATGTCATGCAGATTATGCAACATCAGAAATTTGCAACTCTCCTGATGATCTGGTTCAACCCTCATTATCACCTGAGTAGAAAATTGGGGTTTATTCTCCGCCAAAGGGGTAGAATCAATGCCGAACAGGGGAATAGACTTCTGCAGGGGTATCATGGGAAAGCCACAACGTTTGGAAAAGTCGAAATCCATCAGGTTAATAGCTGCTCCTGAATCAACAAAAGCCTGAGCCGAAAATGTGGACTTGGAGCAAATCAGGGTAACAGTCAACAGAAATTTAGTCTGAACACTACCCAAGACAACTGAGCGCGCAAAACGTCTTCCCGCTTAGGGCAGATGGAAATAGCATGAGAGGCGTCACCACAGTAGAAACATAACCCATTGCGCTTTCGAAATTCATGACGCTGTGCCCCAGAAGTCACTCCATCACATTGCATGGGCTCAGGAGCTGGCCCACAAGGCAACACCATCTCACGCATACCTCTGCGCTCACGCAAACGTCTGTCAATTTAAATAGCCAAAGACGTAGATTCATTGAGACCAGAGGGAGCAGGGAATCCCACCATAACATCCTTTACATTTTCTGACAGACCCTTCCGAAAAAGGGCTGCCAAAGCATCATCATTCCATTTGGTCAGGACTGCCCACTTTAGAAATTTCTGACAGTACAGTTCAGCGGTGTTAGGGTCTGCGAAACGCACCAAATATAAGATGTGAAGAGGTGCGTTCGCAGCCCGGGGTCCACCGTGCAGGCGGAGCCTGCTGCTAGTGAAATGGCGCAAGTAGCGAACTCTGTTATCCCGCAGAGTCGCCAAAATAAACGCCGTAACGCGCTGTGGCAATATGTGCGAACTCTGTTAATCCACAGAGCCGCTAGAAGGAGTGCCGCAGCGCTATATGGCGATGTGTGCGAACTCACTTAACACAACTGAGTCGCAAAATAAACACGCTAGGGCGCTGTCTAGCGTTGAAAGCGAACCCTGTTACTTCACAGAGCCGCTGAGACAAACTTCTGTGTCCTGTCAGGCACCCAGGTACACAGTGAACAGCTAAGCGAACATAGAACGTGATCATGCGCTAATGTCCTCACGGGAGTCACCCGCAATCTATGGCGTCTGAACGCCAGGCCCTGAATACGGCAATCAAACTCCTCACCGGTTATGCCGGCAATCTAGGGCATCTAGGACATCGACCCTGACCAGCTAGCATACCAAACTCCTCACCGATTAAGTCGGTATTCTAGGGGCTTATTTCAGCCGGGCCCTAACCACACACACGCATGACCACACTGGCGCTAAGCATATAATGATTGATATTAGCGCATGGCGGCCCAGCCATGCCACCCTTTTATAGCAACAGCTACAGGACCTGCCAGAAACAAGGACCAATGAGAAACTGTTCCAAACACATGTAGTTTCATGACCGTCCTGGCGGACCAATAGGAGCTGCTGCAGTACCTGAACATGTGACCCCAGATCTCCAATGAGAGATCTTACCTTGGGCATGCTCAGAAGGGGAAACGCAGGACTTCGTCCCAAAGACGTCTGCTCCAGTACTGGCTATAATAGCAGATCCAGGAGAGGCAGCAGCAAGTCTCTGCACAGTACTGGAATGGGCAAGACGCTGGGACCGACGTCTCTGCTGAGCAGGCTCCAATGCGGCCGGAGATGAATGGGGGACCGCAGCGGGACGGGTTCGAGACTCCTCTTGTGCAGCAGCGGGAACTCGAACCTTAACATTACCCCCCCTCCTAGGGCCCCCCCTTCTTTGGCCTTGCTGCTCTCAAAGGCAGCGATGAGCTGTTGAGCTTGAACATGCTCGGCAGGCTCCCAGGACCTATCCTCAGGCCCATAACCCCTCCAATCCACCAAATAAAATTTTTTGCCTCGTACCACCTTGCACCCAACAATGGCGTTCACCTCATGATCGTCGGTAGATGAACCCGACGTCCCGTCAGATGACTCGGAAAACCGGGAAATGGCCACGGGTTTCAGGAGGGACACGTGAAAGGTGTCAGTGATACCAAGGCGAGGCGGAAGGGCTAGACGGTAAACCACCGGCTTCACCTGCTCAAGAACTTTAAAGGGGCCCAAAAAGCGAGGTGCCAACTTGGTGGACTCTACACGTAGCCTGATGTTGCGGGCAGAAAGCCACACTAGGTCACCCGGAGCAAATGTAGGAGCGGAGCGCCGATGGGCATCGGCCGAAGACCTCATCCTCTCTTTCGAGGCCTGAATGGCATCCTGGGTGCGGTCCCAAATGTCCCGTGCCTCCACAGCCCAGTCTGCCACCCTGGAATCGGTGGAAGACACGGGCATGGGCACTGGTACCCGCGGATGCTGACCGTAGTTTAGGAGGAATGGGGTCTGTCCGGTGGAGTCAGCCACAGCATTATTTAGAGCGAACTCAGCCCACGGTAGCAAGGATGCCCAGTCATCCTGCCTGGCAGAGACAAAATGTCGCAAGTATGTGACCAAGGTCTGGTTGGCCCTCTCTACCAACCCTTTCGTCTCGGGATCGTATGCAGAGGAGAGATTCAACTCAATGCTGAGTAAACGACACAGCTCTCTCCAGAACCGAGACGCAAACTGGGGACCTCGATCACTGACAATTTTGTCTGGCATACCGTGTAGGCGGAAAATATGCCTAATGAATAATGCTGCCAAGGCCCGTGCAGACGGTAACCGTGGTAATGGCACTAAATGCACCATTTTGGAGAAGTGGTCGGTTATCACCCAGATGATGGTGCAGCCCCGAGACTTGGGTAAGCAACCACAAAATCCATCCCGACCATCTCCCAAGGCCTGTCTGCCACCGGTAAAGGGAAAAGTAACCCAGCTGGCCATTGTCAAGGGAACTTATTCTTGGCGCAGGAGACGCACGCCTGAACGTATTCCCTGACATCACAGGCCATCTGCGGCCACCAGTATGTCCTCGCCAGCAACTCAGAAGTCCTTTTTGTCCCAAAATGTCCACCCACCCTGGACAAATGTGCCCAAGAGAGTACTTCCGGTCGCAAATTGGTGGGCACAAAAGTCTTGCCCGGAGGCACAGACTCAAGCGAAACCGGAGCCACCGTTCTTAGGCTTTCTGTGGGGATAATAAGCCGAGGCTCCTCCTCCACCTCCTCAGAGGACACCACGGAGCGGGATAGAGCGTCTGCGCGAATGTTCTTCTCACCGGAGAGGAAATGGAGGGTGAAATGGAACTGGGAGAAAAACAAGGACCATCTGGCCTGACGGGAATTTAGCCGCTGGGCTGTCTGCAAATACACCAAGTTCTTGTGGTCCGTGAATACTTGGAAGGGGAAGCGAGCCCCCTCCAGAAGATGTCTCCACTCGGAGAAGGCCAACTTCATAGCCAGTAACTCCCTTTCCCCGATGGAATAATTCCTCTCTGCTGGTGTAAAGGTCTTGGAAAAGAAGAAGCAGGGATGCTTCCGACCCTGGGCATCTTTTTGAAAAAGGACTGCTCCAGCACCAACAGAAGAGGCATCCACCTCTAAGATAAACGGTTTATCTACATCGGGGCAATGTAAGATGGGAGCACTGGCAAAATGCGACTTGATGGAGGAGAACGCCTTGGTGACCTCCTCTGACCACAACTTGGGATTAGCTCCCTTCTTGGTGAGGGCTACCAAGGGAGCTACCAAAGTAGAGAAGTGGGGAATGAATTGGCGATAGTAGTTAATGAACCCCATAAAGCGCTGCACCGCCTTAAGGGAGTGGGGTTCTTGCCAATCCATCACAGCCTGTAGTTTGGTAGGATCCATAGCCAATCCCTAGGTGGAGATGATATAGCCCAGGAAAGGTAGAGACTCCTGCTCAAACATGCACTTCTCCAACTTCGCATATAGGGAATTTGCTCGCAAGAGGTCGAAGACCTTGCAGACATCTCTCCGGTGGGAGGCCATATCTGGAGAAAAGATGAGAATGTCATCCAGATAGACTACCACCGAGGTGGTCAACATATCCCGGAAGATGTCGCTCACAAAGTCTTGGAAGACAGCTGGGGCATTACAGAGCCCAAAGGGCATTACCAGATATTCATAATGCCCATCCCTGGTGTTAAATGCCGTCTTCCATTCGTCCCCCTCACGGATGCGAATCAGGTTATACGCACCCCGCAGGTCTAGCTTAGTAAATACCCTTGCTCCCCGAAGCCTGTCAAAGAGCTCAGAGATTAGCGGCAAAGGATACTTATTTTTCACGGTGATAGCGTTGAGACCCCTATAATCAATGCACGGACGTAATTCTCCGTTCTTCTTCTGCACAAAGAAGAACCCCGCTCCCGCTGGTGACACCGACTTCCTAATGAATCCCCTTGCCAAGTTCTCCTGAATATATTGGGACATGGCCTCTGTCTCAGGAAGAGAGAGGGGATAAACCCTTCCTCTAGGAGGCTCAGCTCCAGGCAAAAGGTCGATAGGACAGTCATAGGGGCGATGAGGCGGAAGAGTCTCCGCAGCCTTCTTCGAGAAAACGTCGGCATAAGACCAATAGACCTTGGGAAGAAGAGAGAGGTCTATGGGTATCTCAGTGGTGTTGACCTGCACGCTGTCCCTAATGCATCTGCCTTTACATAAATTACCCCAACCCAGAATTCTCCCTGAAGACCACTCAATATGGGGAGAGTGGTGGCGGAGCCAGGGTAATCCCAACAAAATCTCATCTATACCCTCAGGGAGGATAAAAAATGATATATTCTCCTGATGGGAAGGAGACATAGACAAGGTGAGTGGGACAGACTGATGGGTGATTTGTGAGGGCAGAATTGCTCCGTTCAACACCCGTACCAATACTGGTTCAGCCAGCAACACCAAAGGCATGGTGTGGCGAGAAGCAAAGGAGGATGACATAAAATTCCCCTCTGCCCCAGAATCCACACACAGCTTGACTGGTAGGGTGGTAGAACCGTGGGTAATTATCCCCTTGAGGAGCACTTTAGGGGCAAAACTCATGGCGTCCAGTGACCCTGTTCCTACGGTTACTGGGCGCGACCTTTTATTCAGCAGCTGTGGAAATCGGTTGGCAAAATGTCCCTGCTGCTGGCAAATATAACAAATCAGGGATGGACGAGTGACCCGAGATTTAGATCCTGCAGGAGCAACCTCCTGAAGGTCGGGCGCCGACTCCAGAGGGGTGGCGAAGGTAGGAGCCAACCGGACACTCTGCCTACACTGGCACGTTCCAGCCTCCGCTCGTGGAAACGGAGGTCGACGCGGGTGGAAATAGCGATAAGCTTCTCCAGTGTGGCAGGAATCTCCCTGGTAGCCAAGGCGTCTTTCACATGACCCGCCAGTCCTCTCCAGAACACGGGAATGAGGACTTTATCTGGCCACTCTAATTCCGAGGCCAGAGTCCGAAATTGGACAGCAAAATGGCTGACCAAAGCCGAACCCTGGGTACTTGCCAGCAGTTTGAGCGCCGTATCGTGGGTGACCTGAGGTCCTAGAAAAACCTTTTTCAGAGCCTCCAGAAAACGAGAAGCGCTCCGCACCACACGGTCGTCGCGCTCCCACAGCGGCGTTGCCCACTCCAACGCTCTGCCCGACAGAAGAGCTATCACAAAGCCCACTTGTGCCCGATCCGTGGGGAAACGTGCAGCCAGAAGCTTGAGGTGTATGGAGCACTGACTCACGAATCCCCGACATTGCTTGCTGTCACTAGCAAACTTGTCTGGAAGCGGGAGGTGGGACAATGTAGGGACAGAGGTGGCAGAGGACAAACTGGCTGCAGCTACGCTAGCAGCCTGAACAGCGACTGCGGTAACATCCACAGCTGAGGTTGTGCGCTCAAGAGCTGCCAACCTACCCTCCAGCTGCTGGATGTACAGCTGTAAACGCTGTTCATCCGCCATTTTACTAGCCAGACCCTGGCGCTAATATTATGTTAGGGTCTGCGGAACGCTACAAATATAAGATGTGAAGAGGTGCGTTCGCAGCCCGGGGTCCACCGTGCAGGCGGAGCCTGCTGCTAGTAAAATGGCGCAAGAAGCGAACTCTGTTATCCCGCAGAGTCGCCAAAATAAACGCCGTAACGCGCTGTGGCAATATGTGCGAACTCTGTTAATCCACAGAGCCGCTAGAAGGAGTGCCGCAGCGCTATATGGCGATGTATGCGAACTCACTTAACACAACTGAGTCGCAAAATAAACACGCTAGGGCGCTGTCTAGCGTTTAAAGCAAACCCTGTTACTTCACAGAGCCGCTGAGACAAACTTCTGTGTCCTGTCAGGCACCCAGGTACACAGTGAACAGCTAAGCGAACATAGAACGTGATCATGCGCTAATGTCCTCGCGGGAGTCACCCGCAATCTATGGCGTCTGAACGCCAGGCCCTGAATACGGCAATCAAACTCCTCACCGGTTATGCAGGCAATCTAGGGCATCTAGGACACCGACCCTGACAAGCTAGCATACCAAACTCCTCACCGATTAAGTCGGTATTCTAGGGGCTTATTTCAGCCGGGCCCTAACCACACACACGCATGACCACACTGGCGCTAAGCATATAATGATTGATATTAGCGCATGGCGGCCCAGCCATGCCACCCTTTTATAGCAACAGCTACAGGACCTGCCAGAAACAAGGACCAATGAGAAACTGTTCCAAAAACATGTAGTTTCATGACCTTCCTGGCGGACCAATAGGAGCTGCTGCAGTACCTGAACATGTGACCCCAGATCTCCAATGAGAGATCTTACCCTGGGCATGCTCAGACGGGGAAATGCAGGACTTCGTCCCAAAGACGTCTGCTCCAGTACTGGCTATAATAGCAGATCCAGGAGAGGCAGCAGCAAGTCTCTTCACAGTACTGGAATGGGCAAGACGCTGGGACTGACGTCTCTGCTGAGCAGGCTCCACTGCGGCTGGAGATGAATGGGGGACCGCAGCGGGACGGGTTCGAGACTCCCCTTGTGCAGCAGCGGGAACTCGAACCCTAAACAAGCGGCTTCACAGTCCTGACTTAATGCTAACAAGGTTTTCTCAGCCTGATCAGTGACATTAGGTTCATCGTACAACAACCCCAGAGCCTGAAAAAATACATCAACATCATTCAAAACAGGATCCCCAGGTGTCAGGGAAAAAGCCCAATTCTGAGGGTCGCTGCGCAGAAGAGAGATGACAATTTGAACCTGCTGTGCTGCGTTCCCAGAGGACTTAGGCTTCAAGGCAAAAAACAACTTAAAGTTATTTTTGAAATTCAGAAATTTAGCCCGATCCCCCAAAAACAAATCTGGCATGGGGATCCTAGGTTCCACAACCGGCAAGATAGGAAGCAATACTCCAAACCTCAGTGGCAAGCTGATCCACACGGCCAGACAACTGTGCAAACTCCATTGAGAGAAAAAAAAATCCTCCTCAGCACCCAAAGAGAAAGAGGGAAAAAATGCAACAAACAGAAAAAAAAAATCTCTGACAACTCTTGACAACTTTTTTCTTTCCACACTATTTTTCCCTTCTGTGAGTACCATATAATTTTAGTTTTGGGCCGGTGATACTGTTCTGTTTAGGTAGCTGAGGAGAAAAAGCAAAATGGTAATACACCAGAGAGGCTGGAACCTATTGGATTGCAGTAACCTGAACTAACCACACAACTAGAGGTAGCCGTGGAGCGTTCCTACGTTGATCCTAGACGCCTCGTCACAGCCTGAGAGATAACTACGCCTAAAGGCAGAAAGATGAAAGCTATCTGATCCAGGGCAGATCCCCAAAGAAGATAGGAAGCCCCCAAACATATAATGGCGGTTAGACAAGAAGATAGCACGGACACAGACAGAAAATAGAATGAGCAAACGTTGGGGCCCAATCTGTCTAGACAGAAAAGTGCAGGAAAGAATTCTGACTGCAATCCAACAAAAACCCTAAAAAATACCAGCACTTCTGATAGCCAACAAACCTGAGATCACACGATCTCATCCACCTAAATCAAATCTCTGGTGTAACAAAACGCTATTCAGCAAATAAAAAGTAACAAAAGAGCAAAGCAAAAGTGCAGACACAAACGGAGCACAATTGCAGCGCCAGACCCCCAAAAGGGGACAGGCTGCAGTCCACTGCAGGCAGCAAACCAGCAGAGAAAAACAAACAGAGAAAAAAAACAGCAAACACTTATCTGAAGAGAGCAGGAAACTAGCAGTGCTTCAAGCAAGACCAGAAGGAACAATTGATAACCGGCAAGGCTGCTGGGAACTCAGGCCACTTATATCCTACCATTCAGCGCCAGCTGAAGGCCATTCAGTAATCAGTTCATTACCCTCAGCAACCACCAAAAAAACCTGAGATCACACGATCTCTACCACCTAAATCAGATCTCTGGTGTAATAAAACAAAGCTGCAGCCACTGAAAAAACAGGAAAAAGCAAATTAACAAATAACAGTGGCTACAGATAAATTGAGAGGAGCTCAGGCCCCAGGAGGGGACCCGGCTGACCTCCACAAAAGTGCAGAAAGCTATGAAAAAAGCAAGCACAAAAAGAAAAGCAGAAAATATCTTATCTGAAAGCAGTAGGTGCAGGCAAGACTCCAGCAACTTCCAAATGAACCAGGAACCACAATTGAGACAAGAACAATTGATCACCGGCGACCATCATGGGAGGGAACCTCCCTTATATCAGTCCAGTCCGTGATCCCAGATTGCCATTCCTCGCTGTGAGGTTCAATACTGTCTGCAACCACCAGAGGGAGCCTCTGCTCAGAAATCATCTCCAGCACATTCATAACATGGTCCTTCTACTTCCAGCTCCAGGGAACAGCGATGGGGGCGGCCATTGCGCCAGGCTATGCCAAGCTGTTCCTGGGGCTGTGGGAGAGGGACCTCTCCCTGTCAGATCGGGCGTCATCAATGGACCGCGTCCTATTGTGGACGCGGTCCATTGATGACATTTTCCTGATCTGGCAGGGACCCATTGACCTTCTGGAAGAATTCATGTCATCTCTTAATAAGAATGACAGAAATATCCGCATTACATACCATCTTGATATCAATCGTGTTGAATTTTTGGACGTTTCATTGAAACGTGATAAGAATAATATCATTCAAACGGATATATTTTGCAAGCCGACATCCACAAATAGTTTGCTGCATGCTTCCTCCTCCCATCCAAGGCATGTGATTCAGTCTGTCCCTACGGGACAATTCTTGCGACTTCGCAGGATTTGTTCAACCCTGAATGATTTTGAGACTCAAGCGGAAGATTTAAAACTGAGATTTCTCCAGAGGGGATACAGTCGTCGTATGATTAAAAAAGTCTATAATCGGGCGAGATATTCCTCACGACATGATTTCGTATATAAATCTAACATCAAACGTAATGATGACAAGGTGAGATTTGTCACAGACTATCACTCTTAATTTGCCCGGGTCAGGGAAGCTCTCACGAAATCGTGGTTTATCCTTAGAGCTGATCCAGTATTGAATAAGTATTTAACTGAACGGCCTGCTATTACCACTCGACGTTCTAAGAATCTACACGATCATTTGGTTCGCAGCCATTATATTGGTAATTCTAAATCTACTTTCCTAGATAGAGGCGCAGCAAAACTTGGTTGCTTCCCCTGTGGCCGATGTGTGGCCTGTGCAAATATTGATAGGAGTGATTGTTTCCATAATGCTGATAATACACGAACATTCTCTATTAGGAAACATATTACATGTAATATTTGTAACGTTATATATTTTGCCAGTTGCCCATGTAAACTTATTTACATTGGACTCACCACACGTCCTTTCAAAGTTAGAGTGAGGGAACATGTCCTAGGAATATTGGCGGCAGCAGATCAAGATGATCCTGCTGCACTTAAAACAATCCCGCGGCACTTTAGGCTGCGCCATGGCTGTGATTCTTCCCTACTTCGTGTGAAAGGCATTGACACTAGTGTTGAGCGATACGATAATGCAAATATCGGCTATCGGCCGATATTAGCTCTATCGGCCTTTCGATAATTCGTTTCGATATTTTCGTCTTATCGAATACCGGAATCGGATTTGTCACTGTCACTGTGAGTGTCCGTCGGTCGGGTCTGTCAGGAGTCAGCGGCACTTACCTGGCAGAAGATCTCCGGCGGTCACGTCCTGGACTGCTTGATGGCCGCCATTATCTTCTCCCTGGCGGTCACATGCAGTTTTTCGCGATAACTGCAGTGAGTGCAGGGTAATCCCGGCCGTAAAGCAGTCAGTCCGATGACGTCACCGCCGGGGAAGCAGGTAATCAGCTGTGCTGCGCCGGGATGACAGGCTCTGCCTGTCATTCTGATGTAGCAGAGCTGGATCGTCGTGGGACACTCGTTACTATGGACTGCGTCGGTCAGGTGGTATACTTTTTTTTTTTTTTTTTTTTCATTTTTTTACAGGAGATCGATGGCGTCGCATCAGGATGAGACAGTAATAAAAGAAATGAAAACTGTGTTTTTTTATTTTTTATTAAATTAAAAAAATTTTTTTGGAACATTCACCCGTCCGGGTACATAAACAATTTAACTATTTATTTACATACAGGGACCCTGTCCGGGTTATTTAGACTTCTTTGGCAGGGGTATAACAGGTACCACCTGGTACTCTTCTGGTGCTTGCCAAACATCCGAGACACCAAGGACCACCAGGACCTGATGACGTCGTGTGGCCTGTACAGTCAAGTCGTGACCCGCTATCTGGGTCTGTGTGGCCACCTCTTTCATCTCTCTCCGGGTCTGGAGCCCTATGTCACGGACTGTACGAACCCCAGGGGGCCTAACAGGCGCCGGGTACGGGCCAGCTATACTTATCATGTCCATAGCTGGGGCTGCTGAGGAGACCACTGAGGGAGGCTGGGGAGATTTACGGCGTGGGGTGGGCACTTTTGCAGAGGCCTGGATGTGGGAGGCTGAAGGCTTCGAGGGTCTCACAGGTTCCTGACACACTGGGGAGTAGGGGTCGCACCTGGTAACATTTAGGGCGTACCACCCATTGTAACCCCAGTGTCGGGTGTAAGTCACCAAGTCTCCTGGCAACAGGTCCCTCCCCGGGTGTCCTTCTGGGAGGTGAGCCTCCACGTCCCGCCGGGTCACAAAGACTTCTAAATAAAGTCCAGGCTCCTTGATGAAGCCCCACCCACCTTTCAATTTAAAGCTCCGTACTGCACCCTTACGCCGCAGCTCACTCAGGGTTCCTTTATCCTTTCTCATCCGGTCCTTATCTGCCCGGTCCTTCTCCAGGTGACGTTGGCGAAGTTTTAGGGTTTCTCGCTGCTCCCTTTGTCGCTCTGCTTCCCGCTCCCAACGTCTCCACTCTTCCTCCTGACGCCAATTGTAATTCTCCTCCACCAGTTGCTCCATGTCTCCACCACTCCACTGCAGCTTACAGTGTCCGGTTTGCGGCAGCTCACCTGTCGCCCCCCAGTCCTGGCGGCGCTCCCCTGCGGAGGAAGCAGACGGCTCTAAATCAGATGACAGTCGGGGCTCCGGTACAGGCAGGTAGTGCTCTGGTGCCTGCGCGGCCTCCTCCATGAGGACGGGTGTCGCTTCTTCTGTCTCAGCGACCGGGGCAGACAGCGGGATCTGCGGTGCTGCTGACGGTGCTGCGGTTTTTGCAGGAACGGGTGCCTCCACTGCGACAACGTCAACCGGATCACATTGCAAGGGCTCCTCTACTATAACGGGTGCCTCACCTTCCGGTACAGACACTTCAGGTAAGAGGGATTTTATTTTATTTTTTAAGTTTATTTTTAGGGCACGCCAGCTGGCTTCCATCCTGGCGACCTCCTCCCGGTGCCGGGCCAGGCCTCTCAGGGTATCCTCCGCTTCTTGCAGCGTAGGAGGGTTTACAGGCCGGGTGCCCAACGGTGATTCCGTGGCGATCGGGTCGCTTCCGTGGGGGGAGAGCTCTGACTGCTCCATCCCTTCCCACTTCTGCTCGTCGTGTCCATTAGCCATCTCTGCCAAGTCACATGTGTCATATCTGGAGAGGGCCCCTCTTTTGTAGGGAGGCGGGACCTCCTCACACTGAGGAGGATGAGGAGGCGGAACTCCAGAGCTGTGGGGCACGATGTTACATTGCAGTACCATTTACAGTGGGCGGCCATCGTTTTCACGCCACTGAGTGAGTGACACCCACGAAGAGCACGCCCTTCTTCTTCACCAGTGCCTCGTCGTGACGCAGATATGGCGGAAAAATGGCAAATACATTCTCTGATGATTTTAGCAATTCTCAAGCACAAAACCAGTGCAATTCAGGCACACAGGACTCGCTTATAGCGAGCTACAGAATCCTGTTCGTGACGCCCAAGTTGAGTCGCACAGAGTCAGAGGTTTTCGGGGTACTCGGCACCGAGCCCGTCGACTTCTATGGGGTATGTCACGTCTTTACCCGGCAATTGAATTAGAGTCGATTTTACTATGTAGAAGTGTATAAACTATAAATATATGTATATATATATGTCACAATGACATGTATATATATATATATATATATATGTATTCTATGTGTGTATATTTTGTGTTTACAACGAAAGAAAGGGTTTTTTTTGTTGCGATATTTTGTTCCCATAGACTTACATGGGACTTCCGGTATCGAAATCGGATATCGACGATATTTAGTGCTATCGGCGATACAATTTCGATACGATATTTTTAGATATCGAGCAATATCGCTCAACACTAATTGACACTGTTGATGCCACAATATGGGGAGGGAAGTTATCTCAGAAGTTGGCGCAGCTTGAGTCCCGTTGGATATGGACATTGAACACGATGCACCCGAATGGCTTAAATGAACAAATTAGTTTTGTCCCTTTTCTATGATCCATAGTTGTCTGTTGAGCATATTTGCCATCTGTACATTGTAACATGGTGTTGTTGTTTTTATTTGTTTTTTATGTATTTTTACTTACTTTTAATTTCATTAATAGGCTGGTGCTTATTGGCTTTCTCCATTTGCATTTGCTGGGGCATTCTCATTGGGATCCTTCCTGACGCTCTTCTTCATCTATGCTGTGCGCTGTATTATATGGATACCTGCTTCAATATAATCCATGCCATATATCATATATTTATGCCATGCTTAAAAGTGTCTACTTTACTATTTGATACTATATGTCACATTAATATATATACAGTCATGGCCAAAAGTTTTGAGAATGACACAAATATTATATTTTCACATGATCTGCTGCCCTCTGGTTTTTATGTGTGTTTGACAGATGTTTTTATCACAGACAGAAATATAATTGCAAACATGAGTAACAAAAGCTTATATTGACAGTTAGAATGAGTTAATGCAGCAAGTCAATATTTGCAGTGTTGACCCTTCTTTTCAGGACCTCTGCAATTCTCCCTGGCATGCTCTCAATCAACTTCTGGACCAAATCCTGACTGATAGCAGTCCATTCTTGCACAATCAATGCTTTCATTTTGTCAGAATTTTTAGGTTTTTGTTTGTCCACCCATCTCTTGATGATTGACCACAAGTTCTCAATGGGATTAAGATCTGGGGAGTTTCCAGGCCATGGACCCAAAATCTCTATGTTTTGTTCCCTGAGCCATTTAGTTATCACCTTTGCTTTATGGCAAGGTGCTCCATCATGCTGGAAAAGGCATTGTTGATCGCCAAACTGCTCTTGGAGGGTTGGGAGAAGTTGCTCTTGGAGGACATTCTGGTACCATTCTTTATTCATGGCTGTGTTTTTAGGCAAGACTGTGAGAGGGCCGATTCCCTTGGCTGAGAAGCAACCCCACACATGAATGGTTTCAGGATGCTTAACAGTTGGCATGAGACAAGACTGGTGGTAGCGCTCACCTTGTCTTCTCCGAATGAGGCTATTTTCCTGATGTCCCAAACAATCGAAAAGGGGATTCATCAGAGAAAATAACTTTACCCCAGTCCTCAGCAGTCCACTGCCTGTACCTTTTGCAGAATATCAGTCTGTCCATGATGTTTTTTTCTGGAGAGAAGTGGCTTCTTTGCTGCCCCCCTTGAGACCAGGCCTTGCTCCAAGAGTCTCCGCCTCACAGTGCGTGCAGATGCACTCACACCTGCCTGCTGCCATTCCTAAGCAAGCTCTGCACTGCTGGTAGCCTGATCCCGCAGCTGAAACACTTTTAAGAGACGATCCTGGCGCTTGCTGGTCTTTCTTGGGCGCCCTGAAGCCTTTTTGGCAACAATGGAACCTCTCTCCTTGAAGTTCTTGATGATGCGATAGATTGTTGACTGAGGTGCAATCTTTCTAGCTGCGATACTCTTCCCTGTTAGGCCATTTTTGTGCATTGCAATGATGACTGCACGTGTTTCTTTAGAGATAACCATGGTTAACAGAAGAGAAACAATGATGCCAAGCACCAGCCTCCTTTTTAAGTGTCCAGTGGTGTCATTCTTACTTAATCATGACAGATTGATCTCCAGCCATGTCCTCATCAACACCCACACCTGTGTTAATGGAGCAATCACTGAAAAGAGGTTAGCTGGTCCTTTTAAGGCAGGGCTGCAATGATGTTGAAATGTGTTTTGGGGGATAAAGTTCATTTTCTAGCCAAATATTGACTTTGCAAGTAATTGCTGTTAAGCTGATCACTCTTTATAACATTCTGGAGTATATGCAAATTGCCATTAGAAAAAGTGAAGCAGTAGACTTTGTAAAAATTAATATTTGTGTCATTCTCAAAACTTTTGGCCATGACTGTATATATTTTTGCTGAAAGTTGGCAATATTTGTCCCATTTATGGCAATTATTTTATTATCTATATTTTTCTATTGTTTATTTTTGTTTATTTTGTCTGATATGATAATACTAGCTGTTTCCAGCCAGCTAACGCTCGGCACACTCATTGCTATCTAATTAATGCTGCTGTTTAATTAAACTAAAGTAAATAATGACACACAGCTCGGTCAGTGGCCCTGGGCGCTCACCATAAATGTGGGATATTTACAGGGGAATTGAATGTTGGTATGGGGATTCATGACGCCACCTGTAGTACCTGGTCAGGGTGACCAGCGCTGCTGTGCAGATCCACTGAAGGGTTGGTGTTGTGCAGCTATAGGTGTTAGGCCTCCCACAGGTGAGGCTGAGTTCTTCAGGGCAGGTAAATGGGTAGGGATGCAGAACGGAAGGGAATCCGGCAGTTTGGGGTAAGAAGAGGGACACACACACAAGTCACTTTGGTACCTTTACTGAAGATGTTGCAGGCACATCCCGGGGCACTGTAGGGTGAAGGGTGCACATCCAGATTCTCCCACTGAGTAGGTGTGTGGCATCCTGTTCCTTGCCTTTCTGTATGAAGTCCTGGCCTGCATGTAGCTGGGCCTAACTTAGTCTCCGTCCTGCACCTGGCTGACCTTGTGGTTGGACCTTTTCTTCAAGTACACAGTCCCTGCTTACAGGTACCTACTTGCAGGACTCCGTCCTCCTGGCCCTGTTACGTATCAGCTCTGTGGTGCTTCTGGGACCTGTCGTCCTCCAGGTTCTCCGGTGGTCTCCTACTGGGTCGTGGAGATCCCTGTTGGTTCGGACCCGGCGTCCGGTTTATACTTGCTGGGGTGAACTGATTAGGCTCCTCTGCCCCTTTTACTTTTCCTTCCACTTGCCTTCGGCCTACTCGGGCCCTCACACGATCACACACTGGCAGTTGATGGGCTGCCTCTTCGGCTGCTCTCTGAGCGTCAGCACACTCCTAGCTCTTTAACTGGAGCTATTGAGTTCCTCACTGCAACTTCCACTCTGCTCTGCAGGCTTGACTCTGTCTGCTCTGCCTGCATTGTCTTGTCCGAGCACTGACTAGACTGGACTGGACTAGACTCCACTCTACTGGACTCCACTTAACTGAACTCCACTTGGACTGGACTGAGCTCTCTCTGCTGCAGACTGCAGCCTTCTGCTCTGCACACTGCACTCAGCAGAACTCACTGACTGAACTGCTCTGCAGTCTCTCAAATCTGAACTCTGACTCTCTCTTCCTATCTTCACCCTCCTTTTATATGCCTATCTGGCTCCCTCTGGTGGTCTTAGGGGATGGGTGAAGGTGTGTGTATGCATTAGGACCTCTAGTGGATAACTCTTTTAGTGCACCCTTCCAGGAGATGTGGGAATCCTAGCACAGCTGGGGCTCCACATTAGCATCCACTTGTTTGTAATGTGTGTAGCGATGGAGTCCGCCTTATTTACAGGGTTCATGTCCCCAGAAGTACGAGCTGAGCATAACGTACTGAGCACTACAATGCACAGGCATTACACTGGCAGATATGCAATTTTCACTAAGCAACATTCACTGCTGCTTGTTTCTGGCAAACACCCATGGAGTCGAAATCATCACTACATCTGTAGATAAATTCCTAGAGGGGTTTACTTTCCAAAATGCAGTCATTTGAAGGAGGATTCTGCTCAACTGGCACTTAGAGGCTCTGTATATCAAGCCCACAAACTATTCTACAATAATTTGTGCTCCAAGAGTCAAAGACCACTCCTTTCCTCCCAAACCTCGCCGTGTGGCTAAGCAGTACAGTACAGCCACATATGGAGTATTGCCATGTTCAGCAGAAATTGTGTGACAAATTTTGGTGCCATTTTTACCCATTTCTCCATGTGACAATGTAAAATCTGGGGCTAAAACAAAATTTTTGTGGTAAAAATGTAATTATTTTTTCGGCATGCCTAATGGTGTAAGGTTCTGTAACACACCCGTGGTTTTAATGTGATCACTGCACCCCTAGATGAATTCATTGAGAAGTGTACTTTGTACAGTGAGATCACTTATGGGGGATTCTGCTGTTCTGGCACCTCAGGGGCTCTGCTAATGTGTCATGGCACCCTCAAAACATTTCAGCAAAATGTGCATTACAATATGGTGCTCCTTCCCTTTGGATCTTTTCACTGGGCCTATAAAGTAGTTTTCGACCACATATGGGGTATTCGTGCACTCAGGAGAAATTGTGTAACATATTTTGTGGTCTATTTTCACCTATTATGCATTCTGAAAATTTAAAACTTGAGGCCAAAGTAACATTTTACTGGAAAAAATCGTAATTTTACATGGACTAAGCCCAAGGTTATTCAATTCTGTGAATTGATTGAGGGTTAAAAATGCTCATTACACCACTAAATGAATTACTCAAGACTTGTAGTTTCCACAATTGGGTCACTTGTGGGAGTTTCTGCTGTTTTAGCATTTCAGGTGCATTCGCAATCTGTTCCAGCCAACATTGAGCTCCAGACTTCAATTAGCACTCCTTCCCTTCCAAGCCCTGCCGTGCACCCAAACTTTAGTTTTCCACCACATATGGAGTATGTGTGTACTCAGGACAAATTGCACAATAAATTATATTTTCTGTTTTCTCCTGTTGCCCTTGTGAAAATGAAAAATTTGGGACTAGCGCAACATTTTTGTGGGAAAAATGTATTTGTTCATTTTCACAGCTCAACGATATCAAATTCTGTGACGCACCTGTAGGTTCAAGGAGTTCACCAAACCTCTAGATAAGTTACTTGAGGGGTGTAGTTTCCAAAATGGGGTCACTTTTGTGGGGTTTCTACTGTTTAGACACATAAGTGACTCTGCAAATGAGACATGGCTTTCGTTATCTATTACAGCCAATTTTGTATTCCAAAAGTCAATTGGAGCTCCTTCCCTTCTGAGCCCTGACATGCGCCCAAACAGTAGTATTCCCCCACATATGGGCATACTAAAGAGAAATTGCTCAAAAAATTTTGAGGTCTATTTTCTCCTGTTCTCTTGTGAAAATAAAAAAATTGAGAGTAAAGTAATATTTTTGTGAAAAAAAAGGAAAATGTTCATTTTTTACGTTCACATTGCATTAATTCCTGTGAAGCACCTGAAGGGTTAATAAACTTCTTGAATGTGGTTTTGAGGGGTACAGTTTTTAGAACGGTGTCACTTTTGAGTATTTTCTGCCACATAGGCCCCTCAAAGTAACTTTGAATAACATGTGGTCCCTTAAAATATGGTTTTGGAGCTTTTGTTAGAAAATGAGAAATTGCTGATCAACTTTTAACCCCACTGTTAGGGTTTGAGTTCCCAATGCTGCACAAGGGGAATCTCGAGCCATTCCCACTACGGTCCCCCATTTGTCTCCGGCCGCAGTGAAGCCTGCTCAGCAGAGACATTGGTCCCAGCGTCTTGCCCATTCCAATACTGTGCAGAGACTTGCTGCTGCCCCTCCTGGATCATCTATTATAGCCAGTGCTGGAGCAGACGTCTTTAGGACGAAGTCCTGCGTTTCCCCTTCTGAGCATGCCCAGGGTAAGATCTCTCATTGGAGATCAGGGGTCACATGTTCAGTTACTGCAGCAGCTCCTATTGGTCCGCCAGGAAGGTCCTGAAACTACATGTGTTTTGGAACAGTTTCTCATTGGTCCTTTTCTGGCAGGTCCTGTAGCTGTTACTATAAAAGGGTGGCATGGCTTGGCCGCCATGCGCTAGTATCAAATCTGTTATGTGCTTGCGCCAGTGAGGTCATGTATGCATGTGGTTAGGTCTGGCTGAAATAAGCCCCTAGAATACCGGCACCTCCGGTGAGGAGATTGTATGCACGTGTTCAGGGCTCGGCTGAAAACGCCATTAGAATATCGGCTACTCCGGTGAGGAGATTGTTGCTTGTGTTCTGACTGCATGACCTCAGACTGCAATCTGCTTAGCAGTCATCTGTGTTCCATGTGAGTCTAACAGGACACAGTCTGTGACGCAACAGGGTTCGCTTTATAACGCTGGTTCAGCGCCCTAACGTTTTACTTTGCGGCTCACTGAAGCTAAGTGAGTTCGTACTTATCGCCATATAGCGCTGTGGCATTCCCGTTAGCGGCTCTGGGGATTAACAGAGTTCGCACTAACTGCCACAGCGCGCTACGGCATTTATTTTAGCGACTCTGCGGGATAACAGAGTTCGCTAACTTCGCCATCTTACTAGCAGCGGGCTTCGCCTGCACGGTGGACCCCGGGCTGCGAACGCATCTCTCTACAATATCTATTAGGTGCGTTCCGCAGACCCTAACATAATACTAGCGCCAGAGTTTGGCTAGTAAAATGGCGGACGACCAGCGCCTAAGGCAGTTCATCCAGCAGCTGGAGGGTAGGTTGGCGGCTCTCGAGCGCACAAGCTCAGCTGTGGATGTGACCTCAACTCGAGCTTCTGGCCACACGTTTTCCCACAGAGCGGTCACAAGTGGGTTTCATAGTGTCACTTCTGTCGGGCAGAGCTTTGGAATGGGCAACGCCGCTGTGGGAGCGTGACGATCGCGTGGTGCAGAGTGCTCCTCGGTTTCTGGAGGCTCTTAAAAAGGTCTTTTTAGGCCCACAGGTCACCCACGATTCATTGCTCCAACTGCTGGCAATGTCACAGGGTTCGAGCTTGGTCAGTCAGTTTTCAGTCCAATTTCGAACTCTGGCCTCTGAGTTAGAGTGGCCGGATAAGGTCCTTATACCGGTATACTGGAGAGGTCTGGCTGACCATGTAAAGGACGCCTTGGCCACCCGGTAGATTCCTACCTCACTGGAGAAGCTTATCTCCATATCTACCCGCATCGACCTTCGCTTTCACGAGCGGAGGTTGGAGCAGGCCCAGTGTAGACGGAGGTTTCGGCTAGCTCCCACCTTTGCCAAACCTCTAGAATCTCCCATTCAGGCGCCCGACTCCCCGGAGGTCATGGAGGTTGTTCGAATGGGACCTAAGTCTCGGCCCGTGGTTTGTAACAATTGTCAGCAGTTAGGACATTATGCCAATAGATGTCCCCAGCGATCGGGAACACGATCGCGTCTAGTGACCATGGGAGGAGGTTCACTAGAGTCAGCAGCATTCGCCTCCAAGCTGTCCTTTAAAGGACAATCTCTTTTGGTCCATCCACTCTAACAGTTGAGCTTTGTGTGGATTCTGGAGCAAAGGGGAACTTTATGTCCTCTGCTTTTGCTCTCCGCCACACAATACCTCAGGTGATGCTCGCCAAACCGGTGACTGTTCGAGTGGTGAATGGCTCCATACTGCCCTCACAGATCACACATCAGACAATCCCTCTCACATTAGCTATGTCTCCTTCCCATCAGGAGATTATTTCTTTCCTTGTCCTTCCTGAGGGTATAGATGAGGCTCTGCTGGGAGTACCCTGGCTTCGTCTTCACTCCCCACATATTGAGTGGTCCTCTGGGAAGATACGGGGTTGGAGTGAGTCTTGTAGAGGTAGATGTGTGAGGGAGTGTGTTCAGGTTGCTTCTACAGGGATACCTGCTGTTAGGGTCTGCGGAATGCACCTAATAGATATTGTAGAGAGGTGCGTTCGCAGCCCGGGGTCCACCGTGCAGACGAAGCCCGCTGCTAGTAAGATGGCGAAAGTAGCGAACTCTGTTATCCCACAGAGTCGCTAAAATAAACGCCGTAGCGCGCTGTGGCAGTTAGTGCGAACTCTGTTAATCCCCAGAGCCGCTAACGGGAATGCCACAGTGCTATATGGCGATAAGTACGAACTCACTTAACTTCAGTGAGCCGCAAAGTAAAACGCTAGGGCGCTGAACCAGCGTTATAAAGCAAACTCTGTTGCGCCACAGAGCCGCTGAGAAAAAGACTGTGTCCTGTTAGACTCACAGGGATACACAGATAACTGCTGTGGGGATAACAGTCCATGATCATGCAGAAAGCAACGCATTCAAGCAATCTCCTCACCGGAGAAGCCGGTATTCTAGGGGCTTATTTCAGCCAAGCCCTAACCACGTGCACCCAAATCTCCTCACCGGAGAAGCCGGTATTCTAGGGGCTTATTTCAGCTGAGCCCTAACCACATGCGTACATGATCATACGGGCGCAAAGCACATAATGCAATTGATACTAGCGCATGGCGGCCCAGCCATGCCACCCTTTTATAGTAACAGCTACAGGACCTGCCAGAAAAAAGACCAATGAGAAACTGTTCCAAAACACATGTAGTTTCAGGACCTTCCTGGCGGACCAATAGGAGCTGCTGCAGTACCTGAACATGTGACCCCTGATCTCCAATGAGAGATCTTACCCTAGGCATGCTCAGAAGGAGAAACGCAGGACTTCATCCCAAAGACGTCTGCTCCAGCACTGGCTATAATAGAAGATCCAGAACGGGCAGCAGCAAGTCTCTGCACAGAATTGGAATGGGCAAGACGCTGGGACCGACTTCTCTGCTGAGCAGGTTCCACTGCGGACGGAGATGGATGGGGGACCGCAGCGGGACTGGTTTGAGACTCCCCTCGTGCTGCAGCGGGAACTCGAACCCTAACACCAGCAGATCTCACTTCCCTGCCCAAGTGCTATTAGTCCTATGTAGACGTGTTCTCCAAAAAGGCTGCGGAGACGCTTCCGCCTCACCGCCCCCATAACTGTCCTATTGACCTCTTGCCTGGAGCAGAACCTCCCCGGGGAAGGGTCTATCCTCTCTCTCTCCCGGAGACGGAGGCTATGTCCCAATACATTCAGGAAAATCTGGCAAGAGGGTTCATTAGGAAGTCAGTGTCACCTGCTGGGGCAGGGTTCTTCTTTGTGCAAAGGAAGAACGGAGAATTACGTCCCTGCATAGATTACAGGGGTCTTAACGCCATTACCGTTAAGAATAAATACCGGCCGCTGCCTTTAATTTCTGAGATCTTTGATAGGCTCCGGGGAGCAAGGGTATTTACCAAATTAGACCTGCAGGGTGCTTACAACCTGAGTCGCATCCGCGAGGGGGACGAGTGGAAGACGGCTTTTAATACCAGGGATTGGCACTATGAATATCTGGTAATGCCCTTCGGGCTCTGTAATGCCCCAGCCGTTTTCCAAGACTTTGTCAATGACATCTTCCGGGATATGCTTTCCACCTCGGTCGTGGTCTATCTGGATGATATTCTCATCTTCTCTCCAGATATTGACTCCCACCGGAGAGATGTCTGCAGAGTCTTCGACCTCTTGCGGGCAAATTTCCTTTATGCAAAGTTGGAGAAATGCGTGTTTGAGCAGGAGTCTTTACCATTCCTGGGCTATATCATCTCCGCCCAGGGATTGGCTATGGATCCTGCCAAATTACTGGCTGTGATGGACTGGCAAGAACCCCATTCCCTTAAAGCAGTGCAGCGCTTTATGGGGTTCATTAATTATTATCGCCAGTTCATTCCCCATTTCTCAGCTTTGGTAGCTCCCTTGGTAGCCCTCACCAAGAAGGGAGCAAATCCCAAATTGTGGTCCGAAGAAGTCTCCAAGGCTTTCACCTCAATTAAGTCTCATTTTGCTAGCGCTCCCATCCTACACTGCCCTGATGTTGATAAGACATTTATATTGGAGGTGGATGCCTCATCCGTTGGTGCTGGAGCAGTCCTCTTTCAAAAGGATGCTCAAGGTCGGAAGCATCCTTGCTTCTTCTTCTCCAAGACCTTCACACAAGCGGAGAGGAATTATTCCATTGGGGACAGGAAGTTGCTAGCAATGAAGTTGGCTTTCTCTGAGTGGAGACATCTGTTGGAGGGGGCTCGCTTTCCCTTCCAAGTCTTCACTGACCACAAGAATTTGGTATATCTTCAGACAGCCCAGCGGCTTAATTCTCGCCAGGCCAGACAGTCCTTGTTCTTCTCCCGGTTTCACTTCACCCTACATTTTCTCTCGGGAGAGAAGAACATCCGTGCCGACGCTCTCTCTCGCTCTGTGGTGTCCTCTGAGGAGGAGGAGGAGGAGGAGTCTTGGCTTATTGTCCCCACAGAGAGCCTGAGAACAGTGACCCCAGTTTCGCTAGAGTCTGTGCCCCCAGGCAAGACTTTTGTACTTACCAATTTGCGACCGGAGGTACTCTCTTGGGCACATTCATCCAGGGTGGGTGGACACTTTGGGGCAAAGAGGACATCTGAATTGCTGGCGAGGACATACTGGTGGCCACATATGGTCCGTGACGTCAGGGAGTATGTTCAGGCGTGTGTCTCCTGCGCCAGGAACAAGTCCCCTCGACAACGGCAAGCTGGGTTACTTTTTCCTTTGCCGGTGGCAGACAGACCCTGGGAGATGGTTGGGATGGACTTTGTGGTGGGCTTACCCAAGTCTCGAGGTTGCACCATCATTTGGGTAACCTCCGACCATTTTTCCAAAATGGTACACCTGGTGCCGCTACCACGGTCACCTTCTGCACGGGCTCTGGCAGCGTTGTTCGTTAGGCACATCTTCCGTCTACACGACATGCCAGACAAAATTGTCAGTGACCGAGGTCCCCAGTTTGCGTCTCGGTTCTGGAGAGAGCTTTGTCGTCTACTGAGAATTGAGCTAAATCTCTCTTCAGCATATCATCCCGAGACAAATGGGTTGGTAGAGAGGGCCAACCAGACCTTGGTCACCTATCTACAACATTTTGTCTCAGCCAGGCAGGATGACTGGGCATCCTTGCTACCATGGGCTGTGTTTGGACTAAACAATGCTGTGGCTGACTCCACCGGACAGACTCCATTCCTCCTAAACTACGGTCAGCATCCGCGCATTCCGGTGCCCATGCCTGTGTCTTCCGCAGACTCCAGGGTGGCAGACTGGGCTGTGGAGGCACGGGACATTTGGGACCGTACCCAGGATGCCATTCAGGCATCCAAGGAGAGGATGAGGTCCTCCGCCGACGCACATCGGCGCTCCGCTCCAACATTTGCTCCTGGGGACTTGGTGTGGCTCTCCGCCCGTAACATTAGGCTGCGAGTTGAGTACACTAAGTTGGCACCCCGCTACCTGGGTCCTTTCAAAGTCCTCGAGCAGATTAACACTGTGGTATACCGTTTGGCTCTTCCACCACGCCTGGGTATCTCCGACACCTTTCAGGTATCCCTCCTGAAACCCGTGCTCATGTCCCGGTTTCCGAGTCATCTGCCAGGACATCGGGTTCGTCTACGGACGACCATGAGGTGAACGCCATCGTAGGGTGTAAGGTGGTACGGGGCAAAAAGTTTTATTTGGTGGACTGGAGGGGCTATGGGCCTGAGGATAGGTCTTGGGAGCCTGCCGAGTATGTTCACACTCCGCAGCTCATCGCTGCCTTTGAGCATAGCGAGGCCCAGAGAAGGGGGGGCCCTAGGAGGGGGATAATGTTAGGGTTCGAGTTCCCATTTCCGCTGTGGTCCCCCATTCATCTCCGGCCGCATTGGAGCCTGCTCAGCAGAGACGTCGGTCCCAGCGTCTTGGCCATTCCAATACTGTGCAGAAACTTGCTGCTGCCCCTCCTGGATCATCTATTATAGCCAGTGCTGGAGCAGACGTCTTTGGGACGAAGTCCTGCGTTTCCCCTTCTAAGCATGCCCAGGGTAAGATCTCTCATTGGAGATCAGGGGTCACATGTTCAGGTACTGCAGCAGCTCCTATTGGTCCGCCAGGAAGGTCCTGAAACTACATGTGTTTTGGAACAGTTTCTCATTGGTCCCTTTTCTGGCAGGTCCTGTAGCTGTTACTATAAAAGGGTGGCATGGCTGGGCCACCACGCGCTAGTATCAAATCTGTTACGTGCTTGCGCCAGTGAGGTCATGTATGCATGTGGTTAGGTCTGGCTGAAATAAGCCCCTAGAATACCGGTACCTCCGGTGAGGAGATTGTATGCACGTGTTCAGGGCTCGGCTGAAAACGCCATTAGAATATCGGCTACTCCGGTGAGGAGATTGTTGCTTGTGTTCTGACAGCATGACCTCAGACTGAAATCCGCTTAGCAGTCATCTGTGTTCCCTGTGAGTCTAACAGGACACAGTCTTTTTCTCAGCGGCTCTGTGACGCAACAGGGTTCGCTTTATAACGCTGGTTCAGCGCCCTAGCGTTTTACTTTGCGGCTCACTGAAGCTAAGTGAGTTCGTACTTATCGCCATATAGCGCTGTGGCATTCCCGTTAGCGGCTCTGGGGATTAACAGAGTTCGCACTAACTGCCACAGCGCGCTATGGCGTTTATTTTAGCGACTCTGCGGGATAACAGAGTTCGCTACCTTCACTATATTACTAGCAGCGGAATTCGCCTGCACGGTGGACCCCGGGCTGCGAACGCACCTCTCTACAATATCTATTAGGTGCGTTCCGCAGACCCTAACACCCACTAACTTCCTAACAAAGAAAAATAAAATTATGTTTCAAAAATTGTGCTGATGTAGAGTATCCAGGAAAGAAAGGAGAGGTTTGTGGATGATTTCCGCGCTTGCTGAGTGGGATATATGTCTCATCATTGATCAGCAAGGGCTGAAATCATCCACAAACCTCTCCTTTCTTTCTTGGCTATCGTTTGGTCATTTACTGACCCGTGGATCTGCTGCAGCTGATGTGCTTTATTATATGCTGTACAGATACTCATAAAGGGTGAGTTTACTTTTGATTTTATCACCTGCCGTGCTCCTCGGATAAGACCCTATGTTGCGCTGATCTCTCCTACAGCTCTGCGACTGATGTAAAGCAGACATGTGGGAAATGTTATTTATTAACTACGGTATTTTGTGTGACATAATTTTCTGGTTTAAGGGCATACAAATTAGAAAATTGCTAAATTTTCATAATTTTTGCCAAATTTTCAATATTTTCAAAAATAAACGCAAGACGGATCGAATGAATCCACTATCATGAATTCAATATGTCGCAAGAAAACTATCTCAGAATCAGTTGAATCCGTTGAAGTGTTCCAGAGTTATTACCTCACAAAGTGACACTGGTCAGAATTGAAAAAATTGGCCTGGTCAGGAAGGTGAAAGCAGGCTTCAGGGTAAAGGGGTTAAAGGGAACCTGCTAGCCGATTTCTGCTGCTCCTGCACTACAAACATCTATGTTTTCCTTTAAACGATTCAGTGACTCAGAGAAATATATTGTTGAAAGCGCAAGAGGGGATAAGACAACTACTCCAAGAGGCATGTCTCAACCATCTCCTTTCCAACCACTTAGCTAGTTTGACATTCCTGTAATTTCTTTAATTTTTTTTCCTAATTTTAGCTTTTGCTTAAACACCACTCCAGCATTTTGTTTTTTTTTATTTTATCACTGGAGTGGTACTTTAAATCTAAGTCCCATTTCCCCTATCTCACCTTCTGGTGTCTTTATCTGTTATCACCACAGCTCCCGTCAGTCACCAGTAGTTTGTGACCTGCCGGCTGTTTCAGTGTTTCATGGAGCGAGCAAAAGTCACAACTCAATACAAATTCTATGAGAACCTTCTTCTGGCTGTCATAGATTTGCATTGAGAGATTATGACGTAGCTTCTGACTTCCTGCCATTCAGAAGCTGCATTCACAAGATGGCACCACATGGCAGGAAGCTTAGGTTTAAAGCACCACTCCAGCATTGGAATAAAAAAAAGCTGGAGTTGTGCTTTAACCCCTTCACCCAGAGCCTGTTTTCACCTTCATGAGCAGGCAATTTTTTTCAATTCTGACCAGTGTCACGTTATGAGTTAATAACTCTAGATTGCTTCAACGAATCCCACTGATTCTGAGAATGTTTTTTCTTGACATATTGTACTTCATGATAGTGGTAAAATTTGTTTGTTTGTTGACTTTACTCGTTAAAATAATGGAAATTTAGCAAACATTTTTAAAGTCTAGCAATTTTCAAACTTTTAATTTTTTTTCCCTTAAACCACAGAGTTATCTCACACAAAATAGTTGATAAATAACATTTACCACATGTCTGCCTTTCATCTGCATCTTTTTAAAAACTTTTTTTGTTAAGTTAGAGGGGTTAAAAGTTGATCAGCAATTTCTCATTTTTACAACAAAATTTACAAAACCATTTTTTTGGGGGACCTCATCACATTTGAAGTGACTTTAAAGGGTCTATGCGACAGAAAAAACCCAACAGTGATACTATTCTAAAAACTGTACCCCTCAAGATGCTGAAAACTACATTCAATAAGTTTATTAACCCTTTAGGTGCATCACAAACATTAAAACAGTATGTAAGGAAAAAATGAGCATTTTACTTTTTTTCACAAAAATGTTACCTTAGTTCCAAATTTTTTATTTTCACAAGGATAACAGGAGAAAATAGACCCCGAAATTTGTTGTGCAATTTCTACTGAGTACCCCCCTTTTGTAACACACTTTGTACCTTTTTTGCAACTTTCTTTGCAGTTTGAGGCACCTCACGGGAGAAATGTTGATCTGGTACAACACGGGCACCTTCAGTTCTAGAAGTACTGATCCCTTCCCCTTACTGACTTCTAAATATTAGTGCCTCGATCACTACCTCCTGGAACTGAAGGAAGGTACCAATCTGGCCTGCACATCGTGATAGCACGTAAGTGTTATACATTGCCATCTGTACGATGTGCACAGCCAGCTTTTTGTACCGCACCTTAGCTTTCCGCATGGCACTGTACACCTGGAGGACTTGATCAGAGAGATCAACTTCCCCCATGTTCTTGTTGTATCACAGGACACACTCTGGTTGAGGACCTATGTATATGTACCTCGTACAGCGGTTGGCGTGCTGCCATTACCATGTATAATAGTCAAGAAAAGAACATCCCTCTTGTCCTTGTACTTGACAACCAGCAAGTTGTCAGTATATTGGGCCCTGCTCTCAACCTTTATGAGCAGCTGCCCAATTAGCGTCCTAGTGAGTCCTCTCTGATTTTTGAGCACAGTACCACAAGCTGTGGTAGCTCTGACATAGAGAGATTTGAAAAGAGTGAGGCTAGTGTAGAATTTATCTATATAGAGATGATAACCCTGATACAGCAGTGGGTGTACTAATTCCCACAAATTTTCCTACTCACTCCCAGAACAGGGGGCATTCAGAGGGTTGAATCTGGGTGTCCTTCGCTTCATAAACCCTAAATCTGTACGGGTACCCTGAGGTAGTCTCACACAGCTTGTAGAGTTTAATTCTGTACTTTGCCCTCTTATTGGGCAGGTATTGCTGAAATTTGAGCCTCCCCTTTAAATGTGTTAGGGACTCATCTATGCAGATGTCCCTTTGGGGAACGTACAACTCAACAAACTTGTTGCTGAAGTGATCAAAGACAGGCCAAACTTGGAAAAGTTGGTCAAAGTTGGGGGTCATCTCGAGGTCGACATTGTGCATTATCGTTATAATGCAAAAATTTGTGAATGGCCTCAAAGAGTGTCCAGGGCATAGCCATGCGGAACACTGGAGTGTTATATAAAACGTCAACACTAAATTATTGACGAATTTCTGGTTCTTCACTAACCTCATGCAAAGGACAAGGCCCCAAAACTTCATAATTTCTACTTTGTCTCCAGGAGTCCAGTTGGCAAATAATGAAGTGAGATTTTGGGATAAAAATTGTTGGGCATACAAATTTGTCTGGGACACCATGAGATCTACAAAATTGTCAGAGAAAAAGACTTTGAAAAAGTGTATTTCTGTGAGGCCGGTAGTGTCAAATTGGATTCCGGATTGTGCCACAAAATCAAAAATCTGTGACTCAAAATCTTCAGGAGATAAGGTCCATAGGGGATTACTAAGAGTTGGCTCTGGCTCATTTGCTGTCTTAGGGCATATGCGTGGGGGTTCATTATCACTAGAGGAAGAGGAGAAGGAGGAAAAATAGAGGAAGGTGGCATCCTCTCCCTTACTATCAGTGTCAGAGGCAAGGAAGGCTTATTCCTCCTCGGCTGAATACCGTGATTGGAACGAGTGGGACATTTTTTCACATGTGTGGTGTTTAAGTGTGCGTACCAAATTTTATTTAAGTGTGTGTTAGGGTCTGCGGAATGCACCTAATAGATATATTAGAGAGGTGCGTTCGCAGCCCGGGGTCCACCGTGCAGGCGAAGCCCGCTGCTAGTAAGATGGCGAAAGTAGCGAACTCTGTTATCCCGCAGAGTCGCTAAAATAAACGCCGTAGCGCGCTGTGGCAGTAAGTGCAAACTCTGTTAATCCCCAGAGCCACTAATGGGAATGCCACAGCGCTATATGGCGATAGGTGCGAACTCACTTAGCTTCAGTGAGCCGCAAAGTAAAACGCTAGGGCGCTGAACCAGCGTTATAAAGAGAACCCTTCTGCGTCACAGAGCCGCTGAGAAAAAGACTGTGTCCTGTTAACACCACAGGGATACACAGATAACTGCTGTGCCGATAGCAGTCCGTGATCATGCAGACAGCAACGCAATCAAGCAATCTCCTCACCGGAGAAGCCGGTATTCTAGGGGCTTATTTCAGCCAAGCCCTAACCACTTGCACTCAAATCTCCTCACCGGAGGTGCCGGTATTCTAGGGGCTTATTTCAGCCGAGCCCTAACCACATGCGTGCATGATCACACTGGCGCAAAGCACATAATGCAATTGATACTAGCACGTGGCGGCCCAGCCATGCCACCATTTTATAGTAACAGCTACAGGACCTGCCAGAAACAAGGACCAATGAAACTGTTCCAGAACACCAGTAGTCACAGGACCTTCCTGGCGGACCAATAGGAGCTGCTGCAGTACCTGAGCATGTGATCCCTGATCTCCAATGAGAGATCTCACCCTGGGCATGCTCAGAAGGGGAAAACAAGGACTTTGTCCTAAAGACGTCTGCTCGCCGCTAACCAGTACTGGCCACAATAGCAGAGCCTGGAGAGGCAGCAGTAATCCTCTGCACACTGTTAGACTGGGAGAGACGCTGGGACTGACGTCTAAGCTGAGCAGAGTCCACTGCGGCCAGAGACGAATGGGAGACCGGAGCCGGAATGGCTCGAGATTCCCCTTGTGCAGAAGCGGGAACTTGACCCCTAACATTACCCCCTCTCCTAGGGCCCCCCTTCTCTGGGCCTCGCTATGACTCAAAGGCAGCGATGAGCTGCGGAGCATGAACATGCTCCCAGGACCTATCCTCAGGCCCATAACCCCTCCAATCCACCCAAAAAAATGTTTTGCCCCGTACCACCTTGCACCCTACAATGGCGTTCACCTCGTAGTCGTCCGAAGACGAACCCGACGTCCCGGCAGATGACTCAGGCAACCAGGAGGTGACCACGGGTTTTAGGAGGGACACATGGAAGGTGTCGGAGATACCAAGGCGAGGCGGAAGGGCCAAACGGTAAACCACAGGGTTCACCAGCTCGAGAACCTTGAAGGGACCCAAATAGTGGGGTGCCAACTTAGTGGATTCCACCCGTAGCCTGATGTTTCGGGCGGAGAGCCACACTAGGTCACCAGGAGCAAATGTCGGAGCGGGATGCCGATGGGCATCGGCAGAAGACCTCATCCTTTCCCTGGAAGCCTGAATGGCATCCTGGGTGTGGTCCCATATGTCTCGTGCCTCCACAGCCCAGTCTGCCACCCTGGAGTCGGCGGAAGCCACGGGCATGGGCACCGGTACCGGCGGATGCTGGCCGTAATTTAAGAGGAATGGGGTCTGTCTGGTGGAGTCAGCCACAGCATTGTTTAGCGCAAACTCCGCCCACGGGAGCAAGGATGCCCAGTCATCCTGCCTGGCAGAGACAAAATGTCGCAAGTTGGTGACCAAGGTCTGGTTGGCCCTCTCTACCAACCCATTCGTCTCGGGATGATATGCAGAGGAGAGGTTCAACTCAATGCAGAGTAGATGACACAACTCTCTCCAGAACCGAGATGCAAATTGGGGACCTTGATTGCTGACAATCTTGTCTGGCATACCGTGTAGACGGAAGATGTATCTAATAAATAATGCTGCCAAGGCCCGTGCAGAAAGTAACCGTGGTAGCGGCACTAAGTGCACCATTTTAGAGAAGTGGTCGGTGATCACCCAAATGATAGTGCAACCCCGAGACTTGAGTAAGCCCACCACAAAGTCCATCCTGACCATCTCCCAGGGCCTGTCTGCCACCGGCAAAGGAAAAAGTAACCCAGCTTGCCGTTGTCGAGGGACTTGTTCCTGGCGCAGGAGACACATGCCTGAACATACTCCCTGATGTCACGGACCATATGTGGCCACCAGTATGTCCTCGCCAATAACTCAGTTGTCCTCTTTGCCCCAAAGTGTCCACCCACGCTGGACGAGTGTGCCCAAGAGAGTACCTCCGGTCGCAAATTAGTGGGCACAAAAGTCTTGCCCGGAGGCACAGACTCTAGCGAAACCGGGGCTACAGTTCTCAGGCTCTCTTCGGGGACAATAAGCCGAGGCTCCTCATCCTCCTCCTCTGATGACATTAAGGTGCGAGAGAGAGCGTCGGCCCGAACATTCTTCTCACCGGAGAGAAAATGGAGGGTGAAGTGGAACCAAGAGAAGAATAGGGACCATCTGGCCTGGCGAGAATTTAGCCGCTGAGCCATTTGCAAATATACCAATTTTTTGTGGTCGGTGAAGACTTGGAAGGGAAAACGAGCCCCCTCCAGAAGATGTCTCCACTCAGAGAAGGCCAACTTCATAGCCAGCAACTCCCTGTCCCCGATGGAATAATTCCTCTCTGCTGGTGTAAAGGTCTTAGAAAAGAAGAAGCAGGGATGCTTCCGACCTTGAGCATTCTTTTGATAAAGGACTGCTCCAGCACCAACAGAAGAGGCGTCCACCTCTAAAATAAACGGCTTATCAACATCAGGGCTATGTAATATGGGAGCACTGGCAAAATGCGACTTGATGGAAGAGAACGCCTTGGAGACCTCCTCAGACCACAACTTGGGATTTGCTCCCTTCTTGGTGAGGGCTACCAAGGGAGATACCAAAGTCGAGAAATGGGGAATGAACTGGCGATAATAATTAATGAACCCCATAAAGCGCTGCACCGCTTTAAGAGAATGGGGTTCTTGCCAGTCCATTACAGCCTGTAGTTTGGCAGGATCCATAGCCAATCCCTGGGCAGAGATGATATAGCCCAGGAAAGGTAAGGACTCCTGCTCAAACACACATTTCTCTAGCTTGGCATAGAGGGAGTTTGCCCGTAAGAGGTTGAAGACTTTGTTGACATCCCTCCGGTGAGAGTCTATATCTGGTGAAAAGATGAGAATATCATCCAGATAGACTACTACAGAGGTGGAGAGCATATCCCGGAAGATATCATTGACAAAGTCTTGGAAATAGCGGGAGCATTACAGAGCCCGAAGGGCATCACCAGGTATTCATAATGCCCATCCCTGGTATTAAAAGCTGTCTTCCACTCGTCCCCCTGACGGATGCGAATTAGGTTATAGGCACCACGTAGATCAAGCTTGGTAAATACTCTTGCTCCTCGGAGCCTATCAAAGAGCTCAGAGATTAGGGGCAACGGGTACTTATTCTTGACGGTCATGGCGTTAAGACCCCTGTAGTCAATACATGGACGTAATTCTCCGTTCTTCTTTTGCACAAAGAAGAACCCCGCGCCTGCTGGTGACACCGACTTCCTAATGAACCCTCTTGCCAGATTCTCCTGAATATACTGGGACATGGCCTCCGTCTCAGGAAGCGAGAGGGGGTAGACTCTCCCCAGAGGAGGTTCTGCTCCAGGCAAAAGATTAATAGGACAGTCGTAGGGGCGATGAGGTGGAAGAGTCTCCGCCGCCTTCTTGGAGAAAACGTCTGCATATGACCAATAACACTGAGAAAGAGAAGTGAGATCTACGGGTATCTCTGTGGTGGTGACCTGAACGCACTCCCTGACACACCTGCCTCTACATGAATCACCCCAACCCAGTATCCTCCCAGAGGACCACTCAATATGGGGAGAGTGGTAACGAAGCCAAGGTACTCCCAGCAACACCTCATCTATTCCCTTGGGCAGGACAAGAAAATAAATACTCTCCTGATGGGAAGGGGACATAGATAAAGTGAGAGGGATAGCCTGGTGGGTGATTTGTGAGGGCAGAGTTGATCCATTCACTACTCGCACAGTCACCGGTTTGGCGAGCATCACCAGAGGTATAGTGTGGCGGAGAGCAAATGCAGAGGACATGAAATTCCCCTCGGCTCCAGAATCCACACAGAGCTCGGCGGTGAGCATGGATGGACCTACAGTAATTGTCCCCTTAAAGGACAACTTGGTGGAAAATGCCGCAGTGTCTAGTAAACCTCCTCCCAAGGTCACTAGATGCGACTGTTTTCCCGACCGCTGTGGACATTTGTTGGTATAATGTCCTAACTGCTGGCAGATGTTACAGACCACGGGTACTCGAGCAGCCCGGGACTTAGGTCCTGCTCGAGAAACCTCCATGGCCTCATGGGAGTCGGCGCCTGGCTAGAAGATTCTAGAGGTCTGGCGAAGGTAGGAGCCAGCCAAAACCTGTCATGTGTGCATCGCCACGAAGATCGTCGCGGTTGCACATTCTGACTTCTCACAGCTGAGTTGCTGTTTCTTTGTGTTTGGCAGTTAGGGAGTTAATTCTGTCTGTGCACAGTTCTGGGACTGGGTGCAGTTTCTCCCGGCTGCAATTAATTATTTGTTGATTGGTTTCCTTTAAATCTCTGGTGGTCTGTTTTGGGAGTTGCCAGTGAAATTCTTCATGCAGACCACAGATAGGATTGTATCTGTATAGACTTAAGTTAAAGAGCTCCTTAGTTGTTTTAAGCTCACCTTGCTTAGAGTTTAATATCCCAGATCATTTATGTTCCTTCTGTGTTTGAGTGTGTATGCAAGTCTGTGTTTTCTCCAGTCTGTCTTATATGTCTAATCTGTGTATTTAGCAGAGATCAGCCCATATCCCTTTGGTGGTAATCAGTATCCTTCTTAGGACTGATTACAGGGTTCAGGGACTGATAGGAGACAGGGTTAGGCTGGAGACTTGGACCTCTGAACCATTATCAGTACCTCCAAGGTGAGGGATTAGTTAGGACCCCAGTTTAGGGTCAGGTTAGACTCCCGGTCCTCCTCTTTCCTGTGACAGTGTATCAAGTCCTCAAGATTAACCCTGAGTTCAACGGATATCGTGTCAGGTAAATCTATTCTATATTTACATGCTGATGTTGCAAATCTATATGTTGTATAGAGTGTTGTTCTTTTAAGAATAGTTTACTGACATCGTACACATATCATAAGACCGCGTGACATTTTCACTGGCCCATAAAATTATTCCCAGTTGCCATGGATCCAGTAGCCCAGCTGGCTCTGCAGTTGCAGGGATTATCCATGGAGCTGACGGACATTAAGTCCAAAGTTTTGTCTCCCTCGGAGCAAACCAGATTTGAACCTAAAGTAGCTCTCCCGGACAGGTTCACTGGTGGGCGAGACAAATTTTTTACCTTCAGGGAAGCATGTAAATTGTATTTTCGGCTTCGACCTCGATCATCAGGGAGTGAAGAGCAGAGAGTGGGAATTGTTATCTCGCTCCTACAAGGGGACCCTCAATCCTGGGCATTCTCCCTTCCTCCGGGATCCCCGGCTCTACAGTCTGTAGATCGATTTTTTACTGCCCTGGGTTTGGTATATGATGACCCAGATCGGGTCTCTCTTGCTGAGACAAAATTACGTAAGATACAGCAGGGAGATCGTCCGGCGGAGGAATTTGCTTCTGAGTTCCGTAGATGGGCCACAGATACTCAGTGGAATGACCCAGCTCTTAGGAGCCAGTTTTGTCATGGGCTTTCTGACAAATTAAAGGACGTTTTGGCTCAGTATGATTCTCCTCCATCACTGGAGGCTGCTATGGCCCTAGCTATCCGTACTGATAGACGGCTCCGGGAGAGGTGCGAGGTAACTCCGCCCCCTGTTGTTACTCCACCTACTACTAAAGTCCCTTATGTTGAGGTTCCCCTTGTCTGTTCGGAGGAGCCTATGCAGTTGGGAGGGACATCATTTCGTAGGAGGGGATTGGCGGTACGCCGCAGGACTAGAAGGTGTTTCTTCTGCGGGAAAGAGGGACATTTTGTTGGGGGATGTCCATCCCGTGCCTTGTTGAGCAAAAAGTCGCCGGAAAACTGTTAATCTCAGGTTGTGTGGTGGACGACAACCTGGGAGTATGTATTTCGTCCGCTAGTTCTTCTCAGTTCCTTGTACCAGTGGAGGTGGTGGTTGGTACGAGAGTGGAGAGATTTTCTGTTCTTCTTGATAGTGGGTCCGGGGCTAATCTGGTTGACGCTCAGTTTGCTCAGGCTCAAGGTATGCATCTGAGTGTATTGGTCAAACCGATCCCTATATTCTCCATTGACGCCAGGCCTCTCGGCCAAGGTAGCTTTGTTCATGAGGTTCATAACATTGACCTTCGGGTAGGGGCAATACATAGGGAACTATTATCTTGTTATGTGTTGGAGGGTCTACCTACTCCTATTGTGTTGGGACTTCCTTGGTTGGTTAAACATAACCCTGTGATTAATTGGCAGTCCAGAGAGATAAGCCAATGGGGTGAGTTTTGCAAAAGTAACTGCATGAACACAGTCATCAGTGCGGTCGTGCCTAGTACTTTGCCTCCTTTTTTGGAGGACTTTGGGGATGTGTTCTCTGAGGAGGGGTGTCAGGAGTTGCCTCCTCATCGCGTGTATGACTGCTCTATTAATTTACTTCCTGATGCTAAGTTACCTAAAGCTAGGTTATATAACCTTTCTGGTCCTGAGAGGCAGGCTATGAAAGATTATATTTCGGAAAGTCTGGCCAAAGGGCATATTAGACCTTCATCTTCCCCAGTGGCCGCGGGGTTCTTCTTTGTGAAGAAAAAAGATGGAGGCCTACGCCCTTGCTTGGATTTCCGCGAACTTAATCGGATTACTGTTCGAGATCCGTATCCACTCCCTCTTATTCCTGATCTCTTCAATCAAATTGTTGGCGCCAAATGGTTCTCTAAATTGGATCTCAGGGGGGCGTATAATCTGATTAGGATAAAAGAGGGGATGAGTGGAAAACGGCGTTTAACACGCCGGAGGGACATTATGAGAACCTTGTCATGCCTTTTGGTCTGACTACTGCACCAGCAGTATTCCAACATTTTGTTAATGACATTTTTCGTCATCTGGTGGGGCTGTTTGTGGTCGTATATTTGGATGACATTTTAATTTACTCGCCAGATCTTGTGTCTCATCAGGAGCATGTGAGACAGGTGTTGCAGATCTTGCGAGACAATAAACTATACGCCAAACTGGAAAAGTGTGTATTCGCCGTACAGGAACTTCAGTTTTTGGGTTTCTTGGTGTCAGCCTCCGGTTTCCGTATGGACCCTGAAAAGGTGAGAGCAGTGCTTGAATGGGATCAGCCAGAGGATCTTAAGGCTCTGCAGCGTTTTCTGGGGTTTGCTAACTACTACCGGAAATTTATTTGTAATTTCTCATCTGTTGTCAAACCTCTCACTGACATGACAAGAAAAGGGACGGATTTTTCTAAATGGTCGGACAAAGCTTGCCAAGCTTTTTCCTCTTTGAAAAAATGTTTTGCTTCGGCACCCGTTCTCATCCAACCAGATGCATCACAGCCGTTCGTTGTGGAGGTGGATGCGTCTGACGTAGGGGTGGGTGCAATATTGTCCCAGGGTCCGTCCCCTGGTAAATGGCATCCGTGCGCTTTCTTTTCTAAAAAATTGTCGTCCGCCGAAAGGAATTATGATATCGGCAATAGGGAACTTTTGGCCATTAAGTTGGCTTTTGAAGAATGGCGTCACTTTTTGGAGGGGGCAGTCCACCCGGTCACCGTCTTTACTGATCACAAGAACCTGCTGTATTTGGAATCTGCTAAGCGTCTGAATTCCAGACAAGCTCGATGGTCGTTGTTTTTTACCAGGTTTAATTTTGTTGTCACTTATCGCCCTGGATCTAAGAATGTTAAGGCGGATGCCTTGTCTCGCAGTTTCCCAGGGGCCGGGAAAATGGATGACCCGATTCCTATCCTTCAGGAGGGGGTGGTAGTGTCGGCTGTATTTTCTGAGCTTGAGGAGGAGGTGTTAGAGGCTCAGGCGGACGCCCCTGCAGGACCTCCAGGGAGACTGTTTGTCCCAAATCAGTTGAGACAAAAGGTTATTGAGGCACATCATAATTCTGCTTTAGCAGGACATCCAGGGAGTAAGGCTACTTTAGATCTCCTTTCTCGCCGGTTTTGGTGGCCTAACGTTAATAAAGATGTTTTAACTTTTGTCGCGTCCTGTGGGGTTTGTGCTCGCTCTAAGATCCCTCATACCCGTCCGTCTGGGACCCTCTTACCCTTGAAACTTCCGGAGCGTCCATGGACTCATTTGTCTATGGACTTCATCACGGACCTTCCTCAGTCGTCAGGGAAGACTGTCATACTGGTGGTTGTTGACAGGTTCAGTAAGATGGCACATTTCATTGCTCTTCCTGCCCTCCCTAATGCTAAAACTCTGGCGCAGGTGTTCATTGGGGAGATTGTGAGACTTCATGGGTTGCCTTCTGATGTGGTGTCAGATAGGGGGTCTCAGTTTGTATCCAAGTTTTGGAGGGCATTTTGTTTACGTCGGGGGATGCAATTGTCATTTTCCTCGGCTTTTCATCCGCAGACCAATGGTCAGACAGAGCGTCTGAATCAAAGCCTAGAGACTTATCTTCGGTGTTTTGTCTCAGAGAACCAGGAGGACTGGTCTTCTTTCTTGCCTCTGGCAGAGTTCGCTCTTAACAACAGGCGGAGCGAGTCCACTGGTAAGTCCCCGTTTTTTGGGGCATATGGTTTTCATCCCCAGTTTTGTACTTTCAATGGGGGGGGCCCTTCTGGGGTTCCTGAGGAGGAGCGTTTCTCGTCGTCACTTGGTTCAGTGTGGAGAGGTGTATTGAATAATCTGAGTGCTATGGGGAACCGTTATAAACGTATGGCTGATAGGAGGAGAGTTTCTGGTCCAGATCTTAATGTGAACGATCTGGTATGGTTGTCTACCAGGAATATAAAACTTAAAGTTCCCTCCTGGAAGCTGGGCCCCAGATTCATCGGGCCGTACAGGATCAGTTCCATAATTAATCCTGTGGCATTTCGTCTGGACCTCCCTCCTACGTTTAAAATCCACAATGTGTTCCACAAGTCATTACTTAAGAGGTACGTGGCACCAGTCATACCATCACCTCTACCTCCTCCTCCAGTGGTGGTCAATGGTAACTTGGAGTTTCAAGTGTCAAAGATCATTGACTCACGTCTGAATCGCCGGTCCCTTCAGTACTTGGTTCATTGGAAGGGGTATGGTCCAGAGGAGAGGACGTGGGTTCCTGCGTCTGACATTAACGCAGATCGTTTGGTGCGGACCTTCCACAGAACTCACCCGGGCAAACCTGGCCCTGAGGGTCCGGAGGCCCCTCGTAGAAGGGGGGGTACTGTCATGTGTGCATCGCCACGAAGATCGTCGCGGTTGCACATTCTGACTTCTCACAGCTGAGTTGCTGTTTCTTTGTGTTTGGCAGTTAGGGAGTTAATTCTGTCTGTGCTCAGTTCTGGGACTGGGTGCAGTTTCTCCCGGCTGCAATTAATTATTTGTTGATTGGTTTCCTTTAAATCTCTGGTGGTCTGTTTTGGGAGTTGCCAGTGAAATTCTTCATGCAGACCACAGATAGGATTGTATCTGTATACAGTCATGGCCAAAAGTTTTGAGAATGACACAAATATTATATTTTCACATGATCTGCTGCCCTCTGGTTTTTATGTGTGTTTGGCAGATGTTTTTATCACAGACAGAAATATAATAATTGCAAACAAATGAGTAACAAAAGCTTATATTGACAGTTAGAATGAGTTAATGCAGCAAGTCAATATTTGCAGTGTTGACCCTTCTTCTTCAGGACCTCTGCATTTCTCCCTGGCATGCTCTCAATCAACTTCTGGACCAAATCCTGACTGATAGCAGTCCATTCTTGCACAATCAATGCTTTCATTTTGTCAGAATTTTTAGGTTTTTGTTTGTCCACCCGTCTCTTGATGATTGACCACAAGTTCTCAATGGGATTAAGATCTGGGGAGTTTCCAGGCCATGGACCCAAAATCTCTATGTTTTGTTCCCTGAGCCATTTAGTTATCACCTTTGCTTTATGGCAAGGTGCTCCATCATGCTGGAAAAGGCATTGTTGATCGCCAAACTGCTCTTGGAGGGTTGGGAGAAGTTGCTCTTGGAGGACATTCTGGTACCATTCTTTATTCATGGCTGTGTTTTTAGGCAAGACTGTGAGACAGCCGATTCCCTTGGCTGAGAAGCAACCCCACACATGAATGGTTTCAGGATGCTTTACAGTTGGCATGAGACAAGACTGGTGGTAGCGCTCACCTTGTCTTCTCCGAATGAGGCGTTTTCCTGATGTCCCAAACAATCAAAGAGGGGATTCATCAGAGAAAATAACTTTACCCCAGTCCTCAGCAGTCCACTGCCTGTACCTTTTGCAGAATATCAGTCTGTCCATGATGTTTTTTCTGGAGAGAAGTGGCTTCTTTGCTGCCCTCCTTGAGACCAGGCCTTGCTCCAAGAGTCTCCGCCTCACAGTGCGTGCAGATGCACTCACACCTGCCTGCTGCCATTCCTGAGCAAGCTCTGCACTGCTGGTAGCCCGATCCCGCAGCTGAAACACTTTTAAGAGACGGTCCTGGCGCTTTCTGGTCTTTCTTGGGCGCCCTGAAGCCTTTTTGGCAACAATGGAACCTCTCTCCTTGAAGTTCTTGATGATGCAATAGATTGTTGGCTGAGGTGCAATCTTTCTAGCTGCGATACTCTTCCCTGTTAGGCCATTTTTGTGCATTGCAATGATGACTGCACGTGTTTCTTTAGAGATAACCATGGTTAACAGAAGAGAAACAATGATGCCAAGCACCAGCCTCCTTTTAAAGTGTCCAGTGGTGTCATTCTTACTTAATCATGACAGATTGATCTCCAGCCATGTCCTCATCAACACCCACACCTGTGTTAATGGAGCAATCACTGAAAAGAAGTTAGCTGGTCCCTTTAAGGCAGGGCTGCAATGATGTTGAAATGTGTTTTGGGGGATAAAGTTCATTTTCTAGCCAAATATTGACTTTGCAAGTAATTGCTGTTAAGCTGATCACTCTTTATAACATTCTGGAGTATATGCAAATTGCCATTAGAAAAAGTGAAGCAGTAGACTTTGTAAAAATTAATATTTGTGTCATTCTCAAAACTTTTGGCCATGACTGTAGACTTAAGTTAAAGAGCTCCTTAGTTGTTTTAAGCTCACCTTGCTTAGAGTTTAATATCCCAGATCATTTATGTTCCTTCTGTGTTTGAGTGTGTATGCAAGTCTGTGTTTTCTCCAGTCTGTCTTATATGTCTAATCTGTGTATTTAGCAGAGATCAGCCCATATCCCTTTGGTGGTAATCAGTATCCTTCTTAGGACTGATTACAGGGTTCAGGGACTGATAGGAGACAGGGTTAGGCTGGAGACTTGGACCTCTGAACCATTATCAGTACCTCCAAGGTGAGGGATTAGTTAGGACCCCAGTTTAGGGTCAGGTTAGACTCCCGGTCCTCCTCTTTCCTGTGACAGTGTATCAAGTCCTCAAGATTAACCCTGAGTTCAACGGATATCGTGTCAGGTAAATCTATTCTATATTTACATGCTGATGTTGCAAATCTATATGTTGTATAGAGTGTTGTTCTTTTAAGAATAGTTTACTGACATCGTACACATATCATAAGACCGCGTGACAAAACCTCTGCCTACACTGGGACCGCTCCAACCTCCGCTCGTGAAAACGGAGGTCGATGCGGGTAGATATGGCGATAAGCTTCTCCAGTGTGGCGGGAATCTCCCTGGTAGCCAAGGCGTCTTTCACATGGCCCGCTAGTCGTCTCCAAAACACGGGAATGAGGACTTTATCCGGCCAGTCCAACTCCGAGGACAGAGTCCGAAATTGGACAGCAAAACAGCTGACCAAGGACGAACCCTGTGAACTTGCCAGAAGTTGGAGCGCCGCATCGTGGGTAACCTGAGGTCCTAGAAAGACCTTTTTTAGAGCCTCCAGAAAACGAGGAGCACTATGCACCACACGGTCGTCACGCTCCCACATCGGGGTGGCCCACTCCAACGCTCTGCCCGACAGAAGAAATATTACAAAGCCCACTTGTGCCCGATCCGTGGGGAAACGTGCAGCCAGAAGCTCGAGTTGTATAGAGCACTGACTCACGAATCCCCGACATTGCTTGCTGTCACCAGCAAACTTGTCTGGAAGTGGGAGGTGGGATATTGTGGGAGCAGAGGTGGCAGTGGACACACTGGCTGCAGCCACGCTAGCAGCCTGAACAGCGACTGCGGTAACATCCACAGCTGAGGTTGTGCGCTCAAGAGCCGCCAACCTACCCTCCAGCTGCAGGATGTCCCACAGTAGACGCTGGTCATCCGCCATTTTACTAGCCAGACCCTGGCGCTAGTCATATGTTAGGGTCTGCGGAACGCACCTAATAGATATATTAGAGAGGTGCGTTCGCAGCCCGGGGTCCACCGTGCATGCGAAGCCTGCTGCTAGTAAAATGGCGAAAGTAGAGAACTCTGTTATCCCGCAGAGTCGCTAAAATAAATGCTGTAACGCGCTGTGGCAGTAAGTGCGAACTCTGTTAATCCCCAGAGCCGCTAACGGGAATGCCACAGCGCTACATGACGATAGGTGCGAACTCACTTAGCTTCAGTGAGCCGCAAAGTAAAACGCTAGGGCGCTGAACCAGAGTTATAAAGCGAACCCTGTTGCGTCACAGAGCCGCTGAGAAAAAGACTGTGTCCTGTTAACACCACAGGGATACACAGATAACAGCTGTGCCGATAGCAGTCCGTGATCATGAAGACAACAACGCAATCAATCAATCTCCTCACCGGAGAAGCCAGTATTCTAGGGGCTTATTTCAGCCAAGCCCTAACCACTTGCACTCAAATCTCCTCACCGGAGGTGCCTGTATTCTAGGGGCTTATTTCAGCCGAGCCCTAACCACATGCGTGCATGATCACACTGGCGCAAAGCACATAATGCAATTGATACTAGCGCATGGCGGCCCAGCCATGCCACCCTTTTATAGTAACAGCTACAGGACCTGCCAGAAACAAGGACCAATGAAACTGTTCCAGAACACCAGTAGTCACAGGACCTTCCTGGCGGACCAATAGGAGCTGCTGCAGTACCTGAGCATGTGACCCTGATCTCCAATGAGAGATCTCACTCTGGGCATGCTCAGAAGGGGAAAACAAGGACTTTGTCCTAAAGACGTCTGCTCGCCGCTAACCAGTACTGGCCACAATAGCAGAGTCTGAAGAGGCAGCAGTAATCTTCTGCACGTGGTTAGACTGGGCGAGACACTGGGACCGACGTCTAAGCTGAGCAGAGTCCACTGCAGCCGCAGACAAATGGGAGACCACAGCCGGAATGGCTAGAGATTCCCCTTGTGCAGAAGCGGGAACTCGACCCCTAACAGTGTGAGTGTTTAGTTACAATTTTTCTTTTATTATATTTATAATAGAAGATAGCAAAAAGAATAGAAGCAAATAATCTAGAAAAAGATAAAGATTAAAAGGAGAATATAAAAATTTGGTAACATAAAAAAAAATGAACTAAACAGATGACAGTAAAAACAGTTACTGAGTGTCCACAACCAATTTCGCTAATCATAATTCTATGCAGTAGAAAAAACTGTAGTATAAGTACTTTCACTAAAATTCTGAAACTACAATTTCTAAACGGACATCAGTATAAACAAATTACTGAGAGTCCGCAACTATCTGACACTAATTTAGATTCTATATTTTAGTAGAAAAAAACTGTAGGATAAGTACCACAGGAATTTTCTACTAAACAGATATTTGTAAAAACAAATTACTGAGCGCACGCAACTATCTTACGTGGATTGATAGTAAAAAAGTACTATAGTGCAAGTGATTTACTAAGGTATATTTTTACTATAATCATATGGAGGAAAAATGTACAAAAGAACCAAGGGAAATATACAAAAATGTAACTTTTATTTATGTATCAAAAATACAACACTCAAATACATAAAAATAGAAATGTTTAAAAAGTGGGAAACCACAGGGTGGTGCCACAATTCCAAACGAAGTGCCCACGGGACTAGCAATGCATGCAGGAATAGGTTGGGGGTAGGGTACAGACTAGGGCTAGAAAAGGTAACCAAGACCTAGAGGGCTAAATACCTAGGAAGCAGCAGATTCACAGAGAAAATCTCCGTGAGGTTCCAAAGGAACCACTATGAAAACCTACTCTAGAAGTAAAGTGTAATTAGGCATTACCTGAGGTTTGTGACGTGGCACACACAGCCCGAAATATATTTTTACTGTGGATTACACGGTCCTTAATCTAGCTCTATTAACTAATCTAAATTATTTTTTATTCTTTTTTTACAATTTTCTATCTGACACTAATCCTGGCTATATTCAGTAAAAAATACTGTAGTAGTCGCTGACAGGGCCGGCTCCAGGTTTCGTGGGTCCCTAGGTGAAAGCGTCTCAGTGGACCCCTTTAACAAATACCACGATTCATGATGCACAGATACAGCAGAGAAATATAGATATAGTACAATGCCAAATATTTAACTTACTTCTTATATTACATGAGTGATATCTATTGTAAATTCTACCATAGCTCAGAAACCAGACAGAATAGTCCTGCATACAGTACTATGGGCACCACATAGTGTTCCATACAGAATAATGAGCCCCATATATTGCTCCATTGTTAAGCCACGCTCACCGGGTACCGGGACTTCTTGCCCGACATCACCACTTCCGGTGCCACGGTCACTCTGGGGATCCCGTCGGGTGCACATGCTCACCTTTCACACTTAATTCTGTGGCTGTGCGGCCGTGCGCAGCGTGCACACGCGCTCTCCTCTGCTCTGTCTAACCCGGAAGTCCTTGTGATCTTGCCCTATATCAGGCTGCCTCTTCCTATGGGAGGTGCCTGATTGTTGTTGTGCTTCCCTGCTAGGCCTGCTTGGTCTCTGCTCGGTCGCTCCCTGTACTCAGGTCACCTTTACCGTGCTTCTTAGCACATGCTCTGCTCTGTGCTCTGTCGTGCTTCTTAGAACACGCTCTGCTCTGTGCTCTCCCGTGCTCCTTAGCACACGCTCAGCTCCTGTCTTGTATCCTGTCATGCGTCTTAGCACACCTTCTAACTTGCCTTGTATCTAGGCGTGCTCCTCGCACGCGCCCTGCTTTGCCTCGTACTCTTTAGTGCCTCTCGGCACTTGCTATACGCACTCCTGTCTGTTGCATACCCTCGTGTATACGCCTTGCACTATTCTGTACTCTGCGTAATCACGCTTTGCACTGTCCTGTACTCTGCACAAACACGCCTTGCAATATCCTGTCTTCTGTGATCCGGCCATCTGGTTTCAGCAGTCGTGGTACTCTATTCCCCTGGGCCTGCCCCTCACACTCCCTGTATAGGGGGTGGCTCTCACTAGGTCAGCTCACCCAGGGTGGGTTGGTATCATGACCCAGAGGGTCCACTCCAAGAGACGTCACAGTACAATCGGGCCATGGACCCCGCTGGTACCTCGGCCGCAACTCAAAAGGAGTTACTCTTTTTGCGGGAAAACCAGATACGGATTATGTCCTTGATGAAATCTATGGATACACAGCTATCCGCATTGCAGTCATCTGACCCAGGGAATGCTTCCCAGTTCACCAGCCTCCAGCAAGAGCTCACTCTACAACGCGACACTTAGGCCCATATCCTCAATTATATGCCGTCGGTAGATAAAATTCTCATTTCCCTACAATCCATTGCCTCCGTTTCTGCCCAAGCTTCGGTCTCGCACCCGCTGCCGCACTTATGCAACCCACCCCGATATAGTGGTGATGCCAAGCTGTGTAGGGGTTTTTTGAACCAATGCCGTTTACATGTTGAGCTCTTGCGGCAGCAATACACCACCGATCGTGCTAAAATAGCCTTTATAGTTTCCCACTTAGAGGGGGAGGTGTTAGCATGGGTGAATCCCTCTGGGAACGTGATGATCCACTCGTCTCCCAACTCTCCACCTTTTTGGACTCCTTCCGCAAGGTGGTTGACGAGCCGGGTCGTCTGGCTTCCACCACCGAGTCTCTTTTCAACCTCCATCAGAGTACTCTATCCGTTGGGCAATATGCCATCTGTTTTTGTACATTATCCTCTGAGCTAGGTAGAAACAATGAGGCCCTCGTAGGGGCCTTTTGGCGTGGCCTGTCCGGTCGGATTAAAGACGAACTGGCGTGCCGGGATAGCCCAACTTCCTTAGAGGATCTAATCTCTCTTGCGACACGCATTGATCTGCATTTCCAAGACGCACCCGTGAGGCAGCCAGGGAGAGACGGGCTCCTCGTCTCTCTTCGTCTACTCGCAGTCTTGCCCACTTACGATCCGTGCTATCTTCTGCGGGCCCTGCATCTGAGTCTATGCAGGTAGACCATCTCAAGATGGCTGTACAGCGTCGTAGGGAGAGACTTGCACAAGGGCTCTGCTTCTACTGTGGGAGTGCTTCTCATCTCCTTCGTTCCTGCCCCGAGAGGCCAGGAGAACTTCTCCGCCTAGGTTTGGTAGGAGAGGCCTCCCTAGGTATACGTGATTCGTCTCCACCCCTGACCGTGTCTGTTTTGCTGAATTTTGGTCCGAAGAGTTATTCTGATGAGGCTTATATAGATTCAGGCGTGGCAGGAAACTTTATCAGACTCAAGGCGGTTAAAAAATACCGGATTCCGATCAGATCCCTGGAGACTCCTCCGTTGATAGTTTTGGTCGATGGTAAACCCTTACAGGAGACCGATACCCAGGTCACCGAAGAGATCGAGCTGCTCCTACCAACGTCTTATCATCTGTCTCACACGCTTCTTCTTGGTCTCCCCTGGTCACGAACTCATGAGCCGACTCTGGACTGGCGATCCGGCGATGTACTCCTTTGGGGACCATCCTGTCAGAAGAGGTGCCTACTGCCCGTTCATCCGATGAATTCTACTGATCCGTCCTCGTCACCTACTGAACTGCCATTGGCTTACTGGTCTGTTGCAGATGTCTTCGACAAAAAGGAGGGAGAGACTCTGCCCCCTCATCGACCATACGACTGTCCGATTGACCTCGTTCCTGGCTCTACCCCACCCAGGGGTAGAATATATCCACTGTCTCCTGCTGAAACCCAAGCCATGTCGGAGTTTATCCAGGAGAACCTTGCCAGGGGTTTCATCCGTAAGTCTTCCTCACCCGCAGGAGCGGGATTTTTCTTTGTCAAAAAGAAGGACGGCTCCCTCTGTCCCTGCATAGACTATCGTGGGCTGAACGATATCACGGTCAATAACAAGTATCCACTGCCATTGATTCCGGAGCTCTTTGACCGACTTAGAGGAGCTTGAATTTTCACCAAGTTGGATCTTCGTGGGGCCTACAACTTGATCCGTATACTATCCGGTGACGAATCGAAGACCGCCTTTAACACCCGGGACGGTCACTATGAGTACTTGATCATGCCCTTTGGCCTTTGCAACGCCCCAGCAGTATTCCATGAGTTTGTGAATGATGTCTTTCGGACATGTTGTACTCTTGTGTGGTAGTCTACCTGGACGATATCCACGTTTTTTCTCCAGATCTGTCTGCCCACAGAAGAAACGTGCGCCAAGTCCTCTTGCTCCTGAGGGAGAACCGCCTTTACGCCAAGCTCAAGAAATGTGTTTTTGAACAGACATCCTTGCCATTCTTGGGGTACATTATCTCGGACTCTGGTCTACGCATGGATCCGGTGAAAGTGTCCGCCTTTCTCGATTGCCCATGGCCCCATGGGGTGAAGGCAATCCAACATTTCCTTGGTTTTGCAAACTACTATCGGCAGTTCGTCCCTCATTTCTCCTCGTTGGTTCACCCCATCTCATCTCTTATTCGCAAAATAGCTAACTCAAACGCCTGGCCTCCTGAGTCAGAGGACGCCTTCCAATCCTTGAAGCAAGCCTTCGCCTCGGCTCCAGCGCTTCACCGACCTGAGGTTAGTAAGCCCTTCACTCTCAAGGTAGACGCATCCTGTTATGTTTCGGTAGCTGAGGAGTGCAGGTAAAAAAGGCAATACACCAGAGAAGTTGGAATCTATGAGATTGCAGTACCCTTACTAACCACCACAACTAGAGGCAGCCGTGGAGCGTTCCTACGTTGGTCCTAGACGCCTCGTCACAGCCTGAGAAACTAACTACACCTAAAGATAGAAAGAGGAAAGCTATCTGCCCCGGAGCAGATCCCCAAAGAACATAGAAAGCCCCCAAACATGTAATGGCGGTTAGACAAGATGAAATACTGACACAGACAGAAAATAGTATGAGCAAACGTTGGGGCCCAAACTACCTAAATAGAAAAGGATAGGAAGGGCACTTACTGCAATCCCAAAAAACCCTGAAAAGCACCAACTCTACTAATTTCAAAATCACCTGAGATCACACGACCTCTACCACCTAAATTAGTTATCTGGTGTAACAAAATCAAAACAGCAGCCACTGAAAAAACTGGAAAAAGCAAAAGTACAAACATCAGTGGCTGAACTAAACTGAGAGGGCAAAAGCCCCGGAGGGGACCCTGAAGGCCCCCACAGAAGTGCAGGACAAAATGCAAAAATCAAGCACAAAAACAAAAAGAAGAAAATGTCTTATCTGTTAGCAGGAGATGCAGACACGAAACAGGAGGCTACAAAGGAAACAGGACTCAAGGATTGAGACCAGAACAATTGATCACCGGCAACCCTGATGGGAAGGCGACTCCCTTATATAAGACCAGTCAGTAACACCTGATTCCCACTCCTCACAATCTTCACTGGACAGTCCAGTACCGCTTGTAACCACCAGAGGGAGCCTCTGCTCAGAACTCATTTCAAGTCCATTCACAACAGTACCCCCCCCTTGAGGAGGTGTCACCGAACCCTCACTTGAGCAACCAGGTCAGTCAGGATGAGTTCTATGATATGCACGGATGAGTCTCCTAGCATGGATGTCCGAAGCAAACACCCAAGAATTGTCTTCCTGACCATAACCTCTCCACTTAACCAAATACTGGAGTTTCCGTCTAGAAAAAAGAAAATTCAATATTTTCTCAACCACAAACTCCATATTGCCCTCAACCAGAACAGGGTCAGGAGGCAAAGCAGTAGGAACCACTGGCTCAACAAACCTCTTCAACAAGGACTTGTGGAACACGTTATGGATCTTAAATGTCCCTGGAAGAAGCAAACGAAAAGAAACAGGATTAAGAATCTCCATGATCTTATAAGGTCCAATGAACCTAGGCTTAAATTTAGGAGATGCCACTCTCATAGGAATATTTCTTGAGGACAACCAGACCAAGTCCCCCACTTTAAACCGAGGACCATCAGTCCTATGCCGGTTAGCAAACCGCTGGGCCCTCTCCTGAGAGAGGGACAACCTCTCCACTACCTGGTCCCAAATCTGTTGCATACGCTCCACAACAGAGTCAACACCTGGACAGACAGAAGCCTCCGTCTGTCCTGAAGAAAATCGAGGGTGAAACCCAGAATTACAGAAAAATGGAGACATCAAAGTGGCAGAGCTAGCCCTATTATTAAGAGCAAACTCAGCCAAAGGCAAAAAAGAGACCCAGTCATCCTGATCAGCAGACACAAAGCATCTTAGATAAGTCTCCAATGTCTGGTTTGTTCTCTCAGTTTGACCATTGGTCTGAGGATGAAACGCCGAGGAGAAAGACAATTGAACACCAAGTTTAGAACAAAGGGTCCTCCAAAATCTGGAAACAAACTGGACTCCTCTGTCAGACACAATGTTCTCAGGAATGCCGTGTAAACGAACCACGTGCTGAAGGAACAAAGGCACCAATTCAGAGGAGGAAGGCAACTTAGGTAATGGCACAAGATGTATCATCTTGGAAAACCTATCACAAATCACCCAGATGACGGTCATTCTCTGAGAAACAGGGAGGTTGGAAATGAAATCCATAGAGATATGGGTCCATGGTCTCTTGGGCACAGGCAATGGCATCAACAAACCACTAGAGCGAGAGCAAGGCTTGGAGCGAGAGCAAGTCCCGCAGGACTGCACAAATTCCCTGACATCACGAGACAAGGTAGGCCACCAAAAGGACCGACTAACCAAGTCTCTGGTACCAAAAATTCCGGGATGCCCAGCCAACGCGGAACAATGAATCTCAGACATCACACTCTTTTTCCACTGGTCCGGGACAAATAATTTTCCAACAGGGCAGCGCTCGGGCCTATCCTCCTGACACCCCTCCAGAGCAAGTCTCAAATTGGGTGAGATGGCGGAAAGAACTACACCCTCTTTCAAAATAACTGAAGGATCATATAACTCAGGAGAGTCCGCAAGGAAACTCCTCGAGAGGGCATCCGCCTTAACATTCTTAGTGCCAGGAAGAAAGGAAACCACAAAATTAAAACATGTGAAAAACAAGGCCCACCTGGCCTGTCTAGGATTGAGTTGCTTGGCAGATTCCAGATAAACCAGATTCTTATGGTCCGTAAGGACCACCACCTGATGTTTGGCTCCCTCCAGCCAATGTCTCCACTCTTCAAAAGCCCACTTCATGGCCAGTAACTCCCGATTACCCACGTCATAATTATGTTCAGTAGGAGAAAATTTTCGAGAGAAAAAGGCACAAGGGTTACTTTTAGAGGTCTCTGGATCTTTTTGGGACAAAACGGCACCTGCCCCAATTTCAGAGGCATCAACCTCCACCTGAAATGGCAGAGAAACATCAGGCTGCCATAGAACAGGAGCAGAAGTGAATCTCTGCTTAAGTTCCTGAAATGCAGAGACTGCCTCAGGAGGCCAATTCACCACATCAGAACCCTTTCTGGTCAAATCAGTCAATGGTTTAACAATAACCGAGAAATTACCAATAAATTTACGATAAAAATTGGCAAAACCCAAAAATCTTTGAAGAGCCTTTAATGAAGTAGGTTGGACCCAATAACAGATGGCCTGAACCTTGACCGGGTCCATTTCAATAACAGATGGGGACAAAATGAATCCCAGAAATGAGATCCTCTGTACGCCAAAAAGACACTTTGATCCCTTCACATACAGAGCATTCTCTCTCAAAATCTGGAATACAGTTCGAACATATTTCACATGAGAGTCCCAGTCATTAGAAAAAATCAAGATATCATCCAAATAAACAATCAGAAATTTATCCACAAAATCCCTGAAAATGTCATTCATGAAGGACTGGAAGACAGAAGGAGCATTAGTGAGCCCAAAGGGCATCACAAGGTACTCAAAATGCCCCTCAGGGGTATTGAATGCCGTCTTCCATTCATCCCCGTGCTTAATGTGAATAAGGTTATATGCCCCCCTGAGGTCAAGCTTGGTAAACCAAGTAGCGTTTTTCACCCTGGAAAACAGGTCAGAAATCAAAGGTAACGGGTATTGATATTTTACAGTAATATTGTTCAAAAGACGATAATCAATACACGGCCTTAATGAACCATCCTTTTTGGCCACAAAGAAAAAACCGGCACCTAAGGGTGAAGAGGATGGTCTGATATGACCCTTCTCCAATGATTCCTTGATATAAGACCGCATAGCGTCATGTTCAGGTACAGACAAGTTAAAAAGGCGACCTTTAGGGAATTTACTACCAGGCACTAATTCAATAGCGCAGTCATAGCTCCTATGGGGAGGCAAGGATGCAGATTTACTTTCGCTAAACACATCAGAAAAATCAATCAAAAAGTCAGGAACATCCTGAGCCTGGGGGGAGGCAGAAAAAACAGGAGTGTTGGTATTAACACATTGGCAGCCCCAACTGGTTACAGACACAGATTTCCAATCCAAAACAGGATTATGAGATTGCAACCAAGGGAAGCCCAGTACGATAATATCATGCAGATTATACAGAACCAAAAATTTACAGCACTCCTGATGATCAGGTTCAACCCTCATTATCACCTGAGTAGAAAACTGAGGTTTATTCTCAGCCAAAGGGGTAGAATCGATCCCCAGTAGGGGAATAGACTTCTGTAGGGGTATCAAGGGAAACCCACAACGTTTAGCAAAATCATAATCCATCAGGTTAATAGCTGCTCCAGAATCAACGAAAACCTGAGCAGAAAATGAGGACAGAGAGCATATCAGAGTGACAGTTAATAAAAACTTAGTCTGAACACTACCCAAGACAACTGAGCGTGCAAAACGTCTTCCCCACTTAGGGCAGACTGAAATAGCATGAGAGGCATCACCACAGTAGAAACATAACCCATTGCGCTTTCGAAACTCATGACGCTGTGCCCCAGACACCACTCTATCACACTGCATGGGTTCAGAAGCAGGTTCACAAGGCAACACCATTCCACGCATACTTCTCCGCTCACGCAAACGTCTGTCAATTTGAATCGCTAATGACATAGAATCATTGAGACCAGAGGGGACAGAGAATCCCACCATAACATCCTTTACATTATCTGACAGACCCTTCCGAAAAAGGGCCGCCAAAGCGTCGTCATTCCACTTGGTCAGGACTGCCCACCTACGGAATCTGACAGTATAACTCAGCGTCATCAAGACCCTGATTTAATGCCAACAAGGCTTTTTCAGCTTGATCAGTGACATTAGGCTCATCGTACAATAACCCCAAAGCCTGAAAAAATGCATCAACATCACTCAAAACAGGATCCCCAGGTGTCAGGGAAAAAGCCCAATCCTGAGGATCGCCGCGCAGGAGAGAGATGACAATTTGAACCTGCTGCGCTGCGTTCCCTGAGGACTTAGATTTTAAGGCAAAAAACAATTTACAATTATTTTTAAAATTCTGAAACTTAGCTCGATCCCCTAAAAACAAATCTGGCATGGGAATCCTAGGTTCCACAACAGGCAACCTAGCAAGATAGGCAGCAATACTCCGAACCTCAGTGGCAAGCTGATCCACATGGCCAGACAACTGTGCAAACTCCATTGAGAGAAAAAAAATCCTCCCCAGCACCCAGAGATACAGAGGGAAAAAAAAAATGCAACAAACAGAAAAATATCTCTGACAACTCTGACAACCTTTTTTCTTTCACAATATTTTTTCCCTTCTGTGAGTACCATACAATTTTCAATTTTTAGGCCGGTGATACTGTTATGTTTCGGTAGCTGAGGAGTGCAGGTAAAAAAGGCAATACACCAGAGAAGTTGGAATCTATGAGATTGCAGTACCCTGACTAACCACCACAAATAGAGGCAGCCGTGGAGCGTTCCTACGTTGGTCCTAGACGCCTCGTCACAGCCTGAGAAACTAACTACACCTAAAGATAGAAGAGGAAAGCTATCTGCCCCGGAGCAGATCCCCAAAGAACATAGAAAGCCCCCAAACATGTAATGGCGGTTAGACAAGATGAAATACTGACACAGACAGAAAATAGTATGAGCAAACGCTGGGGCCCAAACTACCTAAATAGAAAAGGATAGGAAGGGCACTTACTGCAATCCCAAAAAACCCTGAAAAGCACCAACTCTACTAATTTCAAAATCACCTGAGATCACACGACCTCTACCACCTAAATTAGTTCTCTGGTGTAACAAAATCAAAACAGCAGCCACTGAAAAAACTGGAAAAAGCAAAAGTACAAACATCAGTGGCTGAACTAAACTGAGAGGGCAAAAGCCCCCGGAGGGGACCCTGAAGGCCCCCACAGAAGTGCAGGACAAAATGCAAAAATCAAGCACAAAAACAAAAAGAAGAAAATGTCTTATCTGTTAGCAGGAGATGCAGACACGACACAGCAGGCTACAAAGGAAACAGGACTCAAGGATTGAGACCAGAACAATTGATCACCGGCAACCCTGATGGGAAGGCGACTCCCTTATATAAGACCAGTCAGTAACACCTGATTCCCACTCCTCACAATCTTCACTGGACAGTCCAGTACCGCTTGTAACCACCAGAGGGAGCCTCTGCTCAGAACTCATTTCAAGTCCATTCACAACAGCATCCTCTACTTGGGCCGGCGCAGTCCTTTTGCAGAAGTCTTCTTCGGGACTCCTGGTGACCTGTACTTCCTGTCTCGGGAGTGCTTGCGGACAACTCTCTGTCCGTGGAGTTCTCCAGGGTATGGCTGGAGACCAAAATCGCTCTCGATAAAGCCCAAAACAGAATGAAATTAGATGCCAATAAAAGGCGTCTGGACTCTCCTTCTTATCTCCCAGTGTGGCTTTCCTCCAAATATATTTGCCTCAAGGTACCTTCATACAAACTTGGTCCCTGTTACATTGGTCCTTTTGAGGTTCTCAGGCGCATTAATGACGTGGCGTACAAATTGAAGTTACCCACCTCGGTCCGCATTCCCAATTCCTTCCATGTGTCCCTCCTCAAGCCCGTGGTACTCAATTGGTTTCATCCGTCTCCGGGCCATACACCTCAGCCTGTTGGCGTGGGGGATGAATTTGAGGTGAATGATATCCTGGCCGTGAAGAGGGTAAGAGGGAAGACTCTCTTTTTAATTGATTGGAAGGGCTTTGGCCCTGAAGAGAGATCTCGGGAGCCCCGGGAGAATATCCACGCACCCCAGATTTTGCTTCATACAGAATAGTGATAGTTTATTTTGTGGAACTTTCCCCCATCTCCCTACTGCATCTGTGGAGCTCAGCCACAGTGATTTTGGGGTTCTTCTTTAACTCTCTCACCAAAGCTCTTCTCCTACGATTCCTCTGATTGGCTGGACGTCCCAGTTTAGGAAGACTTCTGGTGGTCCCAAACTTCTTCCATTTAAGGATCATGGAGGCCATTGTGCTCTTAGGAACCTTGAGTACTGCAGAAATTCTTTTGTATCCTTGGCCACATGTGTGCCTTGCCACAATTTTGTCTCAGAGCTCCTTGGCCAATTCCTTTGACCTCATGATTCTCATTTGGTCTGACATGCACTGTGAGCTGTGAGGTCTTATATAGACAGGTTTGTGCCTTTACAAATCAAGTCCTAACAGTTTAATTAAACACAGCTGGACTCCAATGAAGGAGTAGAACCATCTCAAGGAGGATCACAAAGAAATGGACAGCATGTGACATAAATATGATTGTCTGAGCAAAGGGTCTGAATACTTATGACTATGTGATATTTCAGTTTTTCTTTTCTAATACATTTGCAAAATTTCTACATTTCTGGTTTTTATCAGTTAAAATGGAGTGAAGAGTGTACATTAATGAGAAAAAAATGAACTTTTTTGCATTTTCCAAATGGCTGCAATAAAACAAAGAATGAAAAATGTAAAGGGGTCTGAGTACTTTCCGAACCCACTGTATTTCTGAGGATTTGGGTTGAAATAACACACAGAAAACAAAAGCGCCTTGGTGCCTGGAATAAACCTTCTTTTTTTACAGGGAATCTGTCACCGCATTTTTCGTATATAAGCTGCGGCCACTGGCATCAGGGGCTTATCTACAGCATTCTGTAATGCTGTAGATAAGCCCCCGATGTAACCTGAAAGATAAGAAAAGCGAGTTTATTATACTCACTCCTGGGGCGGTCCAATGCTGTCCGGTCCGATTGGTGTCGCAGGTTTGGGACCGGCGCCGCCCATCTTCTAGCGATGTCGCCCTCTTCCTTGCTTCTGTCACGCTCCTGCAGAGGAGTACTGATCTGCCCTGTTGAGAGCAGAGCAAAGTACTGCAGTGTGCAGGCGCTAGGAAAGGTCAGAGAGGCCCAGCGCCTGCGCACTGCAGTACTTTGCTCTTCCCTCAAAAGGGCAGATAAAGTACGCCTGCGCAGGAGCGCGACAGAAGCAAGGATGAGGACGTCATCGCTAGAAGATGGGAGGCGCTGGCCCCGGACTTGCGACGCCCATTGGACCAGACCATATCGGTCCGCCCCCGGGGTGAGTATAATATAACTCGTTTTTCTTATCTTTCAAGTTACATCGGGGGCTTATCTACAGCATTACAGAATGCTGTAGATAAGCCCCTGATGGTGGTGGCTGCAGCTTATATACGAAAAATGGGGTGACAGATTCCCTTTAATTATTTTTAACCAACATTTTAATCAATAGTTCCACAATTGGATGTTCATGTGCTGAGATAATCTTATAAATATGCCCCTGCTGTGTACTGTGTAATGGCTGTGTCTGACCGTACAGGAACATGGTCTGATCATACCACAGCTCCTGGCCAGGGGAGGAAGTAAACAGTATACAGTTTACAGACAGGACAATATAGGATTGTAGCTGATTCTTTCTGTGAGGAAAAAGATTGCTTAAGAACAGGCAGGGAAAAGTTTTGCCTCACAAAAAGAATCAGCTGTGATCCTGTGCTGTAATGTCTGTATACTTATTTGCTTCCTTCCATGCCCAGGAGCTGTGGTATGATCAGACCACATTTCTGTATGGTCAGACACAGCCAGGAACATTTTTTAACACATCCAATTGTGGAACTTATTTTTATTCCAAAATCTAGAAATTTAAGTGTACTTTGTTTGTGGGAAAACCCCTTTAATGTTTCTTCACATTGCTAATGTAGCATACTATGGGTGTTTCTTAATATAACAAGATTTTTAAAATGTCAAGATAAGGTCTTTATGAGTATTTTTACTTTTTTTTTCAACAATCTGTATAGCTTTCACTTAGCTAATGTAACTTACTTATACTTTACTTATATGTGCAAAATAATTTTTATAAACCTTGTATTTTATCTGATTTAATTTTATTTTCAGGTACACAAAACTGTTCATGTTGATGTGAAGAAATTGGTAGACTTGGTTTCATTTAAAATTAAGGGCACATCACCCTTGCTAATTGGTAAGCAGTATGTTTTGAATGATAGAAAATTAAATAGCAAGTCAAAGTAGTCCCACAATTAAGTACTACAATAAGAATTTGTTAAGGGAAAGAGCTTTTTCTCCAACACTGGACACATTAGACATATATAGCAGCAATATCTAGACAATGGAACATTTCTAAAATTATTCAAATATGGAAAAAAATTATATCTTGCAAGAACTAACAGAGAATTGTAATATTTAATCATGGGACATCATTTTTAAGAATCTGGTTTAATTGCTTAAAGTGAACCCACCAGAAGGATTTTGCTCAGTATTCTAGCATTGTCAGGTTGCCGCTGTTATACTGGTTTAAATAACTGGGGTGAAGAAATCCATCTTGTAGTTCTTGTGTAATCAATGTTAGAAGTTTTCAGCTATTGATATGCCCGTGCTTTGGGGCAGGACTGTAGGCAGAGTCTTATCTTCCTGCTCTAGCCAGAAAAACCAAGGAAAGACCTGCCCACATACAGCCCCAAAGCACAAACATGTTCCTCATTATAGAGACAGACTCTTTGTGCTTTGGGATGGCCTGTGGGCAGGTCTTTCCTTGTCTGTGGTTTACTTAGCAAAATCCTGCTGACAGGTTAGCTTAAAAGCAATCCTGATCTTATTTGTTACATTCAAGTTTGAGCAATAAGCAGGGGGCAATTAGTAGACTCCTTCTATCACTATGTGCACACAATGTCTTCTTCAGGCGGCTAGCAAACCCATCTGTGATCCCCGCAGATCCAAAGCTCCTCCATCTATGCCAGTATTATGCCAGCAACAAATAGCCTAGGCAGCAGTAGCAACAGCTACAGTATCTTTGACATGATGGGCCAGTTCTTTTATCTGCCATTGGGCCAACCTGACTCACTTCAGCAAAACAAGATGCATCAGCTGAACAGTCAAGTTCAGCTGTACCTAGACTGTGTCCTTTCCTGAGCCCCGATTGCACAGAACAGGAAAAGTTTGCTTTTGACATACTGTCATGTCCAGGCTCTAATATAATGCCAAATAGGGTATTCAACATGGGCAGTGGCTTTGTAACATTTTAAATTGTCAGAACAAATAAGAAATGCAGCAGTGTCAAATTTTCATTCACGTATGGCTGATACCAAAGATTGAATTGGCTGTACCATCTGCCTGCCTATTTTCTACACACCCTTATGACAGCCAGTGCTAATCGCGCGCTCTCAGCAGGGTGACTACTCCCAGTTTATCATATCATCTATTCTGTAGTAATGCTGCTGCAGGGGTTCCAATTGCTGGCCTTTGCCCGCCCAACCTAATGCTCTACTGTGTGGCTACTGCCACTTCACTGCACAGCCATGCCAGCCACGCATCTCCTGACTGCCTGCTTACTGTGCTTCAGATTACTGGACTGTGTTGCTGCTGTTGGGCCTCCAGTTGATGGTTCTCCACTGCTAGACATCTCTTTTGCCTGCCCCTCATAATGTTTTTGCCACTGGCACTCATTGCTAACTATGCTAGCTATGCTCATACACCCAACCCACGTATGAAAACGAGTGCACACAAAGGTCTCATAAAAGCTAAAAATTTATTAACCCCTTCACCCCCAAGGGTGATTTGCACACTAATGACCGTGCCAATTTTTACAATTCTGACCACTGTCTCTTTATGAGGTTATAACTCTGGAACGCTTCAACGGATCTTCGCGATTCTGAGATTGTTTTCTCGTGACATATTGTACTTCACATTAGTGGTAAAATTTTTTCGATATAACTTGCGTTTATTTTTGAAAAAAAATGTAAATATGGCGAAAATTTTGAAAGTTTTGCAATTTTCAAACTTTTAATTTTTATTCCCTTAAAACAGAAATATATCTGTCATGGGTGCATCGCCACAAAGATCGTCGCGATTGCACATTCTGACTTCTCACAGCTGAGTTGCTGGTTCTTTGTTTTTTGGTAATGAGAGAGTTAATTTTACCTAGCTCTTTGCTAAGGCTAGGTGCAGCCTCGCCCGGCTGCTTTTGATTATGTTCTAATTAGTTTCCTTTATATACCTGCCAGTCTGCTTGTTAGATGCCGGTGAAAGCATTCATGTAGTCTAGCAGACTGGATCGGTTCTGAGAATACTTAAGCTAAGAGCTCCTTAGTTGTTTTTACTCTTACAGCTTATAGTTTTTCTCTGAGACCTTAGGTGTTCCTACTGTGTGTGAGTGTTGTATGTAAGACTTTATTTACTTTATTTCTTGTCTTTCTTGTATGTCTTTCTGTTCATTAACCGTTACCTGTTCATTCCCTTTGGTGGTATTCAGGGTCCTTCTTAGGACTAGAATACAGTTGGCAGGGATTGATAGGAGACAGGGTTTACGCTGGTGGCCTGGACCTCTGTACCTTTAACAGTACCTCCAGGTTGAGGGATTAGTTAGGACCCCAGTTTAGGGTCAGCTTAGACCCCGGTCACCCTCTAGCCGGAGACAGCGTATAACGGATTCCGTTTTGACCCACTGGACATTCTGTCAGGTAAATCTATGTTATCATATATCTATGCGCATGTTATATAGTATGTTGCCCTTTTGATATAGATTACTGACATCACATATATATATCTGCTATACAGCGTGACATTTTCACCGGCCAAACTAAAGATTCTCCCCAGCTGTCATGGATCCAGTAGCCCAGCTGGCCCGGCAGTTGCAGGGGTTGTCCATGGAATTTGCAGACATTAAGTCCAAGGTTTTGTTCCCCCGGAGCAAACCAGATCTGAACCTAAGGTTGCTCTCCCGGACAGGTTCACTGGTGGGCGGGACAAATTTTTTACTTTCCGGGAGGCATGTAAATTGTACTTTCGGCTGCGGCCTCGGTCATCTGGGAGTGAAGAGCAGAGGGTGGGAATTGTTATCTCGCTCTTACAAGGGGACCCTCAATCTTGGGCGTTCTCTATTCCTCCAGGCTCCCCAGATCTCCAGTCAGTGGATCGATTTTTTGCTGCCCTGGGTCTGGTATATGATGATCCGGATCGAGTCTCCCTTGCTGAAACAAGGTTACGTAAAATACGGCAAGGAAATCGTCCAGCGGAGGAATATTCTTCTGAGTTCCGTAGATGGGCAACAGATACTCAGTGGAATGACCCAGCTCTTAGGAGCCAGTTTTGTCAAGGGTTGTCTGACAAATTAAAAGATGTGTTGGCTCAGTATGATTCTCCTCCATCACTGGAGGCTGCTATGGCCCTCGCTATTCGCATTGATAGACGACTTCGGGGAAGACGCGAGGTAACTCCGCCCCCCGTGATGACTCCACCTACTACTAAAGTCCCTTATACTGAGGTTCCCCTGGTCTGTTCTGAGGAACCCATGCAGTTGGGAGGGACATCATATTGTAGGAGGGAATCGGCGGTGCGCCGCAAGACTAGAAGGTGTTTCTTTTGCGGGAGAGAGGGACATTTTGTTGGGGGGTGTCCATCCCGGACCTCTTTGAGCCAAGGAGTTAACCTGGGAGTGTGTATTTCGCCCCCAAATCCCTCTCAGTTTCTCGTGCCTGCGGAGGTGGTGATTGGTACTAGAACTGAGAGGATTTCTGTTTTTCTTGATAGTGGGTCCGGGGCTAATCTGGTGGACGCTCGGTTTGCCCAGGTGCATGGTATGCAACTGAGTGTATTGGCCAAACCGGTCCCTATACTCTCTATTGATTCTAGACCTCTTGGTCAAGGTAGCTTGGTACAAGCTGTTCATAACATAGATCTTCGAGTAGGGGCAATACATAAAGAGCAATTGTCTTGTTATGTGTTGGAGGGTCTACCTACTCCTATTGTGTTGGGACTTCCTTGGTTGGCTAAACATAACCCAGTGATTGATTGGCAATCCAGAAAGATAAGCCAGTGGGGTGAATTTTGCAAGAATAACTGCATGAGCACGGTCATCGGTGCGGTTGTACCTAGGACTTTGCCTCCTTTTCTGGAGGACTTTGGGGAGATGTTCTCAGAGGAGGGGTGTAAAGAGTTACCTCCTCATCGCGCATATGACTGCTCAATAAAGTTGCTTCCTGATGCCTTATCTCGTACTTTCCCAGGGACCGGGAGGATGGATGATCCGGTTCCTATTCCTCAGGAGGGAGTTGTAGTGTCAGCTGTATGCTCTGAGCTTGAGGGGGAGGTATTGGGGGCTCAGGGGGACGCCCCTGTGGGACTTCCAGGGAGACTGATAGTTCCAGATCAGTTAAGACTGAAGGTTACGGAGAACCGTTACAAACGGATGGCTGATAGGGGGAGAGTTTCTGGTCGAGATCTGAAGGTGAACGATCTGGTGTGGTTGTCTACCAGGAATATAAAACTTAAAGTTTCCTCCTGGAGGTTGGGTCCCAGATTCATCGGGCCGTACAGGATCAGTTCCATAATTAATCCTGTGGCATTTCGTCTGGACCTCCCTCCTACGTTTAAAAATCATAATGTGTTTCACAAGTCATTACTTAAAAAGTATGTGGCACCAGTCATACCGTCACCTCTACCTCCTTCAGTGGTGGTCAATGATAACGTGGAAATTCATGGGTCGAAAATCATTGACTCACGTCTCAGTCGCCGATCCCTTCAGTACTTAGTTCATTGGAGGGGGTATGGTCCTGAGGAGGGGACGTGGGTCCCTGCGTCTGATGTTAACGCAGATCGATTGGTTCGGACCTTTCACACAACTCACCCGGGCAGACCTGGCCCTGAGGGTCCGGAGGCCCCTCGTAGAAGGGGGGGTACTGTCATGGGTGCATCGCCACAAAGATCGTCGCGATTGCACATTCTGACTTCTCACAGCTGAGTTGCTGGTTCTTTGTTTTTTGGTAATGAGAGAGTTAATTTTACCTAGCTCTTTGCTAAGGCTAGGTGCAGCCTCGCCCGGCTGCTTTTGATTATGTTCTAATTAGTTTCCTTTATATACCTGCCAGTCTGCTTGTTAGATGCCGGTGAAAGCATTCATGTAGTCTAGCAGACTGGATCGGTTCTGAGAATACTTAAGCTAAGAGCTCCTTAGTTGTTTTTACTCTTACAGCTTATAGTTTTTCTCTGAGACCTTAGGTGTTCCTACTGTGTGTGAGTGTTGTATGTAAGACTTTATTTACTTTATTTCTTGTCTTTCTTGTATGTCTTTCTGTTCATTAACCGTTACCTGTTCATTCCCTTTGGTGGTATTCAGGGTCCTTCTTAGGACTAGAATACAGTTGGCAGGGATTGATAGGAGACAGGGTTTACGCTGGTGGCCTGGACCTCTGTACCTTTAACAGTACCTCCAGGTTGAGGGATTAGTTAGGACCCCAGTTTAGGGTCAGCTTAGACCCGGTCACCCTCTAGCCGGAGACAGCGTATAACGGATTCCGTTTTGACCCACTGGACATTCTGTCAGGTAAATCTATGTTATCATATATCTATGCGCATGTTATATAGTATGTTGCCCTTTTGATATAGATTACTGACATCACATATATATATCTGCTATACAGCGTGACAATATCACACAAAATAGTTAAGAAATAACATTTCCCACATGTCTACTTAACATCAGCACAATTTTGGAACCAAAATTTTTTCGTTAGGAAATTATAAGGGTTAAAAGTTGACCAGCGATTTCTCATTTTTACAACAAAATTTACAAAGCCATTTTTTTTAGGGACCACCTCACATTTGAAGTCACTTTGAGGGGTCTATATGGCAGAAAATACCCAAAAGTGACACCATTCTAAAAACTGCACCCCTCAAGGTACTCAAAATCACATTCAAAGAAGTTTATTAACCCTTCAGGTGCATCACAGGAGCTGAAGCAACGTGGAAGGAAAAAATTAATATTTAACTTTTTAGTCACAAAAATGATCTTTTACAAACTTTTTTTTATTTTCACAAGGGTAAAAGGAGAAAATGGACAGATAAAGTTGTTGTGCAATTTATCCTGAGTACGCCGATACCCCATATGTGGGGGAAAACGACTGTTTGGGCGCACGGCAGGGCTCGTAAGGGAAGGAGCGCCATTTGACTTTTTCAAACCAAAATTGGCTGGAATTGAGATTGGACGCCATGTCGCGTTTGGAGAGCCTCTGATACGCCTAAACAGTGGAAACCACCCACAAGTGACACCATTTTGGAAACTAGACACCCTATGGAACTTAGCTAGATCTGTTGTGAGCACTTTGAACCCTCAAGTGTTTCACAAAAGTTTATAATGCCTGGGTGTGAAAAAAAAAACAATTTTCCAAAAAAATGATTTTTTTAGTCCCAAATTTTTGATTTTTCCCAAGGAAATTGGACCCCAAAAGTTGTTGTCCAATTTGTCCTGAGTACGCTGATACCCCATATGTGGGAGGGAACTGTTTGGGCGCACGGCAGGGCTTGGAAAGGAAGTAAAAACGTTTTGGAATGCAGACGTTGATGGGGGTCATGTTCCGTTTGCAGTGCCCCAGATGAGCCTAAACAGTGGAAACCCCCCACAATTGACCCGTTTTGGAAACTAGACCCCCTAAGGAACTTATCTAGATCTGTGGTGAGCACTTTGAACCCCTAAGTGCTTCACACAAGTTTATAATGCCCGGGCATGAAAATAAAAAATCCCATTTTTTCCCACAAAAATTATCTATTAGTCATCAATTTTTTATTTTCCCAAGGGTAACAGGTGAAATTGGACCACAAAAGTTGTTGTCCAATTTTTCCTGAGTACGCTGATACCCCATATGTGGGGGGGAACCACTGTTTGGGCGCACAACAGAGCTCTGAATGGAAGGAGCACCATTTGACTTTTTCCAACCAAAATTGGCTGGAATTGAGATTGGACGCCATGTTGAATGTGGAGAGCCCCTGATGTGCCTAAACAGTGGAAACCCCCCACAAGTGACCCCATTTTGGAAACTAGACCCCCTAAGGAACTTATCTAGATCTGTGGTGAGCAATTTGAACCCCTAAGTGCTTCACACAAGTTTATAACGTAGAGCCGTAAAATTAAAAAAATCATATTTTTTCCACAAAAATGATCTTTTCACCCCAATTTTTATTTTCCCAAGGGTAACAAGACTCCAAAAGTTATTGCGCAATTTGTCCTAAGTACGCTGATACCCCATATATGGGGGTAAACTACTGTTTGGGTGCATGGCAGAGCTTGGAAGGAAAGGAGCGCCGTTTGACTTCTTCAACGCAGAATTGGTTGGACGCCATGTCATGTTTGGAGAGCTCCTGATCTGCCTAAACAGTGGAAACCCCGATAAATGACACCATTTTGGAAACTAGACCCCTCAAGGAACTTATCTAGATGTGTGGTGAGAACTTTGAACCCCAGGTGTTTCACCAAAGTTTATAACGCCCGAGCATGAAAAAAAAAAAATCATATTTTTTCCACAAACATGATCTTTTAGTCCCCAACTTTTTATTTTCCCAAGGGTAACAGGAGAAACTGGACCCCAAAAGTTGTTTTCCAATTTGTCCTGAGTACGCTTATACCCAATATGTTGGAGAAAACTACTGTATGGGCACACATCAGGGCTCGGAAGGGAAGTAGTGACGTTTTGGATTGCAGACTTTGATGGAATGTTCTGCGGGCGTCATGTCGCATTTGGAGAGCCTCTGATGTGCCTAAACAGTGGAAACCCCCCACAAGTGACCCTATTTTGGAAAATAGACCCACAAGGAGCTTATCAAGATGTGTGGTGAGCAGTTTGAACCCCGAAGTGTGTCACAGAAGTTTATAACGTACAGCCGTATAAAAATAAAAGATCTTTTTTTTTTTACAAAAATGATTTTTTTCGCCCCCAATATTTTATTTTCACAAGGGTAACAGGAGAAATTGGACCCCAAAAGTTGTTGTCCAATTTGTCCTGAGTACGCTGATACCCAATATGTGGGAGAAACCTACTGTATGGGCACACGTCGGGGCTCGGAAGGGAAGTAGTGACGTTTTGGATTGCAGACTTTGATGGAATGGTCTGCGGGCGTCATGTCGCATTTGGAGAGCCCCTGATGTGCCTAAACAGTGGAAAAACCCACAAGTGACCTTGTTTTGGAAAATAGACCCCACAAGGAACTTATCTAGATGTGTGGTGAGCGCTATGAAGCCCCAAGTGCTTCACAGAAGTTTATAACGTGCAGCCGTAAAAACAAAAAAATCTTTTTTTTTTACAAAAATGATATTTTCACCCCCAATTTTTTATTTTCCCAAGGGTACCAGGACAAATTGCACAATAACTCTTGGAGTCCAATTTCTTCTGAGTACTCTGATACCCCATATGTGGGGGTAAACTACTGTTTGGGCACATGGCAGAGCTCAGAAGTGAAGGAGCACCGTTTGACTTTTTCAACGCAGAATTGGCTGGAATTGAGATCAGACGCCATGCCACATTTGGAGAGCCCCTGATGTGCCTAAACAGCGGAAACCCCCAATTCTAACTCCAACCCTAACCCCAACACACCCCTAACACTAGTCCCCACCCTAAGCATAACCCTAACCACAAAACTAACCCTAACACACCCTAACCTAATCCCAACCCTAACCTTAATCCTAACTTTAGCCTCAACTCTAACCCTAACCATAATTGGAAAATGGAAATAAATATATTTTTTTAATTTTCTTATTTTTACCTAACTAAGGGGGTGATAAAGGGGGGTTTGAGTTACTATTTATAGCGGG
>JARQOD010000009.1:8643189-8883539 GCA_033576555.1 Oophaga sylvatica
TTGCTATTCAAAATTTCATATATTCTATGTTGTCATGCTTTAGTATGCTTGAGTGCAGCCTTTTTTGGATGTTTTACATGAGGGTAGCTCCCTTTGGTTTGCACCTAGTTCACATTAGTCTGGATGTGCTAGTCAGGTTTTTTGTCTTTTGAATGTTAGCTTACTGACCGAGCACTCCGCTCCCACCAGGTGTGATTTTAATTACACCAGCTCCCTACTTTACCCATAAATGCAGGCATTACTGACAGAGGTGCATATTCGCCCAGAAATTCAGATATCAGCCTAATAGAGGTATGTTCACATTAGGTTAGGGACTCAACAGAATTGAGACCACCTTGACGATGGTTGTTGAGCTTTAAAATGTTTGGCCAAATGTTTATACTAAGCGTCTCAAATTTTTCCTTATATTCCAAAGCCATATTGCTATTCAAAATTTCATATATTCTATGTTGTCATGCTTTAGTATGCTTGAGTGCAGCCTTTTTTTGGATGTTTTACATGAGGGTAGCTCCCTTTGGTTTGCACCTAGTTCACATTAGTCTGGATGTGCTAGTCAGGTTTTTTGTCTTTTGAATGTTAGCTTACTGACCGAGCACTCCGCTCCCACCAGGTGGTGATTTTAATAACACCAGCTCCCTACTTTACCCATAAATGCAGGCATTACTGACAGAGGTGCATATTCGCCCAGAAATTCAGATATCAGCCTAATAGAGGTATGTTCACATTAGGTTAGGGACTCAACAGAATTGAGACCACCTTGACGATGGTTGTTGAGCTTTAAAATGTTTGGCCAAATGTTTATACTAAGCGTCTCAAATTTTTCCTTATATTCCAAAGCCATATTGCTATTCAAAATTTCATATATTCTATGTTGTCATGCTTTAGTATGCTTGAGTGCAGCCTTTTTTTGGATGTTTTACATGAGGGTAGCTCCCTTTGGTTTGCACCTAGTTCACATTAGTCTGGATGTGCTAGTCAGGTTTTTTGTCTTTTGAATGTTAGCTTACTGACCGAGCACTCCGCTCCCACCAGGTGGTGATTTTAATTACACCAGCTCCCTACTTTACCCATAAATGCAGGCATTACTGACAGAGGTGCATATTCGCCCAGAAATTCAGATATCAGCCTAATAGAGGTATGTTCACATTAGGTTAGGGACTCAACAGAATTGAGACCACCTTGACGATGGTTGTTGAGCTTTAAAATGTTTGGCCAAATGTTTATACTAAGCGTCTCAAATTTTTCCTTATATTCCAAAGCCATATTGCTATTCAAAATTTCATATATTCTATGTTGTCATGCTTTAGTATGCTTGAGTGCAGCCTTTTTTTGGATGTTTTACATGAGGGTAGCTCCCTTTGGTTTGCACCTAGTTCACATTAGTCTGGAAGTGCCAGTCAGGTTTTTTGTCTTTTGAATGTTAGCTTACTGACCGAACACTCCGCTCCCACCAGGTGGTGATTTTAATTACACCAGCTCCCTACTTTACCCATAAATGCAGGCATTACTGACAGAGGTGCATATTCGCCCAGAAATTCAGATATCAGCCTAATAGAGGTATGTTCACATTAGGTTAGGGACTCAACAGAATTGAGACCACCTTGACGATGGTTGTTGAGCTTTAAAATGTTTGGCCAAATGTTTATACTAAGCGTCTCAAATTTTTCCTTATATTCCAAAGCCATATTGCTATTCAAAATTTCATATATTCTATGTTGTCATGCTTTAGTATGCTTGAGTGCAGCCTTTTTTTGGATGTTTTACATGAGGGTAGCTCCCTTTGGTTTGCACCTAGTTCACATTAGTCTGGATGTGCTAGTCAGGTTTTTTGTCTTTTGAATGTTAGCTTACTGACCGAGCACTCCGCTCCCACCAGGTGGTGATTTTAATTACACCAGCTCCCTACTTTACCCATAAATGCAGGCATTACTGACAGAGGTGCATATTCGCCCAGAAATTCAGATATCAGCCTAATAGAGGTATGTTCACATTAGGTTAGGGACTCAACAGAATTGAGACCACCTTGACGATGGTTGTTGAGCTTTAAAATGTTTGGCCAAATGTTTATACTAAGCGTCTCAAATTTTTCCTTATATTCCAAAGCCATATTGCTATTCAAAATTTCATATATTCTATGTTGTCATGCTTTAGTATGCTTGAGTGCAGCCTTTTTTTGGATGTTTTACATGAGGGTAGCTCCCTTTGGTTTGCACCTAGTTCACATTAGTCTGGATGTGCTAGTCAGGTTTTTTGTCTTTTCAACCAGTAATGAGTGTCACCGATCATTTTTATAATGCGAGTGTCATGGGAAACGCATGTCGACATAAAGTCAGATATGCGTGCCAGACTACTAACAGGCATGCCTTCCATGTCCCCACCAACTGTACGACTGACCATGGTGTCCTTCTCCTCCTCATCCTCATACTCCACCTCTCTGTCCTCAGGCCATCCCCGGTGAACAGACGGCATGACAGTTGTGCTTGTAGTACCGTCTACAGCGCATGAAAGTAGCTCTGGTTCTTCCTCCTCCTTCCCTTCATTGTCTTCCGATCCACCTTGCGACGACATGAGGCTTGGCTGAGTGTACTCACCCTGTATGTTTCCTGGCTCAATGTCTTTGTGCTCTTCCTACAATGCATACTCTTTTATTGTGAGCAGAGAAGTTTTGAGAATGCTGAGAAGCGAGATTGTGATGCTAATTATGGCATCATCGCCGCTCACAATCTTGGTGCAGTCCTCAAAGTTCTGCAGGATGGTACATATGTGTAGCAGGAGAAAGCAGAGGAGCAACCAGGTGAATCAAGTATAATTCATTTTTATTTAGAAGTATATCATAGCAAATATATCACAGTAAGCATTACAAAGAATAGAACAATGCAAATTGTCTCTTCAGAGAGGAAGAGAGCTAGAACTCTAGTGCCACCTTTTGGAAGGTAGCAATCCTACAAGTCAATGTCGACCCTTTAACGAGCCTTATCACATGACCTAGGATAATAGCCAAACCAGAATCTCAATTTGCAGACACTGTGTTTCGGGGTTCAGCCCCTCGTCAGTGCAAAGCGGAGATCTGGTTTGGCTGTGTGAGAGGCGTCAGACCATTGTCCAAGAAATATCGTCACTCCTTGCGGAGATCAACATGCTAAGCATGCAGATGAGGAGACTTAAAGCCGCAATGCTCCTCTGGGAAATATGCTAATTATGCAAATTGTCTCTTCAGAGAGGAAGAGAGCTAGAACTCTAGTGCCACCTTTTGGAAGGTAGCAATCCTACAAGTCAATGTCGACCCTTTAACGAGCCTTATCACATGACCTAGGATAATAGCCAAACCAGAATCTCAATTTGCAGACACTGTGTTTCGGGGTTCAGCCCCTCGTCAGTGCAAAGCGGAGATCTGGTTTGGCTGTGTGAGAGGCGTCAGACCATTGTCCAAGAAATATCGTCACTCCTTGCGGAGATCAACATGCTAAGCATGCAGATGAGGAGACTTAAAGCCGCAATGCTCCTCTGGGAAATATGCTAATTATGCAAATTGTCTCTTCAGAGAGGAAGAGAGCTAGAACTCTAGTGCCACCTTTTGGAAGGTAGCAATCCTACAAGTCAATGTCGACCCTTTAACGAGCCTTATCACATGACCTAGGATAATAGCCAAACCAGAATCTCAATTTGCAGACACTGTGTTTCGGGGTTCAGCCCCTCGTCAGTGCAAAGCGGAGATCTGGTTTGGCTGTGTGAGAGGCGTCAGACCATTGTCCAAGAAATATCGTCACTCCTTGCGGAGATCAACATGCTAAGCATGCAGATGAGGAGACTTAAAGCCGCAATGCTCCTCTGGGAAATATGCTAATTATGCAAATTGTCTCTTCAGAGAGGAAGAGAGCTAGAACTCTAGTGCCACCTTTTGGAAGGTAGCAATCCTACAAGTCAATGTCGACCCTTTAACGAGCCTTATCACATGACCTAGGATAATAGCCAAACCAGAATCTCAATTTGCAGACACTGTGTTTCGGTGTTCAGCCCCTCGTCAGTGCAAAGCGGAGATCTGGTTTGGCTGTGTGAGAGGCGTCAGACCATTGTCCAAGAAATATCGTCACTCCTTGCGGAGATCAACATGCTAAGCATGCAGATGAGGAGACTTAAAGCCGCAATGCTCCTCTGGGAAATATGCTAATTATGCAAATTGTCTCTGACTTGTAGGATTGCTACCTTCCAAAAGGTGGCACTAGAGTTCTAGCTCTCTTCCTCTCTGAAGAGACAATTTGCATAATTAGCATATTTCCCAGAGGAGCATTGCGGCTTTAAGTCTCCTCATCTGCATGCTTAGCATGTTGATCTCCGCAAGGAGTGACGATATTTCTTGGACAATGGTCTGACGCCTCTCACACAGCCAAACCAGATCTCTGCTTTGCACTGACGAGGGGCTGAACCCCGAAACACAGTGTCTGCAAATTGAGATTCTGGTTTGGCTATTATCCTAGGTCATGTGATAAGGCTCGTTAAAGGGTCGACATTGACTTGTAGGATTGCTACCTTCCAAAAGGTGGCACTAGAGTTCTAGCTCTCTTCCTCTCTGAAGAGACAATTTGCATAATTAGCATATTTCCCAGAGGAGCATTGCGGCTTTAAGTCTCCTCATCTGCATGCTTAGCATGTTGATCTCCGCAAGGAGTGACGATATTTCTTGGACAAAGAATAGAACAGAATGGAACCGAATGTGCCACAGGAAAAAAAACCCACAATGCTAATGCACGCATAAAACAGCATGTGAGAATAAATACATGTTTAAAGTGCCAGTGCCTAGATTATTGCAGGTAAGGTTTCTCCTTGTGGAGAGTGACATACCAGCTCTGGCGTGTCGAGGTAAGGAGGCTTATTCGCCGTGCAATGCCCCTCTGGGAAATTTTAATATGCAAATTGCCTCTTCAAACAAAGAGGACTTGTACTCTATAGCGCCACCTATTGGAAGTAGCGATCCCACAAGTCACAATCAACCCTTTAACGAGTCTTGTAATATGACTTAGGATAAAAGCCAAATCAGAATCTGATTTGGCTTTTATCCTAAGTCATATTACAAGACTCGTTAAAGGGTTGATTGTGACTTGTAGGATCGCTACTTCCAATAGCTGGCGCTATAGAGTACAAGTCCTCTTTGTTTGAAGAGGCAATTTGCATGTTAGATTATTGCATGCATTGTCTGGAGAAGCTGCTGGTGCATGGGTCCACAATAGCAGTAAAGGCATAAATGTCCCTATGTAAACAGGAACCAAAAACACAGAGAAACTCACCAGAAGAAGTAAAGCACCGTGGGTGTCCCTGGTCCGGGTAGGAACAGACCCCGACGTGCGTTTCGTGTGCAGGAAGCACCGCTTTGTCAAGGGGAACATTACTTGTTCTGGTGAGTTTCTCAGTGTTTTTGGTTCCTGTTTACATAGGGACATTTATGCCTTTACTGCTATTGTGGACCCATGCACCAGCAGCTTCTCCAGACAATGCATGCAATAATCTAGGCACTGGCACTTTAAACATGTATTTATTCTCACATGCTGTTTTATGCATGCATTAGCATTGTGGGGGGGGTTTCCTGTGGCACATTCGGTTCCATTCTGTTCTGTTCTTTGTAATACTTACTGTGATATATTTGCTATGATATACTTCTAAATAAAAATTAATTATACTTGATTCACCTGGTTGCTCCTCTGCTTTCTCCTGCTACACATGTCTCCTTAGAGCGGGTGCTGTTATGAATGTTTTAGAAATGAATTCTGAGCAGAAGCTCCCTCTGGTGGTTACAAACAGTACTGAACCATTCAATGAGGATTGGCAATCAGGAATCACGGACTGGTTGGATATAAGGGAGGTTTCCCCCATCATGGTTGCCGGTGATCAATTGTTCTTGTCTCAACGTTGTTTCCTGGTTCACTTGGAAGCTTGCTGAGTCTTGCCTCTTCTGCTCTCAGATAAGATATTTTCTGTTTTTTGTTTTTGTGCTTGCCATTTGCATATTTCTCTGCATTTCTGTGAGGTTGGCCAGGTTCCCCTCCTCGGGGGGCTTGGGCGCCTCTCGGCTCCTCTGGAGCCACTGTTGTTTGTTCATTTGCCTTTTCCAGTTTTTTTTTCTGTGGCTGCGGCTTAGTTTTGTTACACCAGAGAACTAATTTAGGTGGTAGAGGTCGTGTGATCTCAGGTGTTTTTGCAATTAGTAGCGTTGTCTTTTTAGGGTTTTTTTGGATTGCAGTAAGTATCCTTGATATCCTTTTCTGTCCAGGCAGATTGGGCCCCAGCATTTGCTCATACTATTTTCTGTCTGTGTCTGTATTTCCTCTTGTCTAACCGCCATTACTTGTTTGGGGGCTTCCTATGTTCTTTGGGGATCTGCTCCGGGGCAGATAGCTTTCCTCTTTCTATCTTTAGGTGTAGTTAGCCTCTCAGGCTGTGACGAGGCGTCTAGGACCAACGTAGGAACGCTCCACGTTCCTGGTAGTTGTGGTGGTTAGTCAGGGTACTGTTAGTCAGGGTACTGCAATCCAGTAGATTCCAACCTCTCTGGTGCATTGCCGTTTTTGCCTGCTCTCCTCAGCTACCAAAACATAACAGGGTGCTCTCTTTTCCCTATTTGGGATTATTGGTACTGTACCAACCGGCATATTTGCCATTGGGGTTTTTTGTATATACTAGGATGGTACATATGTCTGACATCCATGTCCACTCCTGAGGTCTTATATGTGGAGTCTGACCTGAATATTGACAGACTTGTTGATGCTGGTACTCAACAACTTCCCTCTTCTGCTCACAAATCCTTTGCAACATATGCAGTGTAGAGTTCCAACATGTGGGGACAGCACACACTAGTCAGTGATCCAGAAGCTGCAAATGCTGCTGAAGCCCAGCAAGGGCAGCTGAAGCTGTCGCTGACTTTCAAAAATAGGCAGACACACGGCATACTTTCAACTGCAGATCCTGCAGCTACGGGCAGCTTTTGAGAAAACGTTGACCCACGAGGTTAAGCACATGGGCCATACAAGAAGAAAAGGTAGCACACTGTAGCGCTATAGCTTGCAAACACGAAATATGAAAAATATGAAAAATGAATTACATCATTACCTTAGAAATATGAAAAATTGAGAAGTCTTAGCGCATAAGTTGGCCAAATTATGTGAGCCTGATAGCCACGTCAAGGCTCTTCTCGTATATCAGGTCCCTAACTAATGCCTATCCTCGCTTTAGAAAAGTCTGTCTGCACGGGAACCTATGAATCCTCTTTTCAGACTAAAATCTACATCTCTGTGGAGGGGTGATGAACCTGCTGTAATTAAAAGGCCTGTGACCACCAGGTGGAGTGCTCAGGCAGAAGGTAAATGAATACATATCAAAAAACTGACCGGCACATCCAAACTTAGATTCAGTGTGAACAGGTGCTAAACCTAGAGTCACCAACTCATATACATACAAGAAGAAAAGGTAGCACACTGTAGCGCTATAGCTTGCAAACACGAAATATGAAAAATATGAAAAATGAATTACATCATTACCTTAGAAATATGAAAAAAATAAAGAAAAATTAGCGCATAAGATGGCCAAATTATGTGAGCCTGATAGCCACGTCAAGGCTCTTCTCGTATATCAGGTCCCTAACTAATGCCTATCCTCGCTTTAGAAAAGTCTGTCTGCATGGGAACCTATGAATCCTCTTTTCAGACTAAAATCTACATCTCTGTGGAGGGGTGATGAACCTGCTGTAATTAAAAGGCCTGTGACCACCAGGTGGAGTGCTCAGGCAGAAGGTAAATGAATACATATCAAAAAACTGACCGGCACATCCAAACTTAGATTCAGTGTGAACAGGTGCTAAACCTAGAGTCACCAACTCATATACATACAAGAAGAAAAGGTAGCACACTGTAGCGCTATAGCTTGCAAACACGAAATATGAAAAATATGAAAAATGAATTACATCATTACCTTAGAAATATGAAAAATTGAGAAGTCTTAGCGCATAAGATGGCCAAATTATGTGAGCCTGATAGCCACGTCAAGGCTCTTCTTGTATATCAGGTCCCTAACTAATGCCTATCCTCGCTTTAGAAAAGTCTGTCTGCATGGGAACCTATGAATCCTCTTTTCAGACTAAAATCTACATCTCTGTGGAGGGGTGATGAACCTGCTGTAATTAAAAGGCCTGTGACCACCAGGTGGAGTGCCCAGGCAGAAGGTAAATGAATACATATCAAAAAACTGACCGGCACATCCAAACTTAGATTCAGTGTGAACAGGTGCTAAACCTAGAGTCACCAACTCATATACATACAAGAAGAAAAGGTAGCACACTGTAGCGCTATAGCTTGCAAACACGAAATATGAAAAATATGAAAAATGAATTACATCATTACCTTAGAAATATGAAAAATTGAGAAGTCTTAGCGCATAAGATGGCCAAATTATGTGAGCCTGATAGCCACGTCAAGGCTCTTCTCGTATATCAGGTCCCTAACTAATGCCTATCCTCGCTTTAGAAAAGTCTGTCTGCATGGGAACCTATGAATCCTCTTTTCAGACTAAAATCTACATCTCTGTGGAGGGGTGATGAACCTGCTGTAATTAAAAGGCCTGTGACCACCAGGTGGAGTGCTCAGGCAGAAGGTAAATGAATACATATCAAAAAACTGACCGGCACATCCAAACTTAGATTCAGTGTGAACAGGTGCTAAACCTAGAGTCACCAACTCATATACATACAAGAAGAAAAGGTAGCACACTGTAGCGCTATAGCTTGCAAACACGAAATATGAAAAATATGAAAATGAATTACATCATTACCTTAGAAATATGAAAAATTGAGAAGTCTTAGCGCATAAGATGGCCAAATTATGTGAGCCTGATAGCCACGTCAAGGCTCTTCTCGTATATCAGGTCCCTAACTAATGCCTATCCTCGCTTTAGAAAAGTCTGTCTGCATGGGAACCTATGAATCCTCTTTTCAGACTAAAATCTACATCTCTGTGGAGGGGTGATGAACCTGCTGTAATTAAAAGGCCTGTGACCACCAGGTGGAGTGCTCAGGCAGAAGGTAAATTAATACATATCAAAAAACTGACCGGCACATCCAAACTTAGATTCAGTGTGAACAGGTGCTAAACCTAGAGTCACCAACTCATATACATACAAGAAGAAAAGGTAGCACACTGTAGCGCTATAGCTTGCAAACACGAAATATGAAAAATATGAAAAATGAATTACATCATTACCTTAGAAATATGAAAAATTGAGAAGTCTTAGCGCATAAGATGGCCAAATTATGTGAGCCTGATAGCCACGTCAAGGCTCTTCTCGTATATCAGGTCCCTAACTAATGCCTATCCTCGCTTTAGAAAAGTCTGTCTGCATGGGAACCTATGAATCCTCTTTTCAGACTAAAATCTACATCTCTGTGGAGGGGTGATGAACCTGCTGTAATTAAAAGGCCTGTGACCACCAGGTGGAGTGCTCAGGCAGAAGGTAAATGAATACATATCAAAAAACTGACCGGCACATCCAAACTTAGATTCAGTGTGAACAGGTGCTAAACCTAGAGTCACCAACTCATATACATACAAGAAGAAAAGGTAGCACAGAGATGTAGATTTTAGTCTGAAAAGAGGATTCATAGGTTCCCATGCAGACAGACTTTTCTAAAGCGAGGATAGGCATTAGTTAGGGACCTGATATACGAGAAGAGCCTTGACGTGGCTATCAGGCTCACATAATTTGGCCATCTTATGCGCTAAGACTTCTCAATTTTTCATATTTCTAAGGTAATGATGTAATTCATTTTTCATATTTTTCATATTTCGTGTTTGCAAGCTATAGCGCTACAGTGTGCTACCTTTTCTTCTTGTATGTATATGAGTTGGTGACTCTAGGTTTAGCACCTGTTCACACTGAATCTAAGTTTGGATGTGCCGGTCAGTTTTTTGATATGTATTCATTTACCTTCTGCCTGAGCACTCCACCTGGTGGTCACAGGCCTTTTAATTACAGCAGGTTCATCACCCCTCCACAGAGATGTAGATTTTAGTCTGAAAAGAGGATTCATAGGTTCCCATGCAGACAGACTTTTCTAAAGCGAGGATAGGCATTAGTTAGGGACCTGATATACGAGAAGAGCCTTGACGTGGCTATCGGGCTCACATAATTTGGCCATCTTATGCGCTAAGACTTCTAAATTTTTCATATTTCTAAGGTAATGATGTAATTCATTTTTCATATTTTTCATATTTCGTGTTTGCAAGCTATAGCGCTACAGTGTGCTACCTTTTCTTCTTGTATGTATATGAGTTGGTGACTCTAGGTTTAGCACCTGTTCACACTGAATCTAAGTTTGGATGTGCCGGTCAGTTTTTTGATATGTATTCATTTACCTTCTGCCTGAGCACTCCACCTGGTGGTCACAGGCCTTTTAATTACAGCAGGTTCATCACCCCTCCACAGAGATGTAGATTTTAGTCTGAAAAGAGGATTCATAGGTTCCCATGCAGACAGACTTTTCTAAAGCGAGGATAGGCATTAGTTAGGGACCTGATATACGAGAAGAGCCTTGACGTGGCTATCAGGCTCACATAATTTGGCCATCTTATGCGCTAAGACTTCTCAATTTTTCATATTTCTAAGGTAATGATGTAATTCATTTTTCATATTTTTCATATTTCGTGTTTGCAAGCTATAGCGCTACAGTGTGCTACCTTTTCTTCTTGTATGTATATGAGTTGGTGACTCTAGGTTTAGCACCTGTTCACACTGAATCTAAGTTTGGATGTGCCGGTCAGTTTTTTGATAAGCACATGGGCCAGGCAAGGTACATGTGTGAGCTGACCATGCCTCAGAGCAGCCACCAGGTTCCGGCCATTGTCCACACAACCATGCCTGTCTGTAGGTTCAGCGGTGTCAGACAAATATCTGACTGCTCCTTAAGCGCTGTCCACAACTCTTATGCATTGTGCGGTTTGTCACCTATGCAGATTAGCTTCAGCACAGCCTGTTGCCGCTTGGCTGAGGCAGTGCTGCAGTGCTTCCAGCTTCTTACTGATGTGTTCATTTCAGATATGGAGGCTGAAGAAGAGGAGGAAGAGGATGAGGAGGAGGTGCAGGAGCTGTAGTCTATGGGGGAAACCCTGATTGACGTAGGACCCGCAATCCTCGGCATGGGGAGGATGTGTTCCATCCCATGGTCCGACTGGTCCTGGCTTCCACTATGTTAACCCAGTGTGCCATCAGTGAGATGTACCGTCCATGCCCACAGGCACTTGTCCACGTGTCCGTGGTTAGGATGAACTTTCCCAGTAACAGCATTGTTGTGGTCATGCTGGGGTAATGTCGGTACGGCACAATGGGAGAAATAGTGGCGACTGGGGACCGAGCGGCCGTTGCCATCAGGTTGTGGAAAGATTCCGTCTCAATGAGCCGAAAAGGCACCATTTCGAGCTCAAGCAGTTGAGAAATGTGCGAATTAAGTACTGTTGCCTGTGGGGCATTGGCTGGGTATTTCCGCTTGCGTTCCAATGAAAGGGGTGTAGACAACTGAAGGCTGCGCTGGGACAAGGACGTTGACGGGCTTGATGATGGTGCTGGTTGACTGTGGGCAACAACAGGTGCAGGGCTCGAGGCATCTTCACAGGCACGCTGAACTGGGGAATGGCTTTTAAGCAAAACAGTGGAAGAAGCAGTGTTGTCACCTGCAGACAGTGTTCCTGGAGCCTGGGGTTCGGCCCACAAAGTCAGGTGCTTTGCTGCCATGTGCCTAATCATTCTGGTTGTGGTCAGGCTGGTAGTTTTGCTACCCCTGCTGATGCGGGCATGGCAAGTGCTGCAAATGGCCTGTTTTGGGTACTCGGTAGAGTCTTTAAAAAATAACCAGACTCGGGAAGATCTAACAGTTGGAATGGCAACTTCCGTCCTGTTGGTGTTACTGGGAATAGATGCACGCCTTCTGTCTGCGTCCAACACTCTGCTTCTTCTTGCCTGTTGGGGTGATATGCATCCTTCCCCATGTGTGCTGCTCCTCCTCGCTCTGCATGTCCTCCTGCCAAGTTCAGTCAGTCACTATGTCACCCACCACCTCGTCTTCCACATCCACACCATGCTCCTCCTCCTGACTTTCCGGCAATTGTGTCTCATTGTTAAAAATGCTTAATTTCATATATTTTTCCAGGACTTGTTACCAGATGCGATACTCTAAAGAAAATGTCACAATGTTTCTTATAAAAAAAATGTAGTGGTTTATTGGACTTTCCACCAAAAACCATCATTGCAGGAAAACATAAAATGAGTGAAATAGTTACGAAGAGATTGTCCATTTGTCCATAGCAAAACTTGTACACTTCTTTCTTTGGTGTCCTGAATGGTAAGGGAAGTAACATGTGGTTAAAAATGAAAAATAAGAATGAAAACAAAGATAAGAATAAAAATGAAAATAAGGCCTTTATATGTTTATGACAAATGCTGAGTAGTTATGTTCTCAGTAACACATACCCTTAATATTTCCATTATCTGGATGATTTCATATTTGTCATAACCTTGTGTTACCAAAATATTCATATTATGCAACTTTGCATGTAATCCTTCTAAGTATAAAGAAAAGACTCTTTATAATACTTAATGTTATTATCTCTAGTAGTTATACCATTGTACCTTTTTATATTCTTTAAAATGTGTGAAGAAGAGGTGTTTATGAAATGTGATGATGTATTCACGATCAAAAACACATTTCCCCCTTATTACCAAAAAAAAATATTATTTTATGAAATAATTTATTTATCAAAACCAAAATGAAAAAATAATTGTTTTATAAATTATTTATGTAACTTCTATTTTAGCTTTATACCATATATTTGTCTGAAGATGTGTACCATCTATGTAACCATTCAAAATAAAAATAACATTGAATATCATAAAATTATCCTTTGGGAAAAAGGAAAAAAATAATCTAAATGTAGATTTTCTTGATAAACCATTTTGATGTGTGATTACACTTATCTACTATTAATGAAAAAAATAATTACTAAAGGAATATATGTTGAGTAGGTTAATGTTTCATTATGTATCTTAATATTCTAATAATTGAACTGATTTATATTATTTCTCTTAAAAACAAGGTTTTTTTTGTTTTCTCGCATACCATGAGTTGTGAAACTGTCATACGTCACACAAACATTTTCTCTTAGCAGCTGCTCATCCTCACATCTGTCATCTGTCACTCAGACTGTGACACTTATAAGTTTACACCACAGATTCCACATACAAAAGGTAGGAATACGTGTATATTAATCCAAATAATTGTATCCTAATTATCAATGCGCATTGTAAACTATTAAATTTAATATCTTAATATTTCTTTAAATATTCCCCAAATACACATAACATACTTTGTAAACCATTCTATAGCTAGAAGGACTCATAAGAAAATTAGGTATGAGCTGTATCTATACTTCATGCAAGGGTTTGTAATTGTATCTGAATCCTGTAACTTAAGAGGCCTAAAAAAAATTATTTTCACTGAAGCTACAAGAGCTTTAAGTTGCAACCACTGAAATAGGGGTATATGGTAGCCTTATTATTAGAACAGTTTAAATGTCACATGTGTGACTGTCATGCAGTAAGAACATATTGCCATGCAAATAAATAACTTCAAAATGTTAGCAACACACAAAAACTAAATTTAGATTCAGTTAGTTATATATTATTTCCTTTTAAGTGTTAACCCCTTAACGACCGCCGATACGCCTTTTAACGGCGGTCATTAAGGGTACTTAAACCACAGCGCCGCTGTGGAAAAAGTGAATAGCGCCCCCCAGAGGCGCATTTTCTCCGGGGTCTCGGCTACCGGGGGTAGCCGAGACCCCAGAGAACATGAATCGGGTCGGTTTTTACCGACACCGATGTTGCGATCGCCGTTATTAACCCTATAACGGCGACCGCAACAACAAAAAAAAAAAAAGTTGTGCCATTTCATTTCTCTGTCCTCTGATGTCATCGGACATCAGAGGACAGAGAAAAAGGGTCCCCAGGACCCCCATGTGGCCCCCGATCCAATCCATGTGGCCCCCGGGCCCTCCGGTGTCCCCCGGTGAAGGCGCTGTTAAGAAAATGGCGGGCGCATGCTCAGTGCGCCCGCCGCTATGTGCCGCTGTGCTGGTGGGGGGATGGGCAAATATTCTCTGGGGTCTCGGCTACCGGGGGTAGCCGAGACCCCAGAGAACATGATCCGGGTCGGTATTCACCGATCCCGGAGTTGCGATCGCGGCTATGCAAGCATAGCCGCGATCGCAAAAAAAAAATGATTTCTCTCCCCTCTGATGTGATCGCACATCAGAGGGGAGAAAATGAGGGTCCCCCGGTCCCCCGATCGCCCCCCATATACTTACCGGTGTCCTCCGTCCTCCCGCAGGCCCCAGGATCCCGGCGTCTTCTTCCTGCAAAAAAAAAATGGCGGGCGCATGCGCAGTGCACCCGCCTGCTTGGCGGCAGATTCAAAAATTTTTTCATTCATTCTCAGAAAAGTGCATTTTGATCACTGTGATAAACTACTATCAATATAAAATAAACAAAAACATTTATACCCCCTTATTAACCTATATAAAAATTAGATTTTTATTTAGATTATATTTTCTGTAGGGTTAGGGTTATAATTAGGGTTAAGGTTATAATTAGGGTTAGGGTTAGCATTTTGGGTCCAATTTCTCCTGTTACCCTTGGGAAAATAAAAAAAATAGCGGGCTAAAGAATCATTTTTGAGGAAAAAAATGATTTTTTATTTTCACGGCTCTACGTTTATTAATTTCTGTGAAGCACTTGGAGGTTCAAAGTGCTCACCACACATCTAGATAAGTTCCTAAAGGGTTCTAGTTTCCAAAATGGTGTCACTTGTGGGGGGTTTCCACTGTTTAGACACATTAGGGCCTCTACAAACGCGACATGGCGTCCAGCCAATTCTGAGTTGAAAAAGTCAAACGGCGCTCCTTCCCTTCCAAGCTCTGCCATGCACCCAAACAGTGGTTTACCCCCACATATGGGGTATCAGCATGCTCAGGACAAATTGCACAAAAACTTTTGGGGTCTTGTTACCCTTGGGAAAATAAAAATTGGGGTGAACAGATCGTTTTTGTGGAAAAAATATGATTTTTTATTTTCACGGCTCTATGTTATAAACTTCTGTGAAGCACTTGGAGGTTCAAAGTGCTCACCACACATCTAGATAAGTTCCTTAGGGGGTCTAATTTCCAATCATCTGCCGATTCCTCTGCGCTAGCAGGTATAGCATAACGCGATCGCGTTATGCTATACCGTTACCAGCCCGTCAACGCTATGTGTTGAACGGGCTGGTAAAACGCAAAATGAACCTAGCCTTAGGGTTAGGGTTATAATTAGGGTTAGGGTTACAATTAGGGTTAGGGTTACAATTAGGGTTAGGGTTATAATTAGGGTTAGGGTTATAATTAGGGTTAGGGTTACAATTAGGGTTAGGGTTAGCATTAGGCTGGTTTCACACATCCGATGTGCGCCTGACGGCGCCCCTGGCATTTAGCCGCAGCGCCGCATCAGAAAATCTGATGCGCCGCATGCTTTTTTTTTGCATTGACTTGCATTAGCGCCGGATGGCGCCGCATGTCAATGCGTTGCATGCGGTTTTGTCCGGATGCGGCGCAAATGTACATTGCGGCGGCCGGACAAAACGCTGCATGTAACGTTTTTTGTTTTTGCCAGATGGTTTCTGATGTCTCCGGGCATCAGAAACCATCCGGCAAAAAAACGCATGCGGCCGCCGGCGGCGCATCAGGTTTTCTGTTGCGGCGCTGCGGCAAAATGCCGGGGGCGCCGATAGGCGCCCGCCGGAAGTGTGAAAGCAGCCTTAGGGTAAGGGTTATAATTAGCGTTAGGGTTAAGCTGGGTTCATACTGCGTTATGGCAGTCCGTTAGACGGACTGCGTTACACCGCGGTATAACGCGGTGTAACGCAGTCCGTTAACGCTGCCATTCACCCCCATTTGAGGGCGCATCGCGACGTATGCTGTAAAGCGGCATGCGTTTGCGACGTGCCATCATTCAGTGACGGAGCCTCAGACGCGGGCTGCAGCGTTTGGGCTCCGTCACCGCTAGCGAAGATGAATCATCTGCTGATTCCTCTGCGCTAGCGGGTATAGCATAATGCGATCGCGTTATGCTATACCGTTACCAGCCCGTCAACGCTATGTGTTGAACGGGCTGGTAAAATGCAAAATGAACCTAGCCTTAGGGTTAGGGTTATAATTAGGGTTAGAATTAGGTTTAGGGTTACAATTAGGGTTAGGGTTAAAATTAGGGTTAGGGTTACAATTAGAGTTAGGGTTATAATTAAGGTTAGGGTTACAATTAGGGTTGGGACTTAGGTTAGGATTAGGGTTGGGATTAGGGTTGGGGGTGTGTTGGGATTAGGGTTGGAGCTAGAAATGAGGGATTTCCACTATTTAGGCACATCAGGGAGTCTCCAAACACGACGTGGCGTTCAAAAAGTCAAATGGCGCTCCCTCCCTTCCGAGCCCTGCCGTGCGCCCAAACAGTGGTTTACCCCAACATATGGGGTATCACCGTACTCAGGACAAATTGCACACCAATTTTGGGTTCTAATTTCTCGGTTACCCTTGGGAAAATAAAAAATAGCTGGCTAAAAAAATCATTTTTGAGAAAAAAAATGATTTTTCATTTTCACGGCTCTGCGTTTATAAATTTCTGTGAAGCACTAGGGGGTTCAAAGTGCTCACCACACATCTAGATAAGCTCCTTAAGGGGTCTAGTTTCCAAATGGGGTCACTTGTGGGGGGTTTCCACTGTTTAGGCACATCAGGGGGTCTCCAAACACGACGTGGCTTTCAAAAAGTCAAATGGCGCTCCCTCCCTTCCGAGCCCTGCCGTGCGCCCAAACAGTGGTTTACCCCAACATATGGGGTATCAGCGTACTCAGGACAAATTGCACACCAATTTTGGGGTTCTAATTTCTCCGGTTACCCTTGGAAAAATAAAAAAATAGCTGTCTAAAAAATCATTTTTGAGAAAAAAAATGATTTTTCATTTTCACGGCTCTGCGTTTATAAATTTCTGTAAAGCACTTGGGGGTTCAAAGTGCTCACCACACATCTAGATAAGCTCCTTGGGGGGTCTAGTTTCCAAAATGGTGTCACTTGCAGGGGGTTTCTACTGTTTAGGTACATCAAGGGCTCTGCAAACACAACATGACGCCCGCAGAACATTCCATCAAAGTCTGCATTACAAAATGCCGCTCCTTCCCTTCCAAACACTCCCATGCGCCCAAACAGTGGTTTCACCCCACATATGCACAACAACTTTTTGGGTCCAATTTCTCCTGTTCCCCTTGGGAAAATAAAAAAAATAGCAGGCTAAAGAATCATTTTTGAGGAAAAAAATGATTTTTTATTTTCACAGCTCTACGTTTATTAATTTCTGTGAAGCACTTGGGGGTTCAAAGTGCTCACCACACATCTAGATAAGTTCCTAAAGGGGTCTAGTTTCCAAAATGGTGTGATTTGTGGGGGGTTTCGACTGTTTAGGCGTATCAGGGGCTCTCCAAACGCGACATGGCGTCCAATTTCAATTCCAGCCAATTTTGGTTTGAAAAAGTCAAACAGCGCTCCTTCCCTTCCAAGCCCTGCCGTGCGTCCAAACAGTGGTCCCACCCCACATATGGGGTATCAGCGTACTCAGGACAAATTGGACAACAAATTTTGTGGTCTAATTTCTCCTGTTACCCTTGGGAAAATAAAAAATTGGGGACTAAACGATCAGGTTTGTGGAAAAAATATGACTTTTTATTTTCATGCCCGGGAGTTATAAACTTCTGTGAATCACTTGGGGGTTCAAAGTGCTCACCACACATCTATATAAGTTCCTTAGGGGTTCTAGTTTCCAAAATGGTGTCACTTGTGGGGGGTTTCCACTGTTTAGACACATTAGGGCCTCTACAAACGCGACATGGCGTCCAGCCAATTCTGAGTTGAAAAAGTCAAACGGCGCTCCTTCCCTTCCAAGCTCTGCCATGCACCCAAACAGTGGTTTACCCCCACATATGGGGTATCAGCATGCTCAGGACAAATTGCACAATAACTTTTGGGGTCTTGTTACCCTTGGGAAAATAAAAATTGGGTGTGAACAGATCGTTTTTGTGGAAAAAATATGATTTTTTATTTTCACGGCTCTATGTTATAAACTTCTGTGAAGCACTTGGAGGTTCAAAGTGCTCACCACACATCTAGATAAGTTCCTTAGGGGGTCTAATTTCCAAAATGGGGTCACTTGTGGGTGGTTTCCACTGTTTAGACACATCAGGGCCTCTACAAACACGACATGACGTCCAGCCAATTCTGCGCTGAAAAAGTCAAACGGCGCTCCTTCCCTTCCAAGCTCTGCCATGCACCCAAACAGTGGTTTACCCAACATATGGGATATCGGCATGCTCAGGACAAATTGCACAAAAACTTTTGGGGTCTTGTTACCCTTGGGAAAATAAAAATTAGGGTGAAAAGATTGTTTTTGTGGAAAAAATATGATTTTTTATTTTCACTGTTCTATGTTATTAACTTCTGTAAAGCACTTGGAGGTTCAAAGTGCTCACCACACATCTAGATAAGTTCCTTAGGGGGTCTAGTTTCCAAAATGGGGTCACTTGTGATGGGTTTCCACTGTTTAGACACATCAGGGCCTCTACAAACGCCACATGGCGTCCAGCCAATTCTGCGTTGAAAAAGTCAAATGTCGCTCCTTCCCTTGCGACCTCTGCCGTGCGCCCAAAAAGTGGTTTACCCCCACATATGGGGTATCGGCTTATTCAGGAGAAATTGCACAACAAATTTTGTGGTTCATTTTTTCTTTTAACACTTGTGAAAATAAAAAAAATAGGTTCCGAAGTAAAGTTTTTGCAAAAAAAGTTAAATGTTAATTTTTTCCTTCCACATTGCTTCAGTTCCTGTGAAGCACATAAAGGGTTAATAAACTTCTTGAATGTGGTTTTGAGCACCTTGAGGGGTGCAGTTTTTAGAATGGTGTCACTTTTGGGTATTTTCTATCGTATAGACCCTCAAAGTGACTTCAAATGTGATGTGGTCCCTAAAATAAAAATGGTGTTGTAAAAATGAGAAATCGCTGGTCAACTTTTAACCCTTATAACTTCGTAACAAAAAAAAATTTTGGTCCCAAAATTGTGCTGATGTAAAGTAGACATGTGGGAAATGTTATTTATTAAGAAATTTGTGTGACATATCTCTCTGACTTAAGGGCATACATTTTTAAAGTTTGAAAATTGTTAAATTTTCAAAATTTTCGCCATATTTCCATTTTTTTCATAAATAAACACAAGTCATATCAAAGAAATTTTACCACTAACGTGAAGTACAATATGTCACGAAAAAACAATCTCAGAATCAGCGGGATTCGTTAAAGCGTTCCAGAGTTATAACCTCATAAGGTGACAGTGGTCAGAATTGTAAAAATTGGCCCTGTCATTAAGCTGCAAAATGGCTCTGTCACTAAGGGGTTAAATGTATAAAATCAGGCAGTTATTATAACTTCCTGTGTAAATAAAGGCATAAATCCATGTAAGAGAGTTTTTTCCGATTAAGTCCTACTTTGAAGTGAAAATTCTAAGGATAAATAAGAGATAAGGTTAAATATCATATTCATACAGAAACAAATCAATTGAAATGTCTTATACATATATATGTATTGGCTTTAATGTAATTCTAAATATTACTGTAGTTTATTTTAATTATCACTATACATAGATATACAGTTATACAATCTCTACTTATACAAGTATACTATATATACTGTATGAATATATATATCTACAAAAACTGTAGAACTACAGAATTATATTTATAAAATAATTACAAATAACTGAATAATATATTGTATAATACTTTTACACAACATATAATTTCATTTTCAGTCAATTCCTAAACCAAATCTTATTTCTTTGTCAAAAATGTCCTGAAAAGCTCTTTTTATCATTCCTTTTCTTAATGATTGTTTGAGCAGCTCCGATAATGAGCTGTAAACTGAAGACTCAGTTATGTCACTCTGAGGAATCACCTGTTCCTGTCTGTCAAGGTCCGCCATTTGTCTCTTTACAGAGCGGTCTGAACTTTGAACTTTTAACTCTTTCTGTAAAGTGGACTCTTGGATTTTTGATAGGGCTTATAACAAATATGTAATTTTCTTCATACATCATAGATTTGATTACGGGGATGACTCAGTTTAGAAGATTTTGACACTGGTTTTTGAAAAGATTTCACTCTGTCTGATTTTACAAAATTAGTATGATTTATTTTCCTTTCACGATTCTCATGTTTTCTAGCAAGATCAAGGGATTGCGCACATTCAAATACAGAATTTTTTTGTGACGCAATAACACGAGATACAGAATTTAGGAATCCAAATTTGTTCACAAAATACTTTATCATTGATTTTGTTTTGACATTAGTAACTAGAGTTTTGTACAACCTTTCAAATATGGACATGAATGTAAAATTACATTCTTTCCGACCAATCCTTAATTTTTGAAGAATATCAATATCTGGACAATTTTCATTTAATGCATAGAAAATCAGAATTTTCAGTCTGTCTTTATCATTTAGATCTCCATGTAAGTCGTTATCACAAGACAATTTTAATGTTAAACGTCTGGAAAAGGTTGCAGGAAGCCACAATTTAAATAATTGATTTTTCTCGTCATTACTTAAATCAAGCTTATCAACAAAACTTTCAAATATTTCAGAATTTCTGCACACATGGATTTTGTTATCATATGCAGGAATGATTTTGCATAGTTTTAACAAAATTTTCCTAACTTTAATTTGGTGTTGGGCCTCTGAATTGTCTTCTATTTTGAGTGGCCTTTGTACATCTGTCCCTCGTATGTCATCTACATCACTTTTGAAGTCTCCTCCCATGTTTCCTCCTACATCAGTTCTGAAGTCTCCTCCCATGTTTCCACCATCTTTAGTTCTGAAGTCTCCTCCCATGTGTCCCCCTACATCAGTTCTGAAGTCTCCTCCCATGTTTCCTCCATCTTTAGTTCTGAAGTCTCCTACCACATTTCCACATTTTTTTACATCATCAGAGACAAGGTCACCTTGAGTAGCCATTACAGACACAGGTCCCACATCTTGCTCAATTTCCTCATTACAATCAATCTTGGGAACATCACTAGTATCATCTGACACTATTTCTACACAGTCATTTTTAGATTTCTTTGACACAAACTTGTGAAATACGTCAACCAACTGTAAAATGTTAAAATGTTTTTCAATTTCTCTCTTTCTCTATTAAAGGACACCAGCTTAGATTCTAGCTTTAGATTTTCCATTTCACATTCTGCATATAAGCTGAGCCATAAAACTTCTAAATTAGACTGATCTACAGACATAAATTTCAGTCTACTTTGCTTAGATAAAGAAGTAATTACATCCATTGTTTCTTACCTTGAAATATCTCAGCTTGTAGTTCCTTTCTTGGACAACGTTGGCCTCTTGTCATCAGCACGTCAACACGTCTGATTCCTGTAGTACGTCTGGCAACTCTTAGTCCTCATTCATAGGTTCTTTTCTGATCCTGAAATATCGTAGTGGATTTCCTGACAACTTGCACATCTGACGTTCTTTTGCTTCTATTCCTCCCCTTGCAAGTTTTCAGAAATTCACACTCTTAAAATCAAGTGTGACTGGCTGGCTCTCCAAAATGTTAAAAATGCTTAATTTCATATATTTTTCCAGGACTTGTTACCAGATGCGATACTCTAAAGAAAATGTCACAATGTTTCTTATAAAAAAAATGTAGTGGTTTATTGGACTGTCCACCAAAAAACATCATTGCAGGAAAACATAAAATGAGTGAAATAGTTACAAAGAGATTGTCCATTTGTCCATAGCAAAACTTGTACACTTCTTTCTTTGGTGTCCTGAATGGTAAGGGAAGTAGCACGTGGTTACATAGCAGCTGTCCATTCACCTTAGTGTTCTTGTAAAATGTCCCATGTGTCTGAAGAGAGCGAGAGAGCCACCCCTCCCTTCGTTTAGTCATTATATATATGTCCCTTAGATCATGTGGTCTCTATATATGGGGATGACACTTTACCATACAGAAATAGCATATGTATTGTCAGCTGAAAGTCAATGTACTCGGTACAGAATTGAGTGTATAACGAATAAATCCATAACCAATAATTAATATTTAACACTCATCATCGTCCACCTCTTGTGACCGTGGCTGCTCAAAGATTTGTGCATCGCTACATGGAATATCATCTTTCCCCGCTTCAAGTTGAGTGTCCTAAAGGCACAAATCTCCAAATCGAAAACTGAACAGCTCTTCAAGTGTCCGAGTGTGGGATCTATTGTCTCAGGGCTCTCGGCATGGTAGGAGGAAGAAGGATCAGGGTCAGTAATAGTCGGTCCACACTCATGGCTACTCAGACTTGACCGTGTGGAAGACATGGTGGTGGTGGTGGCTAAGTGACTTGAAGCATTATCCGCTATCCAACTAACTATCGTTTCACACTGCTCGGGCTTCAATAGTGGTGTGCTGCAGTCCCCTAGAAACTGGGACATGAAGGTTGAGCGAGAACATGTGGGTCTTTGCTGCGGCCCACATTCAGCTTGGCCACAGCCTCGGCCTCTGCATGCACCATCAGCATCACGTCCACTTCCCTGTCCCTTGCCCCTTGCCTTGCCCATTTTAAATGGACTACTGAAATATTTGAAAATCTCAATACAAATGGATTTATTTGGAGAAAAATTATATGTGATCAATATACCTGCAAAGCGAAAATTTTTACACCACTGATACACCAGGCCTCAGCATGACATAACAGACTGTATTAATTTTTTGGGTTTGTTTTTTTGTTACTGTTTGAACACAATAAAAAAAGTACAAGAAGGCTAGCAGACAGAACTATGCAACATATGCCTGCCAAGAAAAGATTTTTCCACCACAGATACACCAGGCCTCAGCCTGAGATAACAGAGTGGAATAATTTTTTATGATTGTGTTGATAAAAAAGCCTGCTGGATATAATGAGAATGAGAAAATGGCCTAAAATGCATCAAATTTTGGCACACGGATGTATGAGGCATGTCACAGATAGACCACACAGTTAAATGTGGCCTGTATTTAAAAATAATGCAACATGGCGCTGTCTTTAAGTGCACTCACACCCAGGGCTAAATTTAAAAAATGCCGTACACTTGCCACACGTTGAGCACGCACAGATATGAGCTGCCACAGAGATACCAGTACTACAAATTTGTGCCCTGATTTCTTTGGATTAAAAAATACTGGTGTTTTTACGTGCAATCACACCCAGGGCTACAAAAAAATATTGCTGTACACTGCCAACACTTTGAGCACGCACAGATATGAAATGGCACGGAGAATAACAGTACCACTAAATTGTTCACCTTTTTCTTAATAAAAAGTACTGGTGTTCTTATGTGCAATCACACCCAGAGCTACAAAAGAAAAAAAGCCGCACTCTGGCCACACGTTGACCACGCACAGATATGAAATGGCACAGAGATAACAGTACCACTAATTTGTGCACCTTTTTCTTAATAATAAAAAGTACTGGTTTTTACGTGCAGTCACACCCAGGGCTACAAAAAAATATTGCCGTACACTGGCCACACGTTGAGCACGCACAGATATGAGCTGGCACGGAGATACCAGTAACATAAATTTGTGCCCTGTTTTTTTTTTTTTTTTTATAAAAAGTAATGGTGCTTTTAATTGCAATCACAACTAGGGCTAAAGAAAAAAAATGACATACACTGGCCACACTTTGAGCACGCCGAGATATGATCTGACATGGAGATACCACACTGAAAAATATGTGGCCTGTATTCCTATTACACCTGGGGTTTGCTATATACTGCCAATCTATCCTACAGATAATAACCTAAAACAAAAGTCCAAATAAATCGCCCTTCCTAAAGACCAACAATCCAAAAAATATGGAAGAGATAGGCGAACATGAATGAAAGGTAAATTTTATTAATACAACAAAATAATAATACACAATACAAAAAGGAGAAGAAACAAGCAGGTGTCACAACGCCATGAGCACACCAATTATGTTTACAACATGTGATCCACAGACATATAGTTGCCTGAAGGCAATGCCCAGATGTATACACAATATTACAGCAGGCCACACAGTAGATAAGAAGTAGTAGGGATATACAGATGAATATACACTCTAAAAAACAACTCCTAGCAAAGGGGTGTATATATGAAAAACATATCAAGCCCAATGGACAAATACAGTCCCCTATGTAGAAAATACTAACATGTGTCAATGGAGAGGTCCTAGTGGAGATGTATAAAAGAATAAGATCCCAAACAATGGTACTAAATCTACATTAAGTATTGCACATGAGCCCAGTAAAGTGCCACGAAATTCACGCAGACATGTAAACATAATAAACTCTCAGCAAAGTGCTGTGTGCATTACCTGGCGATAAGAAACAGAACCCCGATGCATGTTTCGTGTCAGCTTCCTTGGGGGGTTGTATAGAAACGAGAAGGAGGCAAACCTTATATACTAAGTACTAATGATGATAGAAAACATGCGGTGTGGCGGCACTTCCAGTGCTGGCTCCGAGAACCGGAAGCCACGGAGTCAGCATCCCACGTCACAGAGCTAGCCAATCAGCGACGCGTCAGCTGAGAGGCAAGGCCTGCGATGCTGTAAGGACACGTGTCCAAGGCAACCTGTAGTCAGCCAGCCCACCAGAAGCGCTCCCCGCATGAGGAGACACACAGGGTGTCCTGGCTATCCAATGTTGATTCTATTTTTAAAGGAGAAGTTGCATCAGGTGGTGATGTAGAAAGTGGGACATTCTTGGAGCTCAAAAACTCCTATAAACTCTTACTCAGAAAACGTTTACGTATTTGGTGAAACAAGGCCTCGCTTGAAAGTTATTTGACCAAGAGTATGATTCCAAGAGGTCTTCGTGTGAGCATTTTACCTTCTTTCCCTGTGGAGGATACTTTCTTCCTTACCAGATGGGAGGAGACGTGCAATGCATGCTCTAGATCACTCATTGAACTACTCATTGGGATTAATAAAAAAAAGCTTGGAAAGTCTTGAAAGCGATATTGAGATTGCTAAAAGGAAGCTTACTGAGGGATTATCTGTTGCGAATATGGACCAATTTAAGGTTGAGTTGGAGAAACAATTCCTGATCTGGGAAAAAGGAGTCCAGGAGGGAAAAGCTAAAAAATTTTCAAGAGATCTCTTAGATTATAAAAACAACACTGTGTATAGATGGCAGAAAACTATGTCAACTCACCGTGCATCATCGATCTCATCCCTTTCATCGGTGGAAGATACCACGGATAGTAGTATACAGCGTACATACCCAACCACTAGGGGTAGATACAAAGAGTACAATAAAAAGAATTCATCTAACAAGTGGACTCTGGGACAGGCATTGGCTTCCTCCACACCCCAGGTTATCAATCTCTCAAACATCCCTTTGACTGATACACAAATAGAAGTTTTAAGTCTGGGTCTCACGCTTTCTCCCTCTTCATCTTTTGATGTTTTTACAGCTATAAAGGATTTACATCTTTTTGCACGTAAGCTCATAATGAAGAAGCTTCATGAGAAAAACACAGGTGACGATAAGTGGACTTCTAGGGAACGAGAGGCTATTAGAGATCTAAGGGATTTGATTGAAGAAAACGTGGGAGGAGATGATATACGAGTACAGGGTAAGTTTGTAGTCCCTAAACCGAAAAGGTTTCCCCCTTCAATCTTTTCGCAAATATTGAGTTTGTGAAATTGGTATCCGAAGAATTTAAAAAGATCCCTACTACGGCACAACGGGTAGCGTTGCGTGAACTCAAATCACTCAAAGGAATGGTGATTAAACCGGCAGACAAAGGGGGCAATGTGGTGGCCCACCACTATGTACGAGAAGGAAGCACTAAGACAACTGAGAAATCCTGAATTTTATCGGAGACTTTCCTTCAATCCCTCCTCTGTGTTTCAGGCTGAATTACGGGAAATTCTGTAGGATGCTTTCCAACTTGGATTCATATCAAAGGAGATCAAGGAAGGCCTAGTTCCTGAATATCCACGTACCCCATGTCTATTCTTACTTCTGAAGGTGCATAAGGACTGTACATCTCCTCCTGGCTGCCCGATAGTGTCGGGGAATGGTGGACTCAACGAAATGACAGGTAAATTTTTAGACTTCCACTTAAGACCGAGTGTTGAAAATTTGCCATCTTAACTGAAAGGTACTGGGGATGTGCTTAGAAAATTGGAAAACAACAAACTGGAAGAAGATATGTGGCTTGTGACCTTGGACATTGAAGCACTTTATACATCCATTAGACATCAGGATGGCTTACAAGTGGTTAATACCCTCCTATGTATGACTATTATGGATCATGGTTTCATTTCTTTCCTGTTGACACTTTTGGAATTCTCGTTAACACATAATTTCTTCATTTTCAAGGAGACCCTCTAACTACCGCTCCAGGGTACAGCTATGGGGGCCGCTTTTGCCCCCTCATATGCTAATTTATTCCTGGGGCTGTGGGAGAGGGACATCTTTTGTACCAATCGAACCCCTTTGAACATAAAAATTATTTTTTGGGCTCGCTATATAGATGATGTTCTTGCTATATGGCAAGGGATTGAGGAAGATCTGCTGTCCTTTGTGAGGGAATTAAATACCAACAAGATTAATCTTAGACTTACGTATCATTACAGCCATTCCACAGTTGACTTCTTGGACACACGTATATCTAAGGATGAAAATGGTTTGTTACACACTGAAATACATATAAAAGAAACTGCCGTTAACTCCCTGCTACACGCATCTTCAGCTCATCCACGAGCATTGAAAAACAGCATTCCGGTGGGACAGTTTCTCCGTACAAGGAGGATGTGTTCCAATGACTCCTCCTTTGCAAGACAAGCACAAGATCTCGCACTGCGATTCAAGGAACGTGGATATTCAGGACACACTATTCAATATGGATGGCGGAAGGTATCACGATCCAGGCGTGAAGATCTCTTACACTCAAAAATGGACAAATCTGTTTCTACACAGGTGAGGTTTATCTCCACCTTTAATTAACAGAATTTTCTTATGAGGAATTCGTTACAAAAATTTTGGCCTATTCTCCGCAATGACCCTATTCTGGCTAAATATACCAGTGTACATCCATCTATCACATAGACGGGCGAAAAAACTAAGAGATCTTCTTGTACATGACTATTATAGAGAATCCACCTCTTCTGGAATTTTTGGTTCGAGAGGTCCTAAATGGGGATTTTTCCTTGTAGAGATTGTGCGGCATGTGCCAATCTTGAATGCTGCTTTTCCTTCTGTTCCAGTGATGGCCTGAAGGAATTCAAAATTACACACTATATTACGTGCAGCACTGAAGGTGTAATCTACCATGCATCGTGCCCTTGTGGCCTTGTCTATATTGGGCTGACATCACGTCAATTGCGGATTATGGTACGAGAACATGTCCGTGACATCGTTAAGGCCGATGCGGTCACGGACATCTCCCTTTTGAAATCCATACCCAGACATTTTAAAACCGTACATTCATGTGATGACAAGTGGAAAGGTTTTTAATACAAGAGTTAGGACTGTCCCACAAGGTTTGCCTTGACGTGGCGGGATGGCTTGTACATTCTTTTGATCAAAATTATGTTTACTAAATACCCATATTATTATTACTATCTTCATGTATTTTTTGCAATATATTTTTTAGTTTTACTTTATTTTAGGATATTTGTGTCTTGGTGTTTTGGTTTTCTCTGTGTAATGGTCAAGTGTTAATATGCATTTACATTTTACATACACATTAATTTACTTTTTCAGCTCAGATCTAGTTTCTTATTCATGTGATGCTAAATTATTGAGGGTACGGGGTATTGACAGGGTTCTCACGGATGGTCGTGGTGGGGACTGGAAGAAAAGATTATCACAGATAGAAGCCGAATGGATTATGAAGGTTGATTGTGTACGACCTAAGAGGCTGAACGAGGTCTTGAGTTTTGCCCCCTTTCTCTAATTATATTTCTCAGTGATTTAACTTCTTTTTTGTTTCCTATTTTAGGCTCCTTATGCCCTTGAGTTTGTGTTTTGTTATGTGCTATCATCTCTTTTTTTCATACCTCTGATATGGACCCACTGGACGACTTAAAGTTGTCATCGGAAGAATCTCGTCATTTATCTACATATTAGTCTTGAGTCTCCCCCCCCCCTCACCCACCCTCCTCCTCTTTCATTTATTTTATGTATACAGCATTGTTTGGTGTTTTATTTTGCTCATATATTTATGTTCACCATGAGTCTATTTTGAATGTATAATTGTTATGCTGTTAGGTTTGTTTATGGATATGGGTTATTTATCTGTAGGGGTGTTTTTTGAGGGTCGCATCTATTTGATCATCATTAGAGTTGAGCGAAACAGGTCGGTCAATTTAAAAATAGACCGACTTTCGCCAAAGTCAGGTTTCACAAGTGAAACGCGACCATAGCGTGAGGTCGGCCACGTGTTCGGCGACCCGAGCGCCAAAGTCGGTTTTCCCATAATGCTTCAAGGGCCTTTTCTCGGCCAATGAGCAAGGACGCAGACTGTGGGCAACGCAATGACATGGGCAGCGGCCAGCACCATCTTAGAGAAGGGCATTGCAGTGATTGGCTTGCCTTGTGTGGCGTCACAGTGCCCATAAAAGCTTTCACCGCCGACCGCCATTTTACTTCTGCCGATCTTAGCGTAGGGAGAGGTTGCTGACGCTGGTTCTCAGCAGGGAAAGCGTTAGGCAGGAAAAAATCAATAATTCAGTGCTTGTGCTGATAGCGATTAGCTGTACAGTTACTGTGCAGTAACAGGAGAGGATTTTGGTGTGTGCAGCAGCCCTGGTTCTTAGGCTGCCTCCCAGTGACAGGGGAGGAATTTCTTGTGTGCAGCAGCAGAGCAGATTATTAGGCTGCCTGCCACTGAGAGGGGAGGAATTTCTTGTGTGGAGCAGCAGAGCTGATAGACTGCCTGCCAGTGAGAGGGGAGGAATTTCTTGTGTGGAGCAGCAGAGCTGATTATTAGGCTGCCTGCCAGTGACAGGGGAGGAATTTCTAGTGTGCAGCAGCAGAGCTGATTATTAGGCTGCCTGCTATCTGTATTGCTGTGTGTACCCTGCTGTGCAGACTGCTTTTTAACACAGCACCTACACAGCACTAATACTTAAATGTTTTTCTGCACTGTTACCGAGCGATAATTTTTTCCCACACCATATAGAGCTGTACGCTCCTCACAGTACCGTGTACTGGCTGGTATCACGGACAAATACATGCTGACTATCTGTGTGTGACTCCGGAAATATATACAGAGATTTAAATTTTCCTCAACACTGTATACACCTGTACGCTACTGATACAGTACACTTTTTATGCTTTTCATATTCTGGTGTAATCCATACTGAGCCTGTGAGCATCTGTGTGTTACTCCTGAAATATATACGGAGATTTCAAATTACCCCAACACTGTATACAGCCGTACGCTACTGATACAGTACACTTTTTCTCCTTTTCATATTCTGGTGTTATCCTTACTGAGGCTATGACCATGTGTGTTAATCCTCAACTATAAGGAGATTTAAAATTACCCCAACACTGTATACAGCCGTACGCTACTGATACAGTACACTTTTTCTCCTTTTCATATCCTGGTGTTATCCATACTGAGCCTGTGACCATGTGTGTTACTCCTGAAATATATATAATATATGTGTTACTCCATGAAATATTCCTGTGACTGTGTTTTGTGAACTGCATTAATTTTGCATGGTATGCACCAAATTTCCTCAGCTTTGCCAAATTCCTGTGACTGTGTTTTGTGAACTGCATTAATTTTGCATGGTATGCACCAAATTTCCTCAGCTTTGCCAAATTCCCGTGACTGTGTTTTGTGAACTGCATTAATTTTGCATGGTATGCAATCATCTATGCAGCTTTTTCTCTGTTTTTGACTGTTTATGAAGTGCATATAGTATCCCTGGCATTTCACTTACCCATCTTCCTGTATTCACAATGCATTCATTCCCCTTGTGTCTTCCATGCATACCTGAGTTGCCAGTCCCTTCCCCCTCTTTTATTAGCTTTGCTTAACTGTGACCATGTGGTCTGGGTAATCACGCCCACAACCCCCCTCACAGCTGCTTCCTCTCAAGTGCACATTTAGTCTCAGCCATGAGTCTGACCAAGACGTGTCTGACCATCCATATTTAAACTTCCATATTTCAAATTACAGATTTCTAATTACTATACTCTGAATTAGACTAGAATTGGACTGGAATTCGACTGTAAGTTGACAGAATATATAACCACTACCATGTTTCCTTTTCTTTTCACTTTGACCCCCATACTACTTACTTTTTTCCTATTCCCTGTAATCCCCCCACCTAGTAAAGAAGTAGTCATTTTCCCCTCCATTCTCCCCAGACATCTCACCTTCTCCTCAGAACTGTTCCTCCACGTACAATCCTTTTTCCAGAAACACATGGCCACACCATGTCTTATCCTGTTCCCACCTTCTAACGCTCTGTCTGTTACTCCTCTGTTATGATTTGGTAGCTGAGGAGAGCAGGCAAAAACGGCAATACACTAGAGAGGTTGGAATCTACAGGATTGCAGTACCCTGACTAACCACCACAACTAAAGGCAGCCGTGGAGCGTACCTACATTGGTCCTAGATGCCTCGTCACAGCCTGAGAGGTTAACTACACCTAAAGACAGAAAGAGGAAAGCTATTTGCCCCGGAGCAGATCCCCAAAGAACAATAGAAGCCCCCAAACATGTAATGGCGGTTAGACAAGAGAAAATACAGACACAGACAGAAAATAGTATGAGCAAACGTTGGGGCCCAATCTGCCTTGACAGAAAAGGATAGGAAGGATACTTACTGCAATCCAAAAAAAACCCTAAAAAAAGCCAACGCTACTAATTGCAAAAACACCTGAGATCACACGACCTCTACCACCTAAATTAGTTCTCTGGTGTAACAAAACAAAGCCGCAGCCACTGAAAAAAAACTGGAAAAGGCAAATGAACAAACAACAGTGGCTCCAGAGGAACTGAGAGGAGCCCAAGCCCCCGGGGGGGGGGGGGGAACCTGGCTAACCTCACAGAAATGCAGAGAAATATGCAAATGGTAAGCACAAAAACAAACACCAGAAAATATCTTATCTGAGAGCAGGAGAAGAGGCAAGACTCAGCAAGCTTCCAAGTGAACCAGGAAACAATGTTGAGACAAGAACAATTGATCACCGGCAACCATGATGGGAGGGGACCTCCCTTATATCCAACCAGTCTGTGATTCCTGATTGCCAATCCTCATTGAATGGTTCAGCACTGTCTGCAACCACCAGAGGGAGCTTCTGCTCAGAATTCATTTCTAACACATTCACAACAGTACCCCCCCTTGAGGAGGAGTCACCGAACCCTCATTTGTGCAACCAGGTCGGTCAGGATGAGCTCTGTGATACGCACGGATCAGTCTCCTAGCATGGATGTCCGAAGCAAACACCCAAGAATTGTCCTCCTGACCATAACCTCTCCACTTAACCAAATACTGGAGTCTCCGTCTAGAAAAACGAGAATCCAATATTTTCTCAACCACATACTCCAGATTGCCCTCAACCAAAACAGGGTCAGGAGGCGCAGCCATAGGAACCACTGGCTCGACAAACCTCTTCAATAAGGACTTGTGGAACACGTTATGGATCTTAAATGTCCCTGGAAGAAGTAAACGAAAGGAAACAGGATTAAGAATCTCCATGATCTTATAAGGTCCAATGAACCTAGGCTTAAACTTAGGAGATGCAACTCTCATAGGGATATTTCTTGAGGACAACCAGACCAAGTCCCCCACTTCAAACCGAGGACCATCAGTCCTATGCCGGTTGGCAAACTGCTGGGCCCTCTCCTGAGAGAGGGACAACCTCTCCACTACCTGGTCCCAAATCTGCTGCATATGCTCCACAACAGAGTCAACACCCGGACGGACAGAAGCCTCCGTCTGTCCCGAAGAAAATCGAGGGTGAAGCCCAAAATTGCAGAAAAATGGAGACATCAAAGTGGCAGAGCTAGCCCTATTATTAAGAGCAAACTCAGCCAAAGGCAAAAAAGAGACCCAGTCATCTTGATCAGCAGACACAAAGCATCTCAGATAAGTCTCCAATGTCTGGTTTGTTCTCTCAGTTTGTTCATTGGTCTGAGGATGAAAAGCCGAGGAGAAAGACAATTGAACACCAAGTTTAGAGCAAAAAGTCCTCCAAAATCTGGAAACAAACTGGACTCCTCTGTCAGACAAAATGTTTTCAGGAATGCCGTGTAACCGAACCACGTGCTGAAGGAACAAAGGCACCAATTCGGAGGAAGAAGGCAAGTTAGGTAATGGCACAAGATGTATCATTTTGGAAAACCTATCACAAATCACCCAGATAACGGTCATTCTCTGAGAAACAGGGAGGTCGGAAATAAAATCCATAGAGATATGGGTCCATGGTCTCTTGGGCACAGGCAATGGCATCAACAAACCGCTAGAGCAAGAGCAAGGCTTGGAGCGAGAGCAAGTCCCGCAGGACTGCACAAATTCCCTGACGTCACGAGACAAAGTAGGCCACCAAAAGGACTGACTAACCAAGTCTCTGGTACCAAAAATTCCGGGATGACCGGCCAACGCGGAACAATGAATCTCAGACATCACACTCTTTTTCCACCGGTCTGGGACAAACAATTTCCCAATAGGGCAGCGCTCGGGTTTATCCTCCTGACACCCTTGCAGAGCCAGTCTCAAATTGGGCGAGATGGCGGAAAGAACTACACCCTCTTTCAAAATAACAGCAGGATCAGATAACTCAGGAGAGTCCGCAAGGAAACTCCTCCAGAGGGCATCCGCCTTAACATTCTTAGTGCCAGGAAGAAAGGAAACCACAAAATTAAAACGTGTGAAAAACAAGGCCCACCTGGCCTGTCTAGGATTAAGTCGCTTGGCTGATTCCAGATAAACCAGATTCTTATGATCCGTAAGGACCACCACCTGATGTTTGGCTCCCTCCAGCCAATGTCTCCACTCTTCAAAAGCCCACTTCATGGCCAATAACTCCCGATTACCCACGTCATAATTACGTTCAGTTGGAGAAAATTTTCAAGAGAAAAAGGCACAAGGGTTACTTTTAGAGGTCTCAGGATCTCTTTGGGTCAAAACGGCACCTGCCCCAATTTCAGAGGCATCAACCTCCACCTGAAACGGCAGAGAAACATCAGGCTGCCGTAGAACAGGAGCAGAAGTGAATCTCTGCTTAAGTTCCTGAAAAGCAGAGACTGCCTCAGGAGGCCAATTCACCACATCAGAACCCTTTTTAGTCAAATCAGTCAATGGTTTAACAATAACAGAGAAATTACCAATAAATTTACGATAAAAATTGGCAAAACCCAAGATTTTCTGAAGAGCCTTTAATGAAGTAGGTTGGACCCAATCACAGATGGCCTGAACCTTGACCGGGTCCATTTCAATAACAGATGGGGACAAAATGAATCCCAGAAATGAGATTCTCTGTACACCAAAAAGACACTTTGATCCCTTCACATACAGAGCATTCTCTCTCAAAATCTGGAACACAGTCCGAACATGTTTCACAAGAGAGTCCCAGTCATTGGAAAAAATCAAGATATCATCCAAATAAACAATCAGAAATTTATCCACAAAATCCCTGAAAATGTCATTCATGAAGGACTGGAAGATGGAAGGAGCATTAGTGAGCCCAAAGGGCATCACTAGGTACTCAAAATGCCCCTCTGGGGTATTAAATGCCGTCTTCCATTCATCCCCGTGTTTAATGCGAATAAGGTTATACGCCCCCCTGAGGTCAAGCTTGGTAAACCAAGTAGCACTTTTCACCCTGGAAAACAGGTCCGAAATCAAGGGTAACGGATATTGATATTTCACAGTGATATTGTTCAAGAGACGATAATCAATACACGGCCTTAATGAACCATCCTTTTTGGCCACAAAGAAAAAACCGGCACCCAAGGGTGAAGAGGATGGTCTGATATGAACCTTCTTCAATGACTCCTTGATATAAGACCGCATAGCGTCATGTTCAGGTACAGACAAGTTAAAAAGGCGACCTTTAGGGAATTTACTACCAGGCACTAATTCAATAGCGCAGTCATAGCTCCTATGGGGGGGCAAGGATGCAGATTTACTTTCGCGAAACACATCAGAAAAATCAGACAAAAAGTCAGGAACATCCTGAGCCTGGGGAGAGGCAGAAAAAACAGGAGTGTTGGCATTAACACATTGGCAGCCCCAACTGGTTACAGACACAGATTTCCAATCCAAAACAGGATTATGAGACTGTAACCAAGGGAAACCTAGTACAATAATGTCATGCAGATTATACAGCACCAAAAATTTGCAACTCTCCTGATGATCAGGTTCAACCCTCATTATCACCTGAGTAGAGAACTGGGGTTTATTCTCAGCCAAAGGGGTAGAATCAATCCCCAGTAGGGGAATAGACTTCCGTAGGAGTATCAAGGGAAACTCACAACGTTTAGCAAAATCAAAATCCATCAGGTTAATAGCTGCTCCCGAATCAACAAAAGCCTGAGAAGAAAATGTGGACAGGGAGCAAATCAGGGTAACAGTCAACAGAAATTTAGTCTGAACACTACCCAAGACAACTGAGCGTGCAAAACGTCTTCCCCGCTTAGGGCAGACTGAAATAGCATGAGAGGTATCACCACAGTAGAAACATAACCCATTATGTTTTCGAAACTCATGACGCTGTGCCCCAGAAGCCACTCTATCACACTGCATGGGTTCAGAAGCTGGTTCACAAGGCAACACTATTCCACGCATACCTCTACGCTCACGCAAACGTCTATCAATTTGAATCGCTAATGACATAGAATCATTGAGACCAGAGGGAGCAGGGAAACCCACCATAACATCTTTTACATTCTCTGACAGACCCTTCCGAAAAAGGGCTGCCAAAGCATCATCATTCCATTTGGTCAGGACTGCCCACTTTCGGAATTTCTGACAGTACAACTCAGCGTCCTCAAGCCCCTGATTTAATGCCAACAAGGTTTTTTCAGCTTGATCAGTGACATTAGGTTCATCGTACAATAACCCAGAGCCAGAAAAAATGCATCAACATTACTCAAAACAGGGTCCCCAGGTGTCAGGGAAAAAGCCCAATCCTGAGGATCGCCGCGCAGGAGAGAGATGACAATTTGAACCTGCTGTGCTGCGTTCCCTGAGGACTTAGGTTTTAAGGCAAAAAACAACCTACAGTTATTTTTGAAATTCAGAAATTTAGCTTCCCCAAAAACAAATCCGGCACGGGGATCCTAGGCTCCACAACCGGCAACCCTGCAAGATAGGTAACAATACTCCGAACTTCAGTGGCAAGCTGATCCACACGGTGTTAGGGTCTGCGGAACGCACCAAATATAAGATGTGGAGAGGTGCGTTTGCAGCCCAGGGTCCACCGTGCAGGCGGAGCCTGCTGCTAGTAAAATGGCGCAAGAAGCAAACTCTGTTATCTCGCAGAGTCGCCAAAATAAACGCCGTAACGCGCTGTGGCAATATGTGCGAACTCTGTTAATCCACAGAGCCGCTAGAAGGAGTGCCGCAGCGCTATATGGCGATGTGTGCGAACTCACTTAACACAACTGAGTCGCAAAATAAACACGCTAGGGCGCTGTCTAGCGTTGAAAGCGAACCCTGTTACGTTACAGAGCCACTGAGACAAACTTCTGTGTCCTAAACTGCAATGTGTAGACAGCACACGATCGGGTCAAGGATGCACGCTCTGGTCCATGGATCCAAATGGGCCACAAAGTCCACAAGTAAAAGAAGAAGCAGCATCCATCCAGGTGAAGAATAAGAAAAGCTTTATTCTGCCATATCACAAGACGACGTTTCGGCCATATAGTGGCCTTTTTCAAGTATATCAAAACAGACAAAAGGCGTCCTTTATATAGTGTGGAGGAGCCAATCACTATCAAGGTTACGCCTACATGTTAATAGACATATAAAATTTACAGATACGAAAATAATACAAAATAGTGATCAGACATCAAAAACAGAGTATTGATAAATCACACATACGGTACGATCGGTTCCCCAAACCTCCAAATAAAACTGAACATAAACAATATTCTAAATAGTGACAAACCAATCACCACACAGCTATAGCGTGTCCCTGGTAACGATAAACCTATCCAGTAACAGAGTATAACAATCGGATTACCACCAATCGGAATGATCCTCCTGCTTTGACGCCATATTAAGTATCCCATCATCAATGCCGTAACAAAAAGCCACTTCAGTATATGTATAACGGCGCCTTTCACTGCATCAGGCAGATGACGCAAACACCTGCGCCGAGAGAGACGATCTCCCATCCGATCCGGATCTCTTCTCCTGTCACGGGGCCTATCAGGTGACCAAAAAGGTCACGTGGGCTATTTCGTCATCTGATTCGCGCATGCGCATTACATAATTCGCCGGAAGTCTCATAGGAAAGACGTCCTAAGTGGATATCAAACCAAGGTAAGTATCGCGATGTTTCGGGACAAAGTAAACACTCAAAAAAGTGCGCTATAAAGAAATTTAAACCAACACATCAGACAAAAATAAAGGGCACAGGGATTAACAGTAAAAGAATATTTTTTACAAAACCAAAAACCAAAAAAATAATCAAAAAGATCACCATGTCCACCAGTAACTATCTAACCATCTTTTACCTAAAAGAAAAAAAAACATAAAAATAAAAACATCTAAAAACAAGGTATAAGAGAGATGAGCTCTAAATGAAAAGGGGCATAATCAAGTACAAATATGTAAATTATAATCCAAATTGAGTCCCTTCGGCTGTAATGTATCAAGGACAGAAATCCAGCGAAGTTCCTTTCTTTTAAGTAATTTGGACCTATCCCCACCCCTTCTCAGAGCCGGAACTCCATCAATCACTCTGAATCTAAGCTGATTCACTGAATGTCGGCAATCGATGAAATGCTTAGGCACTGGTAAATCGACAAGTTTGGTTCTAATTGTGCTCTTGTGTTTGCTGATTTTTGCTCTCACCTCCATCGTGGTCTCACCCACGTACATCAATCCACATGGGCAGGTGAGAACATAAACCACAAAACTAGAAGTACAGGTATAACGTTCTTTTATAAAGAATTTCTTCCCTGTCCGTGGGTGATTGAAACTATCACCACGTAACATGTTACTGCAACAAGCACAACCAAGACAGGGGAAATTCCCCAGCCTTGGTGGGCATAGAGTACCTTGTGTCAACGTCCTACTAGGGCCAATATCTGATTTGACAAGCATGTCCTTAAGATTACGTCCACGTTTATATGAAAGAAGTGGTCTATGTGTGAATTCTACCACATGTGGGAGCCCCGCCTGTAATAGATGCCAATGTTTATTTAAAATCCCACCTAATTTGTCGCTAGCTGGACAAAACGTAGAGACAAAAGGAACCCGTTTAGAAACATTCCTATTGCGTCTAAGGCTGGCACCGTCCGGTGTCAAAGCCATAGCATCCTGTTTATAACGCTGAACACTGTTCTTTGGGTACCCTCGTTTGATAAACTTATCACATATATCATTAAGTCTCAAGTCAAGTCTGTCATTTTCTCTTTACAATGCGCCGTACGCGCAACATTTGACCCCAGGGAAGAGATTCTACCATTCTTCTAGGGTGGTTACTGTCAAAAAGCAAAAGACTGTTTGGGGAACCGATCGTACCGTATGTGTGATTTATCAATACTCTGTTTGTTTTTGATGTCTGATCACTATTTTGTATTATTTTCGTATCTGTAAATTTTATATGTCTATTAACATGTAGGCGTAACCTTGATAGTGATTGGCTCCTCCACACTATATAAAGGACGCCTTTGTCTGTTTTGATATACTTGAAAAAGGCCACTATATGGCCGAAACGTCGTCTTGTGATATGGCAGAATAAAGCTTTTCTTATTCTTCACCTGGATGGATGCTGCTTCTTCTTTTACTTGTGGACTTTGTGGCCCATTTGGATCCATGGACCAGAGCGTGCATCCTTGACCCGATCGTGTGCTGTCTACACATTGCAGTTTGGTACTTATTGGGTCCCAGTGGACGTGCACCGAATATGGAGAACCCAAATACTACAATTCCAGAGGTGGGTGAACTGGAGACTGCCTGCACTTTCTCTTATACAGAGGATGATGCTCGAAGAATTCTATCAGGAACTCAGACTGATATGTCTTTTTTAAATATGCCTACTATAGACATGCTGAAGAAAAAGTATGAAAATGAGAAAAGAAAAATCATTTCATTTGAATTACATGCCACAACATTATGTGAATATTATAAGGCACGCAGAATTCCGCGGGGCCTTAGACCACATCTACGTCCTACGTTGTTGGCGGACAATTTACAGTTCTGTAGTAGGTTTGAATCCATTACCAACAATTATGCTTTTGATTTAATGCTGTTAAATATCGAATTTCTCCATGCTGAAATTGGATCAGTAAACAAAAAAATTTCGGAATTGGAACAGCAATTGTTGATTCAGCTGACTGTACAGGATCTAGATGCCTTTAAAGTACAGCTTAATGAGAAATTATTAAAATTCCGTGTTGATATTGAGAAGACCAAAAGAACGAAATGGTTTCGAGACGCAGATGATTACAGTGCTGGTCGTGTTTTTTTCCTGGCAGGGGGATATGAGCAATTTTTCTTCCAACAGGAGGTCCAAAAATCCACACCAGAAGAAAAGATGGAGACCCTCTAAGAGGGATCCCCAGCAATTTGGTTTTACCACTGGGGAATCTGATTCTACTGATGACTCTAACACTGGCATACATGCTGCTTCTTCCTCCAGTTTTTTAGGCAGAGACACAGCGGAGGCCAACATTATAAGAAAAGGAATCGGAGGGGCGGCAGGAAGCATCGGAGAAGGAGAGAGAGAGACCCAGACAACAGGCTCCATACGTACCAAAGCAATGAAGACACGATACATGGAGACGAAGAGGAAAGCACTATAGACCAGGGAAATCTGGTGGTAAATATTTCCTCTTATATTTTGTCTGACATTGACTGTGAGGTATTATCAAGGGGTCTGTCTTTCTGCCCGACCAATTCACAGGACTGGTTCAGGATTGAATGTGATCTTTTTTCTTTTTTTAGGAGACTGAGATTAACCACCTATTTTTGTGATAAAGAAGCCACACCTGTTGATACGATTGTAGATAATGTTGACAGTTTCTCATTACATAAATATGGTCTGTACAATAAGAGCAATTTTCAACCCCCTATTAAGGATAATTTTGTAGAATCCTATATCCAACTTGTTGAAAGGGAGTGTGAATAAACTCAAACGTGAATTCACGTCCAACAGTAAAAGGGGTAATTTAACATCAATAGAAAGACAGGCACTGAATGAGCTGTCTAACAATAAGGCCATCACCATAAAGGCGGCCGACAAAGGCGGTGCCTTGGTGGTGATGGACACCAGTAAATATGTGGCTGAAATTCGTAGTCAGCTGGCGGACGAAGTAGTATACGTCAGACTGACAGGAGACCCTACTACACGTTTTTTGACTGAGTTACGACTTTTGGTGGATGAGGCCTTGTTGGATGGCCTCATTGACCAGAAGTTGGCTCAGTTTTTGATAGTGGATACCCCGGTGACTCCTTTGCTATACACATTGCCAAAGATTCACAAAGATCTATTGAATCCGCCTGGTCGCCCTATCGTATCAGGTAGGGGGTCTCTTTGTAATAAAGTTTCTATCTTCCTTGATAAGGTGTTACGCTGCCATGCCGTTTCGGCTGCCTCGTATATCATGGATACAAATAATTTCTTAAGTAAAATAGAGGCTCTCAATGTAACCCGGGAGACCATATTGGTATCTTTTGATGTGGTATTCTTGTACACTATCATAGAACATGACAAAGGTTTGGATGCTGTCGGTGTGGTGCTATCGGGCTCGAGCATGGCTCCGGAGTGTACACAGTTGGTCCTAGCACTGTTGGGTTTCGTCCTCAGAAGGAATTATTTTCTTTTTGGGGATGATTATTACCTACAGTTGCGCGGTACCGCCATGGGGTCCAACGTGGCGCCCACCTATGCCAACATCTTCATGGCGGTATTCGAGGACCAACATGTGTACACTTCCAGCCACTGGGGCCATGTTCGGGCCTGGTGGCGCTACATCGATGACATCTTTTGTGTCTGGGATGGCGATATAGAGACATTGCTGGCCTTTCATGAATATCTAAATGGGGTCTATCCAGAGTTGAAATTTACAATTACCCATTCAAAGGAACAGATCCAATTTTTGGACACAATGGTCTATAAGAATAATGGAGTTTTGAGCACTGACCTATTTATAAAAGAAACAGACAGAAACAGTCTTTTGCTTTTTGACAGTAATCACCCTAGAAGAATGGTAGAATCTCTTCCCTGGAGTCAAATGTTGCGCGTACGGCGCATTGTAAAAGAAAATGACAGACTTGACTTGAGACTTAATGATATGTGTGATAAGTTTATCAAACGAGGGTACCCAAAGAACAGTGTTCAGCGTTATAAACAGGATGCTATGGCTTTGACACCGGACGGTGCCAGCCTTAGACGCAATAGGAATGTTTCTAAACGGGTTCCTTTTGTCTCTATGTTTTGTCCAGTTAGCGACAAATTAGGTGGGATTTTAAATAAACATTGTCATCTATTACAGGCGGGCTCCCACATGTGGTAGAATTCACACATAGACCACTTCTTTCATATAAACGTGGACGTAATCTTAAGGACATGCTTGTCAAATCAGATATTGGCCCTAGTAGGACGTTGACACAAGGTACTCTATGCCCACCAAGGCTGGGGAATTTCCCCTGTCTTGGTTGTGCTTGTTGCAGTAACATGTTACGTGGGGATAGTTTCAATCACCCACGGACAGGGAAGAAATTCTTTATAAAAGAACGTTATACCTGTACTTCTAGTTTTGTGGTTTATGTTCTCACCTGCCCATGTGGATTGATGTACGTGGGTGAGACCACGATGGAGGTGAGAGCAAGAATCAGCAAACACAAGAGCACAATTAGAACCAAACTTGTCGATTTACCAGTGCCTAAGCATTTCATCGATTGCCGACATTCAGTGAATCAGCTTAGATTCAGAGTGATTGATGGAGTTCCGGCTCTGAGAAGGGGTGGGGATAGGTCCAAATTACTTAAAAGAAAGGAACTTCGCTGGATTTCTGTCCTTGATACATTACAGCCGAAGGGACTCAATTTGGATTATAATTTACATATTTGTACTTGATTATGCCCCTTTTCATTTAGAGCTCATCTCTCTTATACCTTGTTTTTAGATGTTTTTATTTTTATGTTTTTTTTTCTTTTAGGTAAAAGATGGTTAGATAGTAACTGGAGGACATGGTGATCTTTTTGATTATTTTTTTGGTTTTTGGTTTTGTAAAAAATATTCTTTTACTGTTAATCCCTGTGCCCTTTATTTTTGTCTGATGTGTTGGTTTAAATTTCTTTATAGCGCACTTTTTTGAGTGTTTACTTTGTCCCGAAACATCGCGATACTTACCTTGGTTTGATATCCACTTAGGACGTCTTTCCTATGAGACTTCCGGCGAATTATGTAATGCGCATGCGTGAATCAGATGACGACATAGCCCACGTGACCTTTTTGGTCACCTGATAGGCCCCGTGACAGGAGAAGAGATCCGGATCGGATGGGAGATCGTCTCTCTCGGCGCAGGTGTTTGCGTCATCTGCCTGATGCAGTGAAAGGCGCCGTTATACATATACTGAAGTGGCTTTTTGTTACGGCATTGATGATGGGATACTTAATATGGCGTCAAAGCAGGAGGATCATTCCGATTGGTGGTAATCCGATTGTTATACTCTGTTACTGGATAGGTTTATCGTTACCAGGGACACGCTATAGCTGTGTGGTGATTGGTTTGTCACTATTTAGAATATTGTTTATGTTCAGTTTTATTTGGAGGTTTGGGGAACCGATCGTACCGTATGTGTGATTTATCAATACTCTGTTTGTTTTTGATGTCTGATCACTATTTTGTATTATTTTCGTATCTGTAAATTTTATATGTCTATTAACATGTAGGCGTAACCTTGATAGTGATTGGCTCCTCCACACTATATAAAGGACGCCTTTTGTCTGTTTTGATATACTTGAAAAAGGCCACTATATGGCCGAAACGTCGTCTTGTGATATGGCAGAATAAAGCTTTTCTTATTCTTCACCTGGATGGATGCTGCTTATTCTTTTACTTGTAAACTTCTGTGTCCTGTCAGGCACCCAGGTACACAGTGAACAGCTAAGCGAACATAGAATGTGATCATGCGCTAATATCCTCGCGGGAGTCACCCGCAATCTATGGCGTCTGAACGCCAGGCCCTGAATACGGCAATCAATCTCCTCACCGGTTATGCCGGCAATCTAGGGCATCTAGGACACCGACCCTGACCAGCTAGCATACCAAACTCCTCACCGATTAAGTCGGTATTCTAGGGGCTTATTTCAGCCGGGCCCTAACCACACACACGCATGACCACACTGGCGCTAAGCATATAATGATTGATATTAGCGCATGGCGGCCCAGCCATGCCACCCTTTTATAGCAACAGCTACAGGACCTGCCAGAAACAAGGACCAATGAGAAACTGTTCCTAACACATGTAGTTTCATGACTTTCCTGGCGGACCAATAGGAGCTGCTGCAGTATCTGAACATGTGACCCCTGATCTCCAATGAGAGATCTTACCCTGGGCATGCTCAGAAGGGGAAACGCAGGACTTCGTCCCAAAGACATCTGCTCCAGTACTGGCTATAATAGCAGATCCAGGAGAGGCAGCAGCAAGTCTCTGCACAGTACTGGAATGGGCAAGATGCTGGGACCGATGTCTCTGCTGAGCAGGCTCCTCTGTGGCTGGAGATGAATGGGGGACCGCAGCGGGACTGGTTCGAGACTCCCCTTGTGCAGCAGCGGGAACTCGAACCCTAACACACGGCCAGACAACTGTGCAAACTCTATTGAGAGAGAAAGAAAAAAAAAATTCCTCCTCAGCACCCAGAGAAAAAGAGGGAAAAAATGCAACAAATAGAGAAAAAAAAAATTCTGACAACTCCCCTTTTTTTTTCCTTTTTACTATTTTTCACTTCTGTGAGTACCATATAATTTTTAGTTTGGCCGGTGATACTGTTATGATTTGGTAGCTGAGGAGAGCAGGCAAAAACGGCAATACACCAGAGAGGTTGGAATCTACTGGATTGCAGTACCCTGACTAACCACCACAACTAAAGGCAGCCGTGGAGCGTACCTACGTTGGTCCTAGACGCCTCGTCACAGCCTGAGAGGTTAACTACACCTAAAGATAGAAAGAGGAAAGCTATCTGCCCCGGAGCAGATCCCCAAAGAACATAGGAAGCCCCCAAACATGTAATGGCGGTTAGACAAGAGAAAATACAGACACAGACAGAAAATAGTATGAGCAAACGTTGGGGCCCAATCTGCCTTGACAGGAAAGGATAGGAAGGATACTTACTGCAATCCAAAAAAAAACCTAAAAAAAGCCAACGCTACTAATTGCAAAAACACCTGAGATCACACGACCTCTACCACCTAAATTAGTTCTCTGGTGTAACAAAACAAAGCCGCAGCCACTGAAAAAAAAACTGGAAAAGGCAAATGAACAAACAACAGTGGCTCCAGAGGAACTGAGAGGAGCCCAAGCCCCCCGGGGGGGGGGAAACCTGGCTAACCTCACAGAAATGCAGAGAAATATGCAAATGGTAAGCACAAAAACAAAAACCAGAAAATATCTTATCTGAGAGCAGGAGAAGAGGCAAGACTCAGCAAGCTTCCAAGTGAACCAGGAAACAACGTTGAGACAAGAACAATTGATCACCGGCAAGCATGATGGGAGGGAACCTCTCTTATATCCAACCAGTCTGTAATTCCTCATTGCCAATCCTCATTGAATGGTTCAGCACTGTCTGCAACCACCAGAGTGAGCTTCTGCTCAGAATTCATTTCTAACACATTCACAACACTCCTCACTGCTGGTGACATATCCCCAAATCCTGGCCCTTCTCAACACATCCCCACACTCACTTCTATCACCCTGCCACGATCCTCTACACGTCTTCGCAACCATGATAACCTCATACCCATTCACCCAGCCCCCACTCCCCCGGTCCCCCTACCTGGAGCACTATGGAACGCACGCTCTGTCTGCAATAAACTGTCATTTATCCACGACCTCTTCATCACCAATAAACTCTTCTTCCTTGGCATCACCGAAACCTGGCTCACCCCCTCTGACTCAGCCTCACCAGCTGCACTCTCATACAGTGGATTCCACCTATCTCACACCCCCCGCCCCAGCAACAAATGTGGTGGAGGAGTTGGTTTGCTCCTATCTGATACCTGCTCCTTTACCCCAATTCTACTACCCCCTCTGCTACTATTCCCTCATTTGAGGTGCACTCCGTCCGCATCTACTCCCCCTCCAACCTCCAGCTGGCTGTCATCTACCGCCCCCCTAAACTTGCCATCTCCACCTTTCTCGATCACTTCACCACCTGGCTGCTCCATTTCCTCTCTGTTGACATCCCCACTATCATCATGGGTGACTTCAACATCCCTATTGATGCTTCCACCCCAGCGGCCTCTAAACTTTTATCGCTCACTGCCTCCTTTGGCCTCACTCAATGGTCCTCTGCGGCCACTCACAAAGATGGTCACACGCTCGACCTTATCTTCACCCGCCTCTGTTCCCTTACTAATCTCACTAACTGACCCCTTCCCCTGTCTGACCACAACCTACTGACGTTCTCTTCTCTCTCTTCTTCTAGTGCACAACCCCACTCCACAAACTCACTCACCCTCGCAGAAATCTCAAACACCTCAATCTACCAATGCTCTCTGAGTCCCTCCTCCCTCTTACAGACATATCTTCACTTCATGACACAGATTCTGCTGCCACCTTTTATAACACTACAATAACAGCAGCACTTGATTCGGCTGCCCCCCTCACACATAGCAAAACTTGTACAATCAACAGGCAGCCCTGGCTGACCAGCCTCACCAAAGAACTGAGACGGGCTTCCAGGGTTGCTGAGCGGAGATGGAAAAATTCCCGCTCTGCCGAGCACCTAACCCCATACAAGCAGTCCCTCACCAGCTTCAAGTCCACACTCACTGCTGCAAAGCAAACTTACTTCTCATCTCTCATATCCTCCCTGTCTCACAACCCTAAACAGCTCTTCAACACTTTCAATTCTCTACTCTGTCCCCCAGCACCTCCTCCTTCTCCTCTCATTTCTGCTGAAGATTTTGCCTCTTTCTTTAAGCAGAAGATCGATACGATCAGAGAAAGCTTTGGCTCACAGCCCCCATTGCCCCTCTTAGCTGCTCAACCCTCTTCCTCCAAAACCAACTTCTCCACCTTGACAGAAGATCAACTTTCCATCCTCCTATCAAGATCACACCTCACCACTTGCATGCTTGACCCGCTCCCATCCCACCTCATCCCTAGCCTCGCCACCGTCTTCACCCCTACTCTAACACACCTCTTCAACCTCTCACTTACAAATGGTGTCTTCCCCTCATCCTTCAAACATGCCTCGATCACACCCATTCTCAAAATGACCTCCCTTGACCCATCCTCTGTGTCTAGCTATCGCCCGATATCTCTTCTCCCTTATGCCTCAAAACTACTGGAACAGCATGTCCATCTTGAACTGTCCTCCCACCTCTCCTCCTGCTCCCTCTTTGACCGCTTACAATCAGGCTTCCGACTGCATCACTCAACTGAAACTGCCCTAACTAAAGTCACCAACGACCTACTAACCGCCAAGAGCAAGCGTCACTACTCTGTCCTCCTTCTCCTGGACCTGTCTTCTGCCTTCGACACTGTGGACCATTCCCTCCTGTTACAGATTCTCTCATCTCTTGGCATCACAGGCTTGGCCCTATCCTGGATATCATCATATCTAACAAGCCGAACATTCAGTGTCTCCCTCTCCCACACCACCTCCTCACCTCGCCCCCTGTCTGTCGGTGTTCCCCAAGGCTCAGTTCTTGGACCCCTACTCTTCTCCATCTACACCCTCAGCCTGGGACAGCTCATAGAATCCCATGGTCTTCAGTATCATCTCTACACTGACGACACGCAGATCTACCTATCTGGACCTGACCTCACCTCCTTACTGACCAAAATCCCACAATGTCTGTCTGCTATTTCTGCTTTCTTCTCTGCTCGCTTTCTAAAACTGAACATGGACAAAACAGAATTCATCATTTTTCCCCCATCTCACTCTACCCCCCCACCAGACCTGTCCATTAACGTCAATGGCTGCTCACTTTCCCCAGTCCCGCACGCTCGGTGCCTCGGAGTGATCCTCGACTCTGCCCTCTCTTTCAAGCCACATGTCCAAACCCTAGCCTCCTCCTGCCGTCTCAAACTCAAAAATATTTCCCAGATCCGTGCATTCCTTGACCATGAAAGTACAAAAACACTAGTGCATGCCCTCATCATCTCCCACCTCGACTACTGCAACCTCCTACTCTCTGGCCTTCCCTCTAGCACTCTGGCACCACTCCAATCCATCCTCCACTCTGCTGCACGACTAATACACTTGTCTCCCCGTTATTCCCCAGCCTCTCCTCTCTGCCAAACCCTTCATTGGCTTCCTATCGTTCAGAGGCTCCAGTTCAAAACCCTATCCATGACCTACAAAGCCATCCACAATCTGTCTCCTCCATACATCTGTGACATGGTCTCTCGGTACATACCCACACGCAACCTTCGATCCCCTCAAGATCTCCTCCTCTACTCCCCTCTTATCTCTTCTTACCACAACCGCATACAAAGCTTCTCCCATGCCTCTCCCATACTCTGGAACTCTCTACCCCAACACATCAGACTCACGCCTACCATGGAAACCTTCAAAAAGAACCTGAAGACCCACCTCTTCCGACAAGCCTACAATCTGCAGTGATCATCAGTCTACTAAACCACCGCACGACCAGCTCTACCCTCTCCTAGTGTATCCTCACCCATCCCTGTAGACTGTGAGCCCTTGTGGTCAGGGTCCTCTCTCCTTCTGTATTTGTGTGTGCCTTGTATTGCTCATGTTTACTGTACTTGTCTATATTTGCCCCTCTTCACATGTAAAGCGCCATGGAATAAATGGCGCTATAAAAATCTATAATAATAATAATAATAATAATAAATATATACGGAGATTTAAAATGACCCCAACAATGTATACAGCTATATGCTACTGATACAGTACACTACTTCTCCTTTTCATATTCTGGTGTTATTCCTACTGAGCCTGTGACCTTGTGTGTTACTCCTGAAATGTAGGCGGAGATTTAAAATTAACCCAACACTGTATACAGTTGTACGCTACTGATACAGTACACTTTTTATCCTTTTCATATTCTGGTGTAATCCATACTGAGCCTGTGGGCGTGTATGTTACTCCTAAAATATATACGGAGATTTCAAATTACCCCAACACTGTATACAGTCGTATGCTACTGATACAGTACACTTTTTCTCCTTTTCATATTCTGGTGTTATGCCTACTGAAACTATAACCGTGTGTGTTAATCCTCAACTATACGGAGATTTAAAATTACCCCATCGCTGTATACAGCTGTACGCTACTGATAGAGTACACTTTTTCTCCTTTTCATATTCTCGTGTTATCCATACTTAGCCTGTGACCATGTATGTTACTCCAGAAATATATACGGAGATTTAAAATTACCCCAACACTGTATACAGCTATATGCTAATGATACAATACACTTTTTCTCCTTTTCATATTCTGGTGTTATCCCTACTGAGCCTGTGACCGTGTGTGTTACTCCTGAAATATAGACGGAGATTTAAAATTACACTAAAACACTGTATACAGCTGTTCGCTACTGATACAGTACACTTTTATCCTTTTCATATTCTGGTGTTATCCATACTGAGCCTGTGACCGTGTGTGTTACTCCTGAAATATAGACGGAGATTTAAAATTACCCCAACACTATATACAGCTGTATGCTACTGATACAGTACACTTTTTATCTTTTTCATATTCTGGTGTTATCCCTACTGAGCCTGTGACCGTGTGTGTTACTCCTGAAATATATACAGAGATTTAAAATTACCCCAACACTGTATACAGCTGTACGCTACTGATACAGTACACTTTTTCTCCTTTTCATATTCTGATATTATCCCTACTGAACCTGTTGTTAGGGAATGAGTTCCCACTGCTGCACAAGGGGAATCTCGAGCCATCCCCGCTGCGTTCCCCCATCCGTCTCCGGCCGCAGTGGAGCCTGCTCAGCACAGACGTCGGTCCCAGCGTCTCGCCTAGTCCAATACTGTGCAGAGGATGACTGCTGCCTTCCCAGGTCCTGCCATTGTAACCAGTGCAGGTCAGCGGCAAGCAGACGTAGTTGGGACTAAGTCCTGTGTGTTCCCTTCTGAGCATGCTCAGGGTAAGACCTCTCATAGGAGATCAGGGGTCACATGGTCGGGTACTGCAGCGACTCCCATTGGTCCTCCAGGAAGGTCCTGAGGCTGCTTTAGTTCTGGAGCAGCTTTCCCATTGGTCCTTTTCTGGAAGGTCCTGTAGCTGCTACTATAAAAGGTTTGCATGACCGCATGGCGGCGCGCTAGTATCAAATCTGTTACGTGCTTGCGCCAGTATGGTCATGTATGCATGTGGTTAGGTCTGGCTGAAATAAGCTCCTAGAATACCGACACCTCCAGTGAGGAGTTTAGTATGCACGTGTTCAGGGCTTGGTTGAAAACGCCATTAGAATACCGGCTACTCCGGTGAGGAGATTATTGCTTGTGTTCTGTTTGCATGACCACAGACTGCAATCCGCTTAGCAGTCATCTGTGTTCCCGGTGAGTCTAACAGGACACAGTCTTTGTCACAGCGGCTCTGTGAATTAACAGAGTCCGCTTATATCGCCATATAGTGCTACAGCGTTTACATCTGCGACTCTGCGGGATAACAGAGTTCGCTCATACTGCCTACTTGCGCCATCTTACTAGCAACAGGCTCTGCCTGCACAGTGGACCCCGGGTTGCGAATGCACCTCTCCCTAATATCTATTAGGTGCGTTCCGCATGCCCCTAACATAATATTAGTGCCAGGGTCTGGCTAGTAAAATGGCGGATGACCAGAGTCTACCGCAGTATATCCAGCAGCTGGAGGGTAGGTTGGTCGGCTCTTGAGCGCACAACCTCAGCTGTGGATGTCACCGCAGTCGCTGTTCAGGTTGCTAGCGTGGCTGCAGCCAGTTTGTCCTCTGCCACCTCTGCTCCTACATTATCCACCTCCCGCTTCCTGACAAGTTTGCCGGTGACAGCAAGCAATGTCGGGGATTCGTGAGTCAGTGCTCTATACAGCTCGAGCTTCTGGCTGCACGTTTCCCCACGGATCGGGCACAAGTGGGTTTTGTACTGTCTCTACTCTCGGGCAGAGCGTTGGAGTGGCAACGCCGCTGTGGGAGCGCGATGATCGTGTGGTGCGGAGTGCTTCTCGTTTCCTGGAGGCTCTTAAAAAGGTCTTTTTAGGACCTCAGGTCACCCACGATATGGCACTCCAACTGCTGACATTGGCACAGGGTTCGTCTTTGGTCAGTCAGTTTTCCGTCCAATTTCGGACTCAGGCCTCAGAGCTAGACTGGTCGGATAAAGTTCTCATTCCGGTCTACTGAAGAGGACTGGCTGACCATGTTAAAGACGCTTTGGCTACCAGAGAGATTCCCGCCACACTGGAGAAGCTTATCTCCATATCTACCCGCATTGACCTCCGTTTTCACGAGCGGAGGTTGGAGCAGGCCCAGTATAGGCAGAGGATTCGATTGGCTCCCACCTTTGCCAAACCTCTCGAATCCCCTGATCTGGCATCCGAACCCCAAAAGGCCACAGAGGTTCCTCGTGCAGGACCTAAGTCTCGGGCCGTCCGAGTATCCGTGGTCTGTAACCTTTGTCAGCAGACAGGACAATATACTAACAGATGTCCACAGCGATCGGGGAAGCGATCGCGTTTAGTGACCCTGGGAGGAGGTTCACTGGAGACAGTAGCATTTTCCTCCAAGATGACATTTAAAGGGACAGTCACTGTAGACTCTTCCACACTTACAGTCGAGCTTTGTGTGGACTCAGGAGCAGAGGGGAATTTCATGTCATCTACCTTTGCTCGTCGCCACGCAATACATCTGGTAGCGCTCAACAAACCAGTGACTGTCCGGGTAGTGAATGGGTTGACATTTCCCTCGCCAATTACACATCAGACTGTCCCTCTTACTTTGTGTGTACCCCCTTCCCATCAGGAAATTATTTCCCTTCTCGTCCTTCCCGAGGGAATAGATGAAATCCTACTGGGAGTACCCAGGCTCCATTCCCACTCCCCTCATATTGAGTGGACCTCCAGTAGGATACTGGGTTGGAGTGAGACATGTAAGGACAGATGAGTCAGGGAGTGCATTCAGGTTACCACTACAGAGATACCCACAGATCTTTCTCCTCTTCCCAAGTGCTATCAGTCATATGCAGACGTGTTCTCTAAAAAGGCTGTGGAGACTCTACCGCCCCATCGTCCCTACGACTGTCCTATTGACCTCTTGCCTGGAGCAGAACCTCCTCGGGGAAGGGTCTATCCCCTCTCTCTTCCTGAGATGGAGGCTATGTCTCAATATATCCAGGAGAATCTGGCAAGAGGGTTCATTAGGAAGTCGGTGTCACCAGCAGGGGCGGGGTTCTTCTTCGTGCAGAAGAAGAGTGGAGAATTACGTCCGTGTATAGATTACAGAGGTCTTAACGTCATCACCGTTAAGAATAAGTACCCGTTGCCCATGATTTCTGAGCTCTTTGATAGCCTCCGGGGAGCAAGGGTATTTACTAAATTTGATCTGCGTGGTGCTTATAACCTGGTTCGCATCCGTGAAGGGGACGAATGGAAGACAGCTTTTAATATCAGGGATGGACATTATGAATACCTGGTGATGCCCTTCGGGCTCTGTAATGCCCCAGCCGTTTTCCAAGACTTTGTCAATGACATCTTCCGGGATATGCTTTCCACCTCTGTAGCAGTCTATCTGGATGATATTCTCATCTTTTCTCCAGATATTGACTCTCACCGGAGGGATGTCTGCAAAGTCTTCGACCTGTTACGGGCGAACTCCCTCTATGCAAAGTTGGAGAAATGCATGTTTGAGCAGGAGTCTTTACCTTTCCTGGGCTATATCATCTCCTCCCAGGGATTGGCTATGGATCCTGCCAAACTACAGGCTGTGATGGACTGGCAAGAACCCCATTCTCTTAAAGCGGTGCAGCGCTTTATGGGGTTCATTAATTATTATCACCAGTTCATTTCCCATTTCTCGACTTTGGTAGCTCCCTTGGTAGCCCTCACCAAGAAGGGAGCCAATCCCAAATTGTGGTCAGAGAAGGTCTCCAAGGCCTTTACTTCAATTAAGTCCCATTTTGCTAGCGCTCCCATCTTACATCGCCCCGAGGTTGATAAGCCTTTTATATTGGAGGTTGATGCCTTGTCCGTTGGTGCTGGAGCAGTCCTTTTTCAAAAGGATGCTCAAGGTCGGAAAAATCCTTGTTTCTTCTTTTCCAAGACCTTCAAACCAGTGGAGAGGAATTATTCCATTGGAGATAGGGAGTTGCTAGCCATGAAGTTGGACTTTTCCGAGTGGAGACATCTCCTGGAGGGGGCTCATTTTCCCTTTCAAGTTTTCACTGACCACAAAAATTTGGTCTATTTACAGACCGCCCAGCGGCTAAATTCTCGTCAGGTCAGATGGTCCCTGTTCTTCTCCCGGTTCCATTTCACCCTCCATTTCCTCTCCGATGAGAAGAACATTCGGGCCGATGCTCTCTCGCTCCATGGTGTCCTCTGAGGAGGTGGAGGAGGAACCTCGGCTGATTGTCCCCACAGAGAGCCTAAGAACTGTGGCCCCGGTTTCGCTTGAGTCTGTGCCCACCAATTTGCTACTGGAGGTACTCTCTTGGGCACATTCGTCCAGGGTGGGTGGACATTTTGGGGCAAAAAGGACATCTGAGTTGCTGGGGAGGACATACTGGTGGCCACATATGATCCGTGACGTCAGGGAATACGTTCAGGTGTGCGTCTCCTGCGCCAAGAATAAGTCCCCTCGACAATGGCCAGCTGGGCTACTTTTCCCTTTACCGATGGCAGACAGGCCTTGGGAGATGGTCGGGATGGATTTTGTGGTGGGCTTACCCAAGTCTCGGGGCTGCACCGTCATCTGGGTGATAACCAACCACTTCTCCAAAATGGTGCACTTGGTGCCCTTACCACGGTTACCATCTGTACGGGCCTTGGCAGCATTATTTATTAGGCATTAACCAGTGCAGGTCAGCGGCAAGCAGACGTAGTTGGGACTAAGTCCTGTGTGTTCCCTTCTGAGCATGCTCAGGGTAAGATCTCTCATAGGAGATCATGGGTTACATGGTCGGGTACTGCAGTGACTCCCATTGGTCCTCCAGGAAGGTCCTGAGGCTGCTTTAGTTCTGGAGCAGCTTTCCCATTGGTCCTTTTCTGGAAGGTCCTGTAGCTGCTACTAAAAAAGGTGTGCATGACCGCACGGTGGCGCGCTAGTATCAAATCTGTTACGTGCTTGCGCCAGTATGGTCATGTATGCATGTGATTAGGTCTGGCTGAAAAAAGCCCCTAGAATACCGGCACCTCCGGTGAGGAGTTTTGTATGCACGTGTTCAGGGCTCGGCTGAAAACGCCATTAGAATACCGGCTACTCCGGTGAGGAGATTATTGCTTGTGTTTTGTTTGCATGACCACAGATTGCAATCCTCTTAGCAGTCATCTGTGTTCCCTGTGAGTCTAACAGGACACAGTCTTTGTCACAGCGGCTCTGTGAATTAACAGAGTCCACTTATATCGCCATACAGTGCTACGGAGTTTACATCTGCGACTCTGCGGGTTAACAGAGTTCGCTAATACTGCCTATTTGCGCCATCTTACTAGCAGCAGGCTCTGCCTGCACGGTGGACCCCGGGCTGAGAACGCACCTCTCCTTAATATCTATTAGGTGCGTTCCGCAGGCCCCTAACATCTGTGACCGTGAGTGTTACTCCTGAAATATATACAGAGATTTAAAATTACCCCAACACCGTATACAGCTGTACGCTACTGATACAGTACACTTTTTCTCCTTTTCATATTCTGATGTTATCCCTAGTGAAGCTGTGTCCGTGAGTGTTACTCCTGAAATATATACGGAGATTTAAAATTACCCCAACACTGTATACAGCTGAACGCTACTGATACGGTACAATTTTTCTCCTTTTCATATTCTGGTGTTATCTATACTGAGCCTGTGAGCATGTGTGTTACTCCTCAAATATATACGGAAATTTAAAATTAACCCAGCACTGTATACAGCTGTACGCTACTGATACAGTACACTTTTTCTCCTTTTCATATTCTGGTGTTATCCCTACTGAGCCTGTAACCGTGTGTGTTACTCCTGAAATATATATGGAGATTTAAAATTACCCCAACAGTGTATACAGCTGTACACTACTGATACAGTACACTTTTTTTCCTTTTCATATTCTGATGTTATCCATACTGAGTCTGTGACCGTGTGTGCTACTCCTGAAGTATAGACGGAGATTTAAAATTACCCCAACAGTGTTTACAGCTGTACGCTACTAATACAGTACACTTTTTCTCCTTTTCATATTCTGGTGTTATCCATACTGAGCCTGTGAGTGTGTGTGTGTTACTCCTCAAATATATACGGAGATTTAAAATTGACCCAGCACTGTATACAGCTGTATGCTACTGATACAGTACACTTTTTATGCTTTTCATATTCTGATGTTATCCATACTGAGGCTGTGACCATGTGTGTTACTCCTGAAATATATACGGAAATGTAAAATTACCCCAACACTGTATGCAGCTGTATGCTACTGATACAGTACACTTTTTATCCTTTTCATATTCTGGTGTTATCCATACTGAGGCTGTGACCATGTGTGTTAATCCTGAAATATATACAGAGATTTAAAATTACCCCAACACTGTATACAGCTGTACGCTACTGATACAGTACACTTTTTCTCATTTTCATATTCTGATGTTATCCCTACTGAACCTGTGACCGTGTGTGTTACTCCTGAAATATATACGGAGATTTAAAATTACCCCAACACTGTATACAGCTGTACGCTACTGATACAGTACACTTTTTCTCATTTTCATATTCTGATGTTATCCCTACTGAACCTGTGACCGTGTGTGTTACTCCTGAAATATATACGGAGATTTAAAATTACCCCAACACTGTATACAGCTGTACGCTGTATACAGCTGTACGCTACTGATACAGTACACTTTTTATCCTTTTCATACGATACGATATGATACGATACACTTTATTGATCCCGGGGGAAATTACAGTATTACAGCAGCAATACAAACAGCAGTACATAAAATATTAGGACACAAATCTTGCACAGGTATGCCAACATTACATAATAAATAAATAATAAAAGTGTGTAGTTCAGGTGTATATAAGACAATGTTAATTGACATTAGTACACCAGCCATCAGTCATTATTTTCTACCACCCTTAGGAAATTATTATACATCCCCATAGCAGTAGGTACAAACGATTTCCTGAATTTCTCCTTCTTGCACCTTAGTAGGATTAGACGGCTGCTAAATTTGCTCTTCTGCTTCAAGAACAGCTCGTATAGGGGGTGTGTATTATTGTTCATTATAGCCCTACACTTCTTCTGAATTCTATCCTCCAATACCTCCTCAAAAGAGTCAAGATGGAGGCCAACAGCTGTACTTACCTTCTTGATAAGTTTGTTGAGCTTATTAGCGTCCGCTACTCGCACACTACTGCCCCAGCATATGATAGCAAAAAAGATGGCGCTTGCTACAACGGACTGGTAGAACATCTCCAGCATTTTACTACACACATTGAACGACCTGAGCTTCCGCAGAAAGTACAGTCTGCTCATTCCCTTCTTGTAAACCTTTTCTGTATGACACCTCCAATCGAGTTTATTGTGAAGGTGAACCCCCAAATATTTGTAGCTCTCAACCATCTCCACCTCCTGGCCAGCAATGGTGATCGGTAAGTAATCCTCCTTTTTCCTTCTATAACTCACCACCATCTCCTTGGTTTTCTTTACATTTAGTTCTAGACAGTTAGTCTGACACCAATCCACAAAGTCAGAAACCACCCTTCTATTTTCCCTCCTCCCCCCGCCCCCCCACAATGACCCCTACAATCACGGAGTCATCTGAGAATTTTTGGAGGTGACAAAAATCAGATTTATACTGAAAGTCAGCTGTATACAATGAGAAGAGGAAGGGTGACAGCACTGTACCCTGAGGGGCTCCAACACTGCTCCGTACACTGCCAGATACCACCTCCCCCATCCTTACAAACTGCGGCCTGTCTGTCAGGTAGTCACTTATCCAGTTCACCATCCCCTCATCTACCGCCATATCAGTCAACTTATTACGTAGTAAGAGTGGCTGTAGGGTATTGAAAGCACTAGAGAAGTCAAAGAACATGGCGCGCACTGCAGTTCCATCATTGTCCAAGAGCGAATGCATTGTATGTAGCAGAGACGCTACAGCATCATCCACCCCCAATCTCTGCTGGTACGCAAACTGCAGGGGTCAGTGTAGGCCTCACCCTTGGGCACAAGTAGGCGAGTATTATTCTCTCCAAGGACTTCATAGCATGCGATGTTAAGGCCACTGGACGATAGTCTTCATATTCTGGTGTTATCCATACTAAGCCTGTGACTGTGTGTGTTACTCCTCAAATATATACAGAGATTTAAAATTACCCCAACGCTGTATACAGCTGTACGCTACTGATACAGTACACTTTTTCTCCTTTTCATATTCTGGTGTTATCCCTGCTGAGCTTGTGACCGTGTGTGTTACTCCTGAAATATATATGGAGATTTAAAATTACCCCAACAGTGTATACAGCTGTACTCTACTGATACAGTACACTTATTTTCCTTTTCATATTCTGGTGTTATCCCTACTGAGCCTGTGACCGTGTGTGTTACTCCTGAAGTATAGACGGAGATTTAAAATTAACCCAACAGTGTATACAGCTGTACGCTACTGATACAGTACACTTTTTCTCCTTTTCATATTCTAGTGTTATCCATACTGAGCCTGTGAGTGTGTGTGTTACTCCTCAAATATATACGGAGATTTAAAATTGACCCAGCACTGTATACAGCTGTATGCTACTGATACAGTACACTTTTTATGCTTTTCATATTCTGATGTTATCCATACTGAGGCTGTGACCGTGTGTGTTACTCTTGAAATATATACGGAAATTTAAAATTACCCCAACACTGTATACAGCTGTACGCTACTGATACAGTACACTATTTATCCTTTTCATATTCTGGTGTTATCCATACTGAGGCTGTGACCATGTGTGTCATTCCTGAAATATATGCGGAGATTTAAAATTAACCCAGCACTGTATATGGCTGTACGCTTCTGATACAGTACACTTTTTTGGTTTTTACATTCTGGTGTAATCCATACTGAGCCTGTGAGAGTCTGTGTCTGTTACTCCACAAATATATACGGAGATTAAAATTTTTCACCTTCACCGTATACAGCTGTACGCTTCTGATACAGTACCATATATCTGCTGTTATTTTGGGTCCATTTCTACAAACATGAGGAAGTATGGTGGAAGAGGCCGCGGACGTGGTCGTGGGGGGCCACCTGGTACTGATGGTGGTGGTGGTGATGCATCTGCTGGTAGTGCCAAAAGCACAATAGAACCTAAGGCAGGAGGTGTTGAGCCTGTGTCATCGTCTGGCTCCAGAAGGCCTGGAAGGCTCCCTTTTCTGGGATTACGTAAACCGCTTTTAAACCCGGAGCATCAGGAACAGGTTTTGGCTTACATTGCCGAAACAGCCTCCAGCTCTATCTCCTCTTCTTCTGAAGTTTCAAAAGCTCCAAGCACTGAGTCGTCAGTGCATGCTTCTGGTCAGGAACAACTCCTTTCCTTGTGTCCTTCACCCCCACCAAGAGTGAAGGATGCGGCAGGCCACACTTCAGATTACTCCATGGAGCTCTTTTCACATACCATGCCTGGGTTATCAAGTCAAATCATGAATTCCCCAGTCCAAGATGAATCTGACGTGGAGTGCACTAATGCACAGCCACTGCTAGATGATTGTGCTGGTACATTCAACCAGAGCACTACATTATCCTCGCAGTGTACTGAGCCAGAATGTGACCCTGATGAAACTCAGGTGCCCCTTCCCGCATACTCTACCACCTTACACGGTGACACAGAGGAAGGTGCAGATGAAATTGAAGAGGAGGTGATTGATGACCCCGTTGTTGTCCCGGATTGGCATTAGCTCAGAAGAGGAGAAGGTTCCGCAGCTGGTATCGACATCGCAGCTGGGGTTATCAGGCAGGCCCGTAGCAGTCCAAAAGGGTGTTAAAAAACAAAAAGAGTTGCAGGACAGCTTGGCCAGATGGTCAAATTAGCAAATTAGCCCTGAAAATTTATACCATAGTAGGAAAAGTCCAGTGTGGCACTTTTTTGACCAAAATCCTATTGATGAGGGAAAGGTTATCTGTAAGAAGTGTCGAAGGACCTTTAGCCGAGGGAAAAAGGGAAAAATCTCAGAAATTTGAATACCAGTTGCATGCTTAGACATTTACTGAACATGCACTTGCAAGCGTGGACGGACTACAAAACTGACTGAAGTTAGCCAGCAACGCTCCATCGCTTCCCCCACTGTAAGCCCACCAGTTGGCACACCACCAGCAAGAAATGTTGAGGTGTCATCGCAAGGCCAAAGCAGTCAGGGAATCACAATGTTTTTGCAATGAAAAACTGCATCTAAGCAATCACCACCATCATCACCAACCCCCTATCTGTCCGTCATGTCCACCGATAGCTCCCCCATTTGCAGCTCTCAATCCAGCTCACCCTACCAGACACTCTGAGTAGGACAAGAAAGTACTCATCCTTTTATCCGTGTAAACTGGCTTTGAACGCCTACATTGCCAAACTGATCTCATTAGAGATGATGCCCTTCCGTTTGGTTGAAAGCGCAGCGTTCCGAGATCTCATGGCCTATGCTGTCCCACGCTATGACCTACCCAGTCGCCACTTCTTTTCTAGAAAAGCCATATCTGCCCTCCACCTGCATGTGAAAGACCGCATTGTCCATGCACTCAAACAATCAGTGAGTGGAAAGGTGCACCTCACAACAGATGCATGTGCCAGTAGGCATGGCCAGGACCGTTACGTGTCCATCGCTGCGCACTGGGTTAATGTGGTGGATGCAGGGTCCACAGCAGACAGTGCTGCCTAGCCCATGGTATAGGCAACAGTTGGCTGTAGGCGTTCGACCCTTCTCCTCCTCCTCCTCCAGAAGCGAAAGCTCGTCAACAGAGCACAGTCGCATGAGCACTTCATCCGCAACTGCCAGTGTTGCACACAAGGTGTCCCACTATCGAACAGCTAGTGGTAAGCGTCAGCAGGCTGTTTTAAAAATGATGTCTTTGGGCAGCAACAGACACACCGCGGAGGTACTGGCCGACTACTTGCAGCGAGAAACTGAGTCATGGCTGGGCAGTATACATCTTGAGCCAGGCAAGGTAGTCAGTGATAACGGCCGTAATTTTGTGGCGGCCATAGCCCTGGCAAAACTCAGACACATACCTTGGCTGGCTCACACCTTGAACCTGGTGGTGCAGTGCTTCTTAAATAATTATCCTGAGTTACCAGCCCTGCTCCATAAGGTGCGAAGACTGTGCTCGCACATCCGTCGTTCGCCGGTAGACTCCAGTCGTATGCAGAGGCTGCAGTGATCGCTCCATCTCCCCAAGCACCGCCTAATCATAGATGTTGCAACAAGGTGGAACTCCACCATGCACATGGTTGAGAGGCTGTGCGAGCAGAGGCAGGCTGTAATGCATTTATGGAAGGATACACGGGCAGGCAGTTTGAGAGCAGACACAGAGTTGTCGGGTGTGCAGTGGTCAAAGCTGAAAGACCTCTGTAAAGTCCTTCAGTGTTTTGAGGAATGCACACTGGTAAGCACAAGTGACACCATCATAAGCATGAGCATCCCACTTATTCGTCTGCTCATGCAAACTTTGACGCACATTAAGGATCAGGCGTCTGCAGCGGAGGAGGTAGAGGAGGAAGCCTTGATGACAGTCAGCCATTGTCTGCTCAGGGAACTGTCCTGGACGAGGTGGAGGAAGAAGCAGAAGAGGAGGAGGAGGGGGAGGGGTGGATGATTATTTTAGGGAGGAGGATGCTTCTCAGGGGGCAAGAGAAAATGTTGGCTTGCCAAATTCAGGTCCAGGGTTTGGGCGTGACTGGAGGGATGTGCTCCTCCACCCACCACTGGCAGTGCATCACTGACACCTGGAACATTGGCCAACATGTGTGATTATGCCTTGCGGATCCTAAAAAGGGACCACCGCATTGCCAAAATGATGAAAGATGACAACTACTGGTTGGCCAGCATCCTCGATCCATGCTATAAAGGCAAACTACAGAACATAATGCCACAGGAGAACCTAGAGCTAATATTGGCCAACAAACAAGCAACTCTGGTAAACCGTTTGTTAGAGGCATTCCCAGCAAACAGCAGCGGGGCAGGTTCCACCACGAGCCGTACTGGGCCAAATGGAAAAGATGTTCGTGATGCACAAAGCCGAAGTGGCGTTGGAGACAGGGGTTTCATGACCATGTTGTGGACTGATTTTTTCCAGGACAGCTCACACGCCTGGTAATCAGGAACCTGTAGCAACAGACAGGAGACAGCAGTTGTCAACTATGGTTACAAATTCCTTCTCCTCCCCTATCGATGTTCTCCCTCACCTGTCATTCCCCTTTGACTACTGGGCCTGTAAACTGGACATCTGGCCTGAATTGGCACAATATGCCTTACAGGAGCTCGCTTGCCCTGCTGGTAGTGTGCTATCTGAAAGAGTCTTCAGTGCTGCTGGATCAAGCCTGACAGAAAGAAGGACCGGTCTGTCGACGCAAAATGTTGATGATCTAACCTTCATTAAAATGAACCATGCATTGGTTTCAAAGGATTTTGTCCCACCTTTCCCTGATGACACATAGGTTGCCAGAAAAATGGCTCGCTTCGTCCTCCTCTTCCTCCGACTTCTCAAATTCCTCCATTTGCAGCTGCTTTACGTCCATTATACACCTCAACATATGCGATTTTTGCCACCTCCCAATCTGGGCTGTCCCCCCTCCTCCACCCCCCAACTTTTTATATTCTGGTGTGATCCATACTGAGCCTGTGAGAGCCTGTGTCAGACTCTGGCAAAATATACGGAGATTTTCTATTTCCCAAACCCTGTATACAGCTGTATGCTTGTAATACATTACACTTTTTCTAGTTTTTATATTCTGGTGTGATCAATACTGAGCCTGTGAGAGCCAGTGTCTGACTCTTGCAAAATATACGGAGATTTACAATTTCCCCAACCCTGTATACAGCTATCCGCTTGTATTCCATAACCCTTTTTCTATTTTTTATATTCTGGTGTGATCAATAATGAGCCTGTGAGAGCCAGTGTGTGACTCTGGCAAAATATACGGAGATTTTCTATTTCCCCCAACCCGTATACAGCTGTCCGCTTGTAATCCATTCCCCTTTTTCTAGTTTTTATATTCTGGTGTGAACAATACTGAGCCTGTGAGAGCCAGTGTCTGACTCTGGCAAAATATACGGAGATTTACAATTTTCCCAACCCCAACCCTGTATACAGCTGTCCGCTTGTAATCCATTACCCTTTTTCTAGTTTTCATATTCTGGTGTGAACAATACTGAGCCTGTGAGAGCCAGTGTCTGACTCTGGCAAAATATACAGAGATTTGCAATTTCCCCAACCCTGTATACAGCTGTCTGCTTGTAATCCATTACCCTTTTTCTAGATTTTATATTCTGGTGGGATCAATACTGAGCCTGTGAGAGCCAGTGTCTGACTCTGGCAAAATATACGGAGATTTACAATTTCCCCAACCCTGTATACTGCTGTCCGCTTATAATACATTACCATTTTTCTAGTTTTTATATTCTGGTGTAATCCATAAAGAGCCTGTGAGCGTCTGTCTGTTACTCCAGAAATAAATACGGAGATTTACAATAACCTCTAGACTGTATACATCTGTACGCTTGGGATAGAGTACCCTTTTTTGTAGAAAGTCGTCCTCCCCCCAACCGTAAGTGCATCATTGACACCTGGAACATTGGCCTACATGTGTGATTATTCCTTGCGGATCTATTTATATTCTTGTGTAATCCATACTGAGCCTGTGACCGTCATTGTTTGCCTCCTGAAATATATACGGTGATTTCCAATATTTTACCTAGACTATATATACCTGCTATCTGCTGATACAGTACCCCTTTTTCATCTTTTTATATTCTTTTGTAATCCATACTGAGCCTGTGAGCGTCATTGTTTGCCTCCTGAAATATACGGAGATTTAGAAAATTTTTACTATACTATATATACCTGCTATCTGCTGATACAGTACCCCTTTTTCATCTTTTTATATTCTTTTGTAATCCATACTGAGCCTGTGAGCGTCATTGTTTGCCTCCTGAAATATATATACGGAGATTTAGAAAATTTTTACTATACTATATATACCTGGTATCTGCTGATACAGTACCCCTTTATCTTCTTCTTATATTCTGGTGTAATCCAGACTGAGCCAGAGAGCGTCAGTGTCTGCCTCCTGAAATATATACGGAGATTTTTAATATTTTCACTATACTATATATACCTGGTATCTGGGGATACAATACCCTTTTTCAGCTTTTTATATTGTGGTTTAATCCATACTGAGCCTGTTAACGTCTGTCTGTTACTCTGGAAATATATCATGAGATTTAAAAATTACCCCAACACTGTATACAGCTGTACACTTGTAATACATTACCCTTTTTCTACTTTGTATATTCTGGTGTAATCCATACTGAGCCTGAGAGCATTATTGTCTGCCTCCTGAAATATATACGCAGAATTAGCATATTTTCACTATACTATGTTGTATCTGGTGATACAGTAACACATTTTTTGTCCTCCTCTTCCTCGGACTTCTCCAATTCATCCATTTGCAGCTGCTTTACGTCCATTATACACCTTAACACAAGCCATTTTTTCAACTTCCCTATTTGGGCTGTCCCCCCCTCCTCCACCCGCCTAACTTTTTATATTCTTGTGTAATCCATACTGAGCCTGTGAACGTCATTGTCTGCCTCCTGAAATATATACGGAGATTTAGAAAATTTTCACCATACTATCTTGTATCTGGTGATACAGTACCCTTTTTCATCTTTTTATATTCTTGTGTTATCCAGACTGAGCCTGAGAGCGTCAGAGTCTGCCTCCTGAAATATATACTGAGATTTAGAATATTTTGAATATACTATATATGTTAGGGGTAGAGTTCCCGATTCTGCACAGGGGGGGAATTTCGAGCCATCTCTGATGCGGTCTCCCATCCTTCTCCTGCCGCAGTGGAGCCTGCTCAGCAGAGACGTCGGTCCCAGCGGCTTGCACAGCCTGATACGGTACAAAGGGTTACTGCTGCCTCTCCAGGTTCTGTCATTGTAGCCAATACTGGTCAGCGACGAGCAGACTGCTGTGGGACTAAGTCCTGCTTTTCCTCTTCTGAGCATGCCCAGAGTAAGATCTCTCATAGGAGATCAGGGGTCACATGCTCGGCTACTGCAGCGACTCCCATTGGTCCTCCAGGAAGGTCCTGAAGCTGCTGTAGTTCTGGAGCAGCTTTCCATTGGTGCTTTCCGGAAGGTCCTGTACTTGCTGCTTCTATATAAGGCTTGCATGGCCGCACGGCCATGCGCTAGTATCAAATCTGTTGTGTGCTTTGCGCCAGTGTGGTCATGTACGCATGCGGTTAGGGCTCGGCTGAAATAAGCCCCTAGAATACCGGCACCTCCAGTGAGGAGTTTTGTATGCATGTGTTCAGGGCTTGGCAGAAATAGCCTCTAGAATACCGGCTACTCCGATGAGGAGTTGGTTGTTTGCGTTACTGTCTGCATGACCACGGACTGCTATCTGCTCTGCAGCTATCTGTGTACAAGCATATGAAAATCCCATAACGACATTAAAATAATGCCCAGGTTGTGGACCAACATGCCCACACTAATACACCCACTCTCAATAGACATGCACCACAGGAGGAATAGGAATCATCAGGTGATATAAATCAAAGTTTTTTATTATTAAAGATCAGTATCAAAAAGTAGCATAATAATGTCCAACAAACACATACATAAAAAGACAAGTTGCAAGGAATAAACCCCAGAGTCCCCAGAGTGCAACAATTCCCCTAAATGTTTTCCCAATGCATATTATAACAAGAACATGTGTTCAAAAGGGCTAGTGCATGATGTAAGGAATGCATGGGGTTAATACCAGATCTAAAATGGCAAACCCTGCGGTGAAAAAGAAGTACAACTAGATAAAGCCTGCCACTGAGAAAAGAGCTCCATATCCTGGTCAGAATGCCCAGTGCACTATGTGGTATAAACGCTCATAAGAGAATCACAGCAGGCATCCACCGCAGTGAGAGTTGAAATCGCTAATGCTGTAAGCTTACCAGAGGTATACCAGAAGGGGAAAAGGACCCTGAGTCGGATGGTGTGGATCCCCCTTCAAGGGGAGTGTACCTCATAGTCTCAAAAAGGACCTTTAAAAGCACATGTGACAAAGTCACATGGTACAATACCAGCCAATGCTAGTAAGTGCAGCGGTGCGTGCGCACAGTGCCGCAGGTCCTGTGAGCATGCCGAGGCGGCGTCAAGACCGCCAGAGCGCCTTGCGCCAATCCGTGATCGGACACACGCCCCAGCCAGTCCAAAGACACCCCCCGCATGCCAGGAGCCGCAGAACACTGTTGCGCAAGCGCACAGCATCTATCGGTAGTAACAAATAGACCAGAATGTAATACATGTGCTTAAACAATTAGGAAAAATTATTTCAAGTACATATGGCAGAACATAATAATACAAACATAATATAATAATTAGCCCAAATTGACAGTACATACAGGGATAAATAATACTGCATAGATAAAATACTGCAGCATCCAAATCCAATTCAAGCATCATGGGTCATTTGTAGATGATGAGAGTTTTGACATTGGTATGATGATTCAAAGCTTGTTTATAACAGACGGATTATATATACATCAATTCAACAAAAGGTCTAACTAGAAGAAAGCAATAAAGAAACAATACAACATTAATATACCAAATTAAAAACAATCAAATATAAAAACAGACCACAAATACCGATATGGGTATCAGAGGGCCAATACGGATAAGGATTTTCATTAGGGACCAAAAGGACTCATATAAGCATAGGGGACTATAAGAAAGATGAGAATAAGAGTGTCTCATTTAGACCCCGAGGGGTCATAGTGTCCAACACTACAATCCATCTCGCTTCTACTTGAGCAAGTCTCTTTTTGTAATCCCCTCCCCTAGCGCCAAAATGAATTACATCGATGCCTCTGACTTTAAAAGTTGTGGGCTCGCAATTATGGTGGTAGTAGAAATGGCGCGGGATGGTTTTTAAGATGGATGGATCGGTCACTGTCCTGGCCGCACAAATGTCCCGCACATGCTCCCTAGTCCTAATCCTGAGTTCTCTAGATGTGAGACCAATATAGATTTTGGAACAGCCACAAGTGGCATAATAGATGACATTAGCTGTATTACAAGAGATTCGATGGCGAATCTCAAAGGTATTAGTTCCATCAGAGGACTGGAATGTAGAGCAGCGCAGGACATTTGTGCAGGCAAGACAGCGACCACATGGTGTTGAACCAACAATAGGACCACGTGATCCAAAAGGATGGATAACATTTGGAACATAGTGGCTTTTGACAAGGAGGTCACGTAATTTTTTTTTTTTTTTTTATGTTAGGGGTCGAGTTCCCGCTTCTGCACAGGGAGGGAATCTCGAGCCATCTCTGATGCGGTCTCCCATCCTTCTCCTGCCGCAGTGGAGCCTGCTCAGCAGAGATGTCGGTCCCAGCAGCTTGCACAGCCTGATACGGTACAAATGGTTACTGCTGCCTCTCCAGGTTCTGTCATTGTAGCCAGTACTGGTCAGCGGCGAGCAAACTGCTGTGAGACTAAGTCCTGCTTTTCCTCTTCTGAGCATGCCCAGAGTAAGATCTCTCATAGGAGATCAGGGGTCACATGCTCGGCTACTGCAGTGACTCCCATTGGTCCTCCAGGAAGGTCCTGAAGCTGCTGTAGTTCTGGAGCAGCTTTCCATTGGTGCTTTCCGGAAGGTCCTGTACTTGCTGCTTCTATATAAGGCTTGCATGGCCGCACGGCCATGCGCTAGTATCAAATCTGTTGTGTGCTTTGCGCCAGTGTGGTCATGTACGCATGCGGTTAGGGCTCGGCTGAAATAAGCCCCTAGAATACCGGCACCTCCGGTGAGGAGTTTTGTATGCATGTGTTCAGGGCTTGGCTGAAATAGCCTCTAGAATACCGGCTACTCCGATGAGGAGTTGGTTGTTTGCGTTACTGTCTGTATGACCACGGACTGCTATCTGCTCTGCAGCTATCTGTGTACAAGCATATGAAAATCCCATAACGACATTAAAATAATGCCCAGGTTGTGGACCAACATGCCCACACTAATACACCCACTCTCAATAGACATGCACCACAGGAGGAATAGGAGTCATCAGGTGATATAAATCAAAGTTTTTTATTATTAAAGATCAGTATCAAAAAGTAGCATAATAATGTCCAACAAACACATACATAAAAAGACAAGTTGCAAGGAATAAACCCCAGAGTCCCCAGAGTGCAACAATTCCCCTAAATGTTTTCCCAATGCATATTATAACAAGAACATGTGTTCAAAAGGGCTAGTGCATGATGTAAGGAATGCATGGGGTTAATACCAGATCTAAAATGGCAAACCCTGCGGTGAAAAAGAAGTACAACTAGATAAAGCCTGCCACTGAGAAAAGAGCTCCATATCCTGGTCAGAATGCCCAGTGCACTATGTGGTATAAACGCTCATAAGAGAATCACAGCAGGCATCCACCGCAGTGAGAGTTGAAATCGCTAATGCTGTAAGCTTACCAGAGGTATACCAGAAGGGGAAAAGGACCCTGAGTCGGATGGTGTGGACCCCCCTTCAAGGGGAGTGTACCTCATAGTCTCAAAAAGGACCTTTAAAAGCACATGTGACAAAGTCACATGGTACAATACCAGCCAATGCTAGTAAGTGCAGCGGCGCGTGCGCACAGTGCCGCAGGTCCTATGAGCATGCCGAGGCGGCGTCAAGACCGCCAGAGCGCCTTGCGCCAATCCGTGATCGGACACACGCCCCAGCCAGTCCAAAGACACCCCCCGCATGTCAGGAGCCGCAGAACACTGTTGCGCAAGCGCACAGCATCTATCGGTAGTAACAAATAGACCAGAATGTAATACATGTGCTTAAACAATTAGGAAAAATTATTTCAAGTACATATGGCAGAACATAATAATACAAACATAATATAATAATTAGCCCAAATTGACAGTACATACAGGGATAAATAATACTGCATAGATAAAATACTGCAGCATCCAAATCCAATTCAAGCATCATGGGTCATTTGTAGATGATGAGAGTGACGACATTGGAATGATGATTCAAAGCTTGTTTATAACAGACAGATTATATATACATCAATTCAACAAAAGGTCCAACTAGATGAAAGCAATAAAGAAACAATACAACATTAATATACCAAATTAAAAACAATCAAATATAAAAACAGACCACAAATACCGATATGGGTATCAGAGGGCCAATACTGATAAGGATTTCCATTAGGGACCAAAAGGACTCATATAAGCATAGGGGACTATAAGAAAGATGAGAATGAGAGTGTCTCATTTAGACCCCGAGGGGTCATAGTGTCCAACACTACAATCAATCTCGCTTCTACTTGAGCAAGTCTCTTTTTGTAATCCCCTCCCCTAGCGCCAAAATGAATTACATCGATGCCTCTGACTTTAAAAGTTGTGGGCTCGCAATTATGGTGGTAGTAGAAATGGCGCGGGATGGTTTTTAAGATGGACGGATCAGTCGCTGTCCTGGCTGCACAAATGTCCCGCACATGCTCCCTAGTCCTAATCCTGAGTTCTCTAGATGTGAGACCAATATAGATTTTGGAACAGCCACAAGTGGCATAATAGATGACATTAGCTGTATTACAAGAGATTCGATGACGAATCTCAAAGGTTTTAGTTCCATCAGAGGACTGGAATGTAGAGCAGCGCAGGACATTTGTGCAGGCAAGACAGTGACCGCATGGTGTTGAACCAACAATAGGACCACGTGATCCAAAAGGATGGATAACATTTGGAACATAGTGGCTTTTGACAAGGAGGTCACGTAATTTTTTTTTTTTTTTATTATGTTAGGGGTCGAGTTCCCGCTTCTGCACAGGGGGGAATCTCGAGCCATCTCTGATGCGGTCTCCCATCCTTCTCCTGCCTGCTCAGCAGAGACGTCGGTCCCAGCGGCTTGCACAGCCTGATACGGTACAAAGGGTTACTGCTGCCTCTCCAGGTTCTGTCATTGTAGCCAGTACTGGTCAGCAGCGAGCAAACTGCTGTGGGACTAAGTCCTGCTTTTCCTCTTCTGAGCATGCCCAGAGTAAGATCTCTCATAGGAGATCAGGGGTCACATGCTCGGCTACTGCAGCGACTCCCATTGGTCCTCCAGGAAGGTCCTGAAGCTGCTGTAGTTCTGGAGCAGCTTTCCATTGGTGCTTTCCGGAAGGTCCTGTACTTGCTGCTTCTATATAAGGCTTGCATGGCCGCACGGCCATACGCTAGTATCAAATCTGTTGTGTGCTTTGCGCCAGTGTGGTCATGTACGCATGCGGTTAGGGCTCGGGTGAAATAAGCCCCTAGAATACCGGCACCTCCGGTGAGGAGTTTTGTATGCATGTGTTCAGGGCTTGGCTGAAATAGCCTCTAGAATACCGGCTACTCCGATGAGGAGTTGGTTGTTTGCATTACTGTCTGCATGACCAAGGACTGCTATCTGCTCTGCAGCTATCTGTGTACGCCTGTGGGGTTAACAGGACACAGTCTCTACCACAGCGACTCTGTGGAGTAACAGTATTCGCTTATACCGCCATATAGTGCCACAGCATCTATGTCAGTGACTCTGTGATGTAACAGAGTTAGCTTATACAGCCATCTAGTGTCATCTTACTAGCAGCAGACTCTGTCTGCACGGTGGACCCCGCGCTGCGAACGCACCTATTATTTATATTTATTTGGTGCGTTCCGCAGACCATAACAACATATTCCTGGTATCTGCTGATACAGTACCCCTTTTTCTTCTTATTATATTCTTGTGTAATCCAGGCTGAGCCTGTGAGCGTCAGAGTCTGCCTCCTGAAATATATACGGAGATTTAGAATATTTTGACTATGCTATATATATCTGGTATCTGCTGATAGAGTACCCCTTTTTCTTCTTATAATATTCTTGTGTAATCCAAACTGAGCCTGTGAGCGTCATTGTCTGACTCCTGAAATATATACGGAGATTTAGAACATTTTGAGTATACTATATATACCTAGTATCTGCTGAGACAGTACCCCATTTTCTTCTTATTATATTCTTGTGTAATCCAGACTGAGCCTGTGAGTGTCAGAGTCTGCCTCCTGAAATATATACAGAGATTTAGAATGTTTGGACTATACTATATATACCTGGTATCTGCTGATACAGTACCCCTTTTTCTTATTATATTCTTGTGTAATCCAGACTGAGCCTGTAAGCGTCAGTGTCTGCCTCCTGAAATATATACAGAGATTTTGAATATTTTCACAATACTATATATACCTTGTATCTGGTGAAACAGTACCCTTTTTCAGCTTTTTATATTATTGTGTAATACATACTGAGCCTGACAGCGTCAGAGTCTGCCTCCTGAAATATAACCTGAGATTTAGAGTATTTTGGCTATACTATATATTCCTGGTATCTGCTGATACAGTACCCATTTTTCTACTTATTATATTCTTGTGTAATCCAGACTGAGCCCATGAGCGTCAGAGTCTGCCTCCTGAAATATATACGGAGATTTAGAATATTTTGACTATACTATATATACCTGGTATCTGCTGATACAGTACCCCTTTTTCTTATTATATTCTTGTGTAATCCAGACTGATTCTGTGTGCGTCAGAGTCTGCCTCCTGAAATATATACAGAGATTTAGAATATTTTCACTATACTACCTTGTATCTGGTGATACAGTACCCCTTTTTCATCTTTTTATAATCTTGTGTAATCCATACTGAGCCTGTGAGTGTTAAGGACTGCGGAGTGCACCAAATAATTATAAATAATGGGTGCGTTCGCAGCCCGGGGTCCACCGTGCAGGCAGAGCCTGCTGCTAGTAATGATGGCAGGATATGGCGGTATAAGCGAGCTCTGTGACTTCACAGAGTCGCAAACATAGATGCTGAGATACAGACTGTGTCCTGTTAACACCACAGGAGTACACAGATAACCGCTGCGAGGATAGCGGTCCGTGGTCATGCAGTCAGCAACGCAAACAAGCAACTCCTCACCGGAGTAGCTGGTATTCTAGAGGCTATTTGTTATGTTTCGGTAGCTGAGGAGTGCAGGTAAAAAAGGAAATAGACCAGAGCAGTTGGAAGCTATGAGATTGCAGTACCCTGACTAACCACCGCAACTAGAGGCAGCCGTGGAGCGTTCCTACGTTGGTCCTAGACGCCTCGTCACAGCCTGAGAAACTAACTACACCTAAAGACAGAAATAGGAAAGCTATCTGCCCCGGAGCAGAACCCCAAAGATAATAGAAAGCCCCCAAACATGTAATGGCGGTTAGACAAGAGGAAATACTGACACAGAAAGAAAATAGAATGAGCAAACGCTGGGGCCCAAACTATCTAAATAGAAAAGGACAGGAAGGGTACTTACTGCAATCCCAGAAAACCCTGAAAAACACCAACTCTACTAATTTCAAAATCACCTGAGATCACACGACCTCTACCACCTAAATTAGTTCTCTGGTGTAACAAAATCAAAACAGCAGCCACTGAAAAAACTGGAAAAAGCAAAAGTACAAAACTCAGTGGCTGAACTAAACAGAGAGGGCAAAAGCCCCCGGAGGGGACCCTGAAGGCCCCCACAGAAGTGCAGGACAAAATGCAAAAATATAGCACAAACACAAAAGAAGAAAATGTCTTATCTGATAGCAGGAGATGCAGACACGAAACAGCAGGCTACAAGGGAAACTGGAAAGAAGGATTCAGACCAGAACAATTGATCACCGGCAACCCTGATGGGAAAATGACTCCCTTATATAAGACCAGTCAGTAACACCTGATTCCCAGTCCTCACAATCTTCACTAGTACCGCTTGTAACCACCAGAGGGAGCCTCTGCTCAGAACTCATCTCAAACCCATTCACAACACTATTTCAGCCAAGCCCTGAACACTTGCATACAAATCTCCTCACAAGAGGTGCCGGTATTCTAGGTGCTTATTTCAGCCGAGCCCTAATCACATGCATGCATGATCACACTGGCGCAAAGCACATAACACAATTGATACTAGCGCATGGCCGGACGGTCATGCGCACCTTTTATAGTAGCAGCTACAGGACCTTCCAGAAAAGGACCAATGAGAAACTGTTCCAGAACAAAAGCAGTTTCAGGACCTTCCTGGCAGACCAATGGGAGTCGCTGCTGTAACCGAGCATGTGACCCCTGATCTCCAATGGGAGATCTTGCCCTGGGCATGCTCAGATGGAGAAATGCAGGACTTAGTCCCAAGACTGCCTGCTCCAGCACTGGTTACAATAGAGGAACCAGAAGAGGCAGCAACAAGCCTCTGCACAGTATTAGACTGAGCAAGACGCTGAGACCGATGTCTCCACTGAGCAGGCTCCACTGCGACCGGAGATGGATGGGGGACCGCAGCGGGACTGGTTCGAGATTCCCCTTGTGCAGCGGTGGGAACTCAATCCCTAACAGTGAGCAACAGAGTCTTCCTCCTAAAATATATACGGAGATTTTGAATATCTTCAATATACTATATATACCTTGTATCTGGTGAAGCAGTACCCTTTTTCAGCTTTTTATATTATTGTGTAATACATACTGAGCCTGAGAGCGTCAGAGTCTGCCTCCTGAAATATATACAGAGATTTAGAATATTTTCACTATACTATATATACCTGGTATCTGCTGATACAGTACCCTTTTTCAGCTTTTCAAATTGTGGGCTAATCCTTACAGAGCCTGTGAGAGTCTGTCTGGTACTCCGTAAATATATACGGAGATTTACAATGACCCCTAGACTGTATCCAGCTGTACGCTTCTGATACAGTACCCTTTTTGCCATAAAGTCCTCCTCCACCCACCACTCTAAGTGCATCATTGACACCTGGAACATTGGCCCAGATGTGTGATTATTTCTTGCGGATCTTTTTATGTTCTTCTGTAATCCATACTGAGCCTTTGAGCATCAGTCTGCCTCCGGAAATACATACGGAGATTTATAATATTTTCACTATACAATATATACCTTGTATCTGGTGAAACAGTACCCTTTTTATATTATTGTGTAATACATACTGAGCCTGAGAGCATCAGTGTCTGCCTCCTGAAACATATACTGAGATTTAAAATATTTTGACTATACTATATATACCTGGTATCTGCTGATACAGTACCCCTTTTTCTTCTTATTATATTCTTGTGTAATCCAGACTGAGCCTGTGAGCGTCAGAGTCTACCTCCTGAAATATATACGGAGATTTAGAATATTTTGACTATACTATATATACCTGGTATCTGCTGATACAGTACCCCTTTTTCTTCTTATTATATTCTTGTGTAATCCAGACTGAGCCTGTGAGCGTCAGAGTCTGCCTCCTGAAATATATCCAGAGATTTAGAATATTTTGAGTATACTATATATACCTAGTATCTGCTGAGACAGTACCCCATTTTCTTCTTATTATATTCTTGTGTAATCCAGACTGAGCCTGTGAGTGTCAGAGTCTGCCTCCTGAAATATATACAGAGATTTAGAATGTTTGGACTTTACTATATATACCTGGTATCTGCTGATACAGTACCCATTTTTCTTATTATATTCTTGTGTAATCCAGACTGAGCCTGTAAGCGTCAGTGTCTGCCTCCTGAAATATATACAGAGATTTTGAATATTTTCCACATACTATATATACCTTGTATCTGGTGAAACAGTACCCTTTTTCAGCTTTTTATATTATTGTGTAATACATACTGAGCCTGACAGCGTCAGAGTCTGCCTCCTGAAATATAACCTGAGATTTAGAGTATTTTGGCTATACTATATATTCCTGGTATCTGCTGATACAGTACCCATTTTTCTACTTATTATATTCTTGTGTAATCCAGACTGAGCCCATGACGTCATAGTCTGCCTCCTGAAATATATACAGAGATTTAGAATATTTTGACTATACTATATATACCTGGTATCTGCTGATACAGTACCCCTTTTTCTTATTATATTCTTGTGTAATCCAGACTGATTCTGTGTGCGTCAGAGTTTGCCTCCTGAAATATATACGGAGATTTAGAATATTTTCACTATACTACCTTGTATCTGGTGATACAGTACCCCTTTTTCATCTTTTTATATTCTTGTGTAATCCATACTGAGCCTGTGAGTGTTAAGGACTGCGGAGCGCACCAAATAATTATAAATAATGGGTGCGTTCGCAGCCCGGGGTCCACCGTGCAGGCAGAGCCTGCTGCTAGTAATGATGGCAGGATATGGCGGTATAAGCGAGCTCTGTTACTTCACAGAGTCGCAAACATAGATGCTGAGATACAGACTGTGTCCTGTTAACACCACAGGAGTACACAGATAACCGCTGCGAGGATAGCGGTCCGTGGTCATGCAGTCAGCAACGCAAACAAGCAACTCCTCACCGGAGTAGCCGGTATTCTAGAGGCTATTTCAGCCAAGCCCTGAACACTTGCATACAAATCTCCTCACAAGAGGTGCCGGTATTCTAGGTGCTTATTTCAGCTGAGCCCTAATCACATGCATGCATGATCACACTGGCGCAAAGCACATAACACAATTGATACTAGCGCATGGCCGGACGGTCATGCGCACCTTTTATAGTAGCAGCTACAGGACCTTCCAGAAAAGGACCAATGAGAAACTGTTCAAGAACAAAAGCAGTTTCAGGACCTTCCTGGCAGACCAATGGGAGTCGCTGCTGTAACCGAGCATGTGACCCCTGATCTCCAATGGGAGATCTTGCCCTGGGCATGCTCAGATGGAGAAATGCAGGACTTAGTCCCAAGACTGCCTGCTCCAGCACTGGTTACAATAGAGGAACCAGAAGAGGCAGCAACAAGCCTCTGCACAGTATTAGGAAAGATTCTTGAAAACCCGGTCAGCATGGCGCAAAAGACAGGAATCTTCTTAGTAAATGACAATCTTCATTTATTAAAAATTATTAAAAATTATGGTAAAACAATGAATCCACAATGCGTTTCAACGGAGTGAGTCAATGATTATGCCACCTGAGGAAGACGGACTCACTCCGTTGAAACGCGTTGTGGATTCATTGTTTTACCATAATTTTTAATAATTTTTAATAAATGAAGATTGTCATTTACTAAGAAGATTCCTGTCTTTTGCGCCCTGCTGACCGGGTTTTCAAGAATCTTTCTCAATAGTATCCCACTCGGGATACCCGGCTGGAGCAGCATTAGATTTCTTAATTGCTTACAACACTTACACCTGGCTGGCGCTCCTACAGACTGTCTATCCCACGTGTCACATCTGCACAGTATTAGACTGAGCAAGACGCTGAGACCGACGTCTCCACTGAGCAGGCTCCACTGCGACCGGACATGGATGGGGGACCGCAGCAGGACTGGTTCGAGATTCCCCTTGTGCAGCAGTGGGAACTCAATCCCTAACGGTGAGCATCAGAGTCTGCCTCCTAAAATATATACGGAGATTTTGAATATCTTCACTATACTATATATACCTTGTATCTGGTGAAGCAGTACCCTTTTTCAGCTTTTTATATTATTGTGTAATACATACTGAGCCTGAGAGCGTCAGAGTCTGCCTCCTGAAATATATACGGAGATTTAGAATATTTTCACTATACTATACTGTATATACCTGGTATCTGCTGATACAGTGCCCTTTTTCAGCTTTTCAAATTGTGGGCTAATCCTTACAGAGCCTGTGAGAGTCTGTCTGGTACTCCGTAAATATATATGGAGATTTACAATGACCCCTAGACTGTATCCAGCTGTACGCTTCTGATACAGTACCCTTTTTGCCATAAAGTCCTCCTCAACCCACCACTCTAAGTGCATCATTGACACCTGGAACATTGGCCCAGATGTGTGATTATTTCTTGCGGATCTTTTTATGTTCTTCTGTAATCCATACTGAGCCTTTGAGCATCAGTCTGCCTCCGGAAATACATACGGAGATTTATAATATTTTCACTATACAATATATACCTTGTATCTGGTGAAACAGTACCCTTTTTATATTATTGTGTAATACATACTGAGCCTTAGAGCGTCAGTGTCTGCCTCCTGAAACATATACTGAGATTTAGAATATTTTGACTATACTATATATACCTGGTATCTGCTGATACAGTACCCCTTTTTCTTCTTATTATATTCTTGTGTAATCCAGACTGAGCTTGTGAGCGTCAGAGTCTGCCTCCTGAAATATATACGGAGATTTAGAATATTTTGACTATACTATATATACCTGGTATCTGCTGATACAGTACCCCTTTTTCTTATTATTATATTCTTGTGTAATCCAGACTGAGCCTGTGAGCGTCAGAGTCTGCCTCCTGAAATATATACGGAGATTTAGAATATTTTGACTATGCTATATATACCTGGTATCTGCTGATACAGTACCCCTTTTTCTTATTATATTCTTGTGTAATCTAGACAGAGCTTGTGAGCGTCTGTCTGGTACTCTGTAAATATATATATACGGTGATTTACAATGACCCCTACACTGTATCCAGCTGTATGCTTCTGATACAGTACCCTTTTTGCCATAAAGTCCTCCTCCACTCACCACTCTAAGTGCATCATTGACACCTGGAACATTGGCCCACATGTGTGATTATTTCTTGAGGATCTTTTTATATTCTTGTGTAATCCATACTGAGCCTTTGAGTGCCAGTCTGCCTCCTGAAATATATATGGAGATTTATAATATTTTCACTATACTATATATACCTTGTATCTGGTGAAACAGTACACTTTTTATATTATTGTGTAATACATACTGAGCCTGAGAGCGTCAGTGTCTGCCTCCAATAAATATATACTAGATTTAGAATATTTTCACTATACAGGAGCTCGCATGCCCTGCTCGTAGTGTGCTATCAGAAAGAGTCTTCTGGCTCAAGAAGGCCTGGAAGGCTCCCTTTACTGGGAGTAGGTAAACTGCTTTTAAAGCCGGAGCATCAGGAACAGATTTTGGCTTTCATTGCCGAAACAGCCTCCATCTCTATCGCCTCCTCTTCTGAACTTTCAAAAAATGCAAGGATTGAGTCGTCATTGCAAGCTCCTGGTCAGGAACAACACCTTTCCTTGTGAGCGTCACCCCCACCAAAAGTGAAGGATGCAGCAGTCCACACTTCAGATTACTCCATGGAGCTATTTTCACATAACATGCCTGGGTTATCAAGTCAAATCCTGAATTCCCCAGTCCAACATGAATCAGAGAGGGAGTGCACTGATGCACAGCCACTGCTAGATGATTTTGCTGGTACATTCACCCAGAGCACTTTATTTCCCTCGCAGTCAACTGAGCCAGAATGTGACTCTGTTGAAACTCAGGTGCCCCAGATGAAATTGAAGAGGAGGTGATGGATGACCCAGTTGTTGACCCAGATTGGCATTAATTGGGGGAAGAGGGTGCCGCTGGCAATAGCTCAGAAGAGGAGAAGGATCAGCAGCAGGCATCGACATCGCAGCAGCGGTTATCTGGCAGGCCAGTAGCAGTCCAAAAAGGTGTTAAAAAAACAAAAAGAGTTGCAGGACAGCTCGGCCAGACGGTCAAATTAGCACAGCGTGCAAGCCCTGAAAATTTAAACCATAGTAGGAAGAGTCCAGTGTGGCACTTTTTTTTACCTAAATCCTATTGATGAGGCAAAGGTTATCTGTAAGCAGTGCGGAAGGACCTTTAGCCGAGGGAAAAATCTCAGAAATTTGAATACCAGTTGCATGCTTAGACATTTAATGAACACGCACTTGCAAGCATGGACAGACTACAAAACCTACAAATCCCCCCCCCCAGGGCCGGCGTCAGCACCTGGCGCACCCGGGCAAGTGCCGGTTCCCTAACCAGGTGGGGGGGCTGACTCGTGGGCGACGGCACTGGCACAGGGCCCCTCATAGTACAAAAATTTGTCTCTGATGGTGGGAGGGCCCACTCGCCGTCAGACACATCGGCGTACTATGAGGGGTGCTGTGCCAGTGCCGTCGCCCATGAGTCGGCCCCCTCTGCTTGCTCAGGGCCCCAGCACTTGCAATACTAACCTCTCCATGCTGCACCGCTTTGACGTCTTCCGCGTTTCCTGACAGTGACATTCAAGTTAGAGAGCGCGATGACGTCACGTCTGTACGCCCTCTGCCTAAACAGTACAAGTGCAGAGAGCTGTAAGATGGCGACACTGAGGAGTCCAGAGTAGAGCAGTGCACAGCGAGGAGAGGTATTTTATTTTTTGTAATATTTGGAGGAATATATGTTTAGCATTATACACTGGATCATTAACCCCTTAATGACCAAGCCATTTTGTAGGTTAAAGACCAGGCCAATTTTTACAATTCTGACCACTGTCTCTTTATGAGGTTATAACTCTGGAACGCTTCTACGGATCTTGGCGATTCTAAGATTGTTTTCTCATGACATATTGTACTTCATGATAGTGGTAAAAATTCTTCAATATAACTTGCGTTTTTTTATGAAAAAAATGGAAATATGGCAAAAATATTGAAAATTTTGCAATTTTCAAACTTTTAATTTTTATGCCATTAAATCAGAGAGATATGTCACAAAAATTAGTTAATAAATAACATTTCCCACATGTCTACTTTACATCAGCGCAATTTTGGAACCAAAATTTTTTTTTGTTACGAAGTTATAAGTGTTAAAAGTTGACCAGCAATTTCTCATTTTTCCAACAAAATTTACAAAACCATTTTTTTAGGGACCACCTCACATTTGAAGTGAATTTGAGGGGTCAATATGACAGAAAATACCCAAAAGTGACACCATTCTAAAAACTGCACCCCTCAACGTGTTCAAAGCCACATTCAAGAAGTTTATTAACCCTTTAGGTACTTCACAAGAATTGAAGCAATGTGGAAGGAAAAAATGAACATTTAACTTTTTTTCCCAAAATTTTTCTTTCGACACAATTTTTTTAAATTTTGTCAAGGGTATCAGGAGAAAATGAACCACAATATTTGTTGTACAATTTCTCCAGAGTACACCGATATACCATGTGTGGGGGTAAACCACTATTTGGGCGCATGGCAGAGCTCGGAATGGAAGCAGCGCCATTTGACTTTTTTGGCTGGAATTGAGATTGGACGCCATGTCGCATTTGGAGAGTCCCTGTGTGCCTAAACAGTGGAAACCCCCCACAAGTGACCCCATTTTGGAAACTGGACCCCTCAAGGAACTCATCTAAATGTGTTGTGAGAGCTTTTAACCCCAAGGGCTTCACAGAAGGTTATAACGTAGAGCCGTAAAATTAAAAAATCATATTTTTTCCACAAAAATTATCTTTTCATCCCAATTTTTATTTTCCAAAGGATAAAAGGACCCCAAAATGTATTGTGCAATTAGTCCTGAGTATGCTGATACCCCATAGGTGGGGGTAAACCACTATTTGGGCGCATGGCAGAGCTCGGAAGGGAAGCAGCGCCATTTGACTTTTTTGGCTGGAATTGAGATTGGATGCCATGTCGTATTTGGAGAGTCCCTGTGTGCCTAAACAGTGGAAACCCCCCACAAGTGACCCCATTTTGGAAACTAGACCCCCCAAGGAACTTATCTAGATGTGTGGTGAGAGCTTTGAACCCCCAAGGGCTTCACAGAAGGTTATAACGTAGAGCAGTAAAATTAAAAAATCATATCTTTTCCACAAAAATGATCTTTCCACCCCCAATTGTTATTTTCCAAAGGGTAACAGGACCCCAAAAGTTATTGTGCAATTTGTCCTGAGTACGCTGATACCCCATATGTGGGGGGAAACCACTATTTTGACGCATGGCAGAGCTCGAAAGGGAAGTAGCGCCTTTTTCAAATGCAGACTTTGATGGAATGGTCTGTGGGTGTCATGTCACGTTTGGATAGCCCCTGATGTGCCTAAACAGTAGAAACCCCCCACAAGTGACTCCATTTTGGAAACTAGACCCCCCAAGGAACTTTTCTAGATGTGTGGTGAGCACTTTGAACCCCAAGTGCTTCACAGAAGTTTATAACGTAGAGCCGTGAAAATAAAAAAATCATATTTTTTTCCAGAAAAATAATCTTTTTGCCCCAAATTTTTATTTTTATAATGGTAACAGGAGAAATAGGACCCCAAAAGCTATTGTGCAATTTGTCCTGAGTACGCTGATATCCCATATGTGGGGGGGAACCACTATTTTGACGCATGGCAGAGATCGGAAGGGAAGGAGGACCGTTTTTAAATGCAGACTTTGATGGAATGGTCTGCGGGTGTCATGTCGCGCTTGGAGAGCCCCTGATGTGCCTAAACAGTAGAAACCCCCCACAAATGACCCCATTTTGCAAACTAGACCCCCCAAGGAACTTATCTAGATGTGTGGTCAGCACTTTGAACCACCAAGGGCTTCACAGAAGTTTATAACGTAGAGCCGTGAAAATAAAAAAATCATATTTTTTTCCACAAAAATGACCTTTTTGCCCCCAAATTTTTATTTTTATAAGGGTAACAGGAGAAATAGGACCCCAAAAGCTATTGTGCATTTTGTCCTGAGTACGCTGATACCCCATATGCGGGGGGGAACCACTGTGATCGCCTTACTGCGATCTTTGGGAGGCACAATGAACAAATCTACCAAAGGTGAAGAATTGGTTTTCTTTTTACGCTGTTCCTCGTGCGATATTAGTGATTAGGCGACTTTATTCCTCAGATCGGTGTGATTACAGCGATACCAGATTTACACCCTTTTTTCATGTTTAGCTTCTGTCACACTCTAAAAGATGCTTTTTTTTGGAATAATTTTTTGTAAGAATTTTTTGCATCGCCGTATTTTGAGAGCTATAATTTTTCCATATTTCGGCCGACAGAGTTATCTGTGGGCTTATTTTTTGCGGGACGAGCTGACGTATTTATTGGTACCATATTCGGGCACATAACGTTTTTTGATCGCTTCCTATTCCGATTTTTGTGGAAGCAGAATGAACAAAAACCAGCAATTCAGGAATTGTTTTTTTTTTTATTTTTTTTCCCCCGTTCCGCGTGTGGTAAAATTGATAAAGCAGCTTTATTCTTCGGGTCACTACGATTACAGCGATACCTCATTTATATATTTTTTTTATGTTTTGGCGTTTTTTACACAATAAAGAATTTTATAGAAAAAATAATTATTTTTGCATCAGTTTATTCCGCGAGCTATAACTTTTTTATTTTTTCACTGATGATGCTATATAGTGGCTTGTTTTTTGCGGGACAAGATGACGTTTTCAGCGATACCATGATTATTTATATCTGACTTTTTGATCGCGTGTTATTGCACTTTTTCCAAGCGGTATAATGATACCGCTTGGAAAAAGTATAATTTACTACTTTTTTGTGTTTTTTTTTTACGGCTTTCACTGAAGGGGTTAACTAGGGTTATGCTTTTATAGATGGGATTTTTACGGACATGGCGATACCTAACATGTGTATTTTTTTGTTTTTTATTTTTTTTATTACATAAAAATGTGTATTTTTTAGGGGATTTTTTTTAATTATTCTTTAATATTTTTTTTACAATTTTTTTTAAAAAATGATTTTTTTCAACTTGTCCCTTTATGGGACTTTCACTTTTTTTACTTTTTATTGCAGTTACAATGAATTTCAATGCTCTGGCATTGCAATGCATTGCAACTATAGTGGAAGCTGCTGTGACATGATCACAGCAGCTTCCCGTAGCTAAATGACCCGGAGGTTGTCATGACAACCCCCGGGTCATCAAGGCAGAGATCGGGCCCTGCGATTACATCGCTGGGACGCTGATCTGAGGCAGAGGGAGCTCCCGACCCTCTACCTCCCCCCCTGAGCTCTGCGATCGCGCTGGATCGCAGCAGTCAGGGGGTTAACAGCCAGGGGCGGTGGGGGCTCCGCTCCTGGCTGTCAGTGCAGGAAGCCTGGCCACTGCAGCGCCGGCTCCTGCACTGATCGCGCTGGGGAAGCTGAAATTTCAGCTTCTCCTGCGCGATCGCTGCTGTGTTTGGTCAGTCAGATTGACTGACCAAGCACAGCGCTGTGGGTGCGGGGACCGACGGCAAAGGTCCCTGCACCGCTTGCCGTGCCTGTCAGCTGTCTGTGACAGCTGTCGGCACTGATCTACCACTGCGTGTTTACACGCAGTGGTAGATCAAAGTCATGACGTGCAGAGTCCGTCCTGGTGCCGGAACTGGCACCTTGCCATGACGGACTCTGCACGTCAGTGGACATTAAGGGGTTAATAATGGGGCCCAATATATTTGGTGCATGATTTTGGCCCAAAGACACTGGAGCATCATCCATGGGGCCCATCATATACTGGAGCATTGTAAATGTTGGACAGCAGACACTGGAGCAGCATTTACGGGGCCCATTATACACTGGATCATTAATAATGGGGTCCAATATATTTGGTGCGTGATTTTGGCCCATAAAACACTGGAGCATCATCCATGGGGCACAAATAATACAGGAGCATTCTAAATGGGGCAGATCAGACACTGGAGCAGCATCCATGGGGCCCATCATATACTGGAGCATTGTAAATGGGGGACATCAGACACTGGAACAGCATTTACAGGGCCCATTATACACTGGATCATTAATAATGGGGTCCAATATATTTGGTGCGTGATTTTGGCCCATAAAACACTGGAGCATCATCCATGGGGCACAAATAATACAGGAGCATTCTAAATGGGGCAGATCAGACACTGGAGCATCATCCATGGGGCCCATCATATACTGGAGCATCATATGGGTTTCATTATTTATGGGGCATCATATAGGGTATGGAGCAACATATGGAGCACATATGGGGCCTATTCTGTATGGAGCATTATATGGAGCCCATTCTGTATGGAGCAATATATGGGGCCCATCATATACTGTATGGAGCTTTATATGCGAATCATTATACTGTATGAAGCAATATGTTGGGCTCATTATACTCTATGGGGACCGTCCTATACTGTATGGCACATTATATGGGGACCAGCATGTACTGCAGCATTATGTGGAACTCATCACATACTGTATGGAACAGTATATGGGACCAATTATGTATGGAGCAATATATAAATTTTTTTTTTTTTTCTTTATTTATTATTTTTCCTTATTCTCTTCTTTTTGCTTTTATCACATTATTATTTTCAAGGTAGCACTCTGTTACTCATTGTTCATTGTTTTACAGTAGAGACCAAAAGTTTGGACACACCTTCTCATTCAAAGATTTTTCTGTATTTTCATGACTATGAAAATTGTAGAATCACACTGAAGGCATCAAAACTATGAATTAGCAAAGCAGTAATCAAAGCAAAAGGTGGCTACTTTGAAGAACCTAGTATATAAGACATATTTTCAGTTGTTTCACACTTTTTTGTAAAGTGTAATGTATAATTCCACATGTGTTAATTCATAGTTTTGATGCCTTCAGTATGATTCTACAATTTTCATAGTCGTGAAAATACAGAAAAATCGTTGAATGAGAAGATGTGTCCAAACTTTTGTTCTGTACTGTATGTACACGAATTCTTCTGTACTTTGTGGTGTACAGTTGTGTGGGGCACGGGGTGGTCCTGATTTGGTCACTTACGCTGGTTTCCATGGACACAAGTCCTGTTACGTCACCCTGTGTGTCTACTCATGCGGGGAGCACTTCCGGTGGGCTGACTGACTACAGGTTGCCTTGACACGCGTCCTTACAGCATTGCAGGCCTTGCCTCTCAACTGATGCGTCGCTGATTGGCTAGCTCTGTGACGTGGGACTCTGACTCCGCAGGTTCCGGTTCTCGAGTCAAACGAAATCGGGAAAAGTCGGAGGTCTGACTGAAACACGAAACCCAATGCAAGTCAATGGGGAAGCAAAGTAGGCAGGGAGTGGAGGTCAGTAAACACACCTACAGTGCCCATTTCAATGCCAACAACATTAATTCTTGTTACTTAAGCTTGGCAACCTTAATTTACTTTATAATAATAGTTACGCATTGAAAACTGGGGGTTATTTGGCTAAAGTTGTGGGGGGGGTAGGGATGGCTCCAGGTTTTCGTGTGCCCCGGGCGAAAGAGTCTCAGTGGGCCCCTTTAACACATACCACAATTCACGATGCTCCGATACGGAACAGAAATATAGGTATAGTACAATGACAAAAACTTCACTTCTTACATGACATGACTGATATCTAGAGTTGAGCGAAACAGGTCGGTCAGATTCAAAAGTCGCCGACTTTCGCCAAAGTCGAGTTTTGTCAACCGAAACCCCACCATAGAGTGAGGTGGGCAACGAGATGACATAAGCAGCGTCCGCCACCATCTTAGAGAAGCGCATTGCAGTGATTGGCTTGCTTTAGGGGGCATCATAGTGTCTATAAAAGCCCTCACCGCCGACCTCTATTTTACTTCTGGCGATCTTCACAGTAGGGAGAGGTTGCTGTTTATCAGTAGGGAGAGAGTTAGGGCTGGAAAGAGAAGTTCTTCTGTGCTTGTGCTGATAGCAATTGTGCTGTACAGTTAGTGTGCAGTGACAGGGGAGGATTTTCTTGTGTGCAGCAGCGGTAGTTAATAGGCTGCCTGATAGCTGTATTGCTGTGTGTACACTGCTCTGCAGACTGCTTTTAACACAGCACAAATACTTTTATTCTTTTTTTCTGCACAGTTACCGAGCGTCCATTTTTACGCACACAGTATAGAGCTGTACGCTCCTGACACACTACCGTGTACCATCTGGTATCACGGACAAATACATGCTGACTTTCTATGTGTAACTCCGGAAATATATACGGAGATTTCAATTTTCCGCTACACTATATACACCTGGTATCTTCTGATACAGTACCATATATCTGCTGTTTGTATTACGGTCAAATCCATACTGAGAGAGCGTCTGTGTGTGACGCCGGAAATAAATACGGAGATTTAAATTTTCCCCTACACTGTATGCAGCTGTACGCTCCTCATACAGTACTGTATATCTGCTGGTATTACGGTCAAATCCATACTGAGAGAGCATCTGTGTGTGACTCTGGAAATAAATACGGAGATTTAAATTTTCCCCTACACTGTATACAGCTGTACGCTCCTCATACATTACCATATATCTGCTGGTATTACGGTCAAATCCATACTGAGAGAGCGTCTGTGTGTGACTCCGGAAATATATAGGGAGATTTAAATTTTTCCCTACACCGTATACAGCTGTACGCTCCTGATATAGTATCGTATATCTGATGGTATTTTTGGTACATTTTCCCAAACATGAGGAAGTATGGTGGAAGAGGCCGCGGACGTGGGCGGGGGGGGCAGCTGGTACTGATGGTGGTGGTGGTGCATCTGCTGGTAGTGGCAAAAGCACATTAGCACCTAAGGCAGGAGGTGTTGAGCCTGCATCATCGTCTGGCTCCAGAAGGCCTGGAAGTCTCCCTTTTCTGGGCGTAGGTTAACCGCTTTTAAAGCCAGAGCATCAGGAACAGGTTTTGGCTTACATTGCCGAAACAGCCTCCAGCTCTATCGCCTCCTCTTCTGAAGTTTCAAAAACTGCAAGCACTGAGTCGTCAGTGCAGGCTCCTGATCAGGAACAACACCTTTCCTTGTGTCCTTCACCCCCACCAAAAGTGCGGCAGGCCACACTTCAGATTACTCCCTGGAGCTCTTTTCACATACCATGACTAATTTATCAAGTGAAATCCTGAATTTCCCAGTCCAAGATGAATATGACATGGAGTGCACTGATGCACAGCCAGTGCTATATGGTTCTGCTGGTACATTCACCCAGAGCACTGCATTTCCCTCGCAGTCTACTGAGCCAGATTCTGACCCTAATGAAACTCAGGTGCCCCTTCCCGCATACTATACCACCTTACACGGTGACACAGAGGAAGGTGCAGATGAAATTGAAGAGGAGGTGATAGATGACCCAGTTGTTAACCCGGATTGGCATCCATTGGGGAAGAGGGTGCCACTGGCAATAGCTCAGAAGAGGAGGAGGATCCGCAGCAGGCATCACGATCGCAGCTGCGGTTATCTGGCAGGCCTGTAGCAGTCCAAAAACGTGTTAAAAAAATAAAAAGAGTTGCAGGACAGCTTGGCCAGATGGTCAAATTAGCACAGCGTGCAAGCCCTGAAAAGTTTTCCCATAGTAGGAAGAGTGCAGTGTGGCACTTTTTTGACCAAAATCCTATTGATGAGGCAAAGGTTATCTGTTATCTGTTATCTGTGCTTAAGGACCTTTAGCCTAGGGAAAAATCTCGGACATTTGAATACCAGTTGCATGCTTAGACATGTAAACACCATGCACTTGCAAGCGTGGACAGACTACAAAACCTCACTGTCTTTGAACGCCTTCATTGCCAAACTGATCTCATTAGAGATGATGCCCTTCTGTTTGGTTGAAAGCGCAGCGTTCCGAAAACTCATGGCCTATGCTGTCCTACGCTATGACCTACCCAGTCGGCACTTCTTTTCTAGAAAAGCCATCCCTGCCCTCCACCTGCATGTGAAAGATTGCATTGTCCATGCACTCAAACAATCAATGAGTGGAAAGGTGCACCTCACAACAGATGCATGGGCCAGTAGGCATGGCCAGGGCCTTTACGTGTCCATCACTGCGCACTGGGTGAATGTGGTGGATGCAGAGTCCACAGGGGACAGCGGCGGTGGGACAGTGCTGCCTAGCCCATGGTATAGGCAACAGTTGGCTGTAGGCGTTCGACCCTCCTCCTCCTCCTCCAGAAGCGAAAGCTCGTCGAGAGAGCGCAGTCGCACAAGCACTCCATCCGCAGCTGCCAGTGTTGCACACGAGGTGTCCCACTATCGAACAGCTAGTGGTAAGCGTCAGCAGGCTGTTTTAAAGATTATGTCTTTGCGCGACAACAGACACATTGCGGAGGTACTGGCCGACTACTTGCAGTGAGAAACTGAGTCATGGCTGGGCAGTCTACATCTTGAGCCAGGCAAGGTAGTCCGTGATAACGGCCGTAATATTGTGGCGGCCATAGCCCTGGCAAAACTCAGACACATACCTTGCCTGGCTCACACCTTGAACCTGGTGGTGCAGTGCTTCATAAATAATTATCCGGAGTAACCAGCCTTGCTCCATAAGGTGCGAAGACTGTGCTCGCACATCCGTCGCTCGCCTGTAGACTCCAATCGTATGCAGAGGCTGCAGCGATTTCTCCACCTCCCCAAGCACTGCCTAATCATAGACGTTGCAACAAGGTGGAACTCCACCATGCACATGGTTGAGAGGCTGTGCGAACAGAGGCAGGCTGTAATGCATTTGTGGGAGGATACACGGGCAGGCAGTTTGAGGGCAGACATGGAGTTGTCGGGTGTGCAGTGGTCAAAGCTGAAAGACCTCTGTAAAGTCCTTCAGTGTTTTGAGGAATGCACACGGCTGGTAAGCGCAGACGACGCCATCATAAGCATGAGCATTCCACTTATGCGTCTGCTCATGCAAACTTTGATGCACATTAAGGATCAGACGTCTGCAGCGGAGGAGGAGGAGGGAAGCCTTGATGACAGTCAGGCAATGTCTGCTCAGCGAACTGTCCTGGACGAGGTGGAGGAAGAGGAGGAGGATGAGGGGGATGATTATTTTGGGGAGGAGGATGCTTCTCAGGGGGCAAGAGAAAATGTTGGCTTGCCAAGGTCAGGTACAGGGTTTGTGCGTGACTGGACGGATGTGGATTTGGCAGAAAGTGCTCCTCCACCCACCACTGGCAGTGCATCATTGACACCTGGAACATTGGTCCACATGTGTGATTATGTCTTGCGGATCCTAAAAAGGGACCCCCGCATTGCTAAAATTATGAAGGATGACGACTACTGGTTGTCATTCATCCCCAGCACTCATTCCCCCAGCGCTCATTTTCACCCTTGCGCTCATTACTCCCCATGCGCTCATTCTCCCACCTGCGCTCATTCTCGCTCCCTGCGCTCATTACTGCCCAGCGCTCATTTCCCCCCGGCCCACAGCGCTCATTCCTCCCCCCGACCCACAGCGCTCATTCCTCCCCCCAGCCCACAGCGCTCATTCCTCCCCCTGGCCCACAGCGCTCATTCCTCCCCCGACCCACAGCGCTCATTCCTCCCCCCAGTACTCATTCCCCCAGCGCTCATTCCCCACCTCAGTGCTCATTCCCCACCTCAGCGCTCATTCCCCCAGTGCTCATTCCTCCCCAACACTCATTCCCCCCAGCGCTCATTCCTCCCCAGTGCTCATTCCCCCCCAGTGCTCATTCCTCCCCAGCGCTCATTACTCCCCCCTGCGCTCATTACCATCCTGCGCTCATTACTCCCCAGCACTCATTCCTCCCCAGCGCTCATTCCCCCAGCGCTCATTCCCCCCCAGCGCTCATTACCCCCCCAGCGCTCATTCTCCCCCTGCGCTCATTCCTCCCCAGCGCTCATTCCCCCAGCGCTCATTCCTCCTCCAGCGCTCATTCTCCCCCCTGAGCTTATTCCCCCCTGCGCTCATTCCCCAGTGCTCATTCCTCCCCAGCACTCATTCCCCAGTGCTCATTCCTCCCCAGCACTCATTCCCCCAGCGCTCATTCTCTCCCCTGCGCTCATTACTCCCCATGCGCTCATTCTCCCCCCTGCGCTCATTACTCCCCAGCACTCATTACTCCCCAGCGCTCATTTCCCCCTGACCCACAGCGCTCATTCCTCCCCCGGCCCACAGCGTTCATTCCTCCCCCAGCCACAGCGCTCATTCCTCCCCCCTGGCCCACAGCGCTCATTCCTCCCCCTGAGCCACAGCGCTCATTCCTCCTCTCAGCCCACAGCGCTCATTCCTCCCCCCCGGCCCACAGCATCATAACTCTCCCCTCCCGGCCCTCAGCACTCATTCCTCCCCCCAGCCCACAGCGCTCATTCCTCTCCCCCGGCCCACAGCGCTCACTCCTCCCCCGACCCACAGCGCTCATAACTCTCCCCTCCCGGCCCTCAGCGCTCATTCCTCCCCCCGGCCCACAGCGCTCATTCTCTCCCCCTGGCCCACAGCGCTCATTCCTTTCCCCCGGCCCACAGCGCTCATTCTTCCCCCCCCCGTCCCACAGCGCTCATTCCTCCCCCCCGGCCCACAGCGCTCATTCCTCCACCCCGGCCCACAGCGCTCATATACTCACCTCCTCCTGCTGCAGCTCCGATGGTCCAGCGCCGACACCTTCTGCCTGTATGAGCGCTCAGTCACACGTCACGTGGTACCGCTCATTAAGCTGATGAATATGGACGCCACGCCTATGAGGGTGGAGTGGCGTCCATATTCATGAGCTAAATGAGCGGTACCAGGAGTGACTGCACGCTGAATACAGGAAGAAGATATTGGCGCTGGACCATCGGAGCTGCAGCAGGAGGAGGTGAGTATGATGACGGGGGGGTGAGGGAAGCAAGGGGAGGCCCGACCCCACAGGACCAAAAAAAAAGTAAAAAATTGCTACTATTGACGGTATGCCCCTGCCAGCAGGTGCCAGGGCCCACCAGATGCCAGGGCCCACAGGAGAATCCTAGGTTTAAGCTAGTGTCAGACCATGCCCTTCTGAGATGATTAAGAGAAAAGAAGGGTGAGCCTGCGTGACTAGGTGGTTCTTAGCCTTCCAAGATTTCAGGTTCCACATAGAGCATAGACCAGGCAAGTTACATGGTTACATATCAACCTGGTCTATTGCGGCCAGTTGCCGCTAGAGAAGTGATTCCAACTCACAAATATTAAATTTTAAATTAAATAATTATTTATAGCAATTAAAAGACAATTATAATATAATTAAAAAAAGACTTTGGTCTATAAACCTCCAAAAAGGGAGGGAGATGCACAGTATAATAGCAATAAAGAAATAAGGGGACCAGAAGTATATGTAAACTGGTGAAACAACCACTAAAAAGTATATACAGTATATATGAATGCACAACAATAAATTTCACTGAAAAGGAATAAAAAGTGCAGTTTACTAGTGTAAACTTAGTGGAAGAGGTTCATCAGTAGAAAATATATTAAATAATTAGTGTTTTAACATAGGAGAGCTCTATATCAGTAGGCTTGAGAAGATACAGGGGTTAAGTTATGTAAGAGCGCAATATTTTAGGCTTATATAACAATATTATACCCACAAGATACAAACACTACTGACATAGGTCCTGTAATGTGACCATAGCCTTACAGCTGTATCCCAGTGTTTATTAATACAATGCTAATACACATGATTTCATTACCTGGGTAAACAGTTATGTTTTGATCCGTGCAGCTAACTGTGCTGGGTAAGGGATGGTGCTGCGGTCCCTATAGCAGGCTGTGCCTCCCTCTAAGGTATGTATTAATAAACACTGGGATACAGCTGTAAGGATATGGTCACATTACAGGACCTATGTCAGTAGTGTTTGTATCTTATGAGTATAATAATGTTATATAAGCCTAGATAATTGCGCACTTACATAAATTAACCCCTGTATCTTCTCAAGCCTACTGATATAGAGCTCTCCAATGTTAAAACACTAATTATTTAATATATTTTCTACTGATGAACCTCTACCACTAAGTAGCACTTCACACTAGTAAACTGCACTTTTTATTCCTTTTAAGTGATATTTATTGTTGTGCATTAAATATATACTGTATATGTGGAGCCCAGCTGCTCTTGGTGCCACAAATCCTAGAAGGGTGCACTAAAGGATTCATCCACAAGAGGCCCTCAGAGCATTCACACACCTTCTCCCTTCCTCAGACCACCAGAGGGAGCCTGTTTAGGTAGATAAAAAGGAGGGAGAAGGCAGGAAGACAGCACACTCTAGAGAGGACACTCTAGGAACAGTGCAGTTCGCTCTAGCAGAGAAGACTCTGAGACACTGAAACAGGTCAGTCTGCAGTGTGAGGCTCAATAGCTCAGGTCAGCGAGCTAGGAGCGTGCCGACGTTCTAGAGAGCGGCAGAAGAGGCAGCCAGCTAACTGCCAGTGTGTATAGCATAGTGAGGGCCCGAGCAGGCTAAAGGCTAGAGGAAAGAGTAGCAAGGGGGCAGAGGAGCCTTACCAGCTCACCCCAGAAAGCACATACTGGACACCGGATCCGAGCTTACAGGGATCTCTACGACCCAGTAGGAGACAACCGGAATTCCTGGAGGAGTACAGGTCCCAGGAGCACCAAAGAGCTGATATGTAACAGAGCCAGGGGACACGAAAACCCTACCAGCAGGGAGTGTGTACTCCAGGAGAAGGCCCTACCACAAAGTCAGCCGGTGCAGGACAGAGACAAAGTTAGGCCTAGCTACAGGCAGGTCAGAAACTTACTACAGAGAGGCAAGAAACATGAGGCCCTACACCTGTTCACTGGGGAGAATCCGGACGTGCACTCTTCACCCTATGGTGCTCCGGGATGTTCTTGCACTAACTCCAGTAAAGATACAGAAGTGACTTGTGTGTTCTCCCATTCTTGTTCTTACCCGGCTGGGTTCTCTCTGTCCTGCATCCCTACACTTACACTGCCCTGAAGGCCCGCTCCACCTGTGGGGAGCAATACCACCTAAGCTGCCACCACAGGTGGCGTCACGATTCACTGACATTATCCCCTGTAAATATCCCCTTTTTGAGGGTGAGCGCTCAGGGCCACGGACCGAGCCGTGGCCACCGTGACATCCCCCATAGAGATCAACAGGCTCGGGTCCAAGTACCCCACAGCCCTGGCTGGGCGGCTCATCTAACTGGTGTCACGAACAGGATTGCGTGCCCGCGGCAACAGAAGGAGTTGTGCCCGTTGCCACCGGGTACTGTGCGCTTTACTAAAAGACTGTATATCGCATGGTGGTGAAGATTTCCTGCCATTGTCCGCCATTACTACGTCACCGCGGGAAAACTAGGAGGTGTACCTTTAAAAGCGTGCTGAGTTTTGGACACGCCCCCACGTGCTGACGCGGCGCCAGGTCCTGGCAGGGAGCTCCAGTGAACGCTCTGACGAGGGAGCGTCGGCGATGCAGGTCCTACCAGCAGACTGTGCCCTGCGGAGCTGCAGCCTACAGAGGGGGGGGGTGCCAAGATGTTGCAGCCCTCGTCCGATGGCACGGCCCAGGCCAACAACCCTGATGATCAGCCCTCGACCGCTGCCGCGCAGGCCGCAGCAGCCACCCCATCACCTGGGCCTGTAGCCCCTATAGTACCCCTGACTCTGCCGTACATGCCTGGAGCAAAGTGGCTTCCCCAGAAAAGCAGCAAGCCAGACACCCTGTCGGGATTCAAGCGCAAAATATGCAGCATACTGGACATGTATTCTATGTCAGACAAGCAAAGGGCTGCAGTAGTTGTGGGACAATTGACTTGTGCTGCAGAGAGGGAAGTAGAGACGTGGTCGGCCACGGACCAGGAATCAGTGCCCGCAATTTTCAAAAAGTTACAGACTGCCTTTGAGGACCGCACTGAAGCAGACCTCCAGATGAGGTTCTATCAATGCTCTCAGAAACCGGAGGACAGCGTTCGAGACTATGCCTGCCGTTTACAAGGGGCCCTGCAAGCTCTAAAACAGGTTAATCCAATCAGCGTCACCAATGAGAGTAAAATGCTAAAAGAACAATTTGTCCAGGGGCTGAGGTCCCCAGCGGAGAGCAGGACTGTGTGTTGGTGGTCCTTGGATCATCCAGATGCTACCTTTGATGCCCTTAAGGACATGGCTATAAAGGGACTGCAACCCCTGGAAACAGCAGATATGGCAATCCAACGTTACCCGGGTAAGGCCACTCTAACGACAGCAGCATCCACCTTTCCCTCGCTGGTTGCTGAAGCCAAAGTGCAAAAGACAAAAACACCTGACTGGCACATCCAGACTAATGTGAACTAGGTGCAAACCAAGGGAAGCTACCCCCATGTAAAACATACAAGAAAAGGCTGCACTCTATCATACTAAAGCATGACAACATAGAATACATGAAATTTTGAATAGCAATATGGCTTTGGAGTATAAGGAAAAATTTGAGACGCTTAGTATAAACATTTGGCCAAATATTAAAAGCCCACAAACCATCGTCAAGGTGGTCTCAATTCTGGTGAGTCCCTGACCTAATATGAACATACCTCTATTAGGCTGATATCTGAATTTCTGGGTTAAGCCAAAGTGCAGGCAGTGCCCCCTACTGAGCTAGACTGTTTGCGCTCAGAAGTTCGCCAGCTGACCAGAAACCTGGCCACTGTAATGAGTGCCCTGCAACTACGGACGGAGCCAGAGACGGAAGGATCCTGCTTGCCGACTGCTCTGAGGATGTCCCCTGGATGAACCGGAGGAGAAGGAGGACGTCGCCACCCCGGAGGAGGACCTCGCCACCCCGGAGGAGGACAACGCCGCCCCCCAGGAAGGACCAACGACCAGCGCCATCCTCACCGAGAGATCATCTGCTACCGCTGCCAGAAGGAAGGTCACACCGTACGCCAGTGTCCTTTAAATGAGCAAACCCTGGGTCCGAGGGCCAGCACCCAGGAATAGATTCATCAGGCCCCTCAGACTGGCACCGCAGGTTTGTGGTAGGAAGACCTTTTCTATCCATCATACTGGATGACATCGCAATACCTGCCCTGCTGGACACTGGATCCTAGGTAACCATCATACCTGATATCCTTTACAACAGATACTGGTCCATGGACAGTCTCCAACCCCCAAACCCAGACATTGCAGTATACGCCTCTAACGGCCTCTCTCTTGACTTACTTGGGGCAAAGAATGTAGCAGTAAAAGTGGGGAGGGTGGAGTTAAAGGACCAGGGACTTATTGTAGTGAAGACTGTCAATGAGGAAAATGGACTGAATGTGGTACTAGACGCTAACGTTATTGGTAACTGTTTGGAGGAGATTGTGTTTTTACTCCAACAGCTCGCCGATGTTGCCAGACCAGGGCAAAAAAGAGTGATCCAGAAGGAGATCCAGGCCCTGATGTGCCAGCAGCAAGTGGAACTGACCGGTGGTGAGATTGGTAATGTGCGGGTAACAGACCCGACACCCATTGTGATCCCCCCAATGAGTGAAATGCTTATCTGGTGTAGAGCAGCAATAGGTCTGAAAGGACAGAGCTACCAAGCAGTAGTAGAACCCCTTTGCTCAGAGCACATACCTACACTCTTAACTGCCAGAGGGGTAGTGGATATACGCAATGGAAGGGTGCCCGTCGGTCTTCTCAACTGGGGGGGAAGATGAAGTCAAATTACCACGCTATGCCACTGTTGCCAAGTTACATGCTGTAGATAATAACTCCATTCACACGACGGAGAACCATTAACCTCCCCAGAACCAGTGGAGGTTAATGGCCCAGCAACTCAGGTGGAGGATTGGTGTCAGCAGATCCATGTTGGGACAGACACCACTCCAGCTCACCAGAAACAGGGGGTACATCGGGTGATCCAGGAATACGCACAGGTATTCAGCAAACACCCACTTGACTTTGGGAAGATTAAGGGGGTACAACATCACATCCCCACAGGCAACTATCCCCCCATTAAGGAATGGTACAGGCCTATACCTCCAGCACACTACCAGAAAGCCAAGGAGATGTTGCATGACATGAAGGAAACGGGTGATAAGGGATAGTTGTAGTCCCTGGGCAGCTCCAATAGTTCTAGTCAGTAAAAAGGATGGAAGCATGAGAATGTGTGTGGATTACAGACAAGTAAATCTCATTACACATAAAGATGCATACCCTTTACCACGTATTGAGGAATCTCTAGCTGCCTTAAAGTCTGCTAATTACTTTTCCACCCTTGACCTCACTAGTGGGTACTGGCAAGTAGCTGTGGCTGAGGAGGATCGAGAGAAGACGGCCTTAACCACCCTGATGGGACTCTGTGAGTTTGACAGAATGCCGTTTGGACTCAGCAGTGCCCCCGGAACGTTCGAGAGAGTGATGGAGTGCTGCCTGGGACACCTCAACTTCGAGACTGTGTTACTATACCTGGACGATGTGATTGTGTACTCCAAAATGTATGAAGACCACTTGAAGCACCTGGCGGAAGTATTTGAGTCACTGTCCCAGTATGGGATGAAACTGAAGCCCTCAAAGTGCCACCTGCTCAAGCAAAAGGTACAGTACCTGAGACACATTGTCAGTTCAGAGGGAGTAGCGCCAGACCCAGAGAAGGTCACTACCATCCAGAAATGTCCGGAGCCGAAGAACCTCAAAGAGGTGCGTCAGTTCCTGGGACTGACAGGATACTACCGGAGGTTTGTAAAAGACTACACTAAGAAAGCAGCGCCTCTGCAAGACCTCCTGGTAGGACAGTCCCCCAAGAGCAGAAATCTCCCCGTTCCACTGGGGTAAAGAACAGGCTGAATCATTTCGAAAAATGAAGGAGATGCCAACAGGTGACGAGATCTTAGCCTACCCTGACTACAACCAACCGTTCCTGCTGTATACGGATGCCAGCAATGAAGGACTGGGAGCTGTCTTAAGTCAGAAGCAAAATGGCCTAGAGAAAGTCATCGCCTATGCAAGCATGAAGCTCTGGCCGACCGAGAGGAACCCCGAGAACTATAGCAGCTTCAAGTTGGAGTTCCTGGCGCTGGTCTGGGCCATTACTGAAAGGTTCAAGCACTACCTAGCCTCCAGCAAGTTCACTGCCTACACTGACAATAACCCCTTGATGCATCTTGAAACAGCCAAGCTGGGAGCCATGGAACAACGATGGATGGCTCGGCTGTCGAACTACCAATTCACAATCAAGTACCGGGCGGGCCATAAGAACGCCAATGCTGATGCCCTGTCCAGGATGCCTCACCAGTCAGACACAGAAGAAGAAGTGGATGACCTGGAGGAGATTGAACTACCTGCCTTTCACAGGAATGGGATGAGCCTCGAGCGACGAGCCTTCAGGAGGCAGCGTGGTAAGACGTTAAACCCTATACCTCACCACAGCTGGAAGAAGGCCCAGGACAGTGATCCGGTTGTCAGTCGTATCAAGGAGCTGATAGCTCAAGAAGGTTCTTCCTTGGAGAAGGATGCATCTCCACAAGCAAGGCAGCTGTGGAATGAGAGAAGCCGACTGTTTATCTACCGTGAGAAGCTGTGCCGGAGGTACGTCAATCCAAGACCCATGAGATGGTATGGCAGATAGTAGTCCCCTGGACAGACATCCAGATGGTGTTGGAAGCCTACCACGATCAGGTGGGGCACATTGGCTGGAAAAAGCTAGAGAACGTGTTGAAGTGTCGATTCTACTGGGTGGGAATGCGCAGCTCCATTGAGAGATGGTGCATAGACTGTGGACCCTGTGGCCTCAGAAGAAAAGACTACAGCAGCCAGAAGGCACCCCTGCAACCCATCAAGACGACTCGACCCCTAGAGATCGTGGCCATGGACTATGTCAAGTTGTCACCCAGCCGGTCAGGATACTCCTATGCCCTAACTATGGTGGATCACTACTCCAGGTTCCTGGTGGTCGCCCCTGTCAAAGATCTGACGGCAGAGACAGCAGCAAAGATGTTCCAAGCATATTTCTGCAGACCCCATGGATACCCTGAGCAGGTGCTAACTGACAAAGGCCCAGCGTTCAAGGCCGAATTGTTCAAAGAGTTCTGCCGTCTGTAAGGATGTAAAAAGATAAGAACCACACCGTACCATCCACAAACCAATGGTTTCTGTGAAAAGATGAACAACATCGTCATCGACCTGCTGAAGACCTTACCACTTGAGGAGATAAATCAGTGGCCAGACCTACTACCTGACCTGGTAGATCTGTACAATCACATACCTGTGAGTTCCACCAATTGCACCCCAGCTTACCTCATGCGGGCAAGACCAGGAAAGCTGCCCATGGATCTGGAGTTTGGTGTTGTAGAACCAGAAGCAGATGCGACCACTGAGGACTGGGACACGACCAGACAGGATCAGTACAGAAAAGTACAGGCCTGCGTCGAAGAAAGTCTCACTCGGGTGAGGGACAAGCAGGAGACTCACTAAAACAAGCGTGCGCCCACAGAACCCTTCAAACCTGGTGAAGTCGTGCTGAAAAGAAAGAGGAAAACTCACAAACTCGATGACCAGTGGGAGAGAGAGCCCTATACTGTGTTGAATTCAAGGTTTGATAACAGGAAGACGTGTTTGATCAGCAAAGATGGAGGGAGAACAACTGCAACTGTATCAAGGGACCACCTGAAGTTGTGCCCAGATCTGCTAAAGCCCCAAGAAGAAGTGCCTTTCATCACCTCGGAGGAACCTAAAGAAGCAGTAATACATACTGATTTGGGAGACTTTCCGGCAGATTGGCCTCGTATCGGAGAAACAGTCATAATCCCAGTACTCCAATTCTTCCAACAGCCAGAAGAACCTCCACAGCAAGTTGAACCTGTAAGTGCTGCAGAAGAGCCTTGTGCCGCAGAAGATCCTGCTCAAGAAGAATCCCAGGAAAAAGGATCCCCTGCAGAAACAGAGCCAGATGGCCCAGCCAATGGTACACTTGCCAGTCCCATAGAGAGGTTAAGGCAATTTTACAACTTACCCACACAAAGAGCAGACAGGGTAACTGAAAATACAGACAATGATATCTCACAGACCACCGCACCACGCAGATCAATACGTAGCACAAGAGGTCAACCCCCTGCTAGGTACAGAGAATAGTCAAACCTCTGACAGATGTAGATAGTTACCCCTGGGGTATTGTATATTACTGTATTTATTGTTATTTCCATGTGTTCATTGACATACCTGATTACTAATTTATATTTTTTCCCCTTAATGGACAATCCAAGTGATATGGACACTTGCTCATTTGATTCCCTTTTGAGTAACCTTTCCGAAAGAGACTTGGACTTTCTGGTTGCTCATTCCTTACTGCTTTTGCAATATATATATATGTATATAGTTATTTACCTCTTATGCAACATTCAAGTGTCCTCACCTCCCATAAAGGGAAGATTGTTTATTGTTGTTTGGAACAAAAATGTACTTCAGCCCGGGAGTGCTGAACTTTGCTAGAGGGGAATGTGGAGCCCAGCTGCGCTTGGTGCCACAAATCCTAGAAGGGTGCACTAAAGGATTCATCCACAAGAGGCCCTCAGAGCATTCACACACCTTCTCCCTTCCTCAGACCACCAGAGGGAGCCTGTTTAGGTAGATAAAAAGGAGGGAGAAGGCAGGAAGACAGCACACTCTAGAGAGGACACTCTAGGAACAGTGCAGTTCGCTCTAGAAGAGAAGACTCTGAGACACTGAAACAGGTCAGTCTGCAGTGTGAGGCTCAATAGCTCAGGTCAGTGAGCTAGGAGCGTGCCGACGTTCTAGAGAGTGGCAGAAGAGGCAGCCAGCTAACTGCCAGTGTGTATAGCATAGTGAGGGCCTGAGCAGGCTGAAGGCTAGAGGAAAGAGTAGCAAGGGGGCAGAGGAGCCTTACCAGCTCACCCCAGAAAGCACATACCGGACACCGGGTCCGAGCTTACAGGGATCTCTACGACCCAGCCCTGTCTGGGCGGCTCATATATATATATATATATATATATATATATATATATATAATACGTAGATAGAAGCAGATTGTACTCACCAGTCCAGAATAAAGAAATAATTCCACTCTTTATTGGCAGATATAAAACTTCATGGCCGGGAGAGTGAGGATAGGAGGATGCGTGTGCTGACGATCGCCGTTTCGCGCTCACTAGCGCTTCTACGGGTCAGTGCATGAGAGGATGTGATGAGCTGAAATGCCCAGTCACAGGTAAAAACCCCTCCCACCACACCTGCATCCACAGTGTCATGAATTACATACAATCAAATACATACAATTAAAAACAACATGTAGTAAGACATATGAGTGTACAAATCTCAGTGTCAAGTAAGAAAACCTCTATACCAATTAATGACATAATAATATCGCAAACCTTCAGCTCCAAAATATGATCCATCAGACATTACAATTATCTATATTTTTCCTCTGCACAAACAATTCGTGTAGCAACTATAGAATGCATGAGACTATAAAAAGACAGACATGTCCACCCTGTCGTTAAAACCGATGGGTCCCATTGCGCTCAGAGCGCAAGATCCACCTGGCCTCACGATGTAATAGAAGTCTATGCAAATTACCCCCTCGTGGGGGCAAGACAATCTTTCACAAACCTGCAAACAATAAGCTATTGGGGTCCCCATCATGCATATCTCTCATATGGTTAATTAACCTTGGTACCCCTTTACCTGTAGTTATGGATTTAAAGTATTCCCTAAATCTTACATATGGTTTTGCCTATATAGTAATACCTTCATAGACAAAAAATGACGTACACAACAAAATTCGTTTTACATGAAATAAACTCCGAAACTGTACGCTTGATGGCCCCCATACGGATAACATGATCTGTCAAATGACATTTACAATATGAGCAATATCCACATTTGTGATTGCCTTTCGGGATACCCACATTTAAACAATTATTGGTTTCCTTTTTAACCTTCTTCTGAACTACAATATCCCTAAGTCTGGTGCTGCGCTTAAGGGTCCCCTGGCTACAATGTCTGTTAGTTCTTTGTCTCTCTCTAGGATATGCCAGTTTTTCCTAATGGATGCCCGTATGTGTTGGTCCATCGGACTATGTTTAGAACAAAATGTGAAATGTTTCTCCTTCAACTTAACGGGTGGTTTCTTACTCGCATATTTTACACTATCAACCCCTGTCCTGCTATTAACTCTGTCTAACGCTGTATTTAATATAGATAATTGTAATGTCTGATGGATCATATTTTGGAGCTGAAGGTTTGCGATATTATTATGTCATTAATTGGTATAGAGGTTTTCTTACATGACACTGAGATTTGTACACTCATATGTCTTGCTACATGTTGTTTTTAATTGTATGCATTTGATTGTATGTAATTCATGACACTGTGGATGCAGGTGTGGTGGGAGGGGTTTTTACCTGTGACTGGGCATTTCAGCTTGTCACATCCTCTCATGCACTGACCTGTAGAAGCGCTAGTGAGCGCGAAACGGCTGTCGTCAGCACACACATCCTCCTATCCTCACTCTCCCAGCCATGAAGTTTTATATCTGCCAAAAAAGAGTGGAATTTTTCTTTATTCTGGACTGTTGAGTGCAATCTGCTTCTATCTACGTATCATTGTTCATGTTGTATATTTCTGGATCAGCACCACGAGTTCACAGGTTTAGCCTGCAGCAGACTGGAGTAATCACATGGTGACAATGCGGCGGTGTTAGCGGTGCCGTCCTCTTTTTCTTTTGGTGGAGATATATATTGTGAGACAGTGAAGGGGTGCATACTGGACGGGGTGTATATCTCCCCCAGGTTTCTTAGCTGGGGCGCATAAAAAGTAGGTTGTCAGTGCGGTGTTCACTCCATTCCCATCTGGGACAGGTTTGCAGTTCAGCCAGAGTGAACACAGCTGCATAATTAGACAGCCATAAGTACCTGCTTGGAAGTTCAGAGGAGGCTCTCTCTCTCAGTCTGGATCTGACTTCAGACGCCATTGGAGCCTCATGTGAGCTGCACGCTGGTAACTACTGAACATATGTGTTGTTTTGGGAACAGACTATTAGAGTCGGTACCCGGATAGAAAGGGAAATCTATCTAAGTGTAATTAGTGGCTGGACAAGCCCAGGCTTTATGTTTATGATTTGGTTTTGATTATGTTCTGTTTACCGTGGACTTTAATAAAACTGGTTGCGGCCAGTTTTTAACAGAACTACTGTCTGTGAATGGTCTCTTTATGCCACTCCGTCTCCCCAAGACGGCGATCCCAGAGCTATATCCCCTGAAAAGCTTACAATTGGTGCTTGAATGCTGGGGCAGCACAGTGGCTGAAGACTTTGAAAAAAAAAAAAAAAAAGGGTGTCTGCACCGCAAAACTGAACTTATTGTGGAGAAGACTGTGGAGTGTATATGTCTTGGGTGAAGGCTGTCAGCCAGCCCAAGATGTCCGGCAGTATGGAGGAGCTCGTTAAGCAGCTGGCCCAGAACCAGCAGGCCATGCAGCAGCAACATCAGCAGGCCATGCAGCAACAACAACAGGCCATGCAGCAACAACACCTAGAGGCCCAGCGGAGCCAGCAGCAACAGCAGGAAACCAACCGGTTATTACTGGAGCAGGTTGCAGCACTAAAAAAAACTCCTAGCACCTCGTCCCCGAATGAAGACGCCGGGTTACCGGCATTATCCGCTGTAAAGAAGGCGGTAAAACAGACTCTGCAGAAGATGACGCCTCATGACGATGTGGAGGCATATCTGGCTATATTTGAGAGACTGGCAGAGAAGGAGAATCTGCCACAATCTGAATGGGCTATGGTGGTCGTGCCCTATCTGACTGGGGAACCCCAAAAAGCCTATTTTGACCTCAGCGAGCAGGACAGCAAAAACTATACTAAGTTGAAAGCGGAGATTCTTGCCCGCCTGGGTGTGACGAGGGCAGTCCGTGCCAGGAGAGTCCAAACTGGAGATACAGGCGAGACAAGCCTGCTCGCTCACAAATGTATGACTTGATTTCTTTGGTAAAGAAGTGGTTGGAACCTGACGTCAGCACCCCTGCCCAAATGGTTGAAAAGGTGGTGCTGGACCGGTACATCTGGGCCCTTCCCCTGAGGTCCAGCTCTGGGTCGGACAGGGAGACCCCAAAGATGCCGATCAACTGGTCAGCCTGATAGAAAGGTATTTCGCCACCAAAGACTATCTACGTGACCAGCCGTCCGAGCGATCATCAGTTCGGAATACCCGGCCTCCGTCATCTCCCGGTAGTAGGGTTCCAGCTGTGGGGGCAAGGGGGGCTGTTGATAGTCTGGGTCAGCCCCGAGGGGACATGTATGAGCGAAAGGGTGATACTTACCTACCAGGAGACCCCAGGCCTAGGAAGGTCTCCCCGTCTGAACACCCTGACCTGAGACAGTGTTGGAGATGCCGTGAACAAGGTCATATTTCAGCCAATTGTCCACTAGTGGGGGAACCTATGGACTGTGACGCTGGATGGTCTCTCTCGTTCCTCGCCGAGCCCGTGTGCGTGGCCACCCTAGTCGAGGAGACTGGCCCACAGCTGTGTCAGGTCGTGATAAATGGGTGCCCAGTACAGGCCCTACTTGACTCAGGAAGTCGAGTGACTCTGATACATGCTAGTCTGGCTGATAGGGACTTCGTCACAGGTAGGCACCTAAGCGTGGTGTGCATACATGGAGACATCAAAGTCTACCCAGTAACCTCCTCAGACTTTGTCACAAAACTCGGGGAGATCTCATATGAAGTAGGGGTAGTGAAGAACCTGATGCATCCCGCCATATTGGGTCGTGACTTTCCCCTGTTTTGGGGTCTTTGGAAAAAAAATGTTTCTGCTGGACAGTGTGATGAAGCTCCTACTGAGGGTGCGCAGTCCCGAGGGGCGGAACACAATGCTAGTGGGCCGTTAACTTATGTGATAATAATGATGATGATAATGATAATAATGGTGATGATGATGTCCATGATAGTGATGATGACCATGATAATGATGATGATCATGATAATGATGATGACCATGATAATGATGCTGATGCTGATCATAATCACGATAATGATATTGATAATGATGATGACTGTAAAAAAAATGAATTTCCATTTCAGGTGATGTTGGGGGAGGGGGAGGATGTTTCTCTAGAACAGAATGCAGAATGTCCCTGACCTACCGGTGTCCCGTCGCAATTTTGGGAGTGAGCAATTGCAAGACCCCACTCTTAAACATGCCAGGGAGAATATAACTGTTCTGAATGAGATCCCACAAGAGCCCGGCTCTGATGAAAAATTTCCCCATTTTGCCATGAACAATGACCTGCTATATAGGGTCACTAAAGTAAAGGGATAGGCAGTGAGTCAGCTCCTAGTACCTAAGCCATATAGAAGTATGGTGTTAGGTTTGTCCCATAACCACGTGCTGGGTGGGCACCTGGGGATGGACAAAACCCAGGAAAGAATTCTTCAGAGGTTTTACTGGCCCGGGGGCTATCGAGATGTGGAGGATTATTGCAAAACCTGCCCCTCGTGTCAGATAAATGCTCCGGTGTCTCACTTCCAGAGTCCATTAATCCCGCTGCCGGTTATAGAAATACCCTTTGAAAGGGTAGCAATGGACTTGGTAGGTCCTATTGTAAAATCAGCCAGGGGACACCAATACATCTTAGTTGTACTTGATTATGCAACCCGGTACCCCAAGGCGGTCCCTTTAAGAAATATGGCATCTAAAAATATTGCACGGGAACTCTTTCATATGTTTTCCAGGGCAGGAATTCCTAAAGAGATCCTCACGGACCAAGGCACACCTTTTATGTCCAAAGTGATGAAGGAACTGTGTAAGTTGCTTAAAATCTCGCACATTCGGACATCTGTGTATCACCCCCAGACGGATGGGTTGGTTGAACGTTTTAATAAAACATTAAAACATATGTTAAAGAAAGCAGTAGAGAAAGATGGGCGGGACTGGGACTACCTGTTACCCTACTTATTGTTTTCGGTCAGAGAGGTTCCCCAGGCCTCTACGGGATTTTCTCCCTGTGAGTTGGTGTATGGTCGGCATCCGCGGGGCTTGCTGGACATAGCCAAGGAGGTTTGGGAAACCGAGACAACTCCATACAAGAGTGTTATAGAGCATATTGCCCAGATGCAAGAGAGGATGGCTAAAATTATGCCATTGGTGAAGAATCATCTGCAGAGAGCCCAAGAAGCTCAAAGCAGAGTTTATAATCGGTCAGCAAAAATTAGGTCTTTCAACCCCGGGGATCGAGTCCTAATTCTAATTCCCACGGTGGAAAGTAAGTTTTTGGCCAAGTGGCATGGTCCATACGAGATCGTACAAAAAGTGAGCGAGGTTACTTACAAAGTACACCAACCCGGGAGAAGGAAGCCCTACCAGGTGTATCATATCAATCTGATCAAGCCCTGGAGGGACAGAGAGGCGTTGTTGGCCTCGGGTGAAGTAGAGAAAGGGGTAAAACCATCTCTACCTCCTGTGACCATGGGAGAGACGTTGTCCGTGCACCAAAAACAGGAAGTGCGGGAGTTTCTGCAGAAAAATCAGAAAAGGTTTTCTGACTTGCCCGGCCGGACTTCTCTAATAAAACACCATGTCGAGACCGAGCCCGGTACTAAGGTCAAGATAAAACCGTACAGAATTCCAGAAGCCCGCAGAAAGATAGTCTCTACTGAAATTAAACGCATGTTAGACCTCGGGGTCATTGAGGAGGCCCAAAGCGAGTGGTGTAGCCCGATTGTACTCATCCCAAAACCTAATGGAACCTGGAGGTTCTGTAATGATTTCAGAAGGTTGAACGAGGTGTCAAAGTTTGACGCATACCCAATGCCACGGGTAGACGAGCTAATCGAGAGGTTAGGGGGTGCCCGTTATATTACAACCCTCGATCTGACAAAAGGGTACTGGCAGATACCCCTGTCGGAGGAAGCGAAAGAAAAATCGGCCTTTGCAACCCCGGAAGGTTTGTTTCAGTATCTGGTGATGCCCTTCGGGTTGCATGGAGCCCCAGCTACCTTTCAGCGGCTTATGGACCAGATACTGCGCCCGCATCGAGCCTATGCGGCTGCCTACCTGGATGATGTGGTAATTTTCAGTTCAGATTGGGAGAGCCACCTCACTAGGGTGCAAGCCGTCATAGACTCGATAGCCGGAGCTGGACTGAACATAAACCCAGAGAAATGTGCAATTGGCCTCGAAGAGGCCAAATATCTGGGCTATGTTATTGGCAGGGGGCTGATCAAGCCACAAATTGATAAGGTAGAAGCAATTCGGAACTGGCCTGTACCCCTCACAAAACGACAGGTCAAAGCATTTCTGGGCATCACTGGGTACTATCGCAGATTCGTACCAAATTATGCCTCCATTGCTGCCCCATTGACTGACCTGACAAAAGGGGGGAAGTCAAAAATGATAAATTGGAATCCGGAGGCAGAAAAAGCATTTCTGTCGTTAAAAATAGCTTTGTGTCAAAGACCAGTTCTGGTCACCCCTAATTTTAGAGAAGAGTTTTTGGTTCAAACTGATGCCTCTAATGTGGGGTTAGGGGCCGTGTTGTCACAGGTCGTGAAGGGTGAAGAACACCCAGTCCTGTATCTAAGTCGAAAAATGACACCGGCTGAACAAAATTATGCCATTGTGGAGCGAGAGTGCCTCGCAATCAAGTGGGCGCTGGACTCCCTGCGTTATTATCTCTTGGGTAGAAAATTTAAATTACAATCAGACCATGCTCCTCTGGCATGGATGAAGCAGAACAGGGAAAGGAATGCCAGGGTGACAAGGTGGTTCCTTTCACTTCAAGAGTTCAATTTCTCGGTGGAGCATAGACCTGGGAAGTTACAGGGTAATGCTGATGCCTTGTCCAGAGTTCACTGTCTCTTTGGAGTTTTGGACCAGCCCTCCGGTCTGGAGAAGAGGGGGGGGATATGTGAGACAGTGAAGGGGTGCGTACTGGACGGGGTGTATATCTCCCCCAGGTTTCTTAGCTGGGGCGCATAAAAGTAGGTTGTCAGTGCGGTGTTCACTCCATTCCCATCTGGGACAGGTTTGCAGTTCAGCCCAGAGTGAACACAGCTGCATAATTAGACAGCCATAAGTACCTGCTTGGAAGTTCAGAGGAGGCTCTCTCTCTCAGTCTGGATCTGACTTCAGACGCCATTGGAGCCTCATGTGAGCTGCACGCTGGTAACTACTGAACATATGTGTTGTTTTGGGAACAGACTATTAGAGTCGGTACCCGGATAGAAAGGGAAATCTATCTAAGTGTAATTAGTGGCTGGACAAGCCCAGGCTTTATGTTTATGATTTGGTTTTGATTATGTTCTGTTTACCGTGGACTTTAATAAAACTGGTTGCGGCCAGTTTTTAACAGAACTACTGTCTGTGAATGGTCTCTTTATGCCACTCCGTCTCCCCAAGACGGCGATCCCAGAGCTATATCCCCTGAAAAGCTTACAATATATATATATTTTTTAATGGTTGTTTCACCAGTTTACATATACTTTTGGTCCCCTTATTTCTTTATTGCTATAATACTGTGCATCTCCCTCCTTTTTGGAGGTTTATAGCCCTTTTTTAATTATCTTATCATCTTATTATTGTCTTTTAATTGCTATAAATAAATAATTAATTTTAACTTTAATATTTGTGAGTTGGAATCACTTCTTGTCTAGCGCAGGGCCGTATTTGGCCTTCATCCTGCCCTAGGCACTTTTCGTGGTCGCGCCCCTTACTGACGTCACACACTTAGTCTGTGCACACAACATCTATTTAAGGCAGATCTACTCTGTAAAACACTTTAAAAAGCGCTAATTAAACACTAAAAGAATGAATGTCTGCACTTACTTAAAATAGGTGACATAAACATTGCTTCACTGAGAAGAGGCCTAGTGATATAGAGACATGCTGTCTGCTCATTCACCCCTGCTCTTTACTGAAGGTGTTCAAAGGGAAGCCAACAGAAGACAGGTAGCAGGTGCCAGAGCAAGCCTGCAGCCACATTGTGTTCACCCACACTGATGTGGTGTCCCTGAGTGTCCAGTCGCCACAGAGGTACTGCACCTCAACCAGAGGTGTGGGTATCCCATCTTCCAGGTAAGATGGAGACACTTAACCTGGCTCTGACACAACACTTCATTCATCACACACCATAGCAGCAGTTCCACTCCTATCCCTGTTGGCTAGGAAAGAATGTGAGAAGGTGGGTGGAGCTTGGGGGTTAGAGCGGGAGAATTGAGGGAAGTGAGAGTGAGTCTTCCCGTAGTGGAAGAAGAGGAAAGACGTTTATAGGCAACCTTCCCATAGGGGAAGGAGGGAAGAGATAGAACCGTACAGCAGTCTCCTAGTCTGGAGGAGCTGCTAGACAGACAGAAAGACTGAAGGAAACTTCCTAAAGGGGAAAGGGATTTCTCAGAGGCACGGGAAGGACAAGTGTTACCCGTGGGTCTCGTTCCGGGAAAATTCAGGTCGCAGAAGGCACTCGGCCTCTAGCCTAGTGGAGCGTACAACAGGACTCAGCTAGCAAGCCGACAGTGGTGGCAACTTTAGAGGTCACAGCCAACAACCACAATTATCTTCTCCGGAAAGGCAGCTAAAAGGAATCAAGGAAACGCTTTGGGCACGTTATCTGACAGGGTTCGCAGCTGCTAGCCTGGGACACTGATTGTCTGGTGCTGGGAAGGAAGAGGAGTAGCAATCAGCACAGTGAGACAGCCAGGAAGGCATATACTGAAAGGGAGCTCTGGAAAGGTGTTCTCCATCTGCCTGGGAGTTGGCTGGATCCCTCACCTGGAGGATGTGGCACCAAGCGGGCATCTGTGTGCACCAGAAAAGTGGGTAAAGCTTTGGAAACTGCATCTGACTGTGTCCTCTCGAGTTCTTCCTGCAACACTCACTCAACACTGCTACATCCCTTGCTAAGTACTACATCTTCACTATCTATATCATATTGCATCTGCCCTGGGACATAGTTCCACCTTCGGGGAACTTTACCAACTCTGCTGCATCACCATCAGTCCCAGAGGATCTGCACTGCAGCGCTGGTCACCTCTGACCAGAAACCACAGGTGGCGTCACAAACACTTTATTACAAACTCTATTATCCCTGTAAATATACCACTTTTATTGGACGCCCAGGGCCATGGATCGGGTCACTGCCGCTGTGACACTTCCCCTTTAAGAAGCTTCCCAATACCGAGTACCCCACTGCCCTGGCAGGCGATCCACTGACACTCGGAGCGCGCTGCTGCACTCATCCAGTGTCGCTGGTTTCACACTTGCATTTTTTTTCAAATCAGGCAAAATCAGGTTTTTCAGCCAAATCCTGATCCTTTCAGGATCCAGTTTTTGCCCATTCACTTTAATGGTGTCCAGTAGAATCCAGTTACATCAGGTTGCTTCCTAAAGTAAATGGAATGGACAAAAAACTGGATTCTGAAAGGATCAGGATTTGGCTGAAAAACCTGATTTTGCCTGACTTGAAAAAAACACAAGTGTGAAACCGGCCTCAGTGAGTTTGCGCAGACTTGCAAGCTGATTTTAGACAGCACTCACTTTTACTAACGGAGCGCTGACAATAAAGACAAGCTTTAGTATACAAATACGAGAGTGCTGCAAACACCCTCATTTGCATATTAAATAAAGTAGATTTTACTTTATAGTGCGAATAAAAACTATTCTATAGGAATATGCCCCCTAATCACCATTCTAAAGTGTCAGCCTCACCCAAATCCCCAGCCTGCATAGCACCAGACTCTCCTGTTCACCAGTATATAGCAGCACCAGCCTCCCCTGATCCCCAAAATACAGCAGCTCCAGCCTCCCCTGTCACCAGTATATAGCAGCAGCCTCCCCTGTTCACCAGTATACAGCAGCACCAGCCTCCCCTGTTCACCAGTATACAGCAGCTCCAGCCTCCCCTGTTCACCAGTATACAGTACAGCCTACCCTGTTCACCAGTATACAGCACAGCCTCCCCTGTTCACCAGCCTCCCCTGTTCACCAGTATACAGCACAGCATCCCCTGTCACCAGCCTCCCCTGTTCACCAGTATACAGTAGCAGACTCTCTGTCACCAGCCTCCCCTGTTCACCAGCATACAGCAGCAGCCTCCCCTGTCACCAGCCTCCCATGTTCACCAGTATACAGCAGCAGCCTCCCCTGTCACCAGCCTCCTCTCACCAGTATACAGCAGCAGCCTCCCCTGTTCACCAATATACAGCATCAGCCTCCCTGTCACCAGCCTCACCTGTTCACCAGTATACAGCAGCAGCCTCCCCTGTCACCAGGCTCCTCTCAGCAGTATACGACAGTAGCCTCCCCTGTCACCAGTCTCCAGGGTCACTGGCACTGTATGTGAGAGGAGATATGTGTCTCGAACATTGTTTTCTTCCGTGATCTAAAACTCAGAAGTTTCTCTCCAGCATGCTATCTTCTGAAGGGGTTAATCAGCCATGATAAGGGACTGGGTTTTTTGGTGAGTAGGTGAGAGATTAGTGGGAAGCCTACTCACCATATCTCCATCTCAAGGTTGTGGATGGGGAATTTAATGTTCAGCTACTGTTTTTTTTTCCGTGTTGTATGTTTGTAGAGAAAGGTATCCAGACGGTGGTTTCATGTGCAGCTGAAGACTTATTGTGTCCTCTGTGGACGAATCACACCGACATAAGGACTTTGCTATACTTTATCTTTTGTTTTGCCAGAAAAGCATAGCTTATTATTGTGAAATGTAATGTTTATGTACTGTATTGTCATGTGTCTGTCAGGTTCTGTGTATAAAGATAAATCGTGTGCACAGCCTGAAAGGTGCCAGAGTAGGTTCCTACACCGTGAAGATAATGAAAAGAGAACTCGGCACTCAACTTAGCGAAAAGGGTAAATATTTATTGTAGTCCACGGTAGTGAAACGTTTCGGTCCTAAATTTCGGACCTTCATCAGCCACTACATATATGTAGTGGCTGATGAAGGTCCGAAATTTAGGACCGAAACGTTTCACTACCGTGGACTACAATAAATATTTACCCTTTTCGCTAAGTTGAGTTTCAGGTTCTGTGTAGTCATGGCCAAAAGTTTTGAGAATGACACAAATATTATATTTTCACATGATCTGCTGCCCTCTGGTTTTTATGTGTGTGTTTGACAGATGGTTTTATCACAGACAGAAATATAATTTCAAACATATGAGTAACAAAAGCTTATATTGACAGTTAGAATGAGTTAATGCAGCAAGTCAATATTTGCAGTGTTGACCCTTCTTCTTCAGGACTTCTGCAATTCTCCCTGGCATGCTCTCAATCAACTTCTGGACCAAATCCTGACTGATAGCAGTCCATTCTTGCACAATCAATGGTTTCATTTTGTCAGAATTTTTAGGTTTTTGTTTGTCCACCCGTCTCTTGATGATTGACCACAAGTTCTCAATGGGATTAAGATCTGGGGAGTTTCCAGGCCATGGACCCAAAATCTCTATGTTTTGTTCCCTGAGTCATTTAGTTATCACCTTTGCGTTATGGCAAGGTGCTCCATCATGCTGGAAAAGGCATCGTTGATCGCCAAACTGCTCTTGGAGGGTTGGGAGAAGTTGCTCTTGGAGGACATTCTGGTACCATTCTTTATTCATGTCTGTGTTTTTAGGCAAGACTGTGAGAGAGCCGATTCCCTTGGCTGAGAAGCAACCCCACACATGAATGGTTTCAGGATGCTTAACAGTTGGCATGAGACAAGACTGGTGATAGCGCTCACCTTGTCTTCTCCGAATGAGGTGTTTTCCTGATGTCCCAAACAATCGAAAAGGGGATTCATCAGAGAAAATAACTTTACCCCAGTCCTCAGCAGTCCACTGCCTGTACCTTTTGCAGAATATCAGTCTGTCCATGATGTTTATTCTGGAGAGAAGTGGCTTCTTTGCTGCCCTCCTTGAGACCAGGCCTTGCTCCAAGAGTCTCCGCCTCACAGTGCGTGCAGATGCACTCACACCTGCCTGCTGCCATTCCTGAGCAAGCTCTGCATTGCTGGTAGCCCGATCCCGCAGCTGAAACACTTTTAAAAGACGGTCCTGACGCTTGCTGGTCTTTCTTGGGCGCCCTGGAGCCTTTTTGGCAACAATGGAACCTGTTATGTTTCGGTAGCTGAGGAGTGCAGGTAAAAAAGGGAATACACCAGAGAAGTTGGAATCTATGAGATTGCAGTACCCTGACTAACCACCACAACTAGAGGCAGCCGTGGAGCGTTCCTACGTTGGTCCTAGACGCCTCGTCACAGCCTGAGAAACTAACTACACCTAAAGATAGAAAGAGGAAAGCTATCTGCCCCGGAGCAGATCCCCAAAGAACATAGAAAGCCCCCAAACATGTAATGGCGGTTAGACAAGATGAAATACTGACACAGACAGAAAATAGTATGAGCAAACGTTGGGGCCCAAACTACCTAAATAGAAAAGGATAGGAAGGGCACTTACTGCAATCCCAAAAAAACCCTGAAAAGCACCAACTCTACTAATTTCAAAATCACCTGGGATCACACAACCTCTACCACCTAAATTAGTTCTCTGGTGTAACAAAATCAAAACAGCAGCCACTGAAAAAACTGGAAAAAGCAAAAGTACAAACATCAGTGGCTGAACTAAACTGAGAGGGCAAAAGCCCCGGAGGGGACCCTGAGAGCCCCCACAGAAGTGCAGGACAAAATGCAAAAATCAAGCACAAAAACAAAAAGAAGAAAATGTCTTATCTGTTAGCAGGAGATGCAGACACGACACAGCAGGCTACAAAGGAAACAGGACTCAAGGATTGAGACCAGAACAATTGATCACCGGCAACCCTGATGGGAAGGCGACTCCCTTATATAAGACCAGTCAGTAACACCTGATTCCCACTCCTCACAATGTTCACTGGACAGTCCAGTACCGCTTGTAACCACCAGAGGGAGCCTCTGCTCAGAACTCATTTCAAGTCCATTCACAACAGTACCCCCCCCTTGAGGAGGGGTCACCGAACCCTCACTTGAGCAACCAGGTCGGTCAGGATGAGTTCTATGATACGCACGGATGAGTCTCCTAGCATGAATGTCCGAAGCAAACACCCAAGAATTGTCTTCCTGACCATAACCTCTCCACTTAACCAAATACTGGAGTTTCCGTCTAGAAAAACGAGAATTCAATATTTTCTCAACCACAAACTCCATATTGCCCTCAACCAGAACAGGGTCAGGAGGCAAAGCAGTAGGAACCACTGGCTCAACAAACCTCTTCAACAAGGACTTGTGGAACACGTTATGGATCTTAAATGTCCCTGGAAGAAGCAAACGAAAAGAAACAGGATTAAGAATCTCCATGATCTTATAAGGTCCAATGAACCTAGGCTTAAATTTAGGAGATGCCACTCTCATAGGAATATTTCTTGAGGACAACCAGACCAAGTCCCCCACTTTAAACCGAGGACCATCAGTCCTATGCCGGTTAGCAAACCGCTGGGCCCTCTCCTGAGAGAGGGACAACCTCTCCACTACCTGGTCCCAAATCTGTTGCATACGCTCCACAACAGAGTCAACACCTGGACAGACAGAAGCCTCCGTCTGTCCTGAAGAAAATCGAGGGTGAAACCCAGAATTACAGAAAAATGGAGACATCAAAGTGGCAGAGCTAGCCCTATTATTAAGAGCAAACTCAGCCAAAGGCAAAAAAGAGACCCAGTCATCCTGATCAGCAGACACAAAGCATCTTAGATATGTCTCCAATGTCTGGTTTGTTCTCTCAGTTTGACCATTGGTCTGAGGATGAAACGCCGAGGAGAAAGACAATTGAACACCAAGTTTAGAACAAAAAGTCCTCCAAAATCTGGAACAAACTGGACTCCTCTGTCAGACACAATGTTCTCAGGAATGCCGTGTAAACGAACCACGTGCTGAAGGAACAAAGGCACCAATTCAGAGGAGGAAGGCAACTTAGGTAATGGCACAAGATGTATCATCTTGGAAAACCTATCACAAATCACCCAGATGACGGTCATTCTCTGAGAAACAGGGAGGTCGGAAATGAAATCCATAGAGATATGGGTCCATGGTCTCTTGGGCACAGGCAATGGCATCAACAAACCACTAGAGCGAGAGCAAGGCTTGGAGCGAGAGCAAGTCCCGCAGGACTGCACAAATTCCCTGACATCACGAGACAAGGTAGGCCACCAAAAGGACCGACTAACCAAGTCTCTGGTACCAAAAATTCCGGGATGCCCAGCCAACGCGGAACAATGAATCTCAGACATCACACTCTTTTTCCACTGGTCCGGGACAAACAATTTTCCAACAGGGCAGCGCTCGGGCCTATCCTCCTGACACCCCTCCAGAGCAAGTCTCAAATTGGGTGAGATGGCAGAAAGAACTACACCCTCTTTCAAAATAACAGAAGGATCAGATAACTCAGGAGAGTCCGCAAGGAAACTCCTCGAGAGGGCATCCGCCTTAACATTCTTAGTGCCAGGAAGAAAGGAAACCACAAAATTAAAACGTGTGAAAAACATGGCCCACCTGGCCTGTCTAGGACTGAGTCGCTTGGCAGATTCCAGATAAACCAGATTCTTATGGTCCATAAGGACCACCACCTGATGTTTGGCTCCCTCCAGCCAATGTCTCCACTCTTCAAAAGCCCACTTCATGGCCAGTAACTCCCGATTACCCACGTCATAATTACGTTAAGTAGGAGAAAATTTTCGAGAGAAAAAGGCACAAGGGTTACTTTTAGAGGTCTCTGGATCTTTTTGGGACAAAACGGCACCTGCCCCAATTTCAGAGGCATCAACCTCCACCTGAAATGGCAGAGAAACATCAGGCTGCCGTTGTTAGGGTTCGAGTTCCCGCTCCTGCACAAGGGGAGTCTCGAACCAGTGCCGCTGCGGTCTCCCATTCGTCTCCGGCCGCAGTGGAGCCTGCTCAGCAGAGACGTCGTTCCAGGCGTCTTGCCCACTCCACTACTGGGCAGTGACTTGCTGCTGCCTTTCCTGGATCTGCTATTGTAGCCAGTTCTGGAGCAGACGTCTTTGGGATAAAGTCCTGCATTTTCCCTTCTGAGCGTGCCCAGAGTGAGATCTCTCATTGGAGATCAGGGGTCACATGCTCAGGTACTGCAGCGGCTCCTATTGGCCCGCCAGGAAGGCCCTGTTACTACTAGTCTTCTGAACAGGTTCTCATTGGTCCTTGTTCCTGGAAGGTCCTGTGGCTGTTGCTATAAAAGGGTAGCATGGCTGGGCCGCCATGCGCTAATATCAACCATTGTATGCTATGCGCCAGTGTGGTCATGCGTGTGTGTGGTTAGGGACCCGGCTGAAATAAGCCACTAGAATACCGACTTAATCGGTGAGGAGTTTAGTGGGCTAGCTGGTCAGGGTCGGTGTCCTAGATGCCCTAGATTACCGGCATAACCGGTGAGGAGTTTGATTGCCGTATTCAGGGTCTGGCGTTCAGACGCCATAGATTGCGGGTGACTCCCGCGAGGACATTAGCGCATGACCACGTATTATGCTCGCTTAGCAATTAACCGTGTGCCTGAGAGCCTGACAGGACACGGCGTTTGTTCTCAGCGGCTCTGTGACGTAACAGGGTTCGCTCTCGACGCTAGACAGCGCCCTAGCGTTTTACTTTGCGGCTCACTGAAGCTAAGTGAGTTCGCACATATCGCCATATAGCACTGTGGCATCCCGTTAGCGGCTCTGTGAATTAACAGAGTCTGCACTTACTGCCACAACGCGCTACGGCGTTTATTTTAGCGACTCTGCGGGATAACAGAGTTCGCTACTTTCGTCATCTTACTAGCAGCAGGCTTTGCTTGCACGGTGGACCCCGGGCTGCGAACGCACCTCTCCACTTTATATATTTGGTGCGTTCCGCAGACCCTAACAGCCGTAGAACAGGAGCAGAAGTGAATCTCTGCTTAAGTTCCTGAAATGCAGAGACTGCCTCAGGAGGCCAATTCACCACATCAGAACCCTTTCTGGTCAAATCAGTCAATGGTTTAACAATAACCGAGAAATTACCAATAAATTTACAATAAAAATTGGCAAAACCCAAAAATCTTTGAAGAGCCTTTAATGAAGTAGGTTGGACCCAATCACAGATGGCCTGAACCTTGACCGGGTTCATTTCAATAACAGATGGGGACAAAATGAATCCCAGAAATGAGATCCTCTGTACGCCAAAAAGACACTTTGATCCCTTCACATACAGAGCATTCTCTCTCAAAATCTGGAATACAGTTCGAACATGTTTCACATGAGAGTCCCAGTCATTAGAAAAAATCAAGATATCATCCAAATAAACAATCAGAAATTTATCCACAAAATCCCTGAAAATGTCATTCATGAAGGACTGGAAGACAGAAGGAGCATTAGTGAGCCCAAAGGGCATCACAAGGTACTCAAAATGCCCCTCAGGGGTATTGAATGCCGTCTTCCATTCATCCCCGTGCTTAATGCGAATAAGGTTATATGCCCCCCTGAGGTCAAGCTTGGTAAACCAAGTAGCGTTTTTCACCCTGGAAAACAGGTCAGAAATCAAAGGTAACGGGTATTGATATTTTACAGTAATATTGTTCAAAAGACGATAATCAATACACGGCCTTAATGAACCATCCTTTTTGGCCACAAAGAAAAAACCGGCACCTAAGGGTGAAGAGGATGGTCTGATATGACCCTTCTCCAATGATTCCTTGATATAAGACCGCATAGCGTCATGTTCAGGTACAGACAAGTTAAAAAGGCGACCTTTAGGGAATTTACTACCAGGCACTAATTCAATAGCGCAGTCATAGCTCCTATGGGGAGGCAAGGATGCAGATTTACTTTCGCTAAACACATCAGAAAAATCAATCAAAAAGACAGGAACATCCTGAGCCTGGGGGGAGGCAGAAAAAACAGGAGTGTTGGTATTAACACATTGGCAGCCCCAACTGGTTACAGACACAGATTTCCAATCCAAAACAGGATTATGAGACTGCAACCAAGGGAAGCCCAGTACGATAATATCATGCAGATTATACAGAACCAAAAATTTACAGCACTCCTGATGATCAGGTTCAACCCTCATTATCACCTGAGTAGAGAACTGAGGTTTATTCTCAGCCAAAAGGGTAGAATCGATCCCCAGTAGGGGAATAGACTTCTGTAGGGGTATCAAGGGAAACCCACAACGTTTAGCAAAATCATAATCCATCAGGTTAATAGCTGCTCCAGAATCAACGAAAGCCTGAGCAGAAAATGAGGACAGAGAGCATATCAGAGTGACAGTTAACAAAAACTTAGTCTGAACACTACCCAAGACAACTGAGCGTGCAAAACGTCTTCCCCGCTTAGGGCAGACTGAAATAGCATGAGAGGCATCACCACAGTAGAAACATAACCCATTGCGCTTTCGAAACTCATGACGCTGTGCCCCAGACACCACTCTATCACACTGCATGGGTTCAGAAGCAGGTTCACAAGGCAATACCATTCCACGCATACTTCTCCGCTCACGCAAACGTCTGTCAATTTGAATCGCCAATGACATAGAATTATTGAGACCAGAGGGGACAGAGAATCCCACCATAACATCCTTTACATTATCTGACAGACCCTTCCGAAAAAGGGCCGCCAAAGCGTCGTCATTCCACTTGGTCAGGACTGCCCACCTACGGAATCTCTGACAGTATAACTCAGCGTCATCAAGCCCCTGATTTAATGCCAACAAGGCTTTTTCAGCTTGATCAGTGACATTAGGCTCATCGTACAATAACCCCAAAGCCTGAAAAAATGCATCAACATCACTCAAAACAGGATCCCCAGGTGTCAGGGAAAAAGCCCAATCCTGAGGATCGCCGCGCAGGAGAGAGATGACAATTTGAACCTGCTGCGCTGCGTTCCCTGAGGACTTAGATTTTAAGACAAAAAATAATTTACAATTATTTTTGAAATTCTGAAACTTAGCTCGATCCCCTAAAAACAAATCTGGCATGGGAATCCTAGGTTCCACAACATGCAACCTAGCAAGATAGGCAGCAATACTCCGAACCTCAGTGGCAAGCTGATCCACACGGCCAGACAACTGTGCAAACTCCATTGAGAGAAAAAAAAATCCTCCCCAGCACCCAGAGATACAGAGGGAAAAAAATGCAACAAACAGAAAAATATCTCTGACAACTCTGACAACCTTTTATCTTTCACAATATTTTTTCCCTTCTGTGAGTAAAAAAATAAAAAATAAAAAAAAAATAAATAAATAAAGCAATTCCAGTGTCGGCTGGAACAGATGTCAGACTGAATTCACCAAATTATAAATTAGAATAAGCAACAGTGAATATATAAAATATAACTTTTACTGATATACGTTAAAAAGTATAAGGTGCGTCACCCACTAAAAAATAGCTGTCAAGGAATGAGGGTAATACATATACCCACGATGATTACCAGAAGGACAAAAAACAGACAGCTATCAGGATTGGACAGATTGCCATTTAGGGCAAGAAAATGGCAACTGAATGTCTAGGTGCTGCCAATTGGAGGAATACTCATGGTCCTCCAAGGTATGAAAGGCAATCACCAGACAACACATATAAAACACATAATATATAAATGACAACAATAAAGTGAGAAAAGTAAGAAAATAGGAACAATCTCACCAATGTAGTGTCAAGGGGACGGGAGTTTCCAAGGCACCCAATGGTATGCGGAGGGTCCCTCGTGCGTCAATGGGAAGACAATCCCCTGTCATTCCCTGAGGAACTGATGCAAAACTATTCCCCAAACTCCCGCCCTTACAAGGGCAGTCCACAATGCTGTCTGCATTGAGAGCAGAAGGGTCTTCCTTCCCTGTACCTTGGCACTTTAGTCTAGTCCCCTGATGAGTCTACTGAGATGAAACGCGTCGGGACATCCTCATAGGGAAAGTGCAGGGCGATTATTTGTGTAGGGCAAGCTGTGGACTGCCCTTGTAAGGGCGGGAGTTTGGGGAATAGTTTTGCATCAGTTCCTCAGGGAATGACAGGGGATTGTCTTCCCATTGACGCACGAGGGACCCTCCGCATACCATTGGGTGCCTTGGAAACTCCCGTCCCCTTGACACTACATTGGTGAGATTGTTCCTATTTTCTTACTTTTCTCACTTTATTGTTGTCATTTATATATTATGTGTTTTATATGTGTTGTCTGGTGATTGCCTTTCATACCTTGGAGGACCATGAGTATTCCTCCAATTGGCAGCACCTAGACATTCAGTTGCCATTTTCTTGCCCTAAATGGCAATCTGTCCAATCCTGATAGCTGTCTGTTTTTTGTCCTTCTGGTAATCATCGTGGGTATATGTATTACCCCTCATTCCTTGACAGCTATTTTTTAGTGGGTGACGCACCTTATACTTTTTAACGTATATCAGTAAAAGTTATATTTTATATATCCTTCTGTGTGTACCATACAATTTTCAATTTTTAGGCCGGTGATACTGTTATGTTTCGGTAGCTGAGGAGTGCAGGTAAAAAAGGGAATACACCAGAGAAGTTGGAATCTATGAGATTGCAGTACCCTGACTAACCACCACAACTAGAGGCAGCCGTGGAGCGTTCCTACGTTGGTCCTAGACGCCTCGTCACAGCCTGAGAAACTAACTACACCTAAAGATAGAAAGAGGAAAGCTATCTGCCCCGGAGCAGATCCCCAAAGAACATAGAAAGCCCCCAAACATGTAATGGCGGTTAGGCAAGATGAAATACTTACACAGACAGAAAATAGTATGAGCAAACGTTGGGGCCCAAACTACCTAAATAGAAAAGGATAGGAAGGGCACTTACTGCAATCCCAAAAAAACCCTGAAAAGCACCAACTCTACTAATTTCAAAATCACCTGAGATCACACGACCTCTACCACCTAAATTAGTTCTCTGGTGTAACAAAATCAAAACAGCAGCCACTGAAAAAACTGGAAAAAGCAAAAGTACAAACATCAGTGGCTGAACTAAACTGAGAGGGCAAAAGCCCCCGGAGGGGACCCTGAGAGCCCCAACAGAAGTGCAGGACAAAATGCAAAAATCAAGCACAAAAACAAAAAGAAGAAAATGTCTTATCTGTTAGCAGGAGATGCAGACACGACACAGCAGGCTACAAAGGAAACAGGACTCAAGGATTGAGACCAGAACAATTGATCACCGGCAACCCTGATGGGAAGGCGACTCCCTTATATAAGACCAGTCAGTAACACCTGATTCCCACCCCTCACAATCTTCACTGGACAGTCCAGTACCGCTTGTAACCACCAGAGGGAGCCTCTGCTCAGAACTCATTTCAAGTCCATTCACAACAGGAACCTCTCTCCTTGAAGTTATTATTATTATTATTAATATTTATTTCTATAGCACCATTGATTCCATGGTGCTGTACATGAGAAGGGGTTACATACAAATTACAGGTATCACTTACAGTAAACAAACTAACAATGACAGACTGATACAGAGGGGAGAGGACCCTGCCCTTTCGGGCTTACATTCTACAGGATTGTGAGGCAGGAGACAGTAGGTCGGGGGGTTGCAGCAGTTCCGGTGTTGGTTGAGGCAATAACTCCGGTAGTGGTGAGGAGGCAGCAGGGTCATTGCAGGCTGTAGGCTTTCCTGAAGAGATGGGTTTTCAGGTTCCGTCTGAAGGATCTGAATGAGTTTGATAGTCGGATGTGTTGGGGCAAAGAATTCCAGAGGATGGGGGATATTCGGGAGAAGTCTTGGAGGCGGTTGGGTGAGGAGCGAATAAGTGTGGAGGAGAGAAGGATGTCTTGGGAGGATCGGAGATTACGTGAGGGAAGATATCGGGAGATTAGTTCAGAGATATATGGAGGAGACAGATTATAGATGGCCTTGTAGGTCAGTATTAGTAATTTGAACTGGATACGCTGAGGGAATGGGAGCCAGTGAAGAGATTTGCAGAGGGGAGAAGCGGAGGAGTAGCGAGGAGAGAGGTGAATTAGTCGTGCAGCAGAGTTAAGGATGGACTGGAGAGGTGCGAGGGTGTTAGCAGGGAGGCCAGAGAAGAGGGTGTTGCAGTAGTCGAGGCGGGAGATGATGAGGGCGTGCACAATCATTTTAGTAGATTGAGGGTTGAGGAAAGGACGGATTCTTGAAATATTTTTGAGCTGAAGGCGACAGGAGGTAGAAAGAGCTTGGATGTGCGGTTTGAAGGACAGGGCAGAGTCAAGGGTTACTCCGAGGCAGCGGACTTCTGGTACGGGGGAAAGCGTGATGTCGTTAATTGTGGTAGATAGGTCAGGTAAGGAAGATCTGTGGGATGGGGGAAAGATTATGAGTTCAGATTTGTCCACATTGAGTTTGAGGAAGCGGGAGGAGAAGAAGGAGGATATGGCTGATAGACACTCCGGGATTCTGGATAGCAGAGAAGTGATGTCTGGGCCAGAGAGGTAGATCTGAGTGTCATCAGCGTAAAGGTGGTACTGGAATCCGTGGGACTTTATGAGTTGCCCCAGGCCAAGTGTATAGATTGAGAAGAGTAGGGGTCCTAGAACAGAGCCTTGGGGAACTCCAACAGAGAGAGGGTGGGACGAGGAGGTAGTGTGGGAGTGGGAGACGCTGAATGTGCGGTTGGAAAGGTATGAGGAGATCCAAGATAGGGCGAGGTCTTTGACGCCAAAGGAGGAAAGAATCTGTAGTAGAAGGCAGTGGTCAACTGTGTCAAAAGCAGAGGACAGGTCAAGAAGCAGGAGTATAGAGTATTGTCCGTTTGCTTTGGCTGTAAGTAGGTCATTAGTAATTTTGGTCAGGGCTGTCTCAGTGGAGTGATGGGGGCGGAAACCAGATTGTAGAGTGTCAAAGAGCAAGTTAGAAGAGAAGTGGTAGGAAAGCTCAGCGTGGACATGCAGCTCCAGGAGTTTGGAAGCGAATGGGAGCAGCGATATTGGGCGATAGCTGGACATAGCGGTTGGGTCGAGGGTTGGCTTTTTAAGGATAGGCGTGATTGTGGCATGCTTGAAAGCAGAAGGGAAGGTACCGGAAGTTAGTGATAGGTTGAAGAGGTGGGTTAGGGATGGAATAATAGTGGTGGTGAGGTTGGGGAGGAGGTGGGTTGGGATGGGGTCAAGTGCACAGGTTGTGAGGTGCGATTTGAAGAGAAGACAATTAAGCTCCCCTTCAGTTATATTGGAGAGGGAGGTTATGGGGTTAGGGCATTGGTCTGGTATACAAAGTGGTTGAGGTGGTTGAACAATGAAGACTCGCCTTGTTTGGTCGATCTTATTTTTGAAGTGTGTGGCAAAGTCCTCAGCAGAGATGAGGGAGGTAGGAGGGGGCAGTGGTGGGCGGAGGAGGGAGTTAAAAGTTTTGAATAACTGTTTGGGGTTGTAGGATAGGGAAGATACGAGGGTTGTGAAGTAGGCCTGTTTAGCAGAGGTGAGGGCAGATTTGAAAGAGAGTGTTGCTTGTTTGAATGCAGTGAAGTCGTCTTGCGAATTTGTTTTTTTCCAGCGCCGCTCTGTAATCCTGGACACTTGCCGGAGCTTTTTAGTGGTGTTATTGTGCCAGGGTTGTCTGTTGGTACGTCGCACTCTGCCATGAACGAGAGGGGCGACCGTGTCAATAGCCAATGTGAGAGTGGCATTGTAGAAAGCAGTGGCACTGTCTGTATCGTGGAGTGAGGATATTGATGCCAGTGAAAGAATAGAGTCAGAGAGTGTGTGGATGTCTAGGTGTGCAAGGTGTCTGCGGGGGTGCACGTGTTGCTGGACATGGGTGACAGGAGAGGAGGACAGGGATGAGAAAGTGAGTAGATGGTGGTTGGATAGAGGGAGAGGGGAGGTGGTGAAGTTAGATAGAGAGCAGAGGCGGGTGAAGACCAAGTCTAATGTATGACCATCCGTGTGGGTGGCTGAGGAGGACCACTGAGTAAGTCCAAAGGATGAAGTAAGGGACAGAAGCTTGGAGGCTGCTGACTGAAGGGTATCAGTGGGGATGTTGAAGTCACCCATGATGATGGTGGGGATGTCAGTGGAGAGAAAGTGAAGAAGCCAGGTAGTGAATTGGTCGATGAAGGCAGTGGTCGGGCCTGGAGGTCGGTATATGACGGCCACTTGGAGGTTGGAGGGAGAGTAGATGCGGACAGAGTGGACTTCAAAGGAAGGGAGGATTAGGGAGGGAAGAGGTGGGATTGTGTTAAAGTTGCAGTTAGAGGAAAGGAGAACACCCACTCCTCCACCATGTCTGTTTCCAGGGCGAGGAGTGTGGGTGAATTGGAGGCCACCGTAACACAGCGCAGCAGGGGAGGCGGTGTCAGAGGGTGTCAGCCATGTTTCTGTGAGGGCGAGGAAAGCAAGATTGCGAGAGAGAAAGAGGTCATGAATCACATGAAGCTTATTGCAGATGGAGCGGGCATTCCAGAGTGCTCCAGAGAGAGGGAGCAGGGGGGTGGGTGTCAATGGCACAGGTTTTACGTTGGAAAGATTGCGGTAGTTCCTATTAGATAGGGAGCGGTAGGAAGGAGTACTAATGGTGGGTATGAACTGTGGAGGTCCAGGATTGGGAGATATGTCACCAGCAGTGAGGAGGAGCAGAGAAAGGGAGAGCAGGTGGGAGAAGGAGAGAGGGAAGCTTGTTTTGTGTTTTATTAGGACAGATTTGAGGTTGAGGAGCAGGTCAGCAGAGGAGGATAGGTGGGGAGGAAGGAGGTAAGGGAGATGATTATTTGATTAGAGGGTGCTGGGGTTTGGGGATAGCGAAGGAGAGAGAGGATTAAAGGAGCAAACACTGTGAAGGCATATGTAAACATGGTGAAAGAGTAAGATGGGTAATTAGAAAAGCCAGGTACAAGTAATTAGAAGTGCTTACTCAGCAGACATACCCAAAAGAGACATAGTGTGGGGTCCTGACTCCTGCCGTGACTAACTGCCGTTGAAATAACTGCAGCTTCTCTGTACTTTTGCTGCAGTGGTACTTCTGCTGCAGTTGCGTGCCTGACCCCACACGCGTGCCCCCCTTAGACTGCTACTGAATATATAGGACTGAGTAGAGGATCAGGTGGGAGGAGTTATGGTAGCTGCTTTGGGATAAATTAGCAGCTGCCCAGCACACCAGGGGAGGATAGACAATCAAAGGCACAGGGCCTGGCTGCATCCATATGCTGGTAACACCTTGCACCTGATAGCATCTCTACTGGCCCCAGCATGGCTATACAGCAGTAAGTATTGAATACAATGCAACAAATTAATTTAGCAAACATTCAGCAAGTTCTTGATGATGCGATAGATTGTTGACTGAGGTGCAATCTTTCTAGCTGCGATACTCTTCCCTGCTAGGCCATTTTTGTGCATTGCAATGATGACTGCACGTGTTTCTTTAGAGATAACCATGGTTAACAGAAAAGAAACAATGATGCCAAGCACCAGCCTCCTTTTAAAGTGTCCAGAGGTGTCATTCTTACTTAATCATGACAGATTGATCTCCAGCCATGTCCTCATCAACACCCACACCTGTGTTAATGGAGCAATCACTGAAAAGAGGTTAGCTGGTCCTTTTAAGGCAGGGCTGCAATGATGTTGAAATGTGTTTTGGGGGAAAAAGTTCATTTTCTAGCCAAATATTGACTTTGCAAGTAATTGCTGTTAAGCTGATCACTCTTTATAACATTCTGGAGTATATGCAAATTGCCATTAGAAAAAGTGAAGCAGTAGACTTTGTAAAAATTAATATTTGTGTCATTCTCAAAACTTTTGGCCATGACTGTATAGGCTTAGGGCTAGGATAGGATCTTAGATAGTATAGGACCATAGTGGATTAGATTAGAGGGGGGCACATTAGAGATAGAGAATAGACTAGATAATAGTGTTAGTTTAGGTACAGGCAGCAAGCGGTTATTCAGTGGGGAGGAGTTAAAGCAGGGCAGAGTCACAGGGATATTTCAGAGACACTTCCTGTATAGGCAGCAGAGCAGGCTTGCCCAGGGCAAGGTGTAAGCAGCAGATGAATCGGCTGGCCGGCCATGGGGGTAATGCTGTTACGGCAGTAAGGAGCCCCAGGCATAGAATAGTGCAGCTGGGTACCAGCTCAACAGGATCATCCTCAGGAAGGATCTGGGGTCTAAGAATGGGGAAGAAGCCGCTAAGATGGCACTCCCAGCACCTTTCCCAATCAGAACCGGACGAGGGGCTGACAGGGAGCTAGTGAAGCTGGAAGCATGGATGGGACACAGATTGTCCAATGAGGCTGCCCAGATGGCAGAGAAAAAGGAGATGGAACTGCTAGTAATGATCGAGGCTGCCCGGATGGCAGGAAGAGATAGGAAGAAGATGTCTTTGTGTATAACCTGTTCTGCCACTGTAATGAATTCCCTCTTGCTTAGTAAAGTGCAACTGTTGGAAAAGAACTGTGACTCTGCGGTGTTTTGTGGAATTTAGAAACATGGAGCCGGAGTGACAGAACTGGAAAGGACTCTGACAGTGACTGTAAGTGTTCTGCTGCGTACTCCGCACATGCAGCAAAGAGGACATTGTGTTTTAACTGTGAGGCCACCTTACAGAATTGGCGTAGTCAGCAGGATTATGATGCTTTGTGTACAGAGAGCAGAGGAGCCTTGAAGATGGCAAAGATGGTGGCTGTTAGAGTTAAAGATGGTGCAGAACACTGACAAGAAGATGGCGGTCAGTGGCGCGAAAGCTGAGAGCAGTGCTGCCCACCATGGGCGTCCTAGACAAAAAAGGGCACAAAGATGGAAGAAGCAGTGGCCAGAGCTGAGACCACATCCCATAGTGACTGATGCCCGCCCAAGATGGGCACGGCAGAAGAAGTCCCCACCCCTGCCCCAGGATTTGGAGAAATGGGTGGAGCAGCAGGAAGTAACTCCACCCACGAATGGCTGGAGCCCAGAAGAGCAGGATGGCGTGTCTGGAGGAGAGACGGGCGCGGGAAGCGCAGTATTCTGTGCGGCCACTTACAACGGTAGCAGCCCCTGCAGTCAGCCAGGGGGCAGAGGAGCCGTTAATGGACACGGTGGCCACAGTCGGGTCACGGAAGCCCGAGGCTCCAGGTATGCTGAATTTGCCGGTGGAGGGAAGGAGCTGAAGAAACAATGGAAAGTCCTCCTCCAGCTGGTCTTCGGGCCATACTTTTATTATTATCCAGGGTCATAATGCGGCCCACTACTCTAGTCCATGGCCCTGCATTGATTAGAGTGACCCCTTGTATTGTGTTGTGCTAGTTGCACGGATTACAGCAAGGGAGAGAGACTGTTCTGCATCTCCAACTATGGGAGAGCAAGAAGCCCTGAACGGCACCAGGACTGGGTGCCAGTGGTGGCCAGTAAGTTCACAGTTGAGTGACTTTTTGTTCCCCCACTCATCCAAGTTTTATATGCGCACGTTTGCGCACCCGCTGCAGGATTACGGGACTGAAACCCTGAAAGAGTTAATCACTCTTGAAAATGGACTGTTTGCAGCAGCTTTAACTACTGAAACTGTTTTAACCATTGAACTTACCTGTTTTAACTCTGAATTTACCTGTTTTAGCTCTGAACTGTCCCATGATAAAGCATCCCACTTTTGTTTAAGGGTCCGTAGTCTACTCCAGAAGGGAGGGGGGAAAACCTGTGCAGGAGAATTCGAGAAGCAAGTCAGGTTAGGACTAAATGGTCAAAATGTACTGTTGTTAATTTGGTTGTCGAGCCATGTGTTTAAAGTGACTTCCTGTGGTTGGCTACCCAGAGCAGGAAAGGACTGGCCCATGGGCCTAATCTGTTGTTGTTTGAAACCGTCTGTGTTACGGGTCCCAGGAGCCAAGGGACCAGGGTAAGTGAGACCCATATGAAAAGAACTTGAACTCTTTTGTTCCCGTGCTCCAACCGAGTGGAGCCGGGGTCACGGTTGACCCACCAAAGTCATCAGATAAAAAGTGTACTAATTGTAAATATGTTTTTTTTTTAAAAAAAAAACTTAACAGTTTTAAATTTACAGGTGCCGCCATGGTCGAGGACGACCATATTCTAGGAGGGAGGAGCGTAAGGAGATGGCGGGGACCCTCACGCGCCTCCTCTCCCCTGGGCACTGTTCACATGGTTACATGTGGCACCTCATTGTTTATTAATGTAAAATGTAATGTTTATGTACTGTATTGTCATGTGTCTTTCAGGCACTGTGTATAGGCTTACGGCTAGGATAGGATCTTAGATAGTATAGGACCATAGGGGATTAGAATAGAGGGGGGCACATTAGAGATAGAGAATAGAATAGATAATAAAGCCAAGGTAGAAGGCGCTAGTGACCACTAGGGAAGATCTAAGCTGCAAAATTGAGACAGCAACCACCCTGCTGTCAGTGTGGAGTGCACAACAAATGGGTAAAACAGTAATTTTGCGCTACAAATCTTAACCAGAGGGCAGACGGGATGATTGAGAGCTGTGCAGGATGTGTTCTGGTGGGAAGGTGTACCTGAAAGTAAATGTGAAATGTTACTGCAGGAATAAGTGGAGAAAGTGATACCCAATTGATAAATGTCGTAGATGTAATAACGGTTAGTACTTAGAGTCACAATGCATTTGCTGTGAACTGCAGAGAGGAGAGGATCACAGACGGCAAAACATTCAGTTAGTGGTGTGCAGAGAACATGCAGCGGTATGGGTGCTAGGAGACTCTGTTTTATCTTCATGTAGCTCCAATGAGGAAATATCAATGTCAATAGGCAATAAAGGAGGGCACAGGTAGCTAAAACAAAGAGGGCTAGAAAGGCCCTTTAGGCAGTAAAACAGTAATTCTAAACTCATGTCATTTTTTTCAGAAAAACCTCACTGGTTTCTTCCCGAGTCGCAAATGTAAAACATGCCAGACCATCCATACTAAAAAATAGTTGACATTCCACAAGGGGGATACTGTACACCAGATTTGTGACTTCATTACATGCATTACTTCTGGGGTCAGCTACACACTAAAATGCCCCTGCAATAAAGTGTATGTCGGCCGAACAAAATGCCCCCTGAATGAAAGAATAAACAAACAACTGTGGAACATTAGAAAGAAATTTGTGGGACACCCTCCATCCAAACATTTTGCAGAACACCATCATGGATCAGTGCAAAATATTACACTGGCATAGAACTGGTAAAAATACATTGGAGGAAAGGTGATTACTTGAAAGAAATGTCACTGGCAGAGAGCCGATGGATCTTCCTACTAGACTCACTGAAACTGAAAGGGTTAAACAGTGAGGTGGAATTATTCAGATTTTACTGACTCACACCTGACAGGTATTGAAGAGGGTATTTAAAGGACCCACGCCATGTAGAGAACCATCCCTGATGAAGGAAACCGCCGTTTCTGTAACGCGTAGGATTGCTTTTTGGTCCTCACAGCGCCTCGTACCAGCAGTAACCACGTGGAGGACACGTGACCGCCAACGTCACACAGGTCATGCTTGCACCAGCTATCATCCACATAGGAGCAACAGCAAGGACTGCCACGCCTGCCTGGTAAAAGTCGCAGGGAGCGCTTGTCATCGGGGGGACAGCGCTCCACTCCTCTACCTGCCTCACATACTAAACAGGAATATGGGGCACGTCATCCTCCTGCAGCCCTGATGTCCGGTATGTCAAATCATACCCAACGGAAGTTAAGGTAAAACCTTCTTTTAATCTGACTAGACCGGCTATTTGCCTTAAAGGCCTTCCTAACCCTCTTTATTTTAGCTACCTGTTCCATCCTTTATTGCCTATTGACAATGATATTTCCTCAGTGGAGCTACCTGAAGATAAAGCAGAGTCTCCTAGCACCCATAACGCTGCATGTCCTCTGCATACCCCTAACTGGATGTTCTGCCGGCTGTGATTCTCTCCTGTCTGCAGTCCACAGCAAATGCATTGTGACTCTAAGTACTAACAGTTATTACACCTACGACATTTATCCATTGGGAATCACTCTCTCCACTTTTTCCAGCAGTAACATCTTACATTTACTTTCAGGTACACATTCCCTCCAGAACACAACCTGCACAGCTCTCAATCATCCCGTCTGCCCTCCGAGTAAAATTTGTAGCGCAAAATTACTGTTTTAACCGTTAGAATAGATAATAGTGTTAGTTTAGGTACAGGCAGCAAGGGGTTATTAAGTGGTGAGTAGTAAGAGCAGGGCAGAGTCACAGGGATATAGGAGAGACACTTCCTGTATAGGCAGCAGAGCCTGGGCAGACTTGCCCAGGGCGAGGTGTAAGTGTGGCACCCCTGAGGGTCCAGTCGCCACAGAGGTACTGCACCTCGGCCTGAGGTGTGGTACTTCGCTCTCAGGTAAGGAAGAGGCACTACCCAGTGCTCGCATATTTGCATCCAACACAGATCACATGACCTCAGGCTTAGTGGGAGGAGCCCCAGTTAGAGCAGGAAGGCAGTGTGACAGTTGACGGGAAAGAAGTGAGTTGGAGCTCAGGAGGGGAGCTGAGAGGAGCTGTGGAGAAGCTGTGAGGAGTGGAAAGGAGCAGTTGTGAGGAGAGAAGCTCCTGAGGAGAAACAGAAGGGGTCCTAGGGGCCAGGGAAGTGAGTAATCCACCCGTGGTGCCTGTATTCAGCCAAACCAGAGTCAGAAGGAAGGACCAGGTTGCAGTAGGGGACCGGCCCCAGACTAGTGGAGAATCTGTATGACACAGCTAGCAAACTGGAGGCTGTAGTAACTGTATTTGCTACAGACAAATCCACACACATTCGCTGAAAAGGTAGCCATATAGGATCAAGAGGACCAAGAGGGCTTCACTCGACAGGATCTGAGGCTACTGGCTTGGGACACTGTGTGTGAGGCACAGGGCAGGAGTGGCATAAGCTGGCGCTGGGAGAGCCGACCAGAGAAAGGAACATAAGAAGGGAGTTCTGGCAAAGTGCTCCCCAAACTACCCAATAGCTGGCTGGACCACTGACCCGGAGAACACAGCACCCCAACTGGGGATTGTAACCTAAGAACTGTGAGTAAAGTGTGAAGACTGCACCGTGCTGTGTCCTCAGATAAATTTACTGCGTCACCTACCCTGCACTACACCCTGCTGTGTCCTCAGATTAATTTACTGTGTCACCTACCCTGCACTCCAACCGATACCATCACCATTAACCCTATTACTGCCCTGGGGCCTAGCTACCTACCTGTGGAGAGCTGTAACATCTCTGCTGCATCACCAACTGCCCCAGTGGATCTGAAATGCAGTGTCGGTCATCTTATTGCCGAACAACACGGGTGGCGTCACAAACTAATTCCCCTACAAACTACCCCATCATCATCTTTTTCATTTATTTTATTGGACACCAAGGGCCACGGACCGGGTCACTGCTGTCGTGACTTCCCCTTTAAGAACCGCCCGGCCCAGTACCGAGTTCCCCACAGCCCTTGAGGACGCTCCAGTTTGGCGTCATGAACAGGATGTACCGACCCAGTAAACCGGGTCCTGTGCGCTTTGTGTGGGCTGGGTGGTTAAGCAGTACAAACGCCACACCCGCCAAATGTAAAGACTTCAATGCAAAAAGAACTGGACGGTCAGCCAGGGGATCCACCTCCTAGTCTGGTATGGTGGGAAAAGAAAAAGGAACAGCCCACAAAGGAGAGAGCGGAAGCAGCACATGGAGGAGCGTGGAAGGTGGCGTGCTGCAGGAGAGGCGGCAGAGAACCCAGTGAACGCCATGGCGAGCAGTGGTCAGCGTGAGGTGGATGCTGTGGACTCACCCCAGTGAATGGGATGCAAACCTAGACCAGCTGCCTGCGGTGGACCTAGAGTTGCTGCGAACAGAGGTGGAGGAGCTCAGCCGTCAGCTCCAGAAGACGCAGCTTACCGCGGTGGCGAGGTGGAAAGAGGCCCTGTTGTAGAAGGTGTCCGGATGGAGGGCCACCTCACTACCAGTATCTTCATCCTCGGAGGGAGAGGAGGAATCCGGCATCGGAGAGGCACGTGCAACAGGTACTGATGATGCCCCGGTAGCCAAGGAAAAACTAGTTGGGCCCTGAAAAACCCAACCAGCCCTTAAACCAGGTCAGGAGTGTAAAGATCAAGCCTGGGACCAGACGACAGACATCGGGCACAAATTGGCAGCCCCGCTGCAGCCAGAACACATGCCCCGGGAGGTGAGTAGTGGAGGGTAGTTTTCAGGTGGAAGCACCCGGGGAAGGAACTGATGGTGTTCCCAGAGGAAGTCCAAAAAAAGTTAGCATAGCAGTTTGTTAAGTTTTAAAGAAACTGTGGTCATGGACGGTGAGTGACCAGAACTTTTATTGTATATAGTGTAACATTTCCAGGGGTATTAGCTCTAGGATCGCTGTCTGGGTAGACAGAATGGCACGGAAACAGTTCATTCAGACAGCAATTATGGTAAAAACTGACCGCAGCCAGTTTTATTAAAGTCCACAGCACACAGATAAAAGAAACAAAGCATAAACAAAAGACCTAGGCTTGTCTAGCCACTAATTACACTTATATAGATTTTCCCTTTCTATCAGGAACCCGGCTCTATCAGCCTAGGCCCAAAACAACACATATGATATATGTTACCAGTATGGAGTTTCCCAGATACTCCTCCTTATGTCTGAAGGTCCACCCGACGTCCAGACTTGAGAGAGATCCACTCCTATTCAGTAGTCATCTTCCTGGAGGTTCACAGAGACACTCCTGTGTCCGGGGTACCTCTAACCCAGACTGAGACAGCTCTCCTCCTATTCAGTAATCATCAGCATGGAGGTTCACAGAGACACTCCTGTGTCTGGGGTACCTCTAACCCAGACTGAGACAGCTCCCCTCCTCTTCAGTAATCATCAGCATGGAGGTTCACAGAGACACTCCTGTGTCCGGGGTACATCTAACCCAGACTGAGACAGCTCTCCTCCTATTCAGTAGCTTATCCGCATGGATTCTCACAGAGACTGCTTCATGCGCCGGGACACCTCCCTGTGTCCAGGCTAAAGACAGCTCTAACACTCTTGGAGACTGTTTCTTGTGCCAGGACACCTCCCTGTGTCCAGGCTAAACTAGCTCTCTGACTGTGTCCGCAGACACCCATTTCTGGCTTCCTAATTACCACCTGAGTGGCCACAGGTTTGAGCTGCAAGCGTGTACTTGAATGGATGGTGTAATGACCTTTCTCTACCACTAGGTCTACAAAACCACACATTTCCCTTATACCTAGGTGAAATGTACACCCCATTCAGCCCATATTCCTTCACTGTCTCACATATCCCCTCCCTCTTCTCCAGACCGGAGGGCTGGTCATACAGACCGAAGGACTGGTCAACAATCCAACAGAGACAGTGAACTCCGGACACTGCATCAGCACTATACACAGGTAGGTCAGGGACACTTGGTTCCCGAGAACCACCATCCTCGTCTCCCAACATCACCTGCAAAGGAATTTCATCTTATATCACGGTCATCACCATTATCAGTATCATCACTATTATGATCATTATCATCATTATCATCATCATCATATAAGTTTTAAGCTTGTGGGTTGAACACATAATATATCCAATCACCTCAACCCACAGTTCACACAGAGACTATGTACTTGTCCCTTGCTCTGTTCAGCCCCGGAATATTAGTCAATGACATTCGCTCATTCCTTAGGGACCTATCGTCTGTCATTGTCACAGACTTCGTCCAGTCACATTTCTGGGACGTAACCTTGTCAGGTCTCCCCTTTGCTCCCAGTGGTCAATCGTAACCTTGTCAGGTCTTGCCTGGGTATCTAAGGTCCGGTTAGACTCTGTACTGTCCTGTACTCTATCGGGTCGTCTGTATGGGCCTCTCAAACCTGAGTTACTGGAGGTCTCACTACCTCTAAACCCACGCCCACTACCTCAGGACATCTTGCAAGGTCCCTAACTTCAGCCGTAGCTGTTCTGTTATTTAGGGGGCCCTTTCTCTGTCGGGTCTCACTATTCTTAGACGGCTGCCATCTTCTGCTGCTCAGATGATGCTGTCTATCTACTTGCTGTCTAGCGAGATTCAATTGTTCTACCTCTCGCAGGTAGGTCACACGGTACGCCACCAGCATGCGCACATATTCAAGACTTTCTTCCGTTCCGATAGCGTAGAATGACACCATGCCGTCTTCATCTGGTATCCAGTCCCGACGATCACGTGGACTGCTTACTTTCACCACACCAGACTTTTTCACCATTATCTGCATGGCTCGGCCATTTCTCCCAATTAGCTTTCTCACCAGAACATGAGGCACCCGGATGACCTCTTCCTGTAGACTGTGAGCTTTTCTCATAAGCTTTAGTTGTCTAACGGTTTGTTCTGTCTTCAACCGGAGAAACCGCTTTGTGCGAATACATCGCCAGTGCATGTCACTTAGGATTGCCACCCTCTTCACTGTAACTTCAGTCGTGGACAAGACCACCAGCTGTTTAGCTCCTGAGGTCGAGTACACCTTACAGGCTCCCACGGCCTTCCTAAACGCTTCATGTACAGACTCACGGGTGCATTCTTCTCTCAAGTCCTCGGGTACATCTACGAGGTACTTGTACCGACACGTTTCTGTCTCACCAGTGGTTTCCAGACGATCAATCAGCTCAGGGTTCAGGGACAACTGACTTTCAGCTTCTTCCCCCTTTACACTTCTTCTGAGCTGACTCACAGCTACAATTTCGTGAATTTCCGTCCGGACCACTTCCATTTCACAATTATCTTCCGTTACCACACTCTTAGCTCTCCTCAGGTCTATCTTCTCCTGGCCAAGGGAAGCGAGTGCAACGTGGTTGCCCTTTTCTTTCTCCAAGGAGGCCTTGTTCAGCGAGTGACACTGTATCAGGCGACTTTTAAGCCCGAGAACTTCTTCCTCTAGTTCCGCCATTCGCCTCTCAGCAGCCCGTCTCTGAAGCTTCTCTTGCGTCCACTGGGCTTGTAACCACTCCTTGAGCTCCTTGATCTCGGCTCCGACATCCACCGAATCATCCGAACTCACCGCACTCGAGGAAGTATCTGCTTTACACCTCTCATCTCCAGTGGCCAACTCCTGGACCTGGTCTGTAGCTTCTCTGATGGACTCCTCCATCTTTTCCCGCTCAGCTTCCATTTGGCTGAGCTTTTCCTTAAGGGCATCTCCACCTTCTGGAGAGTATCACAGGACATCTGTAGCTCCTTCACCTGAGCTTCCAGACCTAGGGTCTTTCTGCGCAGATCACCATTTTCATCACGGGTGTCCTGCAGAGTGGTCTCAACCACCTGGCGCACTTGCTCTGCATCCATCTTCTCCTCTTCTAGTTTTTCTTTGACCCTGAGGAGATCTACATAATCTCTCTTCATCTGTTGCAGTTCCCTACTGCGTTCATCACACTCCTTCTTGGAGTCACACAGCTCCTGGTTGAGCTGTTCGCGCAATCGTTTTAGGATTTGTTCACTTCCAGAAACTCCATCCTGCAGCGCCTCCTTCTCACGCTTCAACTGCAAAACCTCTTCCTTGATTTTGCGGCGGTTCTCTTTAATGGCAAAGAACATATTCTGCCACAGGATAACTTCCTCGTTGCTTCCTTCTAGATCTCGCTGGTCTGAGGACACGTCCTCCAGGTTTTCACATAATTGCAGCATGTCACTCTGATACTGCAGCCGAATAGGTTCCAGCTCTTGGCCATGACTGGCCCCCTCCTTTTCTACCTCTAAAGGAGAATCCATACTTGAAGCATAGGCAGACAGTACTACATTCTCTTCATTTTCATTTTCAGCGAGTACTACCGGAACAACCTTTTTGTGGCCCTTGCGCCGTCTACGACGAGAGGAGGACTCTCTTCCCTCGTCTAGCCTCTCCTGAATGAACTCACTTTTTACTTTCATAGTGTCCCAGTCAGCTACAGGGTCTGTGTCACTCCCCATGGTGTTGTGGACTAACAGGTCACCTCCCACTTTGACGTCACCCCCTTTTCCTGGAGCTACCCCATTATCAACGGTCACTTTGTCATTTTTAGGAGGTACCAACCCACCACCAGTAACAATTTTCAGTTTTTCACACTCTACACTCTTGTGAAAATCCGCCCCTTTTTTAAACTCCGCCCCCTTTTTTCCAACCACACCGGCAGGGTAATTTTTACACAAAAAATCAGCAGTAGTCTTAGGACTCAGTTCACAACATCTCTTACCACCTCCCCGGGCACTCTGTGACAACACTGGCACCCCCGGAGAGTCCATAGAATGGTCCACTGCCGCCATTCCATACGGTGCCCATGGTTCCCGCACCATGTCCAGTTGCATGTCCAGTAGACATTTCTCAAATATGCGGTCCGACTCGTCAGACCCATTCATGGCTCCATTCATAGCCATCGCGGAGCACTGTTCACACCAGAACTTCACCGCTTTCCCTTGAAAAAAATCTTCGTGGCCCCGCCGAGCCACAGCAAAACTGGATTTGAGTGCGACAACAATCTTCACAACCCCGCCGAGTTGCAGCAAGATGCCTTCGTGACCCCACTGAGTCACAGAAGATGCTTGTATCCACACTCGTCTTCCCTGCTGTCAGACTTCTCTGTCTTAACAACGGCAGTCTTCACTCAAGACATACACACTCTACAGTCTTTTCCACAGAAAAATTCAGCTCTGCTGTGCAGACACACTTTTTTTTTTTTTTCTTTGCAAAGTCTATTAGGGCTCCTGTCTCTTTAAGACTGCTCCAAACAGACGTTTCTGCTGACACACTTTTTTTTTTTTTTCTCTGTTGCTATTTCAACAGACTTCACCTTTATTGCTGTCTCTCGCCACTTTGCCCGCATTCTCCACCAATTGTAACATTTCCAGGGGTATTAGCTCTAGGATCGCTGTCTGGGTAGACAGAATGGCACGGAAACAGTTCATTCAGACAGCAATTATGGTAAAAAACTGGCCGCAGCCAGTTTTATTAAAGTCCACAGCACACAGATAAAAGAAACAAAGCATAAACAAAAGACCTAGGCTTGTCTAGCCACTAATTACACTTATATAGATTTTCCCTTTCTATCAGGAACCCGGCTCTATCAGCCTAGGCCCAAAACAACACATATGATATATGTTACCAGTATGGAGTTTCCCAGATACTCCTCCTTATGTCTGAAGGTCCACCCGACGTCCAGACTTGAGAGAGATCCACTCCTATTCAGTAGTCATCATCCTGGAGGTTCACAGAGACACTCCTGTGTCCGGGGTACCTCTAACCCAGACTGAGACAGCTCTCCTCCTATTCAGTAATCATCAGCATGGAGGTTCACAGAGACACTCCTGTGTCCGGGGTACCTCTAACCCAGACTGAGACAGCTCCCCTCCTCTTCAGTAATCATCAGCATGGAGGTTCACAGAGACACTCCTGTGTCCGGGGTACATCTAACCCAGACTGAGACAGCTCTCCTCCTATTCAGTAGCTTATCCGCATGGATTCTCACAGAGACTGCTTCATGCGCCGGGACACCTCCCTGTCTCCAGGCTAAAGACAGCTCTAACACTCTTGGAGACTGTTTCTTGTGCCAGGACACCTCCCTGTGTCCAGGCTAAACTAGCTCTCTGACTGTGTCCGCAGACACCCATTTCTGGCTTCCTAATTACCACCTGAGTGGCCACAGGTTTGAGCTGCAAGCGTGTACTTGAATGGATGGTGTAATGACCTTTCTCTACCACTAGGTCTACAAAACCACACATTTCCCTTATACCTAGGTGAAATGTACACCCCATTCAGCCCATATTCCTTCACTGTCTCACAATAGTTAGCACTAAATGTGCTCCTTATTGGTTTTACAGAGAACCTGTAGAGTGCGAGTGGGACACTCTACATTTTGCATCAAACCAAGAACAAAAACCGTCTGGCGTGGTCGAAAAAGTGGTCCAACAGTTTAACCAGTTATGCCCTGTAGCCACGCCCTGGGCCTACATTGGGGGTATGAGACAGGTTTCCCCAAATTGCACTAAGGACTGTGAGGAGGACGCAGCTTACCATGGTGGCGAGGTGGAAAGAGGCCCTATTGTAAAAGGTGTCCGGATGGAGGGCCCCCTCACTACCTGTATCTTCATCCTCGGAGGGAGAGGAGGAATCCGGCATCAGACAGGCACGTGCAACAGGTACTGATGATGCCCCGGTAGCCAAGGAAACCCTAGTTGGGCCCTGAAAAACCCAACCAGCCCTTAAACCCGGCCAGGTGTGTAAAGATCAAGCCTGGGACCACACGACAGATATCGGGCACAAATTGGCAGCCCCGCTGCAGCCAGAACGCATGCCCCGGGAGGTGAGTAGTGAGAGGGTAGTTTTCAGGTGGAAGCACCCGGGGATGGAACTGATGGTGTTCCCAGAGGAAGTCCAACCAGAGGAAACTCGACTGGAGACACTTGTGAAGACTACTGCCAGCAGCAGGCGCTCAAGTTGGAGGCAGAAGAGCAGGAGCGCCAGGCCTTGAGGAGAGAGATGGAGGACCAGAACATGAAGGCCAAAGCCAAGGTCTGTAAGGCTAGGCCTGCTGACCGGGGTCCGCAGAGGCAGGGCACAGTAGTCTCACTTGATCTAAAAAGGGGCTGGGGATTCATCAGAGATCCCGGAATGGTCTCAGAACTGTTCGTCACCCGGCGGGATGTTGAATCGCACCTACTGGAGTGGCACCCAGAATGTGACCTATACCCAGGTGATCTAGTCACCTACACCCAGCATGTGGGCGACAGGGTGTGATACGCCCTCAATGTAAAAAGGTGCACATGAGGACATACTGCTCCCATGGCAACAGATGCAGAACCAAAAAGGCGACGACGTCCAGCAGCTTTGGACCCGGAAGCTGTATCAGTCCCTGCAGCTTCGATAAGATTGGCTGTACGAACACAGGCTACCCAAACTCTGGCGGTAGGACCTGATTAGTTCCTGTTATCTGGTGTGACACAGAAAAATGTACTTTCCCGGCCAGGAGGTTGCGGGCACCAGGAACTGCCCTGGAAAAGGAAGTAGGAAAGTGGACTCATAAAAAGTTAGCATAGCAGTTTGTTAAGTTTTAAAGACACTGTGGTCATGGACGGTGAGTGGCCAGAACTTTTATTGTATATAGTTAGCACTAAATGTGCTCCTTATTGGTTTTACAGAGAATCTGTAGAGTACGAGTGGGACACTCTACATTTTGCATCAAACCAAGAACAAAAACCGTCTGGCGTGGTCGAAAAATTGGTCCAACAGTTTAACCAGTTATGCCCTGTAGCCACGCCCTGGGCCTACATTGGGGGTATGAGACGGGTTCCCCCAAATTGCACTAAGGACTGTGAGGAGGACGCAGCTTACCACGGTGGCGAGGTGCAAAGAGGCCCTATTGTAAAAGGTGTCCGGATGGAGGGCCCCCTCACTACCTGTATCTTCATCCTCGGAGGGAGAGGAGGAATCCGGCATCGGAGAGGCACGTGCAACAGGTACTGATGATGCCCCGGTAGCCAAGGAAACCCTAGTTGGGCCCTGAAAAACCCAACCAGCCCTTAAACCCGGCCAGGTGTGTAAAGATCAAGCCTGGGACCACACGACAGACATCGGGCACAAATTGGCAGCCCCGCTGCAGCCGGAACACATGCCCCGGGAGGTGAGTAGTGAGAGGGTAGTTTTCAGGTGGAAGCACCCGGGGAAGGAACTGATGGTGTTCCCAGAGGAAGTCCAACCGGAGGAAACTCGACTGGAGATCCTTGGGAAGACTACTGCCGGCAGCAGGCGCTTAAGTTGGAGGCAGAGGAGCAGGAGCGCCAGGCCTTGAGAAGAGAGATGGCGGACCGGAACATGAAGGCCAAAGCCAAGGTCTGTAAGGCTAGGCCTGCTGACCAGGGTCCACAGAGGCAGGGCACAGTAGTCTCATTCGATCTAAAAAGGGGCTGGGGATTCATCAGAGATCCCGGAATGGTCTCAGAATTGTTCGTCACCCGGCGGGATGTTGAATCACACCTACTGGAGTGGCACCCAGACCGTGATCTTTACCCAGGTGATCTAGTCACCTGCACCCAGCTTGTGGGTGACAAGGGGTGTTACGCCCTCAATGTAAAAAGGTGCACGTGGGGACATACTGCTCCCATGTCAACTGGTGCAGAACCAAAAAAGCGAAGATGTCCAGCAGCTTTGGACCCAGAAGCTGCATCAGTCCCTGCAGCTTCCACAAGATTGGCTGTACGAACACAGGCTACCCAAACTCTGGCGGTAGGACCTTATGAGTTCCTGTTACCTGGTGTGACACAGAAAAATGCACTTTCCCGGCCAGGAGGTTGCGGGCACCAGGAACTGCCCTGGAAAAGGAAGTAGGAAGGTGGACTAGCATAGCAGTTTGTTAAGTTTTAAAGACACTGTGGTCATGGACGGTGAGTGGCCAGAACTTTTATTGTATATAGTTAGCACTAAATGTGCTCCTTATTGGTTTTACAGAGAACCTGTAGAGTACGAGTGGGACACTCTACATTTTGCATCAAACCAAGAACAAAAACCGTCTGGCATGGTCGAAAAAGTGGTCCAACAGTTTAACCAGTTATGCCCTGTAGCCACGCCCTGGGCCTACATTGGGGGTATGAGACGGGTTCTCCCAAATTGCACTAAGGACTGTGAGGAGGACGCAGCTTACCACGGTGGCGAGGTGGAAAGAGGCCCTATTGTAAAAGGTGTCCAGATGGAGGGCCGCCTCACTACCTGTATCTTCATCCTCGGAGGGAGAGGAGGAATCCGGCATCAGAGAGGCACGTGCAACAGGTACTGATGATGTCCCGGTAGCCAAGGAAACCCTAGTTGGGCCCTGAAAAACCCAACCAGCCCTTAAACCCGGCCAGGTGTGTAAAGATCAAGCCTGGGACCACACGACAGACATCGGGCACAAATTGGCAGCCCCGCTGCAGCCGGAACACATGCCCCGGGAGGTGAGTAGTGAGAGGGTAGTTTTCAGGTGGAAGCACCCGGGGAAGGAACTGATGGTGTTCCCAGAGGAAGTCCAACCGGAGGAAACTCGACTGGCGTGGTCGAAAAAGTGGTCCAACAGTTTAACCGGTTATGCCCTGTAGCCACGCCCTGGGCCTACGTTGGGGGTTTGAGACGGGTTCCCCCAAATTGCACTAAGGACTGTGAGAAGGATACCCCAGTGTGGGATCTCACTGAAGCCTGCTGAACTTGAACGAAAGTGTTTTTATTAGTAATGTTATGTTTTATGCTGCTGTTATTTAGATACAACATGTAAGTGCAAAGTAACTTAAATGAGAGAGTTATATTTAAAATAATGTTATGTCTTAGATTTCCAGTATTTGTATGCAACGTTCAAGAAAAAGTGCTTCCCATAAAGGGAAGAAAAAGTTACCTGTTTAACTCTTTACCCTGTTGAAATGCATTTCAGAAAATTGTTTGCATGTTCTTTAACATTTCTTTTACTCTGTTCCAGCCCGAGGATGTGCTGTGTTTAACAGGGGGAATGTGGCACCCCTAAGGGTCCAGTCGCCATAGCAAGATGTGTGGTACTCTGCTCCCAGGTAAGGAGGGGGCACTACCCAGTGCTCGCACCTCAGCAAGATGTGTGGTACTCCGCTCTCAGGTGAGGGGGCACTACCCAGTGCTCGCATATTTGCATCCAACACAGATCACATGACCTCAGGCTTAGGGGGAGGAGCCCCAGTTAGAGCGGGAAGGCAGTGTGACAGTTGGAGGAAAATAAGTGAGTTGGAGCTCAGGGGGGAGCTGAGAGGAGCTGTGGAGAAGCTGTGAGGAGTGGAAAGGAGCAGTTGTGAGGAGAGAAGCTCCTGAGGAGAAACAGAAATGGTCCTAGGGGCCAGGGAAGTGAGGAATCCATCCGTGGTGCCCGTATCCAGCTGGAGCAGAGTCAGAAGGAAGGACTAGGTTGCAGTAGGGGACCGGCCCCAGACTAGTGGAGAATCTGTATGACACAGCTAGCAAACCGGAGGCTGTAGTAACTGTATATGTGACATCAAAATCCACACACATTCGCTGAAAAGGTAGCCATATAGGATCAAGGGAACCAAGTGTTATGTTTCGGTAACTGAGGAGAAAGAGCAAAAAATAGCAAAAGCGGTAATACACCAGAGAGGCTGGAACCTATTGGATTGCAGTAACCTGAACTAACCACACAACTACAAGTAGCCGTGGAGCGTTCCTACGGTGATCCTAGACGCCTCGTCACAGCCTGAGAGATAACTACCCCTAAAGGCAGAAAGATGAAAGCTATCTGCCCCGGAGCAGATCCCCAGAGAAAATAGAAAGCCCCCAAACATGTAATGGCGGTTAGACAAGAAGAAAGCACGGACACAGACAGAAAATAGAATGAGGAAACGCTGGGGCCCAATCTGTCTAGACAGAAAAGTACAGGAAAGAATTCTGACTACAATCCAACAAAAACCCTAACAAAAATACCAACACTTCTGATTGCCAAAAAACCTGAGATCACACGATCTCATCCACCTAAATCAGATCTCTGGTGTAACAAAACGCTATTCAGCAAATAAAAAGTAACAAAGTAGCAAAGCAAAAGTGCAGACTAGAGTTGAGCGATACTTTCCGATATCCAAAAATATCGGATCGGAATGGTATAGACGATATCCACAAAATATCGGTGATACCCGATACCGGAAATCCAATGTAAGTCTATGGGAACAAAATATCGTAATTAAAAAAAATCCATTCTTGGCTTGTTGGATAATTGTACATGAAGGAAAACAACAAAGAGTAATGTAGAATGTATTGGGGGAGGTTGAGGAGACATTAAAGGCATAGATGTTTAACCCAATCCAATGGAATAGCATTAATAATTTTTTTTGTAAAGACGTTCGGATTGACGACGAAATTGACAATGTTGTTAACCTTTTTTCTATTTTGGCAAATATGTATGTTTCACAACTTCCATGCTCTTGACCTTTTTAACTTTTGCCACACTTTCACCTTCATAATCTTCAGCAGCATCATCTTTGTCATCTAATTATTCTTCATCTTCACCTCTTTATCTTCTTCTTAAACTTCTTGTTATTCATCTTTTTGTTAACATTACTCATATTGTTCTTATTAAACTATTATTCTTCTTCATATTCTACTTCTTCATCTTCTTCCTCTTCATCTTCTTCATCATATTCTTATTTGTGACAGAGATTCCTGTACTTGTAATCTGTAAAAGTATGAATTTTTCTTCCTTCCGTTCTTGCTGTCACAAAAGATTTAAATTACAACAGTATTTGTCCGTGTTCAGTTTAGCCTGCAGCAGCAGGCATTTTCCAGGGGCACCACGAGGAGGAACGGACTCACCCCCATACACTGCTTAGTCTTCTTCTGCTTATAATTTACAGCATATATTTTGCTCTTCATTTTGGTCTTATTTTTCATGTTCTTCTGCTTTTTGATCTTCTGCTTATTGTTCTTCTGTCTTTTGTTCTGTATCTTGTAGTTTGTCTTAACCTTCTTTGTCCTGTTGGTGATCTTCTTCTGGGTAATCTTTTATTTCCTCTTTGTGATGGTGTTCAGGCTGGTTGGCTTGATGCTCATCGTCCTTGGGGTTGTCATCTTCTTCGGGGTGGTCTTTACGGTTGTCTAACTTCCGAGAACCAGCTGATGTTACTGGAACCCGGACGGGTATCAGATGGTACAAGAGACAATGGAAGTAACGAGGACCAGCTGACTGTGCTGGAACCCGGACGGGCAGCAGAAGGAAAAGAGCCAATGGCACAACCGAGGACCAGCTGACGTTACTGGGACACGGTTACTAAGCAGGAGGTACCTGTGCTCCAAAGCACTACCAAGGACCAGCAGACGTTGCTGGAACTCGGATACCGAACTGGAGGCACCGAGGCCAAAGGCACTGCGGAGAACCAGTTGACGGTACTGGAACCCGCCGGACGGGTAGTAGAAGGTACAAGAGCCAATGCAAGTAACGAGGACCAGCTGACTGTGCTGGAACCCGGAGGGGCAGCAGAAGGAAAAGAGCCAATGGCACAACCGAGGACCAGCTGACGTTACTGGGACACGGTTACTAAGCAGGAGGTACCTGTGCTCCAAAGCACTACCAAGGACCAGCAGACGTTGCTGGAACTCGGATACCGACATGGAGGCACCGAGGCCAAAGGCACTGCGGAGAACCAGCTGACGGTACTGGAACCCGGACGGGTACCATAAGGCACCCATGAAAATGTAAGTTGACAGGCCGCAAGCTGGCCGCAGTTAACGAATCACACAGTCCTACAGTGGGTGCTTGTCCTATTGTCACAATGGAAACAGGCTTTATTTAGATATCCCACAGCACACATAGGAATCACCTAAACTGCAGGCACCATAGAGTCGGCTAACCCGAATGCAACACGACAGGACAACTTATTGGAGGCTAATTAACGTTGACACTGCCAGTAAACAGCTGTCGTGCTGTAACCAGGCTGGGCAGGAGTCAGTACCCGTGCCAATTACTTCCGAGCAACAACTGGCGGTGTTGGAGCCCAGGGATGAGAGGAGGACAGGGTGGAGGCAGCATGACTTTTTGGCGTACACACAGCAGGGGAACAGCTGACATTACTGAACCCCAGTAACACAGGAGCAAGTGTTGACTGTGCTAACAGCACTTCCGAGCGTTCCTTTATGTGCACTTTAGTAGGAGGTCGGCGTACCCCCCTGCTGCGGGAAGAACAAATTGAAGCCGTTGTTGCTTGGATGGCAGCCAATGCATCGACTTCAATTGCTACCACCTCCTCTCAGGAACACAGCACTGTTGAGCAACCATCTGTCTCTTCATCGCCTGCCAAATTGCCCAGGCAGTCAGACAGTTCTGTACAGGATCCAGCTGAGTCTCTGCTTCTGTTCTCAGAATCTGTTGGCTTGCAAACAGGGGCCCAGCCAAGCAGCATTCTGGAATGTGAAGAAGAGGGAGTATGCAGTGATGCGCAACAGCTGTGTCTCTCAGAATCTGAAGAGGCGGGTGAGCCAGTGCCGATGCTCAGCACACCGCAGAACGCATCTGATGATGATGAGACTCAGGTGCCAGTTTCTGTTGAGCATGGTGCTGGCCAGACCACCCAACAGCAGCAGGTTTTGGAAGAGGGTAGTGGAGATGATGAGGTCCAAGTCCCAACATGGCGTGAGGAACAGGAAGGTGGTGGGAGCAGCTCTGAGGAAGAGATTGCCCCAACGGTACAAACAGGAGGGAAAGTTAGGCTGCAGACTCGGTTGACTGTAGCCTCCAGTTTGGAACCTGTTCGGAGCAGTTCTCTTCCAAAAGTCAAAACGGGCGCTCCCAGGACTTGCACTGCGTGGTCCTTTTTTGACACACTTGCAGATGATATTTGCTATGTGAAATGCAAGCTGTGTAATCTAAAAGTAAAAACAGGTAAAAGTGTCAGTAACGTCAATACCAGTAATATTATTATTATTATAGATTTTAATAGCGCCATTTATTCCATGGCGCTTTACATGTGAAGAGGCGCAAATATAGACAATTACAGTAAACATGAGCAATACAAGGCACACACAAGTACAGAAGGAGAGAGGACCCAGCCCGCGAGGGCTCACAATCTACAGGGGTGGTTGAGGATACACTAGGAGAGGGAAGAGCTGATCGTGTGGTGGTTCAGTAGACTGATGATCATTGCAGGTTGTAGGCTTGTCGGAAGAGGTGGGAAATATGTGCAAACATGTGGGTACAAAGCACGTAGTTGAGTTACAAAGACACACTGGAGATGTAGGCCAACCTACAGCAGCACCTACATCTTCAGGTCGTGTCGGAGCCTCTTCCTCCAGCTGACACACAGCTGGTTCGGCTTTCTCACAGGATCGCCATGGAAGAACCTCGGTCAATGTTGTCCAGAAACAAAGTGTTATTCCACCGACAGCAGCAAGTTCCCTGTCATCCTCACACACCCAGGCCACAAAACAGCCATCGGTACCACAGGCATGGGATAAAAGACGGCCATACTCTGCAAACCATCCACGAGCACAGGCTCTGAATGCTGGCATTGCAAAACTCCTGTCCCTTGAAATGCTGTCATTCAGGCTGGTGGAGACTGACAGTTTCCGTAACTTAATGGCATTGGCAGTCCCACAATACAATGTGCCAAGCCGGGTTTATTTCAGCAGGCAAGCCGTCCCTGGTCTGCAAAAGCATGTTGCGTGAAAAATTAAACATGCGCTACTAAACTTCGTCAGTAGCAATGTCCACCTGACCACCGCTGCGTGGACCAGTACCCATGGCCAGGGACGATACCTTTCCCTCACTGCCCATTGGGTCAATGTTGTGTAGCCGGGTACAGATCTTGCGAGTGGCGCTGTACGTGTTCAGCCAACTCCAAGGATTGCAGGAATCAAGTCTGTACACATTGACTCCTCCTCCTACTCCAGTTCCTCAGAAACATTGCTGCAGGAGCCATCACGGTCTACCTCCACATGGACCAGTGAACGCTTAATAATAATAATAATCTTTATTTATATAGCGCAAACAGATTCCGCTGCGCTTCACAGTTTAACAGTTTCAGAACACAAGTAATAAGTAACAACGTTAACAATAAAATAATTAAAGCAATAGAAGCCGCCCCTGCTCTTGAGAGCTTACAATTTACAATGAGGTGGGGGAGCTACAAAGTACAGGTGTTTATATACAATGGTCTATTTACAATGATGGTCCAGCCATTTTGAGGGAGTGAGGGATGGATGGAGACACACACTTACACATAGAATGACTTTGGGCCTGGGGTCCGATATATGACCGCTACTCTGAGGGAGAGGGGACGAAAGAGCATGATGGTGTGGACCTCAAAAGAAGGGAATGAGGGGGGCGTGGCTACCGCCTGAGCAGACAAGATGCACTAATTTGTGAGCTCCTGCAGCATCCTCTACAAACGACTATTCACAGCGTTCATTTTGGTCGTCTTTGGCCTCCAGGGCTGTTCTAAAGACCCGGGCATCAGAGGATGTCAACGAGGAGGAGAGGAAGCGCCAACTCAAGGAGGTTGACGGATTTTTACTCGGCAGATCCCAGTGCAGGAGGATCCAGCATGGCGCCCACGCGCAATAAGTTACAGCCTCTATCTGCAGGACTTACCAAGCGCTCTGCTGCCTCCTCCGCCGCTAATCGCAGGACCCCACGTTCCCCGCATTCCCCGCCTGCCTCTGAGCCTACCGCCGGGGTTCTGATGACGGGGCCCCGCTCCACATCACCGGCATCCTCTCCTGCATCGCAGCCATCACCATCGACGGGGGAAGAAGCTCCGCCTCCATTATGGCGCTGCACGCCGCTGAGTCCTGTGAGGACAGCCACTCTCCGGCTCCCAGCCCTGAGCACCTTCATACAGGAGCTGACATAGATGGTGCCCTGCAAACTGTGAGTAACGCTGCTGCTGCAGCTACAGAGCTGCTTTTCTCAGCCCCTGCATCAACCCAGCCGGTCTCTGAGCAGTACCTCAAAGAACTTATTCTGGCTCTGAACACATCTATTCAGGGTAAGCTAGATGGTTTGCAGCACGTTATGGATAAATCACTCACAGGAGCACTAACAAGAGTGAGTGCGATGGAGGATAAATTGGGAGAAGTGATAGAATCGCATAATAGCTTGCTTGATGCCCACTATGCTCTACAGGATGAAGTCACTGCGCTGCAAGCCAAATTAGTGGACTTAGAGGACAGAAGTCGCAGGAACAACCTGAAGCTAAGGGGGGTCCCTGAATCTGTCCTAAAGGAAGATCTTAGGGACTATGCGACTACTTTGTTTAAAACTTTATTGCCTGATGCCTCATCTCGTGATCTCACCCTGGACAGAATTCATCGCCTGCCAAAAGCGAAATTCCTCGCGGAGAACATTCCCGTGATGTGATTCTCAGGGTTCATTACTTCCATATCAAGGAGGAACTACTGCTCTCCGCGCGTAAGAACTCTCCCTTGCCTGGTCCTCATTCTGACATCCAGATCTACATGGATCTATCGCGAGCCACCCTACAAGCACGTCGCAATTTAATGCCTATCACCACTGCTCTGCGTGCCTCAGTTGTGCAATATAGATGGGGATTCCCCACAAAAATCATCTTTCGTTATCGCAATGAGACTCATGTAGTTTCAGCTTTGAAGTCTGGCTGTGTCCTGCTGAATTCCTTGGGCATCAGTGTAGATCATCCCGAGCATTCATCTCCTGATGCGAGGCCCGCGAAAGCGATCGCCGACTGGTTCCATCAATCCACACGACGTTGAATGTTGTTAACCGGATCTTCTTCTGCACACTTTCTTTGTTTTCCTTTGTTGTCCTCCTCGGGTTGGAACATCTCTGTGCCCAGGGTTGACCAGATACTTTCCTACATGTAGGGGGTGTTCAGGCTGGTTGGTTTGAACTTTTCCCTTAATTGAAATTCTGAGTGATTGTTCGAGGAGCACACGTATGCCTAGTGCTCTCTTGCTTCACTGTTTAATACTTATTTTTGTTGTCTTCCCTTATCCTTTTGTGTCTTCCTTCTCTCCCTTCCACAGAGTCCGGACCTTATACGCTCATGTTGCTCTACTGACTCCTTGGCAAACTTATAAGAAGATTCCTCACCTGTTGTTTGGCCCTCTACTGTATCCTAGAAATGGTAACACATTTTCTGATTTTCTTCTCCATGGCAGTTTCGATTTGGTCTATTAATGCGAAAGGTCTCAATTCTCCCTATAAACGATCTCAGCTCTGGCGGGATGCAATATCTTCTAGAGCTGACGTGATCTTTGTACAGGAAACCCATTTCCGCATCTCAAACTCTCCAGGGTTGAGCAATACCAGGTTTCCACAGACATTTTTTTCATCATTTACTAAAAAAAAGGCTGGTGTTGCGGTCTTGTTCCGGGAGGGCACAGATTTCAGTTGCGATAATTCCTACTGTGATCCAGGGGGTCGATATATCATCCTGGTGGGCAATATTCAATCGACACCAGTTACTCTTATAAACGTATAAGCTCCAAATTCCCGGCAAATTCGCTTCCTTAATAAGGTCATGAGCAAAGTTCGTCGAATGGCGGTGGGTAGCATCATCATGGGAGGGGACTTCAACCTAGTCCCGGACCGCTCGGCGGACTCTACTGGTCCACGGAGAGACTCGGCAACTTGCCTCCAACACTGGCTGCATTCACAGGAACTTTTTGACACCTTTCGATGTCTTAATGCTAGTTCCAGGGAATACTCCTTCTACTCATCACGGCATAGATCTTTCTCTAGAATAGATCTCCTAGTGGTTGATAGATGGACTCTTCCATCTATTGCTGAGGCGAGTGTTGGAGTCTCTACGTGGTCCGACCACGCTCCTATTCGTTTGCGCTGGTCGTTGAGGCCTCCCCCAACCATGAATAGAACTTGGCGAAACAACACCTCCCTTTACTCGGACCCTGATTCGATATCACTTATCACGAAACATATCACGGAATACTTTGCCCTTAACTCCAATGCCGACATTGGTCCCACCACGCTTTGGCTCGCCCATAAATCGATCATTTGGGGTATATTAATCCAGCTGGGTGCTCGCCGCAAAAAGCTACTAACGCATAACATGGATAAACTACTAGCAGACGTCAAACATGCTGAACAACAGCTGCAATCACAACCCTCCATTGCCAACCATAGAGCTCTGATGGAGTGCCGACACAATCTTCAACTACTTCTACTTTCATTACATGATAAATATATCACAACACTGAAAGCCACACATTACTCCTCAGTGAACAAAACTTCACGGTACATGGCAAATAAACTGAAACAAAAGCGTATTAAATCATCCATACCATACTTAACAGATGACTGAAACCTCTCACAGAAAATTTCCCACCCTAACGAAATTGCACAAAAATTCTGTCAATTTTACGAAACTCTATATAACTTAAAAGACGACTCTACCTCTGCTCAACCAACCTCACAAGTCATAGATTCATTTTTGGATTCTGTGAATCTTCCACAAGTCCCCTCAGACAAAATAGATTTGCTTAATGCTCCTTTTTCCACCGACGAAGTCCTTCACGCTATTCAACATGCTACCCGTGGGAAAGCCCCAGGGCCTGATGGCTTCTCAGTGGAATACTTTCAAACATTTTCTACCAACCTACTAGAACCCATGACCGCTATGTTTAACTCCATACGACTATCCTCCGCCCCGCCTAACGAATTTCTGTCGGCCACGATAATCACAATACCAAAACCTGGTAAACCACCTAATTCACCGGGCAACTTTAGACCCATCTCTCTTTTGAATATTGACACGAAGCTATATGCCAAAATTCTTGCTAGTAGACTGATGACGGTTCTGTCGTTGCTCATCCATAATGATCAAACTGGCTTTATTACGGGTAGACAGACATCTGATGCCTCACGCAGGATACTAAACCTACTGCAGCACATGGGGCGAGAGCGGGCGCCCTCTCTGCTGCTATCTCTAGACGCGGAGAAGGCGTTCGACCGCATTCACTGGGGCTATGCCTTCAGAGTTCTAGAAAAATTTGGCTTCGGCGAACCATTCATTCGTTCAGTCAAATCCCTGTATTCGTTTCCTTCCGCTAGGGTTCTTGCCGATGGCGCCCTATCTCCCCCCTTCGTAATAACGAACGGTACTCGACAGGATTGTCCCCTGTCCCCTCTTTTATTCGACTTGATAATGGCACCCTTGGCCGAAAAAATTCGTACTGAGCTGAAAGTCAGAGGGCTAGCAGTGGGGGGTCGACAGCATAAAATTAGTCTATATGCGGACGACATCATATTGATGCTAAGCGATCCGTTACCCTCATTAAGGGCAGCCTGTGCAATTTTGAATGAATTCAGTTCCATCTCCTTCTACAAGATTAATTACTCCAAGTCCAATATACTGGGGATTCATATTCCATGGAATCTCAAACAGGCCATTACCACTGAATTTAACTTTCAATGGGCTGATTCGCAGATCCGTTACCTCGGCGTAGACTTACCAGCTAATTTTAAAAACTTATTACCCATCAATATTTCTTCCCTGTTAAAATCTATCCAGAATGATGTAGACTCATTACATAAAGTTGAACTTTCTTGGATGGGCCGTATTATGGCATATAAAATGATTTCCCTCCCTAAAGTGATATATTTTTTTAGGGCCCTGAAGCATATACATACTCTACAGAGACAGCTGTCCGGCTTTGTTTGGGATAGGGGTAAACCACGCGTCTCAACAACAATCCTACAGAAAGCTAGAGAGCATGGAGGAGCCGGAGTCCGAACCTCCTGGCGTATTATCATGCCACTCTAATACATCAATCACGGCACTGGTGGACTAATTCCACGCATCCATCTTGGCCGCTGATTGAGAAATCGTTATACGGAAAAGAAGACCTGGGTAACCAACTTTTGGCTTATCTCATAACTAAGGTTAAATATTCACTGCCCCTTTCTACTGTAAAAGCGACGTTTCAAAGCTGGGAGGTGCTGAGCACTAAGCTTCGAGATGACCTTGCAGTCACTGCGGCTAACTTGCCGGTTAAAGTCCTTCAGTCCTGCATTCAAAGCCTGGACTGTCGTAATTGGGACAAAGTGGGAATTAAGACATGGGGCGACGTGTTGAACTTTCCTATGATGGGGGAAATTCCTCCCTTAACCACATTCCATCTTACTAAAGCCCGCTTGTTCCTTTCGTCAGACATATTGAAACGTACTATACCCCTTGATATCTTGGAATACGTCTCTAATACCCGGGTCTCCGCTCGCCTCATATCCACTCGGAACCTCTACAACTTGTTTAATGATGACACGATCCTTATCAAGTCACGACATATGGATAATTGGGAATCGGACTTTGGCAAACAATTTTCAGTTACTCAGTGGTCATTAGCTATAAAATGGGCCAAACAATCATCTCACTCCGCCACTTTGGGAGAATCGCACCTGAAATGTATTACTAGGTGGTACTTCACCCCTCCAAATTGGCCACATTCTTCCCAGACTCGTCAGATAGGTGCTGGAGACTCTGTGGGGGAAAAGGTACTATCTTACACATATTCTGGTCATGCCCTGTGATTAGAACATTTTGGAGGGAAGTGATTCACCTTATTGATAGGGTCTTTGGGTATCATGTATCCGATGACCCTTCGCTGATACTGTGCCTGCTTGGAATAGACGGTATGCCTTTAAAAATGCGTTAGACTTATTGGTCATATGCTTCTCTCAGCCAAAACCCTGGTTGCTCGACACTGGAAGACGCCTCTATGTCCTTCAGTGTCTCAGTTGTCACAGACACTCCAAGATCACTACGTATTAGAGACCTTATTTGCCAAACGTTCAAATACACTGGCCAGATGTGAACGTATTTGTGCCCCTTGGAAGGCCTATTATCAATCGATACAGAATGATTAGAGCCTTTTTGTTTGGACTCATACTCTTCTTGGTCCTCCCCGTACCCCCTTCTCCACCTATTGTAATCTGTTTGTCTTGTTTGTCTTTGTCTTTATTTCTGTTTGGTGTATCGGTTTTGGTTATTGTGTTTGTTAAATTTAAGCTTCTCTCAAACCCCCTGGCTATGTAGCACAGCAAAACACCATGTAGCTCTGAAGGAGTTCCAGTTTTGCTTGACTAGTATTATTTGACACTACAAGATGGGTTGCTTAATTGTTTTATTTCGTGTTTGTTCAGAGTAAACATGAGTTGTCTTAACGTTCCTAAAGACCCACGAATCATATTACATATACAATGTACAGATCGGATCTATTATCCACTTGTAGACTGTTGTATTTTCGATTTTCTTGTTATAAACTCAATAAAAACTATTGAAACAAAAAAGAAGGGAATGAGAGTGATGGAATTGGGGGGATGACCTGGAAAGTGCATTGTGGGGACAGGAGTATGCCGACTCCACCACCATGTCTGTTTGAGGGTCTCGGGGAATGTGAGAACTATAAGCCACCATAGGAATTGGCAGGAGGGGAAACCGTGTCAGAATCCTGAATCCAGGTTTCAGTCAGGGCCAACAGATGAAGAGAGTTATTCAGAAAGTAGTTGTGCAGGAAGGTTAGCTTGTTGCATGCAGACCGTGGATTCCAGAGGGCACAGTTAAACGAAGGAGATGAGGGAGTGCAATTAATATTAATAAGATTATTATGGTTTCGATATGAGGTAGGGTAGGGATTGAGGTTGGGGGATGGTGGACCAGGGTTGGGGGAGATGTCCCCTGAAATCAATAGGAGTAGGAAGATAAAGAGCAGGTAGTTGTTGGTGTTGTAAGTTGGTTTTTTCAGTGATGTGTTTCGGCTAGATGGGCTGAGGTTTCTCAGGAAGGTGATGAGTGCATGGGAACTGTACATGGGGAGGGAAGTATGGAGGGGCTCATGTGTATGAGTCGTGATGAAGGGGGGATGGGGCGGTGTTTGTGGAAGGCAAGGGAACACAGGAGGATACAGTTAATGTACATAATTAAAAACATAACAAAAAACAAGAAACAAATATCCTAAAATAAAATTTAAAATATATTGCAAAACATGCATGAGTTTGTAATAATAATAATAATAAGGGTATTTGATAAACATAATATTTATGAAAATTTTTTGTTCAGGATTAAAAATATAGCAAAGTGTGGACTACCTTATTCCAGCCCTGATTAACTGCCATGAATAACTGCCGTTTACTGAATGCTTGTCTTCTATGATGCTTTGCTTTCTGTGATGCGTGCACCCCACACATGCACCACACAACGCTTAGCTGTTGCGACCGATATGAGCACTGCCGTGGGCAAACGCCAACAGGTCGTCCTGAAATTAATTTCCATGGGGAATCGAAGCCACACAGCGCAGGAGCTCTGGAATGCCATGAAGCAGGAGAGCGACGTGTGGTTTTTGACAGCGAATCTCCAGCTAGGCTTGGTAGTGTGTGACAATGGCCGAAATCTGGTGGCAGCTCTGGGCCTTGTCAACCTCACTCACATACCATGTCTGGCACATGTGCTCAACTTGGTCGTGCAGAGTTTTTTGAGGGACTATACGGATATTGATACACTGCTGCACAAGGTCCGCCTACAGTGCGCTCACTTGCGACGTTCCAGCATGGTCAGATCGTGCATTGCAGCTCTGCAACGCAGATTTCGCCTTCCTGAACATCGCATCATATGTGACGTACCCACCAGGTGGAATTCCACGTTACATATGTTGGAGAGGTTGTGTGAGCAGCAGCCAGCAGTAATGGAGTATCAGCTGCATCAGGCGCAATCAACTCGCAATTTGCGCCGTTCACACTTCACCACTACTGAGTGGGCCTCTATAATAATAATAATAATAATAATCTTTATTTATATAGCGCCAACAGATTCCGCAGCGCTTTACAGTTTAACAGTTTCAGAACAAAAGTCATAAGTAACAACGTTAACAATACAATAATTAAAGCAATATAAGCCGGCCCTGCTCGTGAGAGCTTACAATCTACAATGAGGAGGGGGAGCTACAAAGTACAGGTGTTTATATACAATGGTGTATTTACAATGATGGTCCAGCCATTTTGAGGGAGTGAGGGATGGATGGATGGAGATAGTGAATGGGCTACACACACACACACACACACACACACACACACACACACACACACACACATAGAATGACTTTGATTAGTGAATGTGATAGGCCGCTCTGAACAAATGTGTTTAGAGGGAGCGCCTGAAACCATGCAAATTGCGGATAGTCCTAATTTCTTGGGGTACAACATTTCAGAGGATTGGCGCAGCGCGGGAGAAGTCTTGGAGTCGGGAGTGGGAGGTACGGATTAGTGCAGAGGTTAGTCCAAGGTCGTTTGCAGAGCGCAGCAGTCGGTTAGGCCGATAGATAGAAATGAGGGAGGAGATGTAGGGGGGTGCTGCACTGTGGAGAGCTTTGTGGGTGAGAACAAGTACTTTGAATTGGATCCTATAATGGATGGGCAGCCAGTGTAAGGACTGGCGAAGGACTCTATGAAGGACATCTGCCACGTTTTGCGTGCGTTTGATGAGTCAACGCGGATGGCGAGTGCAGATGATGCACTAGTCAGCCTGACTGTCCCCCTTATCTGCCTGCTTGAAAAAACACTGCAAGCACTAAGGGATGAGGTTTTGGAAGAGGTGGAGGATGAGGAGTCACAAATTCCATCACCTTATGTACAGTCAGCGCAACGTGGTTCCTCACAAAGGGCTGGGCAGGGCTCACTTTGTGAGGAGGATGAGGAGGAGTCAATGGAGGAGGAAGACATCGCTCCAGAGGGAGGTACACAACGCTCTAGTCAGTATGTAGAGCGAGGGTGGGGTGATGCAGAGCAGGCAGAGATGACGCCTCTTGCAGGGGACAGCGTTTCTTGGCCAGTTGGTAGTCTGCAGCACATGGTTGATTTCATGCTGCAGTGCCTGAGAAACGACCGCCACATCACCCACATTCTCACCACGTCTGATTATTGGGTGTACACCCTCCTAGACCCTCGCTACCGGGACTACTTTCAAGGCCTCATCAGACCATTGAACCGGGAGCGTAAAATGCGGGAGTAACAAGACACACTGCTGCAATTATTATTATTATTATACATTTATATAGTGCCATTTATTCCATGGCGCTTTACATATGACAAGGGAAAAATATAGACAGGTACAATAAAGATGTGCTGGACAAGGGACACACAAGTACAGAAGGAGAGAGGACCCTGCCCGCGAGGGCTCACAGTCTGCAGGGATGGGTGAGAATGCAATAGGAAAGGGTACAGCTGGTCGTACGATGGTTGAGTACACTGAGGATCATTGCAGGTTGTAAGCTTGTCGGAATCCATAATGTTCTCCATTCCAGCCGAGAGCACTGCTGCTGCTACTGCTTTACAAAGCAGCTCTGTGCGTCGAGGCAGTGGAAACAGCTCTGCAACAAGAGGGAGCACAAGCAGCGCCTCTGCACAGGGCAAGACCAGTATGTTCCAAATGTGGCGAAGTTTTGTGGCAGCGCCACCAATGTCTACACCATCCGAGACGGCTCCAGTCAGCAGGAGGCAACGTTTCCGTAAGATGGTGACAGACGACATGTCTTGCCCTCTCAGTGTACTCCCAGATGGCTCTTCCCCATTCAAGTTTTGAGTCTCTAAGCTGGATACATGGCCAGAGCTTAGCCAGTATGCATTGGAGGTGCTGGCTTGCCCTGCTGGCAGTGTATTATCGGAGCGCGTCTTTTGTGCTTCAGGTGGTGTACTAACAGACCGTCGCATGCGTAATGTAGACCGGCTTACTTTGCTGAAAATGAACAAGGCATGGATCACGCATGAATTTGCCTGTCCTGTTTCCGATTAAATAACTGGTTGGCAACGTTATACATGTATCCTGTTATGTTCATCTTTCTACCACCTGAACTGTACAGTCATGGCCAAAAGTTTTGATAATGACACAAATATGATATTTTCACATGATCTGCTGCCCTCTGGTTTTTATGTGTGTTTAACAGATATTTTTATCACAGACAGAAATATAATTGCAAACATATGAGTAACAAAAGCTTATATTGACAGTTAGAATGAGTTAATGCAGCAAGTCTAATTTTGCAGTGTTGACCCTTCTTCTTCAGGACCTCTGCAATTCTCCCTGGCATGCTCTCAATCAACTTCTGGACCAAATCCTGGCTGATAGCAGTCCATTCTTGCACAATCAATGCTTTCATTTTGTCAGAATTTTTAATTTTTTGTTTGTCCACCCGTCTCTTGATGATTGACCACAAGTTCTCAATGGGATTAAGATCTGGGGAGTTTCCAGCCCATGGACCCAAAATCTCTATGTTTTGTTCCCTGAGCCATTTTGTCACTCCATAACTTAGGCAAATCAAACTCACATCATGCCTCAAAAGCTGCAATGTTGGAAGTGCATAATGTGGGTTGAACTTTGACAACAGCTGCAGTGCGAATGTTTGCCTTCATTGTTCTTGGCTTTTAAATAAAGCATACAAGTAAATATAATAATACCTGAAAACCTCAGACTACAGTGAACACTTCACACAACTGTTCAATACCTGTGAAAGCCCTCTTTGTGTAATTCTATATTCTTTGCAACCAATGTATTGGATACGGATGGAAGCATGTCACACTAATAGATTTGAATTATTTGAAATTGAATGTAGCAGCACCAATTTTAGAAAAATGACAAGGATGAGCCAGTGACAGACACTCAGCAGAGTACACGCAGCGGTGGTTGAAGTAAGTGGAGCGGGATCTACACTCCTACCAAAAATTTAAACCTCAGACTAGAGTGAACACTGAACACAACTGTTCACTTGGTGTGAAAGGCCTTTATGTGGACTTCTATTATGTTTGCAAGCAATGTATTGTATTTTGATGGAAGAGCGTCACACTAATAGATTTTAGTAAATTTAAAATAGAATAAAGCAGCACCAATTTTAGAAAAATGACAAGGATGAGCCAGTGACAGACACTCAGCAGAGTACACGCAGCGGTGGTTGAAGTAAGTGGAGCGGGATCTACACTCCTACCAAAAATTTAAACCTCAGACTAGAGTGAACACTGAACACAACTGTTCACTTGCTGTGAAAGGCCTTTTTGTGGACTTCTATTATGTTTGCAAGCAATGTATTGTATTTTGATGGAAGAGCGTCACACTAATAGATTTTAGTAAATTTAAAATAGAATAAAGCAGCACCAATTTTAGAAAAATGACAAGGATGAGCCAGTGACAGACACTCAGCAGAGTACACGCAGCGGTGGTTGAAGTAAGTGGAGCGGGATCTACACTCCTACCAAAAATTTAAACCTCAGACTAGAGTGAACACTGAACACAACTGTTCACTTGGTGTGAAAGGCCTTTTTGTGGACTTCTATTATGTTTGCAAGCAATGTATTGTATTTTGATGGAAGAGCGTCACACTAATAGATTTTAGTAAATTTAAAATAGAATAAAGCAGCACCAATTTTAGAAAAATGACAAGGATGAGCCAGTGACAGACACTCAGCAGAGTACACGCAGCGGTGGTTGAAGTAAGTGGAGCGGGATCTATACTCCTACCAAAAATTTAAACCTCAGACTAGAGTGAACACTGAACACAACTGTTCACTTGCTGTGAAAGGCCTTTTTGTGGACTTCTATTATGTTTGCAAGCAATGTATTGTATTTTGATGGAAGAGCGTCACACTAATAGATTTTAGTAAATTTAAAATAGAATAAAGCAGCACCAATTTTAGAAAAATGACAAGGATGAGCCAGTGACAGACACTCAGCAGAGTACACGCAGCGGTGGTTGAAGTAAGTGGAGCGGGATCTACACTCCTACCAAAAATTTAAACCTCAGACTAGAGTGAACACTGAACACAACTGTTCACTTGCTGTGAAAGGCCTTTTTGTGGACTTCTATTATGTTTGCAAGCAATGTATTGTATTTTGATGGAAGAGCGTCACACTAATAGATTTTAGTAAATTTAAAATAGAATAAAGCAGCACCAATTTTAGAAAAATGACAAGGATGAGCCAGTGACAGACGCTCAGCAGAGTACACGCAGCATTAGTTGAAGAAGTAACTGGAGCGTGATCTGCATTTAAAAAAAAATAAAAAATACCTCACAGACTGCAGTGAACACTGAAACACAACTGTTCACTATCTGTGAAAGGCTCCTTTGTGTACTTCTATAGTGTTTGCAAGCAATGTATTGTATCAGGATGGAAGCACGTCACACTCATAGATTTTAGTTTTTTTCAATAGAATGGAGCAGCACCAATTTTAGAAAAATGACAAGGATGAGCCAGTGACACACGCTCAGCAGAGTACACGCAGCATTAGTTGAAGAAGTAACTGGAGCGTGATCTGCATTTAAAAAAAAATAAAAAATACCTCACAAACTGCAGTGAACACTGAAACACAACTGTTCACTATCTGTGAAAGGCTCCTTTGTGTACTTCTATAGTGTTTGCAACCAATGTATTGGATACGGATGGAAGCACGTCACACTATAATTTCAATTGAATGGAGCAGCAAGAATTACACTAAAGAAAAAAATAAGTCTGTGAGTGACACGTGCAGATGCCTACAAACAGCGTTGGATGCAGAGCAAACTGCAGCGTCACCTGCACGCACACACACACCTTGCGGAGCTGTGAAAACAACACTGCAAGGCAAAAGGAAGCTTTACACAGCGGTTGGTAAACTAGCCTGCCTAAAGCACAGTACACAAAATCGCAATCTCTAACTGTCCCTCAGAGTCAGCAGAGCAGCGTTCTGTCCCTATCTGAATTCACAGCACAGTGACGCTAAAATGGCGGCGGCGCCTTTTAGAGTGCATTCTGACATCATTTCAGCATCCAATCACAGTCATGCCATTAGTTAACAAGACCGCAGCAGTATAGGATGTGCCCACACTTCTTAGGATTCCTCATTGGCTGACTAAAATCACATTGCCTCTCAAAGAATTATGGGAACTTCCGATTCCGGTATACGATATATGGAAAATATCGGAACTAAGTATCTAAAGTCCGATACAGCGAATATCGGCCGATACCCGATACTTGCGGTATCGAATGCTCAACTCTAGTGCAGACACAAACGGAGCACAATTGCAGCGCCAGACCCCCAAAAGGGGACAGGCTGCAGTCCACTGCAAGCAGCAAACCAGCAGAGAAAATCAAACAGAGGAAAAAAAAACAGCAAACACTTATCTGAGGGAGAGCAGGAGACTAGCAGAGCTTCAAGCAAGACCAGAAGGAACAATTGATAACCGGCAAGGCTGCTGGGAAATCAGGCCACTTATATTCTACCATTCAGCGCCAGCTGAAGGCCATTCATTAATCAGTTCATTACCCTCAGCAACCACCGGAGGGAGCCCCAGCTCAGAAGCCGCCTCCAGCATATTCACAACAGTACCCCCCATTGAGGAGGGGTCCCCGAACCCTCACCTGTGCAACCAGGCCGATCAGGATGGGCTCGATGATAGGCACGGATAAGTCTCCCAGCATGAATGTCCGAAGCAAACACCCAAGAATTGTCCTCCTGACCATAAACTCTCCACTTAACCAAATACTGGAGTTTCTGTCTAACAAAACGAGAATCCAATATCATCTCAACCACATACTCCAAATTGCCCTCAACCAAAACAGGGTCGGGAGGCGCAGCCATAGGAACCACTGGTTCGACAAACCTCTTCAATAAGGACTTGTGGAACACGTTATGGATCTTAAATGTCCCTGGAAGAAGCAAACGGAAGGAAACCGGATTAATAATTTCCATGATCTTATAAGGTCCAATGAACCTTGGCTTAAATTTTGGAGATGCAACCTTCATAGGGATATTCCTTGAGGACAACCAAACCAAGTCCCCCACTTTAAAACGAGGACCATCAGTCCTATGCCGGTTGGCAAACCGTTGGGCCTTCTCCTGAGAGAGAGACAATCTCTCCACCACCTGGTCCCAAATCTGCTGCATACGCTGCACAATAGAGTCCACCCCTGGACAGACAGAAGCCTCTGCCTGTCCTGAAGAAAATCGAGGGTGAAACCCGGAATTGCAGAAAAATGGAGACATCAAGGTGGCAGAGCTAGCTCTATTATTAAGAGCAAACTCAGCCAAAGACAATAAAGAGACCCAGTCATCTTGATCAGCAGACACAAAACATCTCAAATAAGTCTCCAAGGTCTGGTTTGTTCTCTCGGTTTGTCCATTGGTCTGAGGGTGAAATGCAGAGGAGAAAGACAACTGAACACCAAGTTTAGAACAAAATGTCCCCCAAAATCTGGAAACAAACTGGACTCCTCTGTCAGACACAATGTTCTCCGGAATGCCATGTAACCGAACCACATGCTGAAAGAACAAAGGCACCAACTCGGAGGAGGAAGGCAACTTAGGTAATGGCACAAGATGTATCATCTTGGAAAACCTATCACAGATTACCCAGATAACGGTCATTCTCTGAGAGACAGGAAGGTCAGAAATAAAATCCATAGAAATATGGGTCCATGGCCTCTTGGGTACAGGTAATGGCATTAACAAACCACTAGAACGAGAGCAAGGTTTGGAACGATATCAAGTCCCACAGGACTGCACAAAGTCCCTGACGTCACGAGACAAAGTAGGCCACCAAAAGGAGCGACTCACCAAGTCTCTGGTACCAAAAATCCCGGGATGACCAGCCAATGCGGAACAATGAATCTCAGAAATCACACTCTTTTTCCACTGGTCTGGAACAAACAACTTCCCAACAGGGCAGCGCTCAGGTTTATCCTCCTGACACCCTTCCAGAGCCAGTCTCAAATTGGGCGAAATGGCAGAAAGAACCACACCCTGTTTCAAAATAACAGCAGGATCAGATAACTCAGGAGAATCTGCAAAGAAACTCCTCGAGAGGGCATCCGCCTTGACATTCTTAGTGCCAGGAAGAAAAGAAACCACAAAATTAAAACGTGTGAAAAACAAGTCCCACCTGGCCTGTCTAGGATTAAGTCGCTTGGCTGATTCGAGATAAACCAGGTTCTTATGGTCCGTGAGGACCACCACCTGATGTTTGGCTGCTTCCAGCCAATGTTTCCAATCTTCAAAGGCCCACTTCATGGCCAATAACTCCGGATTACCCACGTCATAATTACGTTCAGTTGGAGAAAATATTAGAGAGAAAAAGGCACAAGGGTTACTCTTAGAGGTCTCTGGATCCCTTTGGGACACCTGCCCCAATCTCAGAGGCATCAACCTCCACCTGAAACGGCAGAGAAACATCAGGCTGCCGTAGAACAGGAGCAGAAATGAATCTCTGCTTAAGTTCCTGAAACGCAGAAACTGCCTCAGGAGGCCAGTTCACCACATCGGAACCCTTTTTGGTCAAATCAGTCAATGGTTTAACAATACCAGAGAAACTACCAATAAATTTACGATAAAAATTGGCAAAATCCAAAAATCTCTGAAGAGCCTTCAATGAAGTAGGTTGAACCCAATCACAGATGGCCTGAACCTTGACCGGGTCCATTTCAATAACAGACGAAGACAAAATGAATCCCAGAAATGAGATCTTCTGTACGCCAAAAAGACACTTTGATCCCTTCACATACAGTGCATTCTCTCTCAAAATCTGGAACACAGTCCGAACATGTTTCACATGAGAGTCCCAGTCATTGAAAAAAATCAAGATATCATCCAAATAAACAATCAGAAATTTATCCACAAAATCCCTGAAAATATCATTCATGAAGGATTGGAAGACGGAAGGGGCATTAGTAAGCCCAAAAGGCATCACTAGGTACTCAAAATGCCCCTCTGGGGTATTAAACGCCATCTTCCATTCATCCCCGTGCTTAATGCGAATAAGGTTATACGTCCCCCTGAGGTCAAGCTTGGTAAACCAACTAGCACTTTTCACTCTGGAAAATAGGTCAGAAATCAAAGGTAACAGATATTGATATTTAACAGTGATCTTATTCAGGAGGCGATAATCAATACACGGCCTCAATGAACCATCCTTTTGGCCACAAAGAAAAAACCGGCGCCCAAGGGTGAAGAGGATGGTCTGATATGACCCTTCTCCAATGACTGCTTGATATAAGATAGCATAGCATCGTGTTCAGGCACAGATAAATTAAAAAGGCGACCTTTAGGAAATTTGCCACCAGGCACTAATTCAATAGCGCAATCAAAGCTCCTGTGAGGGGCAAGGATGCAGATTTACTTTCACTAAACACATCAGAAAAATCAGTCAAAAAGTCAGGACATCCTGAGACTGGGGAGAGGCAGAAAAAACAGGAGTGTCAGTATTAACACATTGGCAGCCCCAACTGGTCACAAACACAGATTTCCAATCCAAAACAGGATTATGAGACTGTAACCAAGGGAAACCTAGTACAATAATGTCATGCAGATTATGCAGCACCAGAAATTTGCAACTCTCCTGATGATCTGGTTCAACCCTCATTATCACCTGAGTAGAAAACTGGGGTTTATTCTCCGCCAAAGGGGTAGAATCAATGCCCAGTAGGGGAATAGACTTCCGCAGGGCTATCATGGGAAAGCCACAACGTTTGGCAAAGTCAAAATCCATCAGGTTAATAGCTGCTACTGAATCAACAAAAGCCTGAGAAGAAAATGTGGACAGGGAGCAAATCAGGGTAACCGTCAACAGAAATTTAGTCTGAACACTACCCAAGACAACTGAGCGTGCAAAACGTCTTCCCCCTTAGGGCTGACAAAAATAGCATGGGAAGCGTCACCACAGTAGAAACATAACCCATTGCGCTTACGAAACTCATGACGCTGAGCCCCAGAAGTCCCTCCATCACACTGCATGGGCTCAGGAGCTGGCTCACAAGGCAACACTATCTCACGCATACCTCTGCGCTCACGCAAACGTCTGTCAATTTGAATAGCCAAAGACAAAGAATCATTGAGACCAGAGGGAACAGGGAATCCCACCATAACGTCCTTTACTTTTCTGACAGACCCTTTCAAAAAAGGGCTGCCAAAGCATCATCATTCCATTTGGTCAGGACTGCCCACTTTTGAAATTTCTGACAGTACAACTCAGCGTCTTCAAGACCCTGATTTAATGCCAACAAGATCTTTTCAGCTTGATCAGTGACATTAGGTTCATCATACAACAACCCCAGAGCCTGAAAAAATACATCAATATCATTCAAAACAGGATCCCCAGGTGTCAGGGAAAAAGCCCAATCCTGAGGGTCGCCGTGCAGCAGGGAGATGACAATTCGAACCTGCTGTGCCGCGTTCCCCGAGGACTTAGGCTTTAACGCACAAAACAACTTAAAGTTATTTTTGAAATTCTGAAATTTAGATCGATCCCTCAAAAACAAATCTGGCATGGGGATCCTAGGTTCCACAACCGGCAACCCAGCAAGTTAGGTAGCAATACTCCGAACCTCAGTGGCAAGCTGATCCACACGGCCAGACAACTGTGCAAACTCCATTGAGAGAAAAAAAATCCTCCTCAGCACCCAGAGAAAAGAGGGGAAAAAAATGCAACAAACAGAGTTTCCTTATTACTATTTTCCCCTTCTGTGAGTACCATACAATTTTCAGTTTTTCTGGCCGGTTATACTGTTATGTTTCGGTAACTGAGGAGAAATAGCAAAAAATAGCAAAAGTGGTAATACACCAGAGAGGCTGGAACCTATTGGATTGCAGTAACCTGAACTAACCACACAACTAGAAGTAGCCATGGAGCGTTCCTACGGTGATCCTAGACGCCTCGTCACAGCCTGAGAGATAACTACCCCTAAAGGCAGAAAGATGAAAGCTATCTGCCCCGGAGCAGATCCCCAAAGAAAATAGAAAGCCCCCAAACATGTAATGGCGGTTAGACAAGAAGAAAGCACGGACACAGACAGAAAATAGAATGAGCAAACACTGGGGTCCAATCTTTCTAGACAGAAAAGTACAGGAAAGAATTCTGACTGCAATCCAACAAAAACCCTAACAAAAATACCAACACTTCTGATTGCCAAAAAACATGAGATCACACAATCTCATCCACCTAAATCAGATCTCTGGTGTAACAAAACGCTATTCAGCAAATAAAAAGTAACAAAGGAGCAAAGCAAAAGTGCAGACACAAACGGAGCACAATTGCAGCGCCAGACCCCCAAAAGGGGACAGGCTGCAGCAGAGAAAATCAAACAGAGGAAAAAAAAACAGCAAACACTTATCTGAGGGAGAGCAGGAAACTAACAGAGCTTCAAGCAAGACCAGAAGGAACAATTGATAACCAGCAAGGCTGCTGGGAACTCAGGCCACTTATATCCTACCATTCAGCGCCAGCTGAAGGCCATTCATTAATCAGTTCATTACCCTCAGCAACCACCGGAGGAGCCCCAGCTCAGAAGCCTCCTCCAGCATATTTACAACAACCAAGAGGACATCGCTCGACAGGATCTGAGGCTACTGGCTTGGGACACTGTGTGTGAGGCACAGGGCAGAAGTGGCGTGAGCCGGCCCTGGGAGAGACGACCAGAGAAAGGAACATAAGAAGGGAGTTCTGGCAAAGTTCTCCCCAAACTACCTGAGAGCTGGCTAGACCACTGACCCAGAGGACACAGCCCACCGGCTGGGGATTATAACCTAAGAACTGTGAGTAAAGTGTGAAGACTGCAACCTGCTGTGTCCTCAGATTAATTTACCTACCCTGCACTACAACCAATACCATCACCCTATAGCTGCCCTGGGGCCTAGCTCTACCTATTGAGAGCTGTAACATCTCTGCTGCATCACCAACTGCCCCAGTGGATCTGAATCGCAGCGTCGGCCATATTATTGCTGAACACCATGGGTTGCTTCACAAACTAATTCACCTACAAACTACCCCCATCATCTTTTTCATTTTATTGGATGCCCAGGGCCACAGACCAGGTCACTGCTGCTGTGACTTCCCCTTTATGAACCGCCCGGTACCTAGTTCCCCACGGCCCTTGGGGAGCTCCATAAGCAGCAGATAAAGCGGCAGGTCGGCCATGGGGATAAAGCTGTTATGGTAGTAAGGGGCCCCAGGCAGAGAATAGTGCAGCTGGGCACCAGGTCAACAGGATCATCCTCAGGAAGGATCCAGGGCCTATTACCGGGGTGGGAGCTGCTGAGATGGCACTCTCGGCACCTTTCCCAATCGGACCTGGAAGAGGGGCTGACAGGTAGCTGGTGAAGCTGGAAGCATAAATGGGACATAGATTGTCCAAAGAGACTGCCCGGATGGCAGAGAAAAGGGAGACGGAACTGCTAGTAAGGATTGAGGCTGTCCTGATGGTAGGGAGAGATAGGAAGAAGATGTCTTTGTGTATAACCTGTTCTTCCAGTGTAATGAATGCCCTCTTGCTTAGTAAAGTGCAACTGTTGGAAAAGATCTGTGACTCTGCGGTGTTTTGTGGAATTTTGAAACATAGAGCGGGAGTGACAGAACTGGAACGGAGTCTGACAGTGACCGTAAGTGTTTTCCTGGGTACGCTGCATTTGCAGCAAAGAGGACATTGTGTTTTATCTGTGGGGCACCAGGGTGTAGAAACCTTACAGCCCATTGCCACGACTACCACCCTGGCCGCCTTAAAGAATAATAAACTAGCAGGTGACTTGCACAATAAGCGTTCCTGTGTCTACCTTTGCAAGCAGCCGAGTGAGTCAACCCCTCACACATTGAATTGAATACTGGATCAGGGAGCCGAAGCCTGCTCTTGAGTAGTGATGAGCGAATTTGTTCAGAAAACGATCGCCAAACATAAATTCAACACAAATATGGCACATTCGGATTTGTGATCGGAAATCCCACCAAAATTTTATAAAATCGAAAACTCGGTAACAGTGTGGGAAGATATTTGCGTTGCCACAAAAATATTTTCAGCGCTTTAGCAATGGTAATGGTGGTGTATCATGAGCGTTTGACACGTGTTTGATGAGGGGAGGGGGTTTGCAGAGCTCAGAGTCTCAGCATTTCTGTAAGCACAGCACAGCAGTCTTTTTTTTCCTAACTTTATGTGTGCACATTGTGGCTAGTCAATCAAGGCTCAGGAAACACCCACAATGTCCTGACACAATGGCTTGTGTCATTAGCTGCTGTACAATATACAAAAATGGTTGCACTCAATCATGTTAAAGCATGTCAATGTGAAATCTATGAAATGTGAATAGCAAAAATGGCTTTTTCAATATTAGGAAAAATACATGAAAAAGACATGAGACCCTTAGCACAAAATGTGGCCAAATAATATCTGCTCTTCAACCATCGTCAAGGTGGCCTCATGAGTCTGATAGGGTCCCTGACCTGTGTGAACACCTCTCTAAGGCCGGAAGCACACTAGCAAGAAATACGGACGAGTGCTATATATAGACTGTATACATGTTTTCATTAATATTTGAGGCGATGGATCCATTGTATGTCCATTTTGCAAGCCGGCAAGAAAATCTCACCGTACGGATGCCATTTGGATGCCATACGGATGTCACACGGATACTTTGATGCGATGAAATCGCATCCTCGTATTGCAAACGGATGATATATGGATCACTGTTCAGGGAACATTTGTGTGATTCTTGTCCGTAAAAAAACAGACTATATTTAAATATGTTCTGTGTAACTCCAGCCTAAGGCTAATGTCTGAATGCATGGGTGAATGTCCACATCTCTCTCATGGCTCATGTGTTTGCGTTTGTATTCAATTGGTTTCTTGTTTTTGCAAGACTAGGGAGGTTTTCCACCCTTCCTTTGAATGCCATGCACATAAAGGCCATTTTCTGCAGCGTGTCCACATTGCACATTACCTTTCTGAATCCTGCTAATATAGGTACTAACTCAAACAAAAGGAAAATTGCACACAAAGAATATGATATAAAAATACAAACATTTTATTGAACAATATTAAAAAATAACGTGAGAGAGAATGACAGTGGTAACCCAAATGGAGTGGAACCACACAGGTACCCAGGTAAAGTCACAATATAGTGCTACTACACTTAATGCACATGAAGCAGGAACGACCATAATAGTAATATGCCACTAATCCGTATCAGAGGACTATATAAAGTCTTTCAACCAAGAAGGCACAGCGCCGAAACGCACGTTGGGGAGAGTGGCACCACTGGGTCTCAGGTATGCGTTCGACCACTGTTAAATTGTAATTGCATGTCTTTAGATTGGCGTACAGCTTTTGTTTAGGCTATTGTTATTAATTGCCCTGTCCTTGGTTGAAAGACTTTATATAGTCCTCTGATACGGATTAGTGGCATATTACTATTATGGTCGTTCCTGCTTCATGTGCATTAAGTGTAGTAGCACTATATTGTGACTTTACCTGGGTACCTGTGTGGTTCCACTCCATTTGGGTTACCACTGTCATTCTCTCTCACATGTTATTTTTTAATATTGTTCAATAAAATGTTTGTATTTTTATATCATATTCTTTGTGTGCAATTTTCCTTTTGTTTGAGTTGATATATTTCTTGCACTGAGTTCTTATACTTAGGCACCTTGGTACTAATAGTTGTATCTCTACTGAGTAGGTGCTAGCCTTGTATAGGTTAATATAGGTACTATACACATGACCAGGTTTTTAAATACATCAGTTAGGGATTAAATACATCAGTCAGGGACTGCTGTGATACAGGTATACCTTGACGTTTGGTAGAGCGGCTTAGTATACATTTTTTGCTAAAAACATATCAACCAAATACCCTGTGTTTTATCTTTTTACTTGCTGTTTACTGTTACTTTTTTACAGCAGAGTATTTTTATACATTTGTTTTACTGTGCTCTTCTATGTTTCAGTCTTCCGGTGGTGTAAACAATGTCCCTACAGACATGTTCACTGTGTGCATGGCTCATGTGTTTGTGTTTGTATTCAATTGGTTTCTTGTTTTTGCAAGACTAGAAAGGTTTTCCATCCCTCCTTTGTAGAGCGGCTTGGTATACATTTTTTGCTAAAAACGTATCAACCAAATACTCTGTGTTTTATCATCTTTTTACTAGCACTTGCTGTTTACTGTTACTTTTTTACAACAGAGTATTTTTATACGTTTGTTTTACTGTGCTTTTCTATGTTTCAGTCTTCCAGTGGTGTGAACAATGTCCTTACAGGCTTGCTCACTGTGTGCATGGCTCATGTGTTTGTATCTTTCTCAGTAAAACCTACATTTATGGTTTGGCTTGAACCAGCCGTAGTCAAAATCACCTCATGGTGAAGGCCAGAGTGCTCAGTCAGAAAGCTGTTTAGGATATTTACAATTCCGACAATACCGCGCTCCTCCAAAATCAGACAATGGAATCACAGAGTTCAGAAGAGTTGTATACTTTATTCACAGCTATAAAACTACGCGTTTCGTGGACGTCCTGTCCACTTCCTCAGTTACATAGCCAAAAATAAAATAAACGCAAAATACATGAGATGCTTAGTACAAAATTTGTCCAGATAATGTCTGACCATCAACACCTTTCTAAGGCTAATGTCTGAATGCATGGGTGAATGTGGACCTCTCTCTCAGTAAAGCCTACATTTATGAATTGGCAGGAACCAGCTGTAATTAAAATCACTTTATGGTGAAGGGCAGAGTGCTCAATCAGAAAGCTAGCATACAAATAACGGAAAACTGACTTGCACATCAAGAACTAGTCTGAACAGCTGGTTCCTACCAACCCATAAATATAGGCTTTACTGAGAGAAGGGTTCACATGCACTGATGCATTCAGACATTAGCCTTAGAAAGGTGTTCACACAGGTCAGAGACCCATCAGACTCTTGAGGCCACCTTGATGACAGTTGATGGTCAGACATTATTTGGCCAAATATTGTGCTAAGCGTCTCATGTATTTTTCATGTATTTTTCCTAATATTCAAAAGCCATTTTTGCCACTCACATTTCATAGATTTCACATTGACATGCTTTAACACAATTGAGTGCAACCATTTTTGTATATTGTACATGTAAGTAGATTTTTTTTTGTTATGCACTTGTTCAGACTAGTTCTTGATGTGCAAGTCAGTTTTCCATTATTTGTATGCTAGCTTTCTGACTGAGCACTCTGACCTTCACCATAAAGTGATTTTATTTACAGCTGGTTCCTGCCAGCCCATAAATGTTGGCTTTACTGAGAGAGAGGTCCACATTCACCCATGCATTCAGACAATAGCCTTAGAGAGGTGTTCACACATGTCAGGGACCCATCAGACTCATGAGGCCACCTTGATGATGGTTAATGGACAGAAATTATTTGGCCAAATTTTGTGCTAAGCGTCTCATGTATTTTTCATGAATTTTTCCTAATATTCAAAAGCCATTTTTGCTTTTCACATTGCATAGATTTCATATTGACATGCTTTAATACGATTGAGTGCAACCATTTTTGTATATTGTACATGTAAGTAGCTGTTTTTTTGGTATGCACCTGTTCAGACTAGTTCTTAATGTGCAAGTCAGTTCTCCATTATTTTTAGGTTTTTACCACCGCCGCAAAATGACTTTGTGGGATACAGCAGGCTGTATCACATTTAGCAACAGAAAAAAATATAACTATATATTGTACAGTCATGGCCAAAAGTTTTGAGAATTACACAAATATTATATTTTCACATGATCTGCTGCCCTCTGGTTTTTATGTGTGTTTGACAGATGTTTTTATCACAGACAGAAATATGATAATTGCAAACATATGAGTAACAAAAGCTTATATTGACAGTTAGAATGAGTTAATGCAGCAAGTCAATATTTGCAGTGTTGACCCTTCTTCTTCAGGACCTCTGCAATTCTCCCTGGCATGCTCTCAATCAACTTCTGGACCAAATCCTGACTGATAGCAGTCCATTCTTGCACAATCAATGCTTTGATTTTGTCAGAATTTTTAGGTTTTTGTTTGTCCACCTGTCTCTTGATGATTGACCACAAGTTCTCAATGGGATTAAGATCTGGGGAGTTTCCAGGCCATGGACCCAAAATCTCTATGTTTTGTTCCCTGAGCCATTTAGTTATCACCTTTGCTTTATGGCAAGGTGCTCCATCATGCTGGAAAAGGCATTGTTGATCGCCAAACTGCTCTTGGAGGGTTGGGAGAAGTTGCTCTTGGAGGACATTCTGGTACCATTCTTTATTCATGGCTGTGTTTTTAGGCAAGACTGTGAGAGAGCCGATTCCCTTGGCTGAGAAGCAACCCCACACATGAATGGTTTCAGGATGCTTAACAGTTGGCATGAGACAAGACTGGTGGTAGCGCTCACCTTGTCTTCTCCGAATGAGACGTTTTCCTGATGTCCCAAACAATCGAAAAGGGGATTCATCAGAGAAAATAACTTTACCCCAGTCCTCAGCAGTCCACTGCCTGTACCTTTTGCAGAATATCAGTCTGTCCATGATGTTTTTTCTGGAGAGAAGTGGCTTCTTTGCTGCCCTCCTTGAGACCAGGCCTTGCTCCAAGAGTCTCCGCCTCACAGTGCGTGCAGATGCACTCACACCTGTCTGCTGCCATTCCTGAGCAAGCTCTGCACTGCTGGTAGCCCGATCCCACAGCTGAAACACTTTTAAGAGACGGTCCTGGCACTTGCTGGTCTTTCTTGGGCGCCCTAAAGCCTTTTTGGCAACAATGGAACCTCTCTCCTTGAAGTTCTTGATGATGTGATAGATTGTTGACTGAGGTGCAATCTTTCTAGCTGCGATACTCTTCCCTGTTAGGCCATTTTTGTGCATTGCAATGATGACTGCACATGTTTCTTTAGAGATAACCATGGTTAACAGAAGAGAAACAATGATGCCAAGCACCAGCCTCCTTTTAAAGTGTCCAGTGGTGTTATTCTTACTTAATCATGACAGATTGATCTCCAGCCATGTCCTCATCAACACCCACACCTGTGTTAATGGAGCAATCACTGAAAAGAGGTTAGCTGGTCCTTTTAAGGCAGGGCTGCAATGATGTTGAAATGTGTTTTGGGGATAAAGTTCATTTTCTAGCCAAATATTGACTTTGCAAGTAATTGCTGTTAAGCTGATCACTCTTTATAACATTCTGGAGCACATGCAAATTGCCATTAGAAAAAGTGAAGCAGTAGACTTTGTAAAAATTAATATTTGTGTCATTCTCAAAACTTTTGGCCATGACTGTACATGTAAGTAGCTATTTTTTGGTATGCACCTGTTCAGACTAGTTGTAACAATTATGTGGGTACTATGGAATCTAATTGCGTGGGATAAAATGAAACTGAGACCAAAGCTGAGGCAAACAAGTGTATTTAACAAAATAAGAAATTGAACCAAATCTAACAGAGATCTTCCAGCAATAGTAACAAAGTGCACAGCACAATATAGATGTGATCAGCAAAAATAATAGCGGGGCGCGACCGCTAATACGCACAAGTCTAGCAGTAAAATGAAGCGAGAGTATGTACGGCACTTAACGTAGAAGTCCAGCAGTAATATGAGAAAGAGTGCGCACAGCACTTAACATAGAAGTCCAGCAATACACAGGTGGAGCATTAACAGGAGAAGGTTACTAAATGTACCTTTAGGGCTGAAAAGTCCCGCTCAAGTCCAGCACCGCAGCCCGCACAGAACACAGTCCAAGAAGTGATAACAATGTCAGAATCTCTTACTGACACAGCAATTCCACAGATGAGTAGCTCCACACTAAAAGTCTGGACACTAAGTAACACTGGACAGGATCAGGAAGCCGCAACAGAGGGCTGAAGACAGTTGTAAGTGGAGGTGCAGAGCACCAAGTAACAAGCAGCAGCAGGAACTCCAGAAGCAAACCAGGAGGAATCTCAGAAGCCAGCAGCAACAAAATACTCAGACAAGGAGGAACACCAAACCCTGACTTAAATAACAGGACAGACAGGAAATTCCTGGAAAGGGCGAGGTACAAGACTCCAACAAGGACAAACAGGCTCAATGGAAAATCGTGAATCCTTATACTAGTTCTTGATGTGCAAGTCAGTTTTCCGTTATTTGTATGCTAGCTTTCTGACTGAGCACTCCGCCCTTCACCATGAGGTGATTTAACTACAGCTGGTTCCTGCCAACCAATAAATGTATAGCATACAAATTATACCGCACACTAGTAGGAATTCCATGCAAATTATAACTTTATTTGTGGTGACAGGGAGCAAAATGTATATAGCGACAAAGAAAATCTGACGTTTCGACTCTTCCCGAGTCGTACTCATAGAGTCGCTTAAGTAAATGGTCAAAGAAATTGATTTCCTATAGAAAATGAGAATTCTTATGAAGAGGTAATGAAAGCTTTAGAATCCACCATAGGATATCCAATATATATGCAATAAGCACAGTGTACCTGTCTTGCAATGATTGTAGAGCGGCGCTTCTGCGCCCTGCTGGTATTGCTGCTGGTGACATGTCAGGAGCGCCGCTCTACAATCATTGCAAGACAGGTACACTGTGCTTATTGCATATATATTGGATATCCTATGGTGGATTCTAAAGCTTTCATTACCTCTTCATAAGAATTCTCATTTTCTATAGGAAATCAATTTCTTTGACCATTTAATTAAGCGACTCTATGAGTACGACTCGGGAAGAGTCGAAACGTCAGATTTTCTTTGTCGCTATATACATTTTGCTCCCTGTCGCCACAAATAAAGTTATAATTTGCATGGAATTCCTACTAGTGTGCGGTATAATTTGTATGCTATATGTTAGGGACTATTAGTCCACTATACCAGCACCTCATCCCCCATCTAATACCGTGTGCACACCTTTAACTCCTTAACCAATAAATGTAGGCATTACTGAGAGAGGTGTCCACATTCACCCATGCATTCAAACATTTGCCTTAGAGAGGTGTTCATGTAACAGATTGCAGTATGCAGTGACGAACAGGAGGCAGAGCAAGGGTTAACAATTTTAATTAATAATGGGAGACTCCACGCAGGGAGGTAAACAGTTAAATGAAGAAATAAATGGTTCAATTTGCAAAGGATATGCAGAGTTAAGGAACAATGAATCAGGTAACCGCAGAAGTTCCTCAGTTTATGACTTCGGCCGGGAAGTCAATAGCGCCAACAATGGCTGGCGCGATGCTTATCCATGAAGGTCCAGTAGGAAATGAGGATCCATTTTCTGGTGGCAGCTGTCGGTCTCCGGTACCTTCTGCTGAGCCCCTAGTCCATAAGTTGATGCGGTCAAGTCAATTAAGGCCGCAGCGCTGTCTGGGTTCAACGTAGACTGGCAAGTATCAACTGGCAAATCTGGGTGCAAGTGTCTTTCCCTACCCGGTTGCTCTTATGTGGCACGTGCGCTGTACTCATGGACATGGAACGTAAAGCACCTTGCTCTCTGGTAGTCACCGGCACCTTGCACCTCTCTCAAGTCCCCGCTGGTAGCAGCGGGAGTTAACAGACGCAGGCCTGTGCAGCACCGGTGCTCTGGGAACAGAGCACTCCCCTCAGCCTGCTGCACTCCGCCTGCCCGCACTAAAACTGTCTCTAGGTCAATGGGTCTGTCTGCAGCAGTCCGTCGCAGCGCCAGTGGTTCGGATGCGGAGCACGCTGCCTGCCTTGCTGCTCTCCCACTGATGGCGGGGGCTTCTCTGCAGCTTTGCGACCTTTCTCTCTCTGCTTCCGGCTGGGTTCTCTCACTAAACACGCTCCCTCTTCTTGGGTCATGGGGCCTGTCCTCTCCCCTATTTCTTCCCCTGGGAAACAGGAGACGCAGCCTTGATAGTTTTGAACCTGGCGCGGCACAGGTACCAGCAGCCCGGTCTTCCTCCTTACATTCACACAGGTCAGGGACCCATCAGACTCATGAGGCCACCTTGACTATGGTTGATGGGCAGACATTATTTGGCCAAATTTTGTGCTAAGAGTCTCATGTATTTTTCATGTATATTTCCTAATATTCAAGACATTTTTGCTATTCACATTTCATAGATTTCACATTGACATGCTTTAACATGATTGAGTGCAACCATCTTCATATATTGTACATATAAGTAGCTGTTTTTTGGTATGCAACTGTTCAGACTAGTTCTTGATGTGCAAGTCAGTTTTTCGTTATTTGTATGCTAGCTTTCTGATTGAGCACTCCGCCCTTCACCATGAGGTGATTTTAATTACAGCTGGTTCCTGAAGAACCCATAAATGTAGGCTTTACTGAGAGAGATGTCTACATTCACCCATGCATTCAGACATAAGTCTTAGGGCTCATACTCACTGGCGACAAATACGGACGAGTGCAATCTGGTAAAAAATCGGACTGCACTGGACCAATGTTATTCAATAGTTGACATCTCATTTACAATTTTTTTCTCAGTCGAAATCGGACTGAGAAAAAAATCACTGCATGCTGCGAATTGCTGCGATTCTCAGATGAGACTCGCCAATACAAGTTCATGGGTGTGAGAAAGAATCAGACAGCACTCGCACCATGCGAGTGCTGTCCGATTTTTACTTACCAGTGTCTTTTGAAAAGCCAGCAATTCATGTCCGGCTACTGTAAACTCACACTGACAGCTCAGAAAAGAATAGATAAAATATATGTATACACATAGAATACATAGATATATACATGTCAGTGACACAAACACATAGATAGATAGATAGATAGATAGATAGATAGATAGATAGATAGATAGATAGATAGATAGATAGATAGATAGATAGATAGATAGATAGATAGAAGAAAAGTCGGTAATTCATATGCGGCTATATAGTAAAAGCACATTGACAGGTTAGAATACAAAAGATATAATACATGTATACATATACAATAGTTGTATATATAAATGTCAGTGAGACACATATATATATCCTAATATTTCATAGAGAGATACATAGTAGAATAGGTGATAATTCATTTGTCAGCTTTTGTAAAATCACACTGACAGCTCACCAAACACTAGATATATACACATAGAATACATACATATATACTGTGTATGTATATATATATATATATATATATATATTTATATACTGTACAGATCAAAAGTTTGGACACACCTTCTCATTTAAAGAGTTTTCTGTATTTTCATGACTATGAAAATTGTAAATTCACACTGAAGGCATCAAAACTATGAATTAACACATGTAGAATTATATACTTAACAAAAAGTGTGAAACAGCTGAAAATATGTCTTACATTCTAGGTTCTTCAAAGTAGCCACCTTTTGCTTTGATGACTGCTTTGCACACTCTTGGCATTCTCTTGATGAGCTTCAAGAGGTAGTCACCAGAAATGGTTTTCACTTCACAGGTGTGCCCTGTCAGGTTTAATAAGTGGGATTTCTGGCCTTATAAATGGGGTTGGGACCATCAGTTGTGTTGTGCAGAAGTATGGTGGATTCACAGCTGATAGTCCTACTGAATAGACTGTTAGAATTTGTATTATGGCAAGAAAAAATTAGCTAAGTAAAGAAAAACGAGTGGCCATCATTACTTTAAGAAATGAAGGTCAGTCAGTCCGAAAAATTGGGAAAACTTTGAAAGTGTCCCCAAGTGCAGTTGCAAAAACCATCAAGCGCTACAAAGAAACTGGCTCACATGAGGACCGCCCCAGGAAAGGAAGACCAAGAGTCACCTCTGCTTCTGAGGATAAGTTTATCCGAATCACCAGCCTCAGAAATCGCAGGTTTACAGCAGCTCAGATTAGAGACCAGGTCAATGCCACACAGAGTTCTAGCAGCAGACACATCTCTACAACAACTGTTAAGAGGAGACTTTGTGCAGCAGGCCTTCATGGTAAAATAGCTGCTAGGAAACCACTGCTAAGGGCAGGCAATAAGCAGAAGAGACTTGTTTGGGCTAAAGAACACAAGGAATGGACATTAAACAAGTGGAAATTAGTGCTTTGGTCTGATGAATCCAAATTTGAGATCTTTGGTTCCAACCACCATGTCTTTGTGGGACGCCGAAAAGGTGAACGGATGGACTCTACATGCCTGGTTCCCACCGTGAAGCATTGAGGAGATGGTGTGATGGTGTGGGGGTGCTTTGCTGGTGACACTGTTGGGGATTTATTCAAAATTGAAGGCATACTGAACCAGCATGGCTACCACAGCATCTTGCAGCGGCATGCTATTCCATCCGGTTTGCATTTAGCTGGACCATCATTTATTTTTCAAAAGGACAATGACCCCAAACACACGTCCAGGCTGTGTAAGGGCTAATTGACCAAGAAGGAAAGTGATGGGGTGCTACGCCAGATGACCTGGCTTCCACAGTCACCAGACCTGAACCCAATCGAGATGTTTGGGGTGAGCTGGATCGCAGAGTGAAGGCAAAAGGGCCAGCAAGTGCGAAGCATCTCTGGGAACTCCTTCAAGATTATTGGAAGACCATTTCCAGTGACTACCTCTTGAAGCTCTTCAAGAGAATGCCAAGAGTGTGCAAAGCAGTCATCAAAGCAAAAGGTGGCTACTTTGAAGAACCTAGAATTTAAGACATAATTTCATTTGTTACACACTTTATTGTTAAGTATATAATTCTACAAGTGTTAATTCATAGTTTTGATGCCTTCAGTGTGAATTTACAATTTTCATAGTCATGAAAATACAGGAAACTCTTTAAATGAGAATTTGTGTCCAAACTTTTGGTCTGTACTGTATATATACTGTATATATATATATATATATATATATAACAAATAATCTCCAGCTTTATCACCATAAAGTGTGACAAATCATTAAGTGAATCGCGGCAGCTCTGGGTCTGCTGAAATTTAAATGTTTTTTTTTTTTGGTCTAGCAGGAGTTAATGTCAGTCTCTTGCTGGCAATTTCTTTGTAGGCTGGTCAGCTGATGTTGGATGGTAACCACTCCCACCTCCCTTTAAATAGTCACATGACCCATCAGCTGATCATCGGTTATAGAGGTTTTTTTTACTATGTAGACCAGCTAGGAGTGTGGTGCTGCCTGTGGTGGTGATGTGCTGTTTGAGTTCTGTTATCCTGATGCCATTATCTCTGCTGCTGTGGAGCTTAGCAGCAGAGCTGGAGCTGAGTATTATACTTTTTTGTCTGTCCCCTGTTTGTGTCTTCCCCTGTGTGTTATTATCTGCAATGGTGAGTCTAACGTCCTTGTAGGTCAGTGCACTAGCCAGGGTTTATAGAGGTGACAGTCAGAGACTAAGCACATGACGGCGGTGGGGGGAAGGACCCGCATAGGGCTTTAAATAAGAGTAGGGACAAGCACAAGTTGGTGTCAGGAAGTGTCCCATCCCCGCTTCTGACAGTTTGAGCCTTCATCTTCCTTTTCCATCCCATTGTATTTATATGCTGTGTCATCCGCCGGACTTACCCATGTCCCAACATAACATAAAGAGAGAAGGGCCCAGACATACAGTACAGACCAAAAGTTTGGACACACCTTCTCATTCAAAGATTCTTCTTTATTTTCATGACTATGAAAATTGTAGAATCACACTGAAGGCATCAAAACTATGAATTAACACATGTGGAATTATACATTACACTGTACAAAAAAGTGTGAAACAACTGAAAATATGTCTTATATTCTAGGTTCTTCAAAGTAGCCACCTTTTGCTTTGATTACTGCTTTGCACACAGAAAAGGTGAACGGATGGACTCTACATGCCTAGTTTCCACAGTGAAGCATGGAGGAGGTGGTGTGATGGTGCGGGGGTGCTTTGCTGGTGATACTGTTGGGGATTATTCAAAATTGAAGCGGTGAGCGGTCCAGCTCACCCCAAACCATCTCGATTGGGTTCAGGTCTGGTGACTGTGGAGGCCAGGTCATCTGGCATAGCACCCCAACACTCTCCTTCTTGGTCAAATAGCCCTTACACAGCCTGCAGGTGTGTTTGGGGTCATTGCCCTGTTGAAAAATAAATGATGGTCCAACTAAACGCAAACCGGATGGAATAGCATGCTGCTGCAAGATGCTGTGGTAGCCATGCTGGTTCAGTATGCCTTCAATTTTGAATAATCCCCAACAGTGTCACCAGCAAAGCACCCCCGCACCATCACACCTCCTCCTCCATGCTTCACGGTGGGAACCAGGCATGTAGAGTCCAGCCGTTCACCTTTTCTGCGCACAAAGCAGTAATCAAAGCAAAAGGTGGCTACTTTGAAGAACCTAGAATATAAGACATATTTTCAGTTGTTTCACACTTTTTTGTAAAGTGTAATGTATAATTCCACATGTGTTAATTCATAGTTTTGATGCCTTCAGTGTGATTCTACAATTTTCACAGTCATGAAAATACAGAAAAATCATTGAATGAGAAGGTGTGTCCAAACTTTCGGTCGGTACTGTACTTCTTTCACAGAGGCTTCAAAATATCAGTGTCCACACCTGCCACTTCTGGAAAAAACATATTACGCTGGCGTGGCCTGCACTGGATCCGCGAAGGTACAGTAAGGAGAGTATGCCATTGTTTATTATTTTTAATCAATAAAAGATTAAAAAAAACTATATTTTACTGTTGAACAGCCCCTTCAAATAGAGTATCATAATATGATGATAGATCTCATATATAGTGTATGTGTGTACATTTTGTTGAGATTCTCTTAAAAAATTTGAGCAAAAACATAAATTACAGAATTAGGATTTTAGTTCTGCATGAGCCTTTTGTGAATAGTGTGTATGATTTTAAAGAATTTTGTCGGAAGAAGAAAAGTGGATATTGATGGATATCTAGATCAAGTGCAAAAAATGTCCCTCAGAAACAACCATTGAAACAAGTATTTTTTTAATATACATTCTTTTTTCATAATTGCCTGTGAGTGGTGCTATCTCTGCTCGCTCAGTGCCTATCATGTGACACTTGACTGCAGCTGCTGCTGATATCCAGTGATGTCATGTCAACTTCCAACCTTGTCTCACGCAGACTGTGGCCACTCCGGCTGATTGACTGACCGGTGGGCGATGTTTCACCCCACGTCACAGCCCACTATCGAGCGCGTGGTTGAAAATTTTCATCTTTCCTTCTCTGCTTACATCAGGGAGAGTGGACGCAGTCTGCATGAAACTGGGTCACCTCCTCGGTGATGCAACCTCAACCTTCAGAGTCCGGAAGTTGACATGACATCACTGCCGGGCATCACGTGATCCGCACTGAGCAAGCAGACATAGCACCGCTAACAGGTAAATATGAAGAAAGAATGTATTTGAAAAAAAATACTTGTTTAAATGGTTTAAATTGATGCGCTCAATAAAGATTGTAGTGGACCACCTATTTAATCTGCTAGGAAGCACATTATTTTATGCAAGAAATACTTCTCATTTAGCAACATTTTTTAAAATACATATTTCTTAAATATCAGGTTCAAGACTTATTTGGTTTATACATATCAACTCATTACCAGCATTAAGATTAAAAAAACAATCATCAGTTTTGGTTTAGCATCTTGTTATCTGGCTACGGCACAAAGCTTAAAAGGCTGTGGGCAGAGTGTTACGGCCAGTACTGGTGATTCCTGGGGGCGAGGCATCTTGTCAGGTATCAGAAATGTGAAAGATTGCAGGAGGGTAGTGAAAAAAAGAAAGAGCTCCATCCTGGACAAATGCTCTCCTGGACAAGCCCGTCGGCCTAAGAAGAAAATATTTGATTTTTTAAAGCCATAAAGAAAAAATTAACATAATGGGGCATATTTATCAAAACTGTCTAATTCTTAAACAATTCAAACGTAGACTAGCAAGTCTTAAAGTGAATCCGTCACCTGATTCATGCTGCCCAAAACACAGGCAGTATAAATCAGAGCCTGGCAGCACAATTGCAGGGGAGGTACAATTTTCTCTGAAACACACTGGTGTTTTAGAGATAGTATAGTATACTTTAAAGATCTGACCAGTGACATAGCCAGAGAGCAGACTAGTCTGGCGCCACTTTCACCCAGCTCTTCTCCCTGCTACAGGTAACTGAAAGATCTCTCCAGTAGCCGTATCTTTAAAGTATATCTTCTCTGAAAGATGAAGTGTTTCAAAGAACAATATACCTGGCCGCAATTGTGTAGTTCATACTGCCCGTGGATTGGGCATCATGAATCAAATGACAGGTTCACTTTTAAATGTGCCAAATTTAACATATGAGTTGTTATTAGTCGTAGTTGTTTTTTTTATATCGAAATCTATCTATTCTAAGTTTATATCACCTATTAGTTGTGCCAGAAATGTGGATCCTAATTGTGTTACATATTCCCCTTTCAATACACCACACCCCTTTTTCAAATAGGCTACACCCCCCTTATCGGATAAATAAAAAAAAAGTGTCTAAAACACATCCTAAATATTGTACAATTTGTGGCAGACAGCTTTTTGGTGCAAATTATGCAACAGTTCAAGCACATTTAGAATGTTATACTATATCTTTGACTTTATATTTAGTTTTGATATTGAAATATATTTTAGAAAGCCCAATGTAATGACAACATCATCTATGAAGATCAACAATTATTTTGATCACTTTTTATTACACTGTTTGGGAGGTAAAAAAAAACATAAATTCTAAATGTATTATTTTTTAACACTACTCACCAATAGGTATAAATGTCATATTACCTTTATTCTGCAGATTAATACAATCATGACAATACCAACTTTATATACAGTGGATGAATAAGTATTGAACACATCACCAATTTTCAAAATAAATATATTTCTGAAGGTGCTATTGACATGAAATTCTCACCATATGTCGGTAGCAATCTATCCAATACACACAGGCAAAGATGTCCATAAATTAGGCTATGTGTAATAATGAGAAATGAGATAGGTAAAAAGAATGAAGAAAGAGGGGTGCAAAAAGCCATGGAAAGTCCTGACTAAAGCTGAAATCTATCAAATCTATCAGTAGTTAGCAATCCTACCACTTAGTGAAAAATAATGTCAGCACTCTTGGTGCCATAATCCAGAAGTGGAAAGAACATAATTTCAATATAAACTGAACACAAAATGATGTTCCTGGCAAGATTTCAGACAGAGGAGTGAAAAGAATTATCAGAACAGCCAAGAACCACCTGTGGAGAGCTACAGAAAAACCTGGGATCCACAAGTGCAATTGTTTCAAAGAAAACTATAACTAATGCACTCAACCTCCATGACCGGTATGCACACTAGCCACGCAAGACTCCATTGCTGAACAAAAAAGCATGTTCAAGCATGTTTAAAGTTTCTCAAAAACATTTAGACAAACCTGTGAAATACTGGGAGGATATACTCTGGTCAGATGAGACCAAAATTGGACTCTTTCGATGCCATAATACACACCAAGTTCAGAAGTCAAAAGGCACTGCATATCACCGCCAAAAGCAGCATACGAACAGTGAAGTTTGTGGGTGGAAACATCATGGTGTGGAGCTGTTTTTCAGCATACAGCACTGGCAAACTTCATTTAATTGAAGGAAGGATGAATGGATAAATGTATCAAAACATTTTTGATAAAAAATCTGACATCTACCAGGATGATGAAGATGAAACGAGGGTGAACATTTCAGCAAGATAATGATGCCAAACACAGAGCCAAGGACACAATTGGTGTTAGAGAAAGAAAATAAATCTGCTAAAAGTATCCAGCCAATCACCTGACCTGAATCCAATAGAAAATTTATGGAATGAACTAAAGGTCAGAGTTCATGGGCGCTCACTGAACCTTCAGGATTTGAAGAATGTTTGTGTGGAAGAATTGGCCAAAATCACATCTAGGCAATGAATGCCACTAGTTTATCCATACAGGAGGCATCTTGAAGCTGTCATCACCAAGAAAGACTTTAGTACGAAGTATTAAATACATTTCCGTAAGCATATTCATTACTTTTTCCCTGTGTCATTTCTCATTATTACAGATAACTTAATTTATGGACATACAGTTGTGTGAAAAATTGTTTGCCCCCTTCTTATTCCTTTGAATGGTTGTTATACTTAAATATTTCAGATCACCAAATTTAAATATTAGAAAAAGATAACTCAAGTAAACACAAAATACAGTTTTTAAATGAAGGTGTTTATTATTAAGGGAAAAAGAAATCCAAATCTACAGGGCCCTGTGTGAAAAAGTGATTGCACCTGTGATGGACCCATACCTCGCCACCCCGCCTGATTTCACTATTATGTCAGATGGATCACGTAATACGGTCTCCCTACTTTCACCAACATAACATTCTGCACCCCCTGGGGATACATAAGGTCAGCTTGGTACAGTTTTACACAGACACCTCATGTCCACATGGGTCCAGGGAGGCACGGGAAGTGAGACGATGTGGCCCACGCAGTCACTGACATGGCACCACACTCACCCACAACCTTGACAGGTTGAGGGGGCCCCTTCACTAGCACCAGTGAAACAGTGCCTGGTCAGTCCGGTAGGACTGCCAACAGTTCCTCATTAGATATAATCCCAGTCCTCATTAGATATAATCCCATGTATGAATTATTCTTGTAAATAAAGTCCTTTTTATGTTGAAATTTGTAATTTGCCTATCTGTTTTGAAGCTCTGGCCAATAATAACACTTTGCCCGCACTGGTTTTTATGCATATTGCAGTGTTTTCTACTTGACTTTTATTTTCTTACCTGCAGAAAATGGAATAAATGCTGCCTGTTTTACAAATTTTCCTTCTGCATCTAGAAAATGCTCAGGATAAAACTGTAAGGGTTTCTTCCACACTCGGTCATCTTTCAGCACAGAGGACAGGTTTGTAACAACAATGGTACCCTAATAATACAAAAAAACAGCATAAAGTGATATTATTTTCAATTCCTAAGCAAAAAAAATAGGTGTCTCTGACAGCATGAAAATTTATTTTTTTACTACAATCTAGCATTTATTTTTTTTCAAATCTCTTTGGGAAAATGAAGATAGGACATCACACTTTTCACCACTTAATAAAATAAAAAATAAAAAACACTGTATACCAGACATGAAACAATAAGCTCCATGTGTATGTAGGCCACAAGAACATAAGTGAATTCATACCTATTTTAACCTAAGACATTGTTCTTTTGCAGAGAAATTGACTTTGTAAGTGAATGAAGATGGAACTGCACCGGGCGCTTCTACTGCCCCAACTTCTCTTCATCAGTAGAGATGAGCGAATTTGTTCAGAAAACGATCGCCAAGCATTAATTCGGCATGAATATGGCACATTCAGATTCATGATTGGAAACCCGAGCAAAATTTAATAAAATCGGTAAAAATCAGTAACATTCGGTAAAAGTGCTGGAAAATATTTGCGTTGCCACAAAAGTATTTTCAGCACTTTAGCAATGAAAATGGAAGTGTATCATGAGTGTTTGGCACGTGTTTGATGAGGGGGTTTGCAGAGTTCAGAGGCACGGCGTTCTCAAAGTTATTTTTTTTCCCTAAGTTTATGTGTGCAAATTGCGGCTATCCAATCAGGGCGCAGGAAACACCCACAATGTCCTGACACAACGGCTTGTGTCATTGGCTGCTGAAATCACATGTGTTATGTTAGGTAGCTGAGGAGGACAGGAACAACAGCCGGGCAGCCGAACACCTGAGATGTTGGTAACTAATGGGTTGCAGATTCCTAAACTAACCACACAACTAGAGGTAGCCGTGGAGCGTTCCTACGTTGATCCTAGACGCCTCGTCACAGCCTGAGAGATAACTACACCTAAAGGCAGAAAGATGAAAGCTATCTGTCCCGGAGCAGATCCCCAAAGAATAGGAAGCCCTCAAACATGTAATGGTGGTTAGACAAGAAGATAGCACGGACACAGACAGAAAATAGAATGAGCAAACGTTGGGGCCCAATCTGTCTAGACATAAAAGTACAGGAAAGAATTCTGACTGCAATCTAACAAAAACCCTAAAAAATACCAACACTTCTGATTGCCAAAAAACCTGAGATCACACGATCTCTACCACCTAAATCAGATCCCTGGTGTAACAAAACAAAGCCGCAGCCACTGAAAAAACAGGAAAAAGCAAATGAAAAAATAACAGTGGCTACAGATAAATTGAGAGGAGCACAGGCCCCAGGAGGGGACCCGGCTGACCTCCACAAAAGTGCAGAAAACTATGAAAAAAGCAAGCACAAAAAGAAAAGCAGAAAATATCTTATCTGAAAGCAGCAGGTGCAGGCAAGACTCCAGCAACTTCTAAATGAACCAGGAACCACAATTGAGACAAGAACAATTGATCACCAGCGACCATCATGGGAGGGAACCTCCCTTATATCAGACCAGTCAGTGATCCCAGATTGCCATTCCTTGCTGAAAGGTTCAGTACTGTCTGTAACCACCAGAGGGAGCCTCTGCTCAGAAACCATCTCTAGCACATTCACAACATTCCTCCACTTTCCCCTCCCTCCCCTTCCTTTTCCACTCCCTCCCTGTTATTATTAAAATTCCCAATAAAATGTTTGGAAAAGAAAATAACAGATTTTTATATATGATGCACAGATGAGACAGAGAAATATAGATAAAGTACAATGCCAAAGATTTCACTTCTTACATTACTTGAGTGATATCTATTGTAAATTCTGCAATAGCTCAGAAACCGGACAGTGTAGTCCTCCATACAGTATTATGGGCACCAAATAACACTCCATACCGTATTATGGGCACCACATCGTTCTCTATACAGTATTATGGGAATCACATAGTCCTCCATACAGTACTATGGGCACCACGTAGTCCTCCATACAGTATTATGGGCACAGCATAGTCCTCCATACAGTATTATGAACATAACATAGTCCTCCATACAGTATTTTGGGCACCATATAGTCCTCCATACAGTATTATGGGCACCACATAACTCTTCATACAGTATTATGGGCACCACATAACCCTCCATACAGTATTATGGGTGCCACATAGTCCTCTATATAGTACTATGGGCACATATAATGCTCCATACAGTATAATGGGCCCCATATTTTACTGCAGACAGTGTAATGGGCCCCATATATTACTTTATACAGTATAATGAGCCCCATATTCTATTCCAAATACTGTAGTATAATGGGAGCTAAATAATGCTACATACATAAGAAATAAATAATCAAATACGTCTCCCCATTCCCCGCTGCTTTAGTATCCTCAGCATCTTCTGACCCATTGCACTGTTTGGCACAGAGAGTGCGCTGTAGTGTTGTCATTGCGCCCTCTGCACTGAGATGTCACAGAGCTTAGACGCAGTGGGGGAATGATGGAAGCAGGAGCATCAGCAGACAGCTCCCTCAGCCATCATTGTTTTTAACTTTATCAGCGCTGGCACCGGGCCCCCACGACTCATGAGCCCATAGCGTACTGTGTCCCCGATGGCTAATGGACCCCGTTTGCCGGGTGTGCAAAGCCCCTCTGCCTTTGGATCGGAGACCCCGCAGCATGGTGCGGGGTCCCGATCGCTGTCATGGAGACCCGATGTCATCATGAGATATCCGGGTCTCCAGAACAGAGAGACATCCTGTCATGCGCAGTGCATGTCAGGAAGTCTCAGAGGTTAGTGAGAAATCCCTGCAGCGCTGACAGCTTCTATAGCATGCAGATCTGCATGCTATAGAAGCGATCAGCCTGCAGAAAATGAGTGTCCCATAGTGTGACAAAGTGTAAAACTAAGTAAATAAAAGAAAAAAAATTTAATACTTGTAAAAATATATAAAAAAAATAAAAAAATAATAATAATAAAAAAATCTATATTTATTCCATTAATAAATAAATTTTGAATAAAAAAAATCTAAACAATAAAAGTACACATATTTAGTATCGCCGCGTCCATAACGACCCACCCTATAAAACTGTTCCACTAGTTAACCCCTTTAGTGAACACCATTAAAAAAAAAACAAGGCTAGTTTCCAAAATGGTGTCACTTGTGGGGGGTTTCCACTGTTTAGGCATATCATGGGCTCTCCAAACATGACATGGCGTCCTATCTAAATTCCAGCCAATTTTGCGTTGAAAAAGTCAAACGGCGCTCCTTCCCTTCCAAGCTCTGCCATGCGCACAAATAGTGGTTTAAGCACACATATGGGGTATCAGCGTACTCAGGAGAAATTGCACAACAACTTTTGGGGTCCAATTTCTCCTGTTATGTTTGGTAAAATAAAAATTGGATCTGAAGTAATTTTTTTGTGAAAAAAATTAATTGTTCATTTTTTTAAGCTTTCCAAAAATTCCTGTGAAGCACCTGAAGGGTTAATAAACTTCTTGAATGTGGTTTTGAGCACCTTGAGGTGTGCATTTTTTAGAATGGTGTCAATTTTGGGTATTTTCTATCATATAGACCCCTCAAAGTGACTTCAAATGTGATGTGCCACAGAACAACAGCAGCCGACAACACATCAGAGACACATCAGAATGCACGCTCCAGATCCATAGACCGAAATGGATAAAAGTAACTCAAAAAGAAAAATAAGGAACAGCATCCAATCCAGGTGAAAAAATAATGAAGAAACTTTATTCCGCCATATTACAACGTTTCGACCTACATGGTATGCTTGATAAAGACCATGTAGGTCGAAACGTTGTGATATGGCAGAATAAAGTTTCTTCATTATTTTTTCACCTGGATTGGATGTTGGTCCCTAAAAAAATGGTGTTGTAAAAATGAGAAATCGCTGTTTAACTTTTAACCCTTATAACTTCCTAACAAAAAAAAAATTTGATTCCAGAATTGTGCTGATGTAAAGTAGTCATGTGGGAAATGTTACTTATTAAGTATTTTGTGTGACATATCTGTGTGATTTAAAGGCATAAAAATTCAAAGTTGGAAAATTGCAAAATTTTCACCAAATTTCCATTTTTTTCACAAATAAACGCAAGTCATGTCAAAGAAATTTTACCACTATCATGAAGTACAATATGTCACGAAAAAACAATGTCAGAATCACCGGGATCCATGGAAGTGTTCCAGAGTTTTTATCTCACAAAGGGACAGTGGTCAGAATTGTAAAAATTGGCCCGGTCATTAATGTACAAACCACCTTGGGGGTTAAGGGGTTAACTAACAGGTCTTTCCCTATGAATAAGCAAACAGAAAGACCTGTCAGTCAACTAGAGCAGAACTTCAGGAATACATTTTGTAAACATGGCCTACATGGTTAAAAATTGTAAGTATTGTAACTATTGTTGATCACTTTGTAAAGACTTTTTCTCTTATTTTATTCAAGCAATATTTTTCCTTTGATTTGTGGGAAAAAAAAGAAGTAATTTGATTATGATTTTGATGCAAACATCTCAGTAAGGAAGAATATTAAGTATTTTAGAATACCTAACATATATAAATGTAAAGTTTTACCTTTGGGATGAAATATCCACCTATTTCTGTGTTCCTATATGACATATGATGAGCAGCGACGGGAAAAATATCCCCGCAGCGTTGAACTTCATGGATGACGGCGTTGGTGTAAGGCATGCTCAGGACATCTGCCATTGTCGGTTTTCTATTTCTGCCAATCACTTCATCAATTTCTTTGTGAATTCTCCCTAAATATGAATATATTACAGCATTAGTATTAATTACCACGCCAAGAAAAAAAAAATTAAACATGGGTTGATAAAAAGTTTCTGGGTTGGTATTTAAAGGAAATCTGTCAGGAAGTGTTTGTTATATCATCTGAGGGCAGCATGAGGTAGGTGCTGAGATACAGATTTCAGGGACGTATCACTTATTAGGCTGAGTGCTGTTGTTTCCATACAATGAATGCTTATCACAAAGAGATTATCACTGCCCAGACTAGATCCCCGTGCCAAGTGGTCAGACCACAGCCCCTTCTCTGATTAGCAGCGTACTGTAAATATACAATATACACAGAGTCTGGTGTGGGCGTGGGCAGCTTTCTGAGCTCTGCTACAAGCTACATCTAAGTGATTGTGATTGTATCACACAACTACTGAACCCAGTAAAGTAAGTGATACATTGCTGGAATCAGGGTCTCTTTTCCAACATTATGCTGCTCTCAGATGAGGTAGCAAAACCCTTGTGACAGATTCCCTTTAAGGCTACGTTCACATATGCAAACAGAAATAGCAATTCTCATTTCTGTTTTTAGGAGATGACAAATGGAATTATTGTCAAAAAGGGATCGGTTGCATAACTGATGCAAACAGAAGCAGAGGGACCCCCTCTAGTTATTATGGGGTTAATCTGGATTACTTCAAGTGTCCATTTTTAGAACAGAATAAAAAGAGCATCATGCAAAACCTTTTCTTCAGTTCTAAAAACTAACCCATAAAAGTGCTCTGTGTTCCCAAACAGACAAAACCGAATGTCAAAAGACCTTATAAAATGTGAATTTAACATTTTTTTATCGTTTTCAAAACCATTAGAACTTGTAAAGAAAGTGAAAGCTTTTTTTTGCATGAATTTATTTAGAATTATACAAAACTTACTCATTTGAGTAAAGACAAAATGGTGAAAGTAGGTAAAGAAACCTTCTCAGTGCTTATTTTCAGTTGCTGCCAATGTTTAGCAATTCCTTTTTGTTTGTCAGGTTCCCTGACAACTTATCGATTACCCAATGACTTGTGGCGCCACCACAGAAAATGAAGTATGACACATTTATGTGAGGACCAACTGGATCCATCTACTTTGAAAATGAAAGATCTATACCACACAACGCCTTCAATTCTGTCCTATACCTTAACTACATAATGTCCACTACCTCCAATCGTTAATATCTTGGATGCAGATACCTGGAGCTACTTACGCTGGACCTCTGGGTAGAGGATGATGAATAGGAGAGCCCATCTCAATGTGGTAGTTGTAGTTTCTATGCCAGCTGTAAACAAATCAATTGTGGTGACCACAAGGCTTTTTTCATTAAAACTGCTGTCTTTATCGTTTTTTGCCTATGAAAATGCAGACAATTAATAAATGCATTAATGTTTATTTACTATTCTTTAGGAAATGTTTGACAATTGTTTTCTTACACATTTGGTTGCATCTAAGGCTAGCTACAGACGTATGTGGGCAGCTCAGTGGCTCAGTGGTTAGGCTTGTAATGTTGCGGTCCTGAGTTCAAATCCAACCAAGGACAACATCTGCAAGGAGTTTGTATGTTCTCCCCGTTTTTGCATGGGTTTCCTCTGGGTTCTCCAGTTTCCGCACACACTCCAAAGACATACTGATAGGGAATCTAGATTATGAGCCCCAATGGGGTCAGTGCCGATAATGTCATTAAAGCGCTGTGGAATTAATGGCGCCATATGTAAGTAAAATAAATACAGTTCTCCCCATTGTCCATCGCGACTCTGTCAGCTTTATTGAAATGAATGGCTTTGTGCGGGTACTATCAGGGCTCAAAATCCTGTTTTTGGGGGATTTGACGCAGTGCTCAGTAGAAAACTCTGTATGTGTGTAAATCAATCCTAATCTCCTCTGTGTCTTGGTCAGGAGTTCTTATCCCAATATGAACAGTAAATATAAAAATCTTACTTTCATGTCTCCAGCATAGGAATGTATCTGTACATCCTATTTCAGTAATCTGTGTATGCAGCAGGCTCAGGAGGTGAGCCCACTTCACACAGAGAACATGCCGGCCACATAACCCAGCCAGCATCCACAGCAGTGATTCTTTAAAAGTCTCTATCAATCTTTGACAACAGCATTTTAATTGCACCATTTTGTGCACCCCCACTTACAATTTGATAGACCGTACCAAAAGATTGTCATACTGAAGGCAGCGTGGCTGCCATGTTGGTAATCCTGTGAATCCTAGCCATAGGCTAGTGATTTTAGCTACACACTGCATTACCGTACTTAGTATTTGCAATACATAGAATAAGAGATTGCATATTCTAGTCCGGCAAGGAGGTAAACAAAAATACATTAAGAAAAAAATTACAAGCTATCGAAATCTGAAAAATTACATAACCTTTGTGGTAAAATCCACAACGAAAACAGGGATTTTTGTGTACTCACCATAAAATCCTTTTCTCCGAGCCACTCATTGGGAGACACAGTACTATGGGTTTGTGCTGCTGCCACTAGCACGCTGACACTAAGTATACACAAAAAGATTAGCTAATCCTCTGCAGTATAAACCACATACACTGGCTACAGCCAAACCAGTTCCATGACAAAACAGTAGGAAAAAGAAGAACATTATATTAAAGTATACCAATATCAAACAAAAAAAAACAAACTCAAGCCAATAGGTCAACAGGGTGGGTGCTGTGTCCCCCAATGAGTGGCTCGGAGAAAGGGATTTTACGGTGAGTACACAAAAATCTCTGTTTCTCCTTTGCCTCACTGGGGGACACAGGACCATACCATGGGACATCCTAAAGCAGTCCCTGGTTGGGAAACTGACAGGACATTCTAAATGTCATGCACCAGCCGCCTAGAGATGCTATACCGCCGCCTGCAAGATTTGACTTCAAAGGCTCACATCTGCTGAGGCATGAGTGTGAATGTTGTAGCGCTTCAAGAAGGTGTGCAGACTAGACCAAGTCGCAGCCTTGCAAACCTGTTCCACCGACACCTGGTTCCGAATGGCCCAGGAGGCCCCCACCGAACGAATGGAGTGTGCCTTAATCCCCACTGGGACAGGCTTGTTTCTGACGCAGTAGGACTCGTGAATAGCCAAGCGGATCCACCTGGCTATTGTGGAATTAGAAGCAGCGAGTCCCATCCTGTGACCCTCAGGAAGAACAAACAAGACATCCGTCCTACGGAAGGGTGCCGTCCTTGAGACGTAAGTTCTCAGAGCCCTGACTAGATCCAGGGTGTGAAGAGCCCTCTCAAAGCGATGTATAGTAGCCAGACAAAAAGAAGGCAGAACAATGTCCTCGTTAAGGTGGAAGGAAGAAACCACTTTGGGTAAAAAATATGGAGACAACCTGAGGACTACCTTGTCCTGATGAAAATTCAGTAAATGAGCTTGACAGGACAGGACGGCCAACTACGATATGCACCTGATGGACGTCACTGCGACAAGAAAGGCCACCTTCCATGAAAGATAGGTGAGTGAGATGTCCTGTAGCGGTTCGAAGGGAGAATCTGTAGAACATCCAAGACCAGGTTTAGGTGCCAGGGATCAAAATGTCTTCTATAGGGGGGTATCAAATAGGAAACTCCCTGAATGAAAGTCTTTATCTGCAGTTTAGAAGTGATCCTGCGCTGGAACAAGACAGATAAGGCAGAAATCTGACCTTTAAGGGACCTAAGCGCTAGGCCTGAGTTTAGACCAGCCTGAAGAAACTCCAGAATGGCCGGAACAAAGAAAACAAGTGGGGTACGGCCACGGATTCTACACCAAGCAAAGAACAATTTCCAAGTACGGTGATAGACGCGCAAGGAAGTAGCGCTAATCATGGTAGAGACCACTTCCTGAGAGAACCCAGCTTGGGTTAGGACCCAGGATTCAATGGCCATGTCATTAAACGCAGGGCCCCTGAGTTCTGGTGGCAAATCGGGCCCTGAGAGAGCAAGTCTGGAAAATCAAGTAGTCGCCAGGGAACATCGGTGACGAGCTGCACCAGTTCTGCGTTCCACGAACGGCGCGGCCAATTCGGGGATACTAGGATCACAGGTGTTCCTTCCGTCTTGACCTTTCTGATGACTCTCGGAAGCAACGGAAGTGGAGGGAACACATACGGAAGGCGAAACTGAAGCCAAGGAATGACCAGAGCGTCCGCCCAGATGGCCTTTGGATCCCTTGATGGAGCTATGAACTCGGGCACCTTGGCGTTTAGTCTTGAAGCCATCAGATCAACGTCCGAAGTTCCCAGCGATGACAAATCTGCTGGAAGATCTCTGGATGCAGAGACCACTCCTTGGAATCAAGACCCTGGTGGCTGAGGAAGTCTGCAGTCTAGTTTTCCACCCTTGGTATGTAAATCGCTAAGATGATTGAGTGGTTCCTTTCAGTCCAATGAAGAATGTGTTTCACTTCGCACATTGCCGCCTTTCTGAGGGTTCTCCCTGGTGGTTGTTATATGCCACAGCTGTGGCGTTGTCCGATTGTATTCAGATGGGGCGACCTGCAAGAAGATGATGGAACTGTCACATGCTCAATCGAATCGCCCAGATTTCCAGAATGTTGATTGGGAGAATTGCCTCCCGAGGAGACCAGCGTCCCTAGGCAGTGTGATGTCTAAAGAAGATAGCCCCTCAATCAAGAAGACTGGCAACGGTGGTGACCAGCAGCCACTGGACCGAAAGGAAAGATTTCCCCTGGGTGAGGAACAACCGCATTGTCCACCACCTGAGCACCTGCTTAACCCACAGCAATAAGTGACATTCAGTCGGCTTTTTTCCTTGTGTTTCTCCGCAGTGACAAGTGACATAGTCGGTCCCAGGCTGCTAGGAGCATATGCTGTAGAGGGAGAAGGTGAAACTGGGTGAAAGGAACCGCTTCCATTGCTGCTACCATCTTGCCCAGGACCCCCATGCCGAATCGGATGGAAAGAGTACGTGAGCAACAGAGTGCCCGGGCTCCCTGTTGAAGGGCTAGGACTTTGTCTCGAGGGAGAATCACCAACCCTCACGAGGTGTCCAAGGTCATTCCCAAAAGGAAATTTGCTGAGCTGGGATCAGGGAAGATTTGTCTAAGTTTATCATCCAGCCCAGGCGAGAAAGTGTGTCCAAAGTGATACGGACACACTCCGCACACGCTTGAAAAGACGGGCCCTTGACTAGGAGGTCATCTAGGTATGGCAAAACGACTACCCCCGAGTGTGCAAAATGGACATGATGGCTGCCATGGCCTACGTGAACACTATTGGCGCTGTGGTGAGACCGAAGAGCAAAGCTGCAAATTGGTAATGTTTTTTGCGGACGGCGAAGCACAGGAACCTCTGATGCGAGGGAAAAAAAATCGCAATATGCAGATGTGAAGGACAACCCCCGTCCTTCCACGTCACCAATGTGACGTAACTCCACAGGCACAGCTCTCCGACGCCCCCTTTGTCTCTCAGGTCAGTAAGGGAACTGCACCTAGAGCAAATGGCCGCCGGGGAGGGTGTCCTGTTACCCACTGGGCATTCTAAGATTCGTGATCAGAGTAAAAGCATCAGCCCAAGATTAATTTTATGGTTTAATTGCCTTATGGGCGCACTAGATAATTACAGAAATATACAGTAAGCTATGCAACGGAATTACAATGGATTTGCAGTCAGAGTAAAATACAACAATAATGGTACAAGACTTAGAGGTATTAGCTAGAGGTCAATATTACCAGGTTGTAGGGGCATGTGGAGGCAGGGAGCTCTGCGATCCACAGGTGAAAGTCTTAGTTGCTGGACAGTCCCCCAAAACGTGTACCGCTGCTCCCTTGGCAGATCTGTCTCTTTGGTCCTTAGTTCTTCATTGTATTGCTGCTGTGAGAATGGATCCAGTCTGCCCATAGCTCACAGTTCTTAAACCTTCTAGGTCCCTCCCTCGGTGTCCGAGGGTGGGATGATAATCTCCACCCTTAGCCCCCTGCAGAATTTATTCCCAATACCTAATAAAGGGGTTAACTTTCTCCAGGACGATCGGATCAGGACACGAGAGGTACCAGCGGATGCAGTATGTTTTGCCTGTCGCGTGGAGATCAAACCTGGCCCGATTGGGTCTCTTTGGACTGCCAATCTCTATATCTCAGACCCCCAAGCTATCACCGACTCGGGAGTTGCACCATCAGATGCCCGAGGTCCGCAGGATCACGCAGATATTTTTTATGAGTTTGTACCTAGAAAGATGTGCTCATAATTCATAATCCTAGAACGGAGCCGTCATGGCTGGGAAACACAATAGATGTGTTTTCTGTGTCTAGCTGGCAGGTATAATCTAATTGAAGCCCCAGGCCCCAGGCTACCATGGCTCAGGCTAAAGCTTTGAGGTCTTGTTTTGGCCTTATCTCATTATCAAACTAACAGACCTTGCTATTCAACAATGGGCCTGAATTACTTAGCATACTAAGAGACCTTTTTATTAACAGTGGACACAAAACCCTGTCGTATTGAATATGCCCACAGGACCTGGGGCCAGGTGCAGTTAGCAGCCTGTGGCTCTGTGAACAGACATAATGGAGGCTGGTATCGGCCCTATCCAAGATGGTGGCTGTTCCTTCCTCACAGCAATTAAGCATCCCAGATGTCGATGGATGCTAGAAACTCCCCTTTTTCCATTGAAGAGATGACAGAACAGAGGGACTCCATCCTGAAGTGTCAGACTTTGACAAACTTGTTTAGGAGCTTCAGGTACAGGAATGGTCGCACCATCCCGTCCTTCTTCGGAACCACTAATAGGTTTGAGTAGAATCCTTTGAACCTCTCTTTCTCTGGGACTGGAATGATGACCCCATTTTGTTGTAGCGAATCGATGGCTTGGAAGTGTAGAAGGACCGTGCCTGTGCCTTTTTTTGGGCGGGCAAGAGGGAAAGAATCGTGCTGGAGAATGGGAAGAGAATTCTATTTTGTAACTGGAAGAGATCATATCCCTGACCCATTGGTCGTGAACGACGGAGAGCTAGGTATGGAGAAACAGGAGTAGACGGCCACCTACTCTGCAGGTGTCAACCTGATAAAGCCTCGAATCATTGAGTTCAGAATTTGTGGGACCTAGTTCCCTTAGATTTGGATTGTTTGGGGCGGATTTTCCACGACTGGCTGGGCTTATTGGAACCTAGGGGCCCCTGTCTCCACAAGAAGAGTGTCCTGAGCCAGAAGGGGTAGCTGTATTGGACCAAATGGGATTGCTGCGGAAGGATTGAAAATGCATCTGCTGTTTCTGACGAAAAGGACGTCTAGTCCTTTGCTGGGGAAGAATTTGCTTCCCCACTGTGGCTTCCGACATATGCTGATCCAGCTTTTCTCCAAGTAAATGACTGCTCTGGTAAGGCAGAGATGTTAGTGATTTCTTAGAGGCAGAATCCACTCGCCATTCCCTGAGCCACAACGACCGTCTAATAGAGATGGCATTTGCAGCTGCAAGTGTGGCACAGTTAGATGCGTCCAGGGAAACATGCACCAAATAGTCCATGGCTAAGGAGATCTGATTTGCCAGATCCGCTGCCTCCGGGGGAAGATTACTATCCTGGATAGTTCTCGTTAGGGCATTTGCCCAAGAGACCATTGGTTTAGCTACCCAAGTTGCGGTGAAGAAGGGGGAAAGCGCCGAACCAGATGCTTCAAAAACTGAATGGGCAAGATTCTCTATATGACGGTCCATAGTGTCTTTGATGGAAGAACTGTCCGGCAAGGACAGGAGAGTTTTGGTGGACAGGCATGATACCGGTGGATCAACTGGGGGGATTTGGCCCACTATTTCAGTAGATCCGATGCAAATGGATATCTCTCTTCCAGCGGTTTCTGACCTGTGAAGCGTTTGTTCGGTCTCTCTCTATGCCACTGAACTATTTCCTGAAATTCGGGATTCTCGGAAAAAACCCTATGAGAGCGCTAGGTACTCTTGAAGGACACTGCGTGATCCGGAACAGAATTAGAGTCCTCGTCAATCTTCAAAGTGTGATTGACGGCCTCAATGAGACTGTCTGCAGTCGCCTGATAGTCTGGAGAATCTAGATCAAGTGGCATATCAGTATTGGACTGAGAGAGCTGGTTACTACGAAACTTGGGAGCGGGAAACAGAGCTCACTGATGCTGAGGCGCAAGAGTGCCTGGGAGACGAATTGTGCATATGTTTTTCTAGATGCCTGTGGAGTTTTTGACTGAGCACGGCCCCTGCTGGCCGACAGTTCCTGTGAAGTAGAGGAACTTTCTATGATAGGCAAAGAAATGCCCCGTCCCATGGCGGGATCTTGGAGAGACTAAATTGCTCTAGTCAGAGAGGCCATGGACTACGACAGTAACAAAGCCCACTCTGGGGGGCTAGGTACACTGGGCTCAGTGGCGGCGGAGGGCTCCTGAGCGCAATCAGGGTCACAGGCCTTGCAGTGTGGCGTACTCTGTCCCCATGGTAGCGCAAAGTGGCAGGTGGTACAAGAGGTGAAAAACACAGTATGTGTTTTGTTAGCCTTTTTAGCAGATTTAGACATGGTGTACTTTAGAATGTTCCTGATCTCGCTGATGTGCCCCAATAGGGAGGAAGGGGAACTTTAATGCCCAGAGGCAATAAATCATTGAGGTTAAAAGAGAAAGTCTTATAGTATACGAGACGCGCCAGGGAGAGGGCGAAGCCAGTGCCGCTATATCTCCAGTGCGGCTGCGAGATCAGGAAGGGTGAGTTTCCACGGTCAGGAAACGCTGCGTGTTTGGCGCTGTGCGCTGGCGCAGCGCCAAACACGCAGCGTCCAGATGTTACAGCATAGTGGAGGGGATTTCAAGAAATCCCGTCTCCACTATGCGTAACAAGACGCAGGCGGAAGACCTGCGTATCCGGACATACTGCGCGTCTTTTCAGACCGCAGCATGTCCTAGCGTATTGCGGCGACGCTGCGTCGCCGCAACGGAATTTAGCACAGGGCTATGTAGCCCTGCGTTCTTTCCGGAGGTGTTCCGGAGGTGTCCTGAACACCTCTGGAAAGAACGTGCGTCAGAAAGGGGGCGTGGCTTAGACAGAGCGGAATTTCCGCTCCGTCAATAGCGCTGTGTTTCCTGATAGTGGAAACACAGCCTTACATAAAGGTGTGCGTCTCGGTATTAAAACTACCGAAATGCAGGCGCGGACTGTGGCTGACGAATCACTATACAGGTTAGCTGCAGCTTGAACTGTGCAGGGAACCCTCAATCCCTTTGACAGGGAAGTGGAGACGGCCTGTGCGCCCTCCTTCTACACCACTGTTCAGTCAGTGGCGATACCATGGGGGCCGCACGGACACCATCGGAGCCTCTGGGCATCCAGGGGTTTCAATCCCCTAGGAGGGAACAGGAACGTTGGTCTGGCTGAATATGCCTGGATTCAGAGGGGGTATAAGGAGGCGACACTCCATGTTCCCATCTGTTTTAGGTGCGGAGAGAACGGTGCCCTGAAGGGACCCGTCGCCCCTAAAAAAAAGTCTCAGGCAGCCATAGGTAATGGTGCAGGAGGGGGTACATGGAGGTGACACTCCATGCTCCCGCCTGTTGTAGGTTTGGGGAGATGGGAGCCCTTACGGGATCTGTCGCCCCTGTAATCCATTGAAGATATTAAAGTAAAAAATAAAGATAAAAATAAAATAAGAAAGTTGTACATGTGGACTGAAGATCAGATCACATATGCCTCCTACTGACACTAACTGAACTGGTTCAGCTGGAGCCAGTGTATGTGGTTTATATTGCAGAGGAGGAGCTAATTTTTTTGTGTCTACTTAGTGTCAGCCTCCTAGTGGCAGCAGCATAAATCCATGGTCCTGTGTCCCCCAATGAGGCGAAGGAGAAATAACAAACTGAAATACCAGAAGTGCAATTTTTCAGTTGCTGTGCCCCATAATAGTATGAATAAAAGATACATATATATAATCATTTTTTTTACAGTATATACTCGAGTATAAGCCGACCCGAGTAAAACCAGAGGCACCTAATTTTGCCACGGAAAACTGGGTAAGCATATTAACTCAAGAATAAGCCGGTTATGCATTGCCCCCAATCCCTGACCTGCTATGTGTGGCTACCCCGTCCTGTCCTGATATATGTGGCTCCCCTTTTCCTGTCCTGCTATGTGTGGCTCCCCCAGTTGTATGAATGACTCACACCCGATCCCCTCTGTATGCATGGCTCACTCCCGGTCCAGTCTGTATGCATAGCTCACCCCGGTCCCCTCTGTATGCAAGGCTCACCCCTGGTACTGTCTATATGCATGGCTCACCCCCGGTCCAGTATGTATGTATGCCTCACCCCGGGTCCATTCTGTATGCATGGCTCACCCCCAGTCCAGTCTGTATGCATGGCTCACCCCCAGTCCCCTCTGTATGCAAGGCTCACCCCCGGCCCTGTCTGTATGCATGGCTCAACCCCCCCCCCCCCCCGTCCTACTCACCCTCCTCGAGCTGTACTGTCCCTGAATCTCCGTCTGGTGCCAGCTCTTCCTGTGCTCAGGGGTCATATGGTACCTCTCATTAGGTAATGAATATGCGCTCCACGCCTATGGGAATGGAGACGCGTGCATATTTATTACCTTCATGAGCGATACCACGTGACCACTCAGCACAGAAAGAAAAATGTGCTGAAAATATTGGCTTATACACGATGTATACGGTATTTATTTATTTTTACACATTTGGTATCACCCTAATTCTTTTGATCTGAAGAATCATATTTCCAGGTCACTTTCTCAGTACAATAAAGGCAGTTAAAAAAATCCAAAAAGCAATAGCGGAATTGTTTTTAATTCCTGGTACATTGCATGGTAAAATTAATAATGTCATTCAAAACAACATCTTGGCCAGCAAAATAAAACAAGATCATATATAGCTACGTTGACAGAAAAATGAAAAAAAAAACAAGTTTTTCTCTTAGAAGGAGATGAAAAAAAAACAACTGTATAAAAACTGAAACTTACATATGCAATACAGACCAAAAGTTTGGACACACCTTCTCATTCAAAGATTTTTCTGTATTTTCATGACTATGAATATTGTAGAATCACACTGAAGGCATCAAAACTATGAATTAACACATGTGGAATTATACATTACACTTTACAAAAAAGTGAAACAACTGAAAATATGTCTTATATTCTAGGTTCTTCAAAGTAGCCACCTTTTGCTTTGATTACTGCTTTGCATGCAGAAAAGGTGAACGGATGGACTCTACATACCTGGTTCCCACCGTGAAGCATGGAGGAGGTGGTGTGATGGTGTGGGGTTGCTTTGCTGGTGACACTGTTGGGGATTTATTCAAAATTGAAGCGGTGAGCGGTCCAGCTCACCCCAAACCATCTCGATTGGGTTCAGGTCTGGTGACTGTGGAGGCCAGGTCATCTGGCATAGCACCCCATCACTCTCCTTCTTGGTCAAATAGCCCTTACACAGCCTGGAGGTGTGTTTGGGGTCATTGTCCTGTTGAAAAATAAATGATGGTCCAACTAAACGCAAACCGGATGGAATAGCATGCTGCTGCAAGATGCTGTGGTAGCCATGCTGGTTCACTATGCCTTCAGTTTTGAATAAATCCCCAACAGTGTCACCAGCAAAGCACCCCCACACCATCACACCACCTCCTCCATGCTTCACGGTGGGAACCAGGCATGTAGTGTCCATCCGTTCACCTTTTCTGCGTGCAAAGCAGGAATCAAAGCAAAAGGTGGCTACTTTGAAGAACCTAGAATATAAGACATATTTTCAGTTGTTTCACACTTTTTTGTAAAGTGTAATGTATAATTCCACATGTGTTAATTCATAGTTTTGATGCCTTCAGTGTGATTCTACAATTTCCATAGTTATGAAAATACAGAAAAATCGTTGAATGAGAAGATGTGTCCAAACTTTTGGTCTGTACTGTATATATATAAAAAAAACTGTACGCATGCAATGTATAAACACTCTGTCTAGTCTATGACTTTGCCTGTCAGTGATTTGTTTCATTGCCGTACCTATGCTTCCAAAGGAAGAAATGAGGGGAAAGAAACCAGATATTATAGCCAGTGTTGTGGAAGAAATACCTCATCCTCCACTTTTCGGGACAGATCACTTGTGATCTCCTGAACCCCCTTTCCACCGGTAACATACACTGTTATCTGCACTGACAGCCAGCGGTCCTTTCATAAACCGTCACCCGTAGACTGGCTCCCACATATTATGTTGATGCTGTTTTGTGAAATGATGAACTTTTACCAGTGTATCTTCATGCCTTTCCTCCATTGCCTTTTGTCAGTTCTACAGATTTCTTCCTTCCAGACTTCTCATTTTTTGGAGAACAGGTCAGTCAGACTAGACACAACATAGAGTAACGTCCAGCAAGGACAGAACACTTACTTTCTCCATTTCCAGCAAAAAAGCATCAATGAAGTGTCTTGTGTATCCAGGGTCCCAAGTGTTTCTTTGCTCTGAAATCATGTCTGAAACATATGCTGTCATGTAGATCTGAGGCTGAAAAACCTTCTCCACCAACCCAGGTATGTGCCGCAGACAAGGAATAGCGGAGACCACCTACCAAAAGAATATGTATGTTATATATCTCGATCTAGGTGTTGAGGGTTAAAGGGAACTTGTCAGCATGATTTAGCACTATAAGGTAAAAGTATGACCATAATAGCATTATTACATTGGTTGAATTGATACCTTTATTGAAAAAATCTGATTAGTGATGAGAGAGCATGCTCATCACTACTTGGTGCTCGCCTGAGCTTCTCACTGCTCGAAATGCTCTCAGAGTATTTCCGGGGTTGCTCAGCGGGAGTTCGCGTCCCTGCCCTGCATGTTTGGCACTCTTTACAGAGCCAATGAACATGCAGGGATTGTCTGCCCCACACTATAATGCTGCAGCCATGTTGGTTGTGGCATTACAGTGATTGGCTGGCCACACAGCGTCATGAGGTCTACATCAGACCTGGCGCCGCCATGCTCATGACAGTCTACTCCGGAATCAGACAGTGTAGGGAGAGTTGCTGTTGAGCTAGGGAGAGATTTGTTTGCTGCATCATTAATGTGGGTATACCATATATAATACACATATCCATCTCAACCAATAGTCCTTCTAAGGACTAATAAATCTTCATAGATATCAGTGCTAGGCAGGCAGGCAGTGTATGTGGCAGACATATAGCAAGATAGCAAGAGGGTCCATTGCAGTACTGTCTGCTGCTGCTGCTGCCTATTACAGATATTTATATACATAGGCCTAGGTATCAGGGGCCAGGAATAATTTATTTTGGATCTTAATCCTGATTTTTTTTTCTTTAAAAGCAATTCAGAGAGCACTGTTTTTCTGCTCCATTTGCTTGTTGGCACTGCAGAATACAGCCAGATCCTTTCCATATTATAGCACTAACAATTCAGCTATTTTAAATTGGAGGTTATCTGTCAAACAGATGACATAGTGCGCTCCAAATTGTGCCATTTCAGGCCTCAATTTCAATTTTGTTGCAGTGTCTTAGCCAAGTTATTGACACCAGTTTTCTAAAAAAAAAAAAAGGTTACCTAAAGGCCAGAAATTTCAAACTGTGGTTTGTCTGTCAAACGGATCACATAGTGCGCTCAAAATTGTGCCATTTCAGGCCTCAATTTCAATTTTGTTGCAGTGTCTTAGCCAAGTTATTGACACCAGTTTTCTCAACAAAATAAAAAGGTTACCTACAGGCCAGATATTTCAAACTGTGGTTTGTCTGTCAAACAGATCACATAGTGCTCTAAAAATTGTGCCATTTCAGGCCTCAATTTCAATTTTGTTGCAGTGTTTTAGTCAAGTTATTGTCACCAGTTTTCTGAAAAAAAAAAAAAGTTTACCTACAGGCAAGATATTTCACACTATGGTTTGTCATCACACGAATCACATATAAGTTTGCTCCAAATTCATCCATTTGTAGTGACCGTGGAAAATATTGCCCTCCATTTAAAATGGGCAAGGCGCGTGGCAAGGGACGGGGAACTGGACGTGATAGTGAATGCAGAGGCCGAGGCCGTTGGCAAGCTGAAATTGTGCCACAACAAACACCCACATCTTCTCGCCTGTTGGTTGGATAGTGGATAATGCTTCCAGCCACTTTGCCACCACCACCCTGTCTTCCACATGGTCAAGTCTTAGTAGCTGTGAGTTTGGACTGCATATTCCTCACCCTGGTTCTCCTTCTTCCTACCATGCTGAGTGCCCAGAGACAACTGATCCCACACTTGGACACTCCAAAGAGCTGTTCACTTTACCATTTATAGATCTGGGCCTCTTGCCGGTCCACTTGAAGGGGCAAGAGATCACATGCAGCGATGCCCAAATATTTAAACAGCCACGGTCACATAAAGGCGACGGTGGTAACGTGTCACAAGAGGTGGACAATGATGAGACACAATAGCTAGAAAGTCAGGAGGAAGACCATGGTTTGGAATTGGAAGATGAAGTGGTGGATGATATAGTAACTGACCCAACCTGGCAGGAGGACATGCAGAGCGAGGACAGCAGCACACAGGGGGAGGGAGGCGTAGCACCCCAACAGCCAGGAAGAAGCAGTGTGGTGGCCACAGACAGAAGGTGGGCAACCATTCCCGTAACACCAACATGACAGAAGTTGCCAGTACAACTGTTAGGTCTTCCCGAGTCTGGTTGTTTTTTAAATACTCTGCCGATAACCCCAAAAAGGCCTTTTGCACCACCTGCCAGGCCAGCATCAGCAGGGGTAGCAAAACTACCAGCCTGACCACCACCAGCATGATCAGGCACGTGGCAGCAAAGCACCTGACTTTGTGGGCCTAACCCCAGGGTCCAGGAACAGTGTCTGAGGGTGACACCACTGCTTCTTCCACTGTTGTGCGTGCAAACCAATCCCCTGTCCATGGTGCATGCGAAGATGCCTCCTGCCCTGCACCTGTCGCTGCACACACTCTACTAGCACCATCATCAAGCACGTCCACGTTACTTGCTTCAATAGTTACCATGGGAGACTAGAAGCTGCAATAATCCGATGACTTGTGCTACATAGAGCAGGGCAGCCTATGTAGCAGATATACTCACTTGCTATGAGCGTCAACCGCTGGACAGCGCTCATAGCTATCCGGCTATGACAACCACAGGGGTCTCCTGCTGACCCCGGGTTGTCATGCCAACCCATCGGCGACCCACGGTCATGTGACACGGGCGCCGATGGGAGGAGGGAATGATGCGCTTCTTTCGCGTGCATGTTAAATACCGCTGTCAGAGTTTGACAGCGGCATTTAAGATGTTAACAGCCGCGGGTGAATTGCGATTCCACCCGCAGCTGTTGTGGGCACATGTCAGCTGATCAGATCAGCTGTCATGTGCCGGAAAAGGTGCGGGCTCTTTGCCGGAGCCCGAACCAAACAGGGGGAGGCGTCCAATGACAGACTCTGTCCGTCATTGGACGTTAAGGAGTTTTCCCTCAAACAAAAGTTCATTTTAATCAATAGATATTTTAATAATAATAATTTCCACAATTGAATGTTTTTAAAAAAATGTTCCTGTGCCTTGATAATGTTCCTGTGCCGAGATATGTACTGTGTAATGGCTGTGTCTGACCGTACAGGAACATGGTCTGATCATACCACAGTATACAGACATTGCTGAACTGGATGCCATAGATTTTTTTTGTGCTGCACAAAAGATTATTTTATCCAATGAACAAGCTTTTGCTCATTTATGCGGCAATCGGCAGCCTATTTACATAGCAAGATAATCATGAAACGAGCGTTTTTTTACGTTTCTTCACAATAATCTTTCAGTGTAAATACCCCTTTACTCCAGATATTGTGCAAGCCACTAGCACTTACTAAATAAGCAAATTAGTGGTTCAGAAAATAACACACCTACCAGTGTACTTTGTGTTACATTTTCAATATATCAATGAAAAATCTCTTTAGTCGGGGTTACCGGCCACTCAGAGGTTGCAGAGGAGTTCGGTAACCTAAGCAATGAACACATACAAATAAAAAATATACAAACATAAATAAATATTTAGTTTTCTTACCTGTGCAAAAAACCCACTTTCCGCTTTTAAGGCATCTTCAAAGACACGCAGAAGTTTATTGAACTTTTCATCATCATACTCAAATCTGTCTCCAAACACTATGGAACTGATTATATTGCTAACTGCAGTATTCAGCAAAAAATGTGGGTCAAAGGGATGGCCTGTAAATAAAAGCAAAAAATACAAAACAATGCTTCAAACTATAACAGAATCCACAAAACTGTGCTTCTATGTTCTGCTAATGCTCTGTCCACATCGCAAGCCACAACTTTGGAGATGAAACCACTGCTCCGTGTCTGTGTTTCTACACATGACATTGCACAGGTCAGGTAATTTAATCACATTGTGTCAGCCTACACTAAGGTTTCAGCACCTTGTAGGCCATATTCCTGGTGTTTCCTACTAGAATGACTGGTGGGACAGGAAGCTAATAGCTACCTTATTCGTCTATAGTATTTATCTTTATTAACGTACTGAGGAGCTAGATAGATAACAGTCGTAAGATGAAATGACCTTTTTCAGTGGGTACTGCCAGCCAAATTAATGGCCCAGGGCCTCACCTGGTACACTTTAGCATCAATACACCAGGTGTGATCTGCTCTCCCTGAACAACTTTCCCTTCTATGCTCATTAACACTAAGAGAAAGGTATGGTAAGAGCAGAATGAGCCTACACAGCTATAAACAGTGTGTTGTTGGATCTACCATACATCAGAAGCAATAGAAAAACCAGCTAGGTGAAGGACCACACAACAGCAAATTTGTAGGACCTTTTAACCTCCTTGCGACCACATAACATAAATAAACATCATACATCGTATGATCACAGGAAAAGCTCTTCGCCAGGTATCATTAACTGCACCTCCAAGCACTATTGTAATCTGCAAGTAGCCATGAGAGCAGAAATGGCAAGAAGATACGTGGTGGGGAGCATAGTTTCCAATATCATTGTCATTTTTGTCAGTCCTTACCACCATGAGTAAAAGTTTATAATCCTCCATCCTCCAAGTGTTTCTGACATATTCTGTTATGATTTGGTAGCCGAGGAGGACAGTAGCAAAAATAGGCTAGGCAACCAGACACCCAGAGAGGTTGGTAACTAGCGGATTGCAGACCCCTAAACTGACAGCACAACTAGAAGTGGTGTGATCAAGCAAATGGATAAAATTTAACTTTTAATGATGAATGCTAAAAACACATAACATATAAATACCACAGTGTAAAGTGTACCCCTAAAGCCCACACAGACTAAGACAAACAAAATTACCCTAGGCGCTTGGCTTTATGATGAATGGGTAAAAAATACCTCAAAAACTGTTGTACACTGATAAATGTTGATGCAAGTATAGTCATACCAAGGTTGAGTTTCTGGAGGTTGACGCTCATCGCCGCTTCCGGACAGACGTTTACAGAAAACCCACCGCTGTGAACTCATTGATTCACGCTAAATCTGCCCACCATCCAGTCACGATCAGGGCCGTCCCGGTCGGACAATTCCCCCGGATGAGGCGGATCTGTTCTTCTGATGCAGATTTTGAGACTCAAGCTGATGATTTGAAATGCCGTTTCAAGGCTTGTGGTTACAGCGCCAGATGTATTAAACAGGGTTATGATCGGGCAAGGAAGACCCCACGCAGCCGTCTCCTTAATACTACCCAACGTGACAGATAGACATGTGAGGAGGGCCCCATACGATTTATTACTACATTCAATCACGAATGGTTTAACATTCGTCAAATTATTGTTAAGCATTGGGATGTATTAAAATCTGAGCCCTCCCTAGCACGCTTTCTGGGTGACCATCCATCTCTGACATCCCGACGTTCGAGGAATCTTAATGATTTCCTCGTTCGGAGTCACTATCTTCCTACCCCAAGAAATTTCTTTGGAACTCGTGGTCCTACTCCTGGCTTTTTTCCGTGTGACCATTGCCTTGCTTGCGCCAATGTCCAGCGTAGCTCCGATTTCTCTTCCTTTGATGGTATAAAGACTTTTGATATACGCCGGCGCATATCCTGTGGCAGTACTAATGTCATTTATTATGCCACGTGCAGCAGCCCCAGGATATACGTCGGCCTTACCACCAGGGAATTGAGGGTACGTGTTAGAGAGCACGTAAGGGACATTGGCGCAGCAAGGTCCATCTGTGATTCCTCTGACCTGAAGACGATTCCTCGTCATTTCAAGCAGTACCACAACTGTGACGCTACATCATTCAAGGTCCGGGAAATAGACATGCTCCACCTCGGTATTAGGGGTGGTGACAATAAAAAAATTCTGGCTCAGATGGAGGCACGATGGATTGTGTCATTGGACACCATGGTGCCCAATGGCTTGAATGAATCGTTAAGTTTTGCCTCTTTTCTTTAGGATGTGTTTTTCCCATTTTGGGTTCCCGTCATCTTAGGATGTCTTTCGTCTTATTTTATTGTTTTTAATTTGTTTTTATTTTTATGTATTTCACAGTTTGCTTATTTGTTTCTATGTGTGGAACCTTGATCTTACATCGTGTCACCATGATGATGACTTCATGACACAGAAGGCACGGCTGCACGCTACACTTTATGTGGACATTTACATTACTATTGTCCGTGATTGTGTGGATTATTATGTACTTAATATGTGCATTTTATTGATATACTTATACTTCTATCATATGTACTATGATGTTTCTCATAATCCACTTCATGCCTCTATATATATTATACCTAACTATTTTTGGTTATATATATGTATTTAATCATTTTGTTGTGTTGCCATCATTCCTCTCATTATAGTCATCTGCCGTTTCTTACACTTCAGGCGCCTGACAGTGCGCATGCCCCGTTGTTATTCCCAGGTGCCCTCTGCGGTGGGGCGTCTCTCTGCTTCTGACGTGTGCCCAGGGGTTTCCCCGTGCACACGCCTGGACGCATGACGCCCTGGCCGCTGTGGTCCCTCGGATCTCTGCGGCGCATGCGCCAATAGATGTCGGCTCCTATTGGTCTATTACGACCATGTGATACTTTCAGGGGAGGTATTTGAAGGTCCTGTTTCCACACTATCACTATCCCCTTGAGAAAGCGGCGTCCCACACCAGCGAAACGTACGTCGGAGTGACATCCTCTGGAGTGATCCTCTTCCTGTCTTACTTCCATTATACTGGTGAGCACACCTTCTTTCCTCTCTATGGCAGTGAGTTTCTCTGTCTGTCACATCTGGACGATATATACCATTGTTGTTGTGCCCCATGGCTGGTATGTTATGCGACCCCACATATGACCTACTCTTTGTTAGTGTTGAGCGATACTGCCCGATATTCTCAAATATCGAATCGGATTGGATCGGCCCGATACTCAAAAAGTATCGGGTATCGCCGATCCGATACCGGAAACACAATCAAGTCAATGGGACAGAAATATCGGAACTAAAAAAAACCCTTTCTTTCCTTGTAAACACTAAATATACACACATAGAATACATATATATATATATATACATGTCATTGTGACATATATATACATATATTTATAGTTCATACACTTCTACATAGTAAAATAGCCTCTGATTCAATTGCCGGGTAATGCCAGCATTTGTGAAATTACAGAAGCACCCGACATGAAATGACACATGGTTTACATAGAGTTAACCATGTCTTTTCATGTAGTTTGATATCTGGTTTTCACAAACAATTACATGAGTGTATGTGTGCAAAATTTCACACCTGTAGGGGTTAATTAAAGGTGTAAATTCGTTGTAAAAAAAAACTGATTCTTTTGCTACGAATTTACACCTTTAATTAACCCCTACAGGTGTCAAATTTTGCACACATACACTCATGTAATTGTTAGTGAAAACAATATATCAAACAACATGAAATGACATGGTTAACTCTATGTAAACCATGTGTCATTTCATGTCGGCTTCTGTATTTTCACAAAAGCCGGCAATTGAATTAGCGGCTATTATACTATGTAGAAGTGTATGAACTATAAATATAAATATATAAATATATGTGTCACAAATTCAATGACATGTATATATATATATGAGGTGTAAAATTGTTGAAAAAAAATGCGTGGGCTCCCGCCCTATTTTCTCAACCAGACAGACAAAGCCAGCGAGTGGGGGCACATAATAATAGCCCAGAGAGGGATCATTATTTTTGGCCCCCCCTGGCTACTAACATCTGCCCCCAGACACCCCAGAAAAGGCAAATCTATAATTAGATTCGCCCTGTCTCGCACTTTGCCCGTCTATTCCCATTGCCCTGTAGCGGTGGCGAATGGGTTAATAAGGGGTTAAAGTCACCTTGCTATTGAAAGGTGAGTTTAAGCCAGGTTAATAATTGAGAGCTGTCAATTAGACAACTATCAATTATTAATCCTATTGTATGAAATAAAAATAAAACACACACACTTTAATTAAAAATCATTTTAATGAAATAAACACACATTTTTTGACAATATTTTCTTTTACTGCCGTTCCTTGCGAAGCCCTTGTTCACCTGTAATAAAAATAAAATAATAAAGCAACATTATTCTTACCTATCCGATGTTCAGTCAGGTCCCCCGATGTAATCCTTCTGAAAGGGTTAATGTTTACTGCAGACACCGCAGCTAATGCTGACAGTCTCACAGTAAACCCCTGAATGAATGAGCTCCACTCCTGGCTGACAGGAGAGGAAGTGGTTAGCATAATTGATTGCTTTCCACTTTCACTTCAGGTCAGCCAGGGACACCCACAGCATCAGTGATGTCAGAGGGAATCCCGGCTGACCTGAAGTGAACTGATTAACAAAAATAGGGGATCACCTCTAAAAATAAAATGGCGTGGGGTCCCCCCTATTTTTGTTAACCAGCCTGATAAAGCAGACTACTGAGGCCTGGTTTTTCAGGCTGTTAAGGAGCCAATATCCATAGACCTTGCAAGCCTGATAATACCAGGCCACAGCAGTCTGCTTAGCTTGGCTGGTTAACAAAAATAGGGGATCTCCTCGAAAAAAAATGGCGTGGTGATCCCCTATTTTTGTTAACCAGCAAAATAAAATGCAGACTGCTGCGGCCTGGTATTAAAAGACTGTCAAGGCCCATGGATTTTGGCCCTCAACAGCCTAAAAATACCAGGCTGCAGCAGCCCCACAAATGGCGCATCCAAAGATGCGCCAATTGTGGCACTTTACCCGGCTCTTCCCACTTGCCCTGTAGCGGTGGCAAGCGGAGTAATAAGGGGTTAATGTCACCTTTGATTGATCGGTGACAATAAGCCCGGTTAATAATGGAGAGGCGTCAATAAGACACCGATCCATTATTAATCATAGTTTGTAAATTTAAAAAAAAAAACACAGCAAGAAAAAAGTCTTTTAATGAAATAAAACACCACACAGTTTTCATTAATTTTATTACGCTCTCATTCCTGCGACGCCATCGATCTCCTGTAAAAAAACAAAAATAACAAACCAACACAAATACTTCCTGTCCGACGCAGTCCAAAATCACGAGTGTCCCACGACAAGTCCAGCTCTGCTACATCTGCATGCCAGGCTGAGCCTGACATCCACATACAGCAGAGCTGCTTACCTGAGCTGCGTCCCAGGCGGTGACGTAATCCGGACTGGTTTACGGCCAGCTGTCGCGAGAGTACAGCTGGCCGAGATTACCCAGTACCCGGCAGTCACTGCAGTTATCGCGAGATTCTGAACGTGACCGCCAGGGACAGGGTAATGGCGGCCATCCAGGAGGACGTGACCGCCGGAGAAGGGGATCTTCTGCCAGGTAAGTGCGGACTCTGCTGAGTCCTGACACCTGACAGACCCGACCGACACTGTGTCATGTATAGTGTACAGTTCCTATAGCGTCTTGTGCTTGGGTGCGAGGAAAACACAGGAGACATAGGTTGAAATGAAATGACTTGTATTACTTCATACAAGCATGCTGAAAAGTTCACACAGTTTGCAGGAACAGCGACAGGAGACACAGCAGGCCAGAGTAACTTCAAGCACTACAATAAATCTCCAAAGCAGGTTCAGGATCTTTTCTCTGTACCGTAATTCCTCTGCAAACATGGATTCACCAAGCAGCAGGTTTCCAGAGTCCAAAAGTGTTCCAAGGTTCCTCAGTAGGGAATAGCTGGAGTACAAGTCCAAGGCTTCCAGGAGTCAGGTCACAGACTGACTGAGGCTTGATTCAGGAGCACTGATTGTTCAGCTGAGGCTGCTTAAGAAGCAAGAGGGAAGAATCAGGGCGGGAACATGAAAACTGGAAACTCCATATTAACTGAGGGCAAGAGCTGCAGAAAGACAGAAAGCAAAATGGCCGACGGAAAACTGAGTTTCAAGGAACATGTCAACAGAGACAAAGAACCTTACACACTGACAGTGACACTTTCGGGAAGTTCCTGTGTCACGTACTTCGTTCTGTGACACAGGAACTCCCATAGACTTGGTCGGAAAACTCAGATTCCAGTATCCGATATGACAAAAATATCGGAACTCAGAATCGGAATTCCGATACAGCAAATATCTGCCGATACCCGATATTTGCAGTATCGGAATGCTCAACACTACTCTTTGTACTTTAGCGTGCACTCATTTACTAGTGATTTTTTTGAGGTTTCGCTATTTATACCAGCCTGTATATAGTATCAGGACATTTTTCCTGTTCAGGAGGTTTATTAACCCCTTCCGTCTTGCACTGTCTTTATGTGTTTTTGCATACATAAATGTTACGATTGCATTATTTATGGAATTTTGTATAATAAAGAATTTATTGTGATTTTTTACCCTAAATATCACCTATGACTCTTTGTTCTCCTGGTCTAAATATGTTATATTGAGTGGTGTTTTTTGGGCCTATACACACTGAGTGTGGCCCTTATATCTTTTGGTTTATCCATGCAGCTGTATGTGTTTAAATTGATTATTTCTGTGTTGTTCACAGTTGTTGCCAGCCTCACCATGGATTTTAGAGCACGTGACGCTATATGGCATGCTCAAATTAATGAAACACTCCAGGACGGTGTAGAAGATACTAATGACGGGCCTAAGAGGGAACTACAAGAGGCTATTTTTTCATTTAAGGACCTTTTAAAAAAACGGACTAAGGTCTGGTGAAACCACGAGTTTCTAGATAAATATATTAAAACAGACCTTATACCTAGAGGCCTACGTATTCAGGTGTTTCCATCTTTTCCTATTTTGGATGATTCTTTCAAAACCCGGTGTTTGCAATTAACTAACACATGCTCTATTGGCTTTATGACCCTATTGAAAGAAATGAATCAGAACACATTGGAAACACTTGAATCAGAGATTGAGTCAGTTCAGGTTATTCTACGGCGGGAGATGTCTAGTAAAAATTTAAAGAAATTTAATGATACCATTGATGCGGATCTGCAGAAATGGGCCCTTGAAATTCAGTCCACAAAATCTAAAAAATATAAATGTGATACCCAGGACAAATTGCTATCAAGGGTATATCCTAATGACCGTTCACGTCCGAGATATAGAAATTCTTCATATTCAAGGTCACGATCCGCCTCCATGCGATTCAATTACTCCACTAATGAAGATTTGACATCTAAAACCCCTCAAGCCGGTGATAAATCTGCTGACATTTCTGGTGGTAGAAAGATGGCGACTCGTCAGGCTACTAAAAACAAAATCAATGGCGGAAAGGTCCCCCAGTCTGTGTCTCAGAGTGGGCTACAGGTAGTTAACCTCTCCCATCATGTTCTGTCTGTCACACAATTGGAAGTTCTGAGTAAGGGCCTGACGTTCTCACCAACTAATCAATTTAACTTTTCCACAGCTGTAAAGGATTTACATTTATTTTCTCGCAAGCTCTTGCTCAGAAATTGCACAGTCGAGGTCAATCGTTGAAGTCATGGAGTGACACTGAGAGGGAGGCGTTACATAATCTTGAGGAGCTACTTGAGGAACAAACGACACCATCCACAAGTAGGTTTCCTACTTCGCTTCTACCCAGATCCACGAGGTTCCCCCCTTGTCACTATGCCCTGCCATAGATATCTTTACAAAGCTGGTCACTGAAGATTTCAAAAAATTATCTACTAAACGTAGATTTGATAATCTTACATATGAAAAACGACAGGCTTTGTTACAATTACAATCCCTTCCTGATGTAGTCTTCAAATCTGCTGACAAGGGGGGGAACATCGAGGTCTGGCCTAGTGATAAATACGAACGTGATGCATTTTGCCAACTTAAAGATTCCCATACATATATTAAGTTGACGCATAGCCCTGTCTCCTCCTTCTCGCTGGAACTCCAAGATATTCTAAATAAAGCCTATGAGGCAAATGTTATTACGAAAAAAATCTTTGAAGGCTTACTTGTTAAGTGCCCTAAGACTCCAACCTTTTACCTCCTTCCTAAAATCCACAAGGATGCCCTCAACCCGCCGGGACGTTCTATTGTGTTGGGCATCGGTGGTCCTTGTGACATGGTATGCAAATTTATGGATTTTTACCTCAAACCGATTGTAGAAACTTTGCCCTCCTTTGTCCGGGATACAACGGACGTCCTGGCGCGGATTGATGGCATCCTTGTGGATGAGACTACTATTTTGGTGATGGCTGACGTGGAGTCATTATACACCTGTATCGATCATTCCCATGGCCTGGCAGCTGTCCGTCTCTTCCTGGGGTCCTCCAACCTGGACGGCCCTCTGAGTGAGCTGATCCTCGAGCTGCTGCACTATGTCTTGACCCACAACTTTTGTTTTCAAGGACAATTTCTATCTTCAGAAACGTGGTACAGCCATGGGCGCGGCCTGTGCACCCGCGTATGCCAATCTCTTCCTGGGTTCCTGGGAGAGATCTTTGTTTGGCGACGCGGGCCCGCAGGCCGCCTCCCATGTGCTTTACTGGTTCAGATACATCAATGATATCCTGATGTTGTGGGACGGGACGGTGCAGCAGCTCAAGGATTTTATGGTGGAGTTAAATCAGAACTCTCTAAATATTCGTTTGACCTATAAGTATAGTCATACCAAGGTTGAGTTTCTGGACGTCTCTCTGGAGGTTGAGGGTCATCGCCGCTTCCGGACAGACGTTTACAGAAAACCCACCGCTGTGAACTCATTGATTCATGCTAAATCTGCCCACCATCCAGCCACGATCAGGGCGTCCCGGTCGGACAATTCCTCCGGATGAGGCGGATCTGTTCTTCTGATGCAGATTTTGAGACTCAAGCTGATGATTTGAAATGCCATTTCAAGGCTCGCGGTTACAGCGCCAGATGTACTAAACAGGGTTATGATCGGGCAAGGAAGACCCCACGCAGCTGTCTCCTTAATACTACCCAACGTGACAGACAGACATGTGGGGATGGCCCCATACGATTTATTACTACATTCAATCACGAATAGTTTAACATTCGTCAAATTATTGTTAAGCATTGGGATGTATTAAAATCTGAGCCCTCCCTGGCACGCTTTCTGGGTGACCATCCGTCTCTGACATCCCGATGTTCGAGGAATCTTAATGATTTCCTCGTTCGGAGTCACTATCTTCCTACCCCAAGAAATTTCTTTGGAACTCGTGGTCCTACTCCTGGCTTTTTTCCGTGTGGCCATTGCCTTGCTTGTGCCAATGTCCAGCGTAGCTCCGATTTATCTTCCTCTGATGGTATAAAGACTTTTGATATACGCCGGCGCATATCCTGTGGCAGCACTAATGTCATTTATTATGCCACGTGCAGCTGCCCCAGGATATACTTCGGCCTTACCACCAGGGAATTGAGGGTACGTGTTAGTGAGCACGTAAGGGACATTGGCGCAGCAAGGTCCATCTGTGATTCCTCAGACCTGAAGACGATTCCTCGTCATTTCAAGCAGTACCACAACTGTGACGCTACATCGTTCAAGGTTCGGGGAATAGACATGCTCCACCTCGGTATTAGGGGTGGTGACAATAAAAAAATTCTGGCTCCGATGGAGGCACGATGGATTGTGTCATTGGACACCATGGTGCCCAATGGCTTGAATGAATCGTTAAGTTTTGCCTCTTTTCTTTAGGATGTGTTTTTCTCTTTTTGGGTTTCCGTCATCTTAGGATGTCGTTCGCCTCATTTTATTGTTTTTATTTCTATGTATTTCACTGTTTGCTTTGTTGTGAATGGACTTGAAATGAGTTCTGAGCAGAGGCTCCCTCTGGTGGTTACAAGCGGTACTGGACTGTCCAGTGAAGATTTTGAGGATTGGGAATCAGGTGTTACTGACTGGTCTTATATAAGGACTCGCCTTCCTATCAGGGTTGCCGGTGATCAATTGTTCTGGTCTCAATCCTTGATTCCTGTTTCCTTTGTAGCCTGATGTGTCGTGTCTGCATCTCCTGCTAACAGATAAGACATTTTCTTCTTTTTGTTTTTGTGCTTGATTTTTGCATTTTGTCCTGCACTTCTGTGGGGGCCTTCTGGGTCCCCTCCGGGGGCTTTTGCCCTCTCAGTTTAGTTCAGCCACTGATGTTTGTACATTTGCTTTTTCCAGTTTTTTCAGTGGCTGCTGTTTTGATTTTGTTACACCAGAGAACTAATTTAGGTGGTAGAGGTCGTGTGATCTCAGGTGTTTTTGAAATTAGTAGAGTTGGTGCTTTTCAGGGTTTTTTGGGATTGCAGTAAGTGCCCTTCCTATCTTTTTCTATTTAGGTAGTTTGGGCCCCAACGTTTGCTCATACTATTTTCTGTCTGTGTCAGTATTTCATCTTGTCTAACCGCCATTACATGTTTGGGGGCTTTCTATGTTCTTTGGGGATCTGCTCCGGGGCAGATAGCTTTCCTCTTTCTGTCTTTAGGTGTAGTTAGTTTCTCAGGCTGTGACGAGGCGTCTAGGACCAACGTAGGAACGCTCCACGGCTGCCTCTAGTTGTGGTGGTTAGTCAGGGTACTGCAATCTCATAGATTCCAACTGCTCTGGTGTATTTCCTTTTTTACCTGCACTCCTCAGCTACCGAAACATAACACTATCACCGGCCTAAAAAATTGAATGGTACTCACAGAAGGGAAAAATATTGTGAAAGAAAAAAAAAGGTTGTCAGAGTTGTCAGAGATATTTTTCTATTTGTTGCATTTTTTTTTTTTTCCCTCTGTATCTCTGGGTGCTGGGGAGGATTTCTTCTCTCAATGGAGTTTGCACAGTTGTCTGGCCGTGTGGATCAGCTTGCCACTGAGGTTCGGAGTATTGCTACCTATCTTGCTAGGTTGCCTGTTGTGGAACCTAGGATTCCCATGCCAGATTTGTTTTTGGGGGATCGAGCCAAGTTTCTGAATTTTAAAAATAATTGTAAATTGTTTTTTGCCTTAAAATCTAAGTCCTCAGGGAACGCAGCGCAGCAGGTTCAAATTGTCATCTCTCTCCTGCGCGGCGATCCTCAGGATTGGGCTTTTTCCCTGACACCTGGGGATCCTGTTTTGAGTGATGTTGATGCATTTTTTCAGGCCTTGGGGTTATTGTACGATGAGCCTAATGTCACTGATCAAGCTGAAAAAGCCTTGTTGGCATTAAATCAGGGGCTTGATGACGCTGAGTTATACTGTCAGAGATTCCGTAGGTGGGCAGTCCTGACCAAATGGAATGACGACGCTTTGGCAGCCCTTTTTCGGAAGGGTCTGTCAGATAATGTAAAGGATGTTATGGTGGGATTCCCTGTCCCCTCTGGTCTCAATGATTCTATGTCATTAGCGATTCAAATTGACAGACGTTTGCGTGAGCGGAGAAGTATGCGTGGAATAGTGTTGCCTTGTGAACCTGCTTCTGAATCCATGCAGTGTGATAGAGTGGTTTCTGGGACACAGCGTCATGAGTTTCGAAAGCGCAATGGGTTATGTTTCTACTGTGGTGATGCCTCTCATGCGATTTCAGTCTGCCCTAAGCGGGGAAGACGTTTTGCACGCTCAGTTGTCTTGGGTAGTGTTCAGACTAAGTTTTTATTAACTGTTACTCTGATATGCTCCCTGTCCTCATTTTCTGCTCAGGCTTTCGTTGATTCGGGAGCAGCTATTAACCTGATGGATTTTGATTTTGCTAAACGTTGTGGGTTTCCCTTGATACCCCTACAGAAGTCTATTCCCCTACTGGGAATCGATTCTACCCCTTTGGCTGAGAATAAACCTCAGTTCTCTACTCAGGTGATAATGAGGGTTGAACCTGATCATCAGGAGAGCTGCAAATTTTTGGTTCTGTATAATCTGCATGACATTATCGTGCTGGGTTTCCCTTGGTTACAGTCTCATAATCCTGTTTTGGATTGGAAATCTGTGTCTGTAACCAGTTGGGGCTGCCAATGTGTTAATACCAACACTCCTGTTTTTTCTGCCTCCCCCCAGGCTCAGGATGTTCCTGACTTTTTGATTGATTTTTCTGATGTGTTTAGCGAAAGTAAATCTGCATCCTTGCCTCCCCATAGGAGCTATGATTGCGCTATTGAATTAGTGCCGGGTAGTAAATTCCCTAAAGGTCGCCTTTTTAACTTGTCTGTACCTGAACATGACGCTATGCGGTCTTATATCAAGGAGTCATTGGAGAAAGGTCATATCAGACCATCCTCTTCACCCTTAGGTGCCGGTTTTTTCTTTGTGGCCAAAAAGGATGGTTCATTAAGGCCGTGTATTGATTATCGTCTTTTGAACAATATTACTGTGAAATATCAATACCCGTTACCCTTGATTTCTGACCTGTTTTCCAGGGTGAAAAATGCTACTTGGTTTACCAAGCTTGACCTCAGGGGGGCATATAACCTTATTCGCATTAAGCACGGGGATGAATGGAAGACGGCATTTAACACCCCTGAGGGGCATTTTGAGTACCTTGTGATGCCTTTTGGGCTCACTAATGCTCCTTCTGTCTTCCAGTCCTTCATGAATGACATTTTCAGGGATTTTGTGGATAAATTTCTGATTGTTTATTTGGATGATATCTTGATTTTTTCCAATGACTGGGACTCTCATGTGAAACATGTTCGAACTGTATTCCAGATTTTGAGAGAGAATGCTCTGTATGTGAAGGGATCAAAGTGTCTTTTTGGCGTACAGAGGATCTCATTTTTGGGATTCATTTTGTCCCCATCTGTTATTGAAATGGACCCGGTCAAGGTTCAGGCCATCTGTGATTGGGTCCAACCTACTTCATTAAAGGCTCTTTAAAGATTTTTGGGTTTTGCCAATTTTTATCGTAAATTTATTGGTAATTTCTCGGTTATTGTTAAACCATTAACTGATTTGACCAAAAAGGGTTCTGATGTGGTGAATTGGCCTCCTGAGGCAGTCTCTGCGTTTCAGGAACTTAAGCAGAGATTCACTTCTGCTCCTGTTCTACGGCAGTCTGATGTTTCTCTGCCATTTCAGGTGGAGGTTGATGCCTCTGAAATTGGGGCAGGTGCCGTTTTGTCCCAAAGAGATCCAGAGACCTCTAAAAGTAACCTTTGTGCCTTTTTCTCTCGAAAATGTTCTCCTACTGAACGTAATTATGACGTGGGTAATCGGGAGTTATTGGCCATGAAGTGGGCTTTTGAAGAGTGGAGACATTGGCTGGAGGGAGCCAAACATCAGGTGGTGGTCCTTACTGACCATAAGAATCTGGTTTATCTGGAATCTGCCAAGCGACTTAATCCTAGACAGGCCAGGTGGGCCTTGTTTTTCACACGTTTTAATTTTGTGGTTTCCTTTCTTCCTGGCACTAAGAATGTTAAGGCGGATGCCCTTTCAAGGAGTTTCCTTGCGGACTCTCCTGAGTTATCTGATCCTTCTGTGATTTTGAAAGAAGGTGTAGTTCTTTCCGCCATCTCGCCCAATTTGAGACTGGCTCTGGAGGGGTGTCAGGAGGATAGGCCCGAGCGCTGCCCTGTTGGGAAATTGTTTGTCCCGGACCACTGGAAAAAGAGTGTGATGTCTGAGATTCATTGTTCCGCGTTGGCCGGTCATCCCGGAATCTTTGGTACCAGAGACTTGGTTAGTCGGTCCTTTTGGTGGCCTACCTTGTCTCGTGATGTCAGGGAATTTGTGCAGTCCTGCGGGACTTGCTCTCGCTCCAAGCCTTGCTCCCGCTCTAGTGGTTTGTTGATGCCATTGCCTGTGCCCAAGAGACCATGGACCCATATCTCTATGGATTTCATTTCCGACCTCCCTGTTTCTCAGAGAATGACCGTCATCTGGGTGATTTGTGATAGGTTTTCCAAGATGATACATCTTGTGCCATTACCTAAGTTGCCTTCCTCCTCTGAATTGGTACCTTTGTTCCTTCAGCACGTGGTTCGTTTACACGGCATTCCTGAGAACATTGTGTCTGACAGAGGAGTCCAGTTTGTTTCCAGATTTTGGAGGACCTTTTGTTCTAAACTTGGTGTTCAATTGTCTTTCTCCTCGGCGTTTCATCCTCAGACCAATGGTCAAACTGAGAGAACAAATCAGACATTGGAGACTTATCTAAGATGCTTTGTGTCTGCTGATCAGGATGACTGGGTCTCTTTTTTGCCTTTGGCTGAGTTTGCTCTTAATAATAGGGCTAGCTCTGCCACTTTGATGTCTCCATTTTTCTGTAATTCTGGGTTTCACCCTCGATTTTCTTCAGGACAGACGGAGGCTTCTGTCTGTCCAGGTGTTGACTCTGTTGTGGAGCGTATGCAACAGATTTGGGACCAGGTAGTGCAGAGGTTGTCCCTCTCTCAGGAGAGGGCCCAGCGGTTTGCTAACTGGCATAGGACTGATGGTCCTCAGTTTAAAGTGGGGGACTTGGTCTGGTTGTCCTCAAAAAATATTCCTATGAGAGTGGCATCTCCTAAATTTAAGCCTAGGTTCATTGGACCTTATAAGATCATGGAGATTCTTAATCCTGTTTCTTTTCGTTTGCTTCTTCCAAGGGACATTTAAGATCCATAATGTGTTCCACAAGTCCTTGTTGAAGAGGTTTGTTGAGCCAGTGGTTCCTACTGCTTTGCCTCCTGTCCCTGTTCTGGTTGAGGGCAATATGGAGTTTGAGGTTGAGAAAATTTTGAATTCTCGTTTTTCTAGACGGAAACTCCAGTATTTGGTTAAGTGGAGAGGTTATGGTCAGGAAGACAATTCTTGGGTGTTTGCTTCGGACATCCATGCTAGGAGACTCATCCGTGCGTATCATAGAACTCATCCTGACCGACCTGGTTGCTCAAGTGAGGGTTCGGTGACCCCTCCTCAAGGGGGGGGTACTGTTGTGAATGGACTTGAAATGAGTTCTGAGCAGAGGCTCCCTCTGGTGGTTACAAGCGGTACTGGACTGTCCAGTGAAGATTGTGAGGATTGGGAATCAGGTGTTACTGACTGGTCTTATATAAGGGACTCGCCTTCCCATCAGGGTTGCCGGTGATCAATTGTTCTGGTCTCAATCCTTGATTCCTGTTTCCTTTGTAGCCTGATGTGTCGTGTCTGCATCTCCTGCTAACAGTTAAGACATTTTCTTCTTTTTGTTTTTGTGCTTGATTTTTGCATTTTGTCCTGCACTTCTGTGGGGCCTTCCGGGTCCCCTCCGGGGGCTTTTGCCCTCTCAGTTTAGTTCAGCCACTGATGTTTGTACATTTGCTTTTTCCAGTTTTTTCAGTGGCTGCTGTTTTGATTTTGTTACACCAGAGAACTAATTTAGGTGGTAGAGGTCGTGTGATCTCAGGTGTTTTTGAAATTAGTAGAGTTGGTGCTTTTCAGGGTTTTTTGGAATTGCAGTAAGTGCCCTTCCTATCCTTTTCTATTTAGGTAGTTTGGGCCCCAACGTTTGCTCATACTATTTTCTGTCTGTGTCAGTATTTCATCTTGTCTAACCGCCATTACATGTTTGGGGGCTTTCTATGTTCTTTGGGGATCTGCTCCGGGGCAGATAGCTTTCCTCTTTCTGTCTTTAGGTGTAGTTAGTTTCTCAGGCTGTGACGAGGCGCTCCACGGCTGCCTCTAGTTGTGGTGGTTAGTCAGGGTACTGCAATCTCATAGATTCCAACTGCTCTGGTGTATTTCCTTTTTTACCTGCACTCCTCAGCTACTGAAACATAACATTGCTTATTTGTTTCTATGTGTGGAACCTTGATCTTACATCATGTCACCATAATGATGACTTCATGACACAGAAGGCACGGCTGCACGCTGCACTTTATGTGGACATTTACATTACTATTGTCCGTGATTGTGTGGATTATTATGTACTTAATATGTGCATTTTATTGATATACTTATACTTCTATCATATGTACTATGATGTTTCTAATAATCCGCTTCATGCCTCTATTATATATTATACCTAACTATTTTTGGTTATATATATGTATTTAATCATTTTGTTGTGTTGCTATCATTCCTCTCATTATAGTCATCTGCCGTTTCTTACACTTCAGGCGCCTGACAGTGCGCATGCCCCATTGTTTTTCCCAGGTGCCCTCTGCGGTGGGGCGTCTCTCTGCTTCTGACGTGTGCCCGGGGGTTTCCCCGTGCACACGCCTGGACGCATGACGCCCTGACCGCTGTGGTGCCTCGGATCTCTGCGGCGCATGCGCCAATAGATGTCGGCTCCTATTTGTCTATTACGACCATGTGATACTTTCAGGGGAGGTATTTGAAGGTCCTGTTTCCACACTATCACTATCCCCTTGAGAAAGCGGCGTCCCACGCCAGGGAAACGTACGTCGGGGTGACATCCTCTGGGGTGATCCTCCTCCTGTCTTACTTCCATTATACTGGTGAGCATACCTTCTTTCCTCTCTATTAACTGCACCTCCAAGCACTATTGTAATCTGCAAGTAGCCATGAGAGCTGAAATGGCAAGAAGATACGTGGTGGGGAGCATAGTTTCCAATATCATTGTCATTTTTGTCAGTCCTTACCACCATGAGTAAAAGTTTATAATCCTCCATCCTCCAAGTGTTTCTGACATATTCTGCTATGATTTGGTAGCCGAGGAGGACAGTAGCAAAAATAGGCTAGGCAACCAGACACCCAGAGAGGTTGGTAACTAGCAGATTGCAGACCCCTAAACTGACAGCACAACTAGAAGTGGAGTGATCAGGCAAATGGATAAAATTTAACTTTCAATGATGAATGCTAAAAACACATAACATATAAATACCACGGTGTAAATTGTACCCCTAAACCCCACACAGACTAAGACAAACAAAATTACCCTAGGCGCTTGGCCTTATGTTGAATGGGTAAAAAATACCTCAAAAATTGTTGTACACTGATAAATGTTGATGCAAAAATCATACAATGCCACTTGCACAGGAAACAATCTGTACCCAACCTGTGACCTATTATACACAGGAAACAATCTGTATCCAACCTGCGACCAACCAAAAGTGACAATGTGCACCACTAACTGTTGTAAACATAAGACTGGATAGAGAGCACATATAGTTTCACATTGAACACATGACCATATAGAAATTGAAAATGTACAGACAGAGGTATTGATATTGCAGCACATAAAGCAACACAGAACTGAGTGTGCACTAAATATCACTGATAACCATGACTGGAGTGTGGCTAATTCATAAATTTCAATAAACTCCACAGATGGAATATCAGTTTAAGCAACATAGAACGGGTAACATATCACAGTCTCACAGCCTTCCAGGTCCGATCCTCCAAAACAGGGTTAACCTATGCACAGAGGGGGAGAAGAAACCAGCACCCGCTGTTGCCTCTATGAGTTAATGCGTCTCCCGACGCGTTTCATCTTTAGATTCTTCAGGGGAGCTCAATGGCATCAAATCATGCTGCTGCTTACAAGCAGGCAACAGCGGGTGCTGGTTTCTTCTGTGTATAATAGGTCGCAGGTTGGATACAGATTGTTTCCTGTGAAAGTGGCATTGAATGATTTTTGCATCATTATTTATCAGTGTACAACAATTTTTTAGGTATTTTTTACCCATTCATCATAAGGCCAAGCGCCTAGGGTAATTTTATTTGTTTGTCTTAGTCTGTGTGGGGTTTAGGGTACACTTTACACTGTGGTATTTATGTTATGTGTTTTTAGCATTCATCATTAAAAGTTAAATTTTATCCCTTTGCTTGATCACATTTAATTTTTGGATAATATATTCCTGCTATTTTGACAACTAGAAGTGGCCGTGGGGTGTACCTACGGTGCCCTAGATGCCTCGACACAGCCGGAGAGCTAACTAAGTCTAAAGAGAGAAAGGGGAAAGCTAACTGCCCCAGAGTAGAGCCCCAAAGAAATAGGTAGCCCCCAAACATATATTAGCAGTGAGACAAGGTGAAATACAAACACAGGCAGAAAATAGAGTAAGCAAATGCTGGGGCCCAAACTGTCTAGAAAGAACAGGACAGGAAAGAATTCTGTCTGCAATCCAGCAAAAACTCTAAGAAAAATTCCAACATGTCTGATATGCAAAAATACTGAGACCACACGATCTCTCGCCCGCTAGATCAGAACTCTGGTGTGAACTGGTAGCAAACCAGCAGACACTGAAATAACAGGGAACTGGAAATACATAAACTGTCTCTTGTGTGAACTGGTAGCAAATCAGCAGATACTGAAATAACAGGGAACTAAAAATACATTAACAGTGGCAACTGAGAAACAGAGTCCAGTGCAGGCCCCCGCAGGGGAACATGGCTGTACTAACTCCAGAAGGGCAGAAAACTAAGATAGACAAAAGGGAATACAAATGCCACAGAAATAAACAGCAAATAACTTATCTGAAAGTTGCAGGACAAAGCAGGAAGCAAGATGACTTCCAAAAGGGACCAGGAAGAAACAAATCACCGACAAGGATCATGGGAAGGTTGCTCACTTATATCTCCCCAGTCAGCAACACCTGATTGCCAATCATCACCCCCAGGTGATAGACTTCTGTTAGCCAAAGCAGCTTCATTACTATCAGCAGCCACCAGGGGGAGCCCAAACTCAGAAGTCAGATTCAGGGTGTTCACAACAATATTCTATGTTTCTTCTCTTTGATGCCCATAGCAACCAATCACAGCACAGCTTTCATTTTCCAGAGCTGCTAAAAAAAATGAAAACTGAACTCTGATTGGATGTCGACAACCTAGATAGTTTCTTTTTCGGACATTGTATATAAAGGACCAGTCTTATTTATACATAGGAGGGGTCCATTATAAGAAATAGGAACATAAATATTCATGCTTTCAATGAGGAAACCCAAAGGAGGTTTACTAGCTGGTACTCCTGCTCTGCTTTATCTATCACAGCTCAGCAGTACAGTCAGAGGGGAGGATAGCTGCTCCTATAAAAGCAGGAGGAGCACAGTGACTCGCACAACACCAGATGGTGTGGGTACCAGGGCTATGGGGTACTCGGCACCGAGCCCATCGACTTCTATGGGGAATGTCACTGGCAGCAGGACTCGGTCCGTGGCCCTGGGCGGTCATTCAATGGTGGGGGTATTTACAGGGGATTTGTAGTTAGTTCGTGACGCCACTTGTAGTGTATGGTCAGAGTGACCAACGCTGCTATGTGAGTACCCTGGAAGGGATGGTATAAGGCAGCTAGATGGTGGGTCTCCTACAGGAAAGACAGGGTTCTTCCAGGGCAGATAATAATATGGAGATGCAGTGTGAACAGGGGTCCGGCAGGCTAAGGGCAAGAAGGGAGACACACTCACAAGTAACTTTTGATACCTTTTACTGTAGAACTGGCAGGTTCTCCCCGGAGCACTGTGAGGCGAAGGATGCACATTCAGACTCCCCCACGGGTAGGTATATGGCCTCCTGTCCTTTGCACTGTGTGATCCAGTCCTGACCTGCATATAGCTAAGGCTGACTCTGTCTCTGTTCTGTACCTGGCTGAATTGATGATTGGACCTTCTATTTGGTAGAACAAGTCTTTTCAGGCCGATCAAGCCGACTCCGTCCTCCTGGTCCTGTTGCTTAACAGCTCTGTGGTACCCTGGGACTTGTAGTCCTACAGGAACTCCGGTGTTCTCCTAAAGGTTGTAGAAATCCTTAAAGGCTCGGACCCCGATGTCCGGTGACTTGTTAGGAAGAGCTATTAATGCTCCTTTTTCCCTCTGCTTCCACTTGCCTTCGACCCTACCCGGGTCCTGCTCACAACACACATTGGCAGCAGGCAAACTGCCTCTTCACCGCTCTCTAAGCGTCGGCACGCTTCTTAGTCAGATTTGCTTCAGATTTAGCTCTGACCAGACTAGGGTGGTTTCAGTACACACCCGTACCAGCCTCCATGTATAGGCTCTAAGCAGCTCTCTTTCTGACAGAGCTGGGGCTCAGAACTGAGCTAAACTTCTCTCCTCTCCTCTCCTCTGATCTTATCTGAGCTGCTCCGTGAGCTGCTCTGGCAATTCTCCGGCAATTATGAGGCAAAGTGAAACTAAAACTGAGTTTATGTGTGCCTGCAACCAGCTCCCTCTATTGGTCTCCTAAGGTAAGCTGGAATGTGTGTGTGCATATTGACCTCTAGTGGGGTCCTCTGTCAGTGCACCCTTCTGGAGATGTGGATTCAGTCGCAGCTGGGCTCCACACACAGTGCCCATGTCAGTCCTGTGCAGGCAGGATGGTGCACCCACCCAGGGGTCTGAAATTATTTTTTAAATTAAATATCAATACAAGATAGGTATAATAGATTGCTGAAGATAAGTTGTTGAAGCCAAAAAATTGTCTCTTGAAAATTAAGAAATTAGGCTACTACTTGATTGATAATATTGACCATGAAGTGTTTCTATCCCAATGTAATTCTTAACAATTCAGAACTTACAGTCCTGGTCTGGATCTCAGTGTACTAGGTTCTGTTCTGTCACCAACCTTTAATAGGTTACATTTAGCAGAGCCTAATCTCACCTTGGCTTCCATCATGAGCCAATACTGGGCCAAATCTTCGTTTCCCCTTAGGGTGCCAACCTCCGCTGCCAGGAAGGAATCAGCTTAGGTGATATAATAGGGACTTACAGACGATCCCCATTAGACTGTTGGTTGTGTGCACTTTGGTGTTCTTCAATGTTTTGGTGGCTTAACCTAAATAAGGTTTTTTAACCAATAAAGTGTATTTTTATGGGGGGGGGAGTTTTCATGATTTTTCTTTTCTTGCTTACACATCTTGCTTAGATCAGGCGGGCTGCCCAGTGCTATCAAAATGCAAGTCTTCATTGTGCATTAATATAGCAAGCAACCGCCCCCTACATGGATTGGTAGGTTGTGAGCGGTTGTCTCATTGGTATTTTTGCACCTGTGTTGCCGCCATCTTAACTATATGGGTCCACTGCATCCTGATAGTGTATTTGTTTGAAGGCCTGGGCAGGTGAGCATCCCTGCCTTTTGCTGTGTTTTTTGAATTTTTGGAGGATTTTTAAGTTCTCTTTTTGTGCTACTGCTGTTTAGTGTAGGGACTCGTAAGCGTGGGGATCCGTGAAGTGGATTACGAGCTTACGTATTTTTGCCAAAATATCAACTAATACCTCACATTTTTTATGTGTTTTTTGCACTTTGTTTTTCAGGGTGTAGTTGGGCCCATTTGGTCTTGTAAACTGTGGTGTCTGTTCACATGGGATGCATTTTGATAGCGCTGGGCAGCCCGCCTGATCTAATAGAAGGGTGTAACTGCTAGGCTGTTTAACTGGATGCTGTGCATTGCCATAGTGTGAACAGTGCTGCATACAAGTCTTCATTGTGCATTAATATACCAAGCAGCCGCCCCCTCCATGGATTGGTAGGTTGTGAGCGGTTGTCTCATCGGTATTTTTGCACCTGTCTTGCCGCTATCTTAACTATATGGGTCCACTGCATCCTGATAGTGCATTTGTTTGAAGGCCTGGGGAGGTGAGCATCTCTGCCTTTGTGCTGTGTTTTTTGAATTTTTGGAGGATTTTTAAGTCTTTTTGTGGTATTGCTGTTTAGTGTATGAACATAGAGAACATCCTTTATTGGGATCTATCTGCTTTGTGCTGAGGAAACTGGACAGTGGAGGTAGCAGTCTCCTACTCCTTCTGAAGTCATATAGTGACCATTAGCTAAGATGACCTTTTCTGACTTGCTTTCATTAAGGTCAGTGAAGAAATCCTTGTTATTTGTCATATGGCTGCTTGCACCAGAATCTTTACACCATATATGCTTTGCAGATGGGCCTGTACTGGCATTAAATGCAGCTTCAACTATGCATAATCTTCCTTTACAGCTGTTTAAACCCTTTGATGACTTTTTAAACTGGCTCATTCTTGCTTTCCAAATTCTGCAGTCTGCTTTAAGGTGGCAGGGCTTCTTAAAGACAAATCATTCACGAGTTTCTCTTTAGATTGCTCTTATATTTAGGGAAATCCTTTAATGCTGTTTCTGCTCTGTATTCATTACTGCTGCTTACATGCTGTGTTTTTTTCTTGAATTCATCCACAAGTTTGCCTTTAACATACTCTAGTGTCAGCTCATCATCTGGCTGTGCATCTAGTGCAGTCATGAGTGCGCCATAACTCTCAGGAAGACCACTTAATAGAAGTGCAGCGACACGAAAATCTTTAACTTCTTCTCCAACACCCCTGAGACGCTCCACAATCTCTAGGGTGTTTCTTATATAGTCCTGCATATTCTGTCCATCACTTAGCTTAGACTGATACAGCTTTCTCATGAGATAAAGCTTATTGCTGAGATTTGATCTTTCATGCACTTTCTGTAACTTATCCCACATCTCCTTTGCAGTTGCACACTTGCATATATGCACAATCTGATTATCATCTACACTGAGGGAGATCGTGCTTTGTACTTTCTGATCCTTCTCTAGCCAATCATCTGGTAATGGATGAGGCACTTGTTCCTGAGTATATTTCCATGTACCTTCTCTTATAAGCAGCATCTTCACCTTAAATTTCCAGGACTGGTAGTTCTGGTTAGTGAGGCTTGGCACTGAGAACTTGACAGGATTGCTGCTAGTGGACATCTTTTCTGTTGCTCTGTGCTGCTTTTGCTTTGGGCTTCTGTTGCTGTTACTCTGGGGTTCTGTATCACTCTGAGCCCACAACCTGTTGGCAGCAGATTACTCACAATACTCTCCAAGCATGTGACAACAGAACTTGTTTATTCAGGAACAATCAGGAACAATATATGATAAGCTTAATGAATCAGGAATAAATCATTTGTGTGTATCTGTGCATCATCTACAGCAGGCTGCTTCTCTCATACACAGACACAGAAAAACAGGAAAAAAACAGTCACATGCTCTCCCTGTGTGAGCCTCTGGGAGTTTTTTTTGTGTTCTAACTTTATGAACAGCATACAAATCTAGCAAGTAAACACTCAGACAGGAATGGAGTTGTTGCACCAAACATATTCCAACAATAAATATATATATATATATATTATATATATATATATATATATATATATATATATATATATACCATGTATCAGTGGCGTAACTACAAAGTTATGGGCCCCGGTGTGAACTTTCAAATGGGGCCCTCCATGTCAAAATATTTTCCCCCAAATTCACATTTTCCCTATTCATTTCGCACTCTATAGTTTTGTTTCAATGTTGTATAGTCTGACCTAATACTGTCCTGTAATCGCTGAGAAAAATGATTTTATAACTTACATGTCTCTATGCTAATTAGGGTGATTTCTTCGGAAGTGCAAACACTCTGGGCATTCATGTCCTCCCTCGTTCCAATTCCAAGCGCCCTTCCGGCATTTGAAATCTGTGTGCTGTTTCTTCCTGGTATGACGCTGCAGAGCGTCATTTTCGGTTCTGAGAAGTGTGGGGGTGTATTGCGTGTACTGGTCAGCTCCGGATCATGTGCACTACACATTATGAAGCTGGCAAATGCACCCAATACTCCCCCACAATGCACAGGAGCGGAAAAGGCGCAGACACACGTCATACCAGGAAGAAACAGCACACAGATTTCAAACGCCAGGAGTGCGCTTGAAATTGGAGCAAGGGAGGACATGAACTCCCAGAGCTGGGCACAGAGGTATATCTAGGTTTTCTAGCACCCGGGCAATAATTCAGTTTGGCGCCTCCCCGCACACATGCAATTTGCACACTAATGCCGGGGTCAGACTTGCGAGTGTAATGTGAGAAACTCGCGCATCAATACACGGCACTGCTGCTGGCACTCAGAAATATATGAAGCCGCACACTCCAGTCCCGAGCGCCAGCGACAGTGCAGGGTATTGATGCAAGGGACTCGAGCAAGTTTCTTGCATCACACTTGCAAGTGTGCCCCGGCCTTAGTCATGTACCAATGAGCTGCTCTCCCTAATGCTCTCAACGATCAGGGAAAAACTGAGAGAAGCAGGAAGAGAAGCTCGTTGTCACAGGACCATAAGTATGAAAATCGCATATGAGTGAAGTGTCCATGTGATGACTACTGGAACCTGCAGAGCTGAATCCTGACAATGCAGGCTTCTGAATTCTCACAACGAATGCACTGCACACTTTTAGGATTCTCCTTTGCCGATGGACAGTCAAGTCAGCACAAGTATGTGATTTGTGCACTTCTGGCCACATTCCGACTAGACGTGCCTGGCCTCGCTCACTTCATTTTCATTGAGTGAGGCCACACATGTCTAGTCAGCACGTGACTGCATGTATGTAAATTGCCAACGCCAGAAAATCCTGACAGTGTGCAGTGAGCACTGTGAGAATTCAGAAGTCTGCAGTCACATAAAATGACTGCAGACTCATTACAAACCTGAACAACCCTTTAATGCTTCTAACATAAATAATAACATGAATATCATGCAGCTATGCAGGTAGCTGCAAGCTCCACTAGATGGCAATAAAGAAGAAGGAGGACAGCAAATCTGCAAAAGCAGATCAGCAGCTGCAGTGAGGCTACCACCAGGTGGCAGCAGAATAGTCAAACAAGCTGAGTCAAAACCAGACCGTCACGCAGTTCAAAAGGGAAAAACCAAGCACAGAGTCAGTGGAGAACCAGAGGGTCAATGCCAGTCCAAAGCAGAAGTACCAGAAGCAAGAGACGAAGTCAGGTCAGAGCCAAAGCTGAGTCAAACACCGGGAAATCCAAACACAAAGGGAAACACTAAGTCGGGACGGGCAGAGGGCAAGGAACAGACATGGGCAAGGTCAGTAAACACAGCAGGACAAATCAGGGTATCACCAAACTCAGATACTCACTCCGTAGGCAGAAAATATAACTGACACCGCCTGCAGGATGCAGCAGGGAGAAATAGCAGATCTGAAATCAAAATGAGGCAAGGCAAAGTTAACCCCTGACATGACCAGACTGGGAAAAGGGGCAGATAGGACTCAAAACCAGATCTGTATCATGACAGTACCCCCAGTTTTCCCAGGATAACGTGCATGAAACGCCCGAAACAGACGATCAGCATGGATGGATCGCGCCGGAACCCAAGATCGATCCTCAGGACCGTAACCCCTCCAATGGACCAAGTACTGAAGTGAACTGCGAACCATCAGAGAATCGACAATCCGTTGAACTTCATACTCAGGTTGACCACTCACAGAGACAGGAGGCGATGGGGAGAAGACCCAGCAGAGGAAGGTACACATAGATTATGAAGGGACTTATGGAACACATTGGGGATCTGAAGCGACAGAGGTAATCGTAAATGGAAAGCAACTGGGTTGACAACCTCAATGATATCATAAAGACCAGTCAACTTAGGAACCAGCTTAATGGAAGGAACCTTCAGACGTATGTTCCTGGTAGACTACCACACCTTGTCTCCCACCAGCAACTTAGGTCCCATAGATCGTCGCTTATCAGCAAAATGTTTTTGTTTACTCTGAGCCACCCCAATGTTCTTCTGGACCTCCCTCCACATCTCCTCCAACCGTTGAACCACTAAATCAGCCCCTGGACATCCCCAATCGAGCCTGGAAAATTCACCAAAATGGGGGTGAAAACTGTAGTTACAGAAGAACGGAAAAGTACCAGTGGACTGATTAACCTGGCTATTAAATGCAAACTCAGCCACCAGCAGCGAGGAGCACCAATCATCTCGCCGAGACGTGGCAAGACACTGCAAAATTTGTTCAAGTGACTGGTTGGTCCTCTCCATCTGACCGTTGGTTTCAGGATGATAGGCCGAGGAGAAGGTAAAGTCAATACCCAATTTCTTACAAAATGCCCTCCAGAACTTGGATACAAATTCTACCCCTCTATCAGACACCAAATTCAGAGGCACACCTTGCAACCGCTCAACATGCTCAATAAATAACTTGGATAAAGCTTCCGCGTTAGGTAGTCCTGCCAATGGTACAAAATGCTCCTGTTTACTAAATCTGTCAACCACCACCCAAACCACAGTAATGCCATTGGAATCAGAGAGATCATCTATAAAATCCATGGACAAATGAGTCCAAGGTCTATCCGGAATTGGCAATGGCACAAATTCCCCTGCCGGATGGTTATGGGACCTTTTAGCACGGGCACACATATCACAAGCAGACACAAACATGGTGATGTCAGAAGACAAGGAGGACCACCAGAACAGTGTAGAAATAGCTCTCTGGGTAGCTGAGACTCCTGGATGCCCTCTGATAGCAGAGTCATGAAACTCCCGGAGAACACTCAACCGATACTGTACAGGAACGAAGAGCTTATTATTAGGCAATGACGGTGGAGCAAGAGACTGAGCCTCATGAATCTCCAGCTCTAACTTGGAGGACACCCCAGCAATGACCATCCCGTGATGAAGAATGGAGGAAGGAGGTTCGGGTGGTGATACCGGATCCAAACTGCAAGGCATGGCATCAGCCTTGACATTCTTGGAACCAGGCCGAAAGGTGGTGGAAAAAAGAAAATGTTAAAAAAAAGTGACCACCTCGCCTGTCTAGGAGTTAAGCGCTTAGCCGACTCAATGTAGGACATGTTCTTGTGGTCCATAATCACTGTAATCTGATGAACAGCCCCCTCAAAAATGTGCCTCCATTCTTCAAAAGCCAGTTTAATGGTTAATAACTTCCGATTCTCTACATCATAATTTCTCTCTCTTTTTTCTTGGAGAAAAAAGCACAAGGTCTTAAGTTAGTCAAAGTGGCGGGTTCCTGAGATAACATTGCCCCCAACCCCACCTCCGATGCATCTACCACAGCAATGAATGGTTCAGACGAATCGGGCTGGACCAATACAGGAGCAGACTTGAAACATTTTTTCAATGAAGAAAAGGCTGCCACAGCCAGAACTGACCAGTTTTTAAAATCAGCCCCCTTACAAGTGAGATCAGTGAGAGGCTTGACCACCTGAGAAAACCCTTTAACAAATTTACAATTGTAATTGGCAAACCCTAAAAAAGACTTTTAAGTTCTTTGGGTTGCACTCAATCCACAATGGCCTGTATCTTTCCAGGGTTCATGCGAAACCCCTTAGCATACCGAATAACCCCCATAAAGGACAGTTCTTGGACAAAAAATACATACTTCTCAGGTTTAGCGAACAGCAAGTTCTCCCGTAACCTCTGAAGAACTGCACGCAGATGACCCATGTGAGATTCCTTGTCAGAAGAAAATACTAGGTTGTCATTTAAATGTATCACCACAAAGCTCCCAATGAAGTCAGAAAAAAACATTATTAATGAAATCCTGAAACACAGCTGGCGCATTAGTGAGACCAAAGGGAATAACCAAGTTTTCAAACAAACCCTCAGAGGTGAGAAATGCTGTTTTCCACTCATCCCCCTCCCGAATACGGATAAGATTATATGCTCCACTGAGGTCTAACTTGGAAAACCACTTAGCCCCGACAATTGGTTGAAAAGATCAGGGATAAGTGGCAGAGGGTGGTATTTCTCACCGTAATCTTATTAAGTTCCCGAAAATCGAGGCAAGGGCACAAACCACTATCTTTTTTCTTAACAAAAAAGAATCCAGCAGCCACAGGAGAGACAGAGGGATGGATGTGTACTTTATGTAAACTTTCAGAGACTTACTCTTTCATAGCGAAACATTCCGGGCCGGAAAGATTGTACAGATGGGCCTTGGGCAATTTAGCAACCGGAACGAGATTGATAGCACAATCATAGGAGCGATGTGGTGGCAAAACCTCAGCCTCTTTTTTTGGAGAACAGGTCCTTAAAATTTTCAGGTTCTCCGGAATACCCTCTAGATTAACAAACGACACCAGTATAGTAGAAAGACAACCTTTAGAACAATTAGGACCCCATTCACAATATCCCAAGATTCCCAGTCATTAACAGAATTATGTAATCATAAGTAGGTGAATCCCAACACCAGTCCCGCTGGAAGACTGTCCAGAACATAACATGAGATGCGTTTCTGATGCAAGGAACCCACCTTGAGGAGAAGCTCCTCCGAGACAAATTTAACAATATTCTTAACTAGCGGAGTCTTATCAATAGCAATGAAGATATGAATTGGTGTTTCTGACACCAAGCGTGAGTCAATGAAATTCATGGACGACCCACAGTCTACGAAAGCTGAAGTGGGTGTGAAACAATTCCCAAAACAAAGTTCCACCTCCAACACCATCTTTTGACATGAGAAAAAAAGGTACCTGAGTGTCTGGGTGATCTCCTCAACGATCACCCAGACTCTGCAGCTTGTCAGTCGGTGGGCAAGAGGGGCAGTCCTTTCTCCAATGTCCAGTATTTCCACAGTAAAAACACGGTCTCCTCTCTTGTCGGTGTCTCCTTTCTTTCTCTTTAAGGTTGGTGGCGCCAGCCTCCATAGGTTCAGTATATGGTGCCACATCAGAATTAGCCGAAAGTAAAGGAACCTCTTGCTGCATTACACATCTCTCCCGCAACCTCCGATCCATACGAATGGCCTAAGTCATAGCCTCCTCCAAGAAGCTAGGTGGTGGGTGGAGAGCCAGAGCATCCTTAAGATGATCCGACAGTCCTCTCCTGAACTGACATTTTAGCGCAGAGTTGTTCCAGGTCACTTCGGTGGACCACCGCCTGAACTCCGAACAATACCATTCGGCAGTGAGTTTACTCTGGGAGAGACCCATGATTGTGTCCTCTGCCACCCTGACCCGTTCCGGTTCATCAAAAATCAGTCCTAAGGCCTCAAAGAACCTATCCACAGACACACGTTCAGGGGCAGTAGCAGGTAACGGAGTAACAAAATAACTATCCCCATCTGTTGACTCTCAATCTCAGAGGATCGGAGTCTAAGGCCTCTTTCACACATCCGGTGTGCGCCTGATGGCGCACTCCGGCATTTTTGTGTGCAACCGCATCCGGCGAAATGTAATGCCGGATGCGTTTTTTTTTGCATTGACTTGCATTAGCGCCGTATGGTGCCGCATGTCAGTGCTTTGTATGCGGTTTTGTCCGGATCCGGCGGAAATGTACATTCCGGCGGCCGGACAAAACGCAGCATGTAACGTTTTGTTTTTTTTTTGCCGGAGTCGCCTGATGTCTCCGGGCATCAGAAAACATCCGGCAAAAAACCGCAAGCGGCGCATCTGGTTTTCTGATGCGGCGCTGCGGCTAAATGCCGGGGGCGCCGTCAGGCGCACACCGGATGTGTGAAAGAGGCCTAAGGGAGAAAAGCAACTTATAACTCTCCCTGAATGTACGGAACTTCTCCTTCTCCCAGAAAAAGTATCAGAATGGCTACTACAGCATCTTGCACACCTCCAGGCTGTGTAAGGGCTATTTGACCAAGAAGGAGAGTGTTGGGGTGCTACGCCAGAATGAGGTGTACTCTGGTTGGAATTCAACTGACACTGGAATGGAATGGCTGTCAGGCATGTAGAGAAGCTGATTTTTATAAAACTGTGCAGTGGTCTCTTAATTTTTGCCAGAGCTGTATATATACAGTACAGACCAAAAGTTTGGACACACAGTCTTATTCAAAGATTTTTCTGTATTTTCATGGCTATGAAAATTGTAGAATCACACTGAAGGCATCAAAACTTTGAATTAACACATGTGGAATTATACATTACACTTTACAAAAAAGTGCGAAATAACTGAAAATATGTCTTAAATTCTAGGTTATTCAAAGTAGCCACCTTTTGCTTTGATTACTGCTTTGCACGCAGAAAAGGTGAACGGATGGACTCTACATGCCTGGTTCCCACCGTGAAGCATGGAGGAGGTGGTGTGATGGTGTGGGGGTGCTTTGCTGGTGACACTGTTGGGGATTTATTCAAAATTGAAGCGGTGAGCGGTCCAGCTCACCCCAAACCATCTCGATTGGGTTCAGGTCTGGTGACTGTGGAGGCCAGGTCATCTGGCGTAGCACCTCATCACTCCCCTTCTTGGTCAAATAGCCCTTACACAGCCTGAAGGTGTGTTTGGGGTCATTGTCCTGTTGAAAAATAAATGATGGTCCAACTAAATGCAAACCGAATGGAATAGCATGCCGCTGCAAGATGCTATAGAAGATAAATGGTGTGCACTCGAATATATCAATGGCGAGGTGCTAGTGTCATGGAATAAATCCCAATCTAGACATGTAAATAGCACTGCACTCTCAAACGGGAATTCCATGCAAAATAGAGTAAATTTTTATTAAACAACCAAAAGTGATGAGGAGCATATTTATCAAAGCGACACAAATAACAAACAGACGTTTCGACTCTCCCGAGTCTTTTTCAAAAAGCCGCCATAACGAAAAAAATAGATAACAAATGAATACAGTGGTTGAAATAAATAAATAAGTTCAACATACACAACATAAATGTACATACAAAATAAAATAAAATTATATTTCCAATATGCGACATTAAACGTGCTTGTACCATAAAGACCAACAAGCACCAACCGTATGCCAAAAGTAGGAAAAGTGAAGGATAACGTGGTGATAGGAGCTTGCCCAAGATATGAGAAAAAGAGTATCACAAGTAAATATCAATTAAGGATAATTTTACCTGAAAATTGCTTCAGAGAAGTATTAATTATGAGATTAGTGGGTTTCTATATCTAAAGGAGGATAATGGGTGGGAAATATTGTTAGGTTAAATGAAACGCTGTAAAAGTTCAACACTGGTGAGAGATGTGTATAGTAGTAAATACCTGTTCCAATAGAGTACTCAAGAACAAAAATAAGAAAGGATGCCTCCCCAAAAGAATGGCCTGGGGTATAAGAATATGAAAGAAATATGACATTAAATATGTGTTAAACAAGCTGCAGGAAGAGTAGTCTATAAGTATATAGAATAAATATATAGAATAAATACCTGGGTGGTTGTTAGATAATAAATGGAAAGAAGTAACCTTCGAGTAGGAAAGTGTAGAATCTGTTTAGAAATAAGTAAATGAAGAATATGAAATTGACTACAGGTGTGTATGGGTCCTATGAATTAGGCGCTATTACGCAGTGTAGATGATAATGCAAACAGCATTGGCAATATTGCAGTGCTGGTAAGAGGATTGGTGCTGCATAAAAAAAGTCTAGCTGGGATACAAAAAAAACAGAAGTCACATGGCAAAAAACTACAGGTATGTATGAGCCCTATATACTGGGTACTAATACGCATATATTCTAAGTCCCTGTGTGAATAATATAGCTAAGCCGCATGAAGAATGTTGTAGCTAAAAGTTAAATCCTGTCTGCAAAAAGAAATTACCTGGTAAGATTTGTGTGTCAGCGACGCTCCCGCGTCTCGCTGGTTTGTGGCGTGCTGCAGGAGTGAAGACGCCGGGTATAAAAGCCGGCTGGTATCGCCGGACCGGATGTGCGTCATCCGGACCGGAAGTGCCGTAGCCGATACTAGAAATCCCTCTGCGGCTGCGCAAAGAGCGCTAGAGAGGTATATCCTGAGCTATGTACTGCGCATGCGTTGTGTGGAAGGAAAAGAAAAGATAAGAACGGATGTAAACAATGGAACTGTAAAAGGAATGCAGGAAAAAGAAAAGGATTATATGAGCAGAAAAGAAGGGGGACAAAAAGGGAGAAGAATGAGAATTGCAAAATGAATGGAGGAGGAAAAAAGAAAAATAAAAAATGTCTAACAATACATTTGCATATGATACCGAGACTAGCTCTAGCATTCTTTCCCAAGTCACCAACTCTACCGAGTTCCTTAAAACACCAGCAGTTGATTTAAGGACGCGTGACTACGAAAGAACGAGACGTAAACTGGTCTCTTTCGACCTACATTGCACCACCTTAGCCGAATATCACCGGCAGAGTAAGATCCCGCGGGGTCTTAGGTGCCATTTGCGCCCTACCCTTTTCTCTGAGAACAAGGAATTCTGTGAAAAATATCAAAAAATCCTGAACAAGTGTTCATTAGATATTATTATTCTGACAATCGAGTTCCTACAAAAAGAAATTACTGAAACTCGTAACAGTATTGTTTCTATTGAAACCCAACTAAGTAGTTCTTTATCCTCCACGGACTGGACAAATTTGAAAAATAAAACAGATAAAATTATTGCGGAACACCAAAAGGTACTTCAAGAACGAAAGAGACTTAAGTTTCAGAGGGATCACGAGGATTATTCCCAAAACAGAGTGTACAAATGGAACGATTCTACCGGATCGGGCAACTGGCAGCGACCACGTTCTCACCAAAGGATGGGATCCTTCAGCTCGGGCAGCGAATCCTCTACAGGATCACACAGACCCCATTTTTTATCCAGAGGTCGCAGGGAGGGTCACCATACTTCAAACGCACAAGAAGATCACAGCGAAAAAATGACTACTCGTTCACAGGTAGGCCTTGCAATCAGGTGATAAACATCTCCAGCTACTCCCTTGCACCAACGGAACTCTCCGTCCTCCAAAAAGGACTATCGTTTTGTCCAACCCCGAACTGGAACTCTTTTCAGTTGGAACAAGACCTACAACGTTTCTATAGGAATTTGAGACTGAAGACTCATTTTTCTAAGTCACCTTTTGATATATCCACTCAATCTCCTCCTGAATTGTCTATCCTTAACTTGGGTCTCCGCACTCCGAGTATTTTTTCCCCACTACACGTGTACCACCCGGTGGAAACTTTTATCTCTCTAGTCGATCGTGAGGTGAAGTCACTATCCCATCAACAGAGATTAGGCTTCTTTCCTACTCACTCGAACCTCTCCTCTGAAGAGAGACAAGCAGTTACTTCCTTACATTCTAACTCTGACATTGTGATTAAACCAGCTGATAAGGGGGGCGCCATCGTGGTGATGGACCAAACCCATTATCGTCGTGAGATTGTCAGACAACTCACTGATACAGACACCTACATGGTGGTCTCCAGGGATCCCACCCCTATGATTAAAACAAAAATACAGGTCCTGATTCAATCAGCTCTAGACAATTGCATTATCGATTCAAAAACTGCTAATTTTTTAAGAAACGATCATCCGATCACTCCGGTTTTTTACACCTTACCCAAAATTCACAAAGATCTCAGCAATCCTCCTGGTAGACCAATTGTTGCCTCGACCGATTCAATTCTAGCCCCACTATCCATTTATCTGGAAAAAATCCTTACACCCATGATCAAGGATACTAAGTCTTTTCTCCTAGACACAGGACACTTTCTTAACATCATTAGGCGACTAGGTACTATTCCTACAACAAGTTTATTAGTTACATTGGATATGTGTAGTCTGTATACATCTATCACCCACGACAAGGGAATTAGGGCCACTAAACTACTTTTGGATAAATCTAACCTATCATTTAATTCCATCCGTTTTAGTCTAGATTTGCTTAAATTGGTACTTCATGAGAATTTTTTTCTATTTGGAGATACTTTCTATGTGCAGAAGCGGGGGACCGCAATGGGATCAAACGTAGCCCCGGCTTATGCTAACGCATACATGGATTGCTTTGAGTCTGAACATGTGTACAACAATACACTTTTTTTACAACATGTATCACTTTACCATCGATATATCGATGATATTTTTCTCATCTGGAATGGCACGTCGGATACTCTATTATGTTTTTTCCAGTATCTCAATTCAATTTTCCCCGAACTACAATTCACTATTAACTATGATGACTCACGTATATCATTCCTTGACACAGTGGTACTCAAGGACCAAGAAGGTAATTTGACAACTGATCTCTTTACCAAACCCACAGACTGTAACAGTCTACTCCACTACTCGAGTTGTCACCCAAAGTCCACCAAGAATAGTTTACCCCGCTCTCAGTTTAAACGTGTCACACGTATAGTGACTAATCCTACAACACGTGATACCAGACTTCAGACTATGGCAGATAAATTCAAGGAACGGCATTATCCGGCTAAATTACTTGACAAAGAGTTGACATTGGCAATGTCTCCTTCTTCTCCTCCCCCTCCACGTCAACCCCTTGAAAGAATACCATTCGTGCATACGCACCATCCTTTTATGCCCAGAATCTACGCTACAATTAAAAAACATTGGTCCCTCTTGTCCCAATCATATCCCGAGATTCCATCTTTTCAAAATCCATGTTTGATTAGTACCAGAAGACCTACTAATATTAAGGACAGACTAGTGAGGGCGGACATTGGTAGCTCGCACCCACTTGCAACACAGAAACTACTGCATACCCAACGTAAGGGCACGTTTCCGTGTCTTGGTTGTGCGGCGTGTTCCAACGTCATCAAGTCCGATAGTGTGTCACATCCACGTACAGGTAAATCATACCCTATCAATGGGTACTTTACGTGCGACTCAATTTCGTAGTTTATGTTATCAAATGCCCGTGTGGTCTCCTCTATGTTGGGGAGACCACCCAGCACATCAGGGACAGAATAGCCGGACACAAGTCCACTATACGCCGTGGAAAAACGTGGCTACCATTGCCAGATCATTTTGCCAGGTCACACCATACGGTCGCACAACTTAAGTTCCAAGTTCTAGAACACGTTCCACGTCCACGCAGGGGTGGTAATCATATCAAATTACTCAAACAGAGAGAGACATTTTGGATCTATACCCTGGACACATTATCACCGAAAGGTCTAAATCGTGAAATTGATTGGTCGACTTGATTATATATAGATTATCTATTTCTTCTTATTCTGACTAATAATGTCTCCAATTTTTCTTAGACTCGCTGACTTTAATCAACACTGGTGAGTGTACATTTTTTTCATTTTTATATAACTCTCCCCATCTGTGACATAGTTCTCCAGCATTTTTATTTTTATTATTATTTTTATTTTCATTTTTATTTTTATTTTCCTTATCATTATCCCAATTTTTTTCATATATTTTTTCATTTTTTCAACTTAATTATTTTATTTTCATGTATTTTTTTATTTCACATTCTTTTAGCTTCATTATTTTTTATTTTTCTTTTTTCCTCCTCCATTCATTTTGCAATTCTCATTCTTCTCCCTTTTTGTCCCCCTTCTTTTCTGCTCATATAATCCTTTTCTTTTTCTTGCATTCCTTTTACAGTTCCATTGTTTACATCCGTTCTTATCTTTTCTTTTCCTTCTACACAACGCATGCGCAGTACATAGCTCAGGATATACCTCTCTAGCGCTCTTTGCGCAGCCGCAGAGGGATTTCTAGTATCGGCTACGGCACTTCCGGTCCGGATGACGCACATCCGGTCCGGCGATACCAGCCGGCTTTTATACCCGGCGTCTTCACTCCTGCAGCACGCCACAAACCAGCGAGACGCGGGAGCGTCGCTGACACACAAATCTTACCAGGTAATTTCTTCTTTGCAGACAGGATTTAACTTTTAGCTACAACATTCTTCATGCGGCTTAGCTATATTATTCACACAGGGACTTAGAATATATGCGTATTAGTACCCAGTATATAGGGCTCATACATACCTGTAGTTTTTTGCCATGTGACTTCTGTTTTTTTTGTATCCCAGCTAGACTTTTTTTATGCAGCACCAATCCTCTTACCAGCACTGCAATATTGCCAATGCTGTTTGCATTATCATCTACACTGCGTAATAGCGCCTAATTCATAGGACCCATACACACCTGTAGTCAATTTCATATTCTTCATTTACTTATTTCTAAACAGATTCTACACTTTCCTACTCGAAGGTTACTTCTTTCCATTTATTATCTAACAACCACCCAGGTATTTATTCTATATATTTATTCTATATACTTATAGACTACTCTTCCTGCAGCTTGTTTAACACATATTTAATGTCATATTTCTTTCATATTCTTATACCCCAGGCCATTCTTTTGGGGAGGCATCCTTTCTTATTTTTGTTCTTGAGTACTCTAATGGAACAGGTATTTACTACTATACACATCTCTCACCAGTGTTGAACTTTTACAGCGTTTCATTTAACCTAACAATATTTCCCACCCATTATCCTCCTTTAGATATAGAAACCCACTAATCTCATAATTAATACTTCTCTGAAGCAATTTTCAGGTAAAATTATCCTTAATTGATATTTACTTGTGATACTCTTTTTCTCATATCTTGGGCAAGCTCCTATCACCACGTTATCCTTCACTTTTCCTACTTTCGGCATACGGTTGGTGGTTGTTGGTCTTTATGGTACAAGCACGTTTAATGTCGCATATTGGAAATATAATTTGATTTTATTTTGTATGTACATTTATGTTGTGTATGTTGAACTTATTTATTTATTTCAACCACTGTATTCATTTGTTGTCTATTTTTTTCGTTATAGCGGCTTTTTGAAAAAGACTCGGGAGAGTCGAAACGTCTGTTTGTTATTTGTGTCGCTTTGATAAATATGCTCCTCATCACTTTTGGTTGTTTAATAAAAATTTACTCTATTTTGCATGGAATTCCCGTTTGAGAGTGCAGTGCTATTTACATGGCTGCAAGATGCTGTGGTAGCCATGCTGGTTCAGTATGCCTTCAATTTTGAATAAATCCCCAACAGTGTCACCAGCAAAGCACCCCCACACCATCACACCTCCTCCTCCATGCTTCACGGTGGGAACCAGGCGTGTAGAGTCCATCCGTTCACCTTTCCTGCGTGCAAAGCAGTAATCAAAGCAAAAGGTGGCTACTTTGAAGAAACTAGAATATAAGACATATTTTCAGTTGTTTCACACTTTTGTGTAAAGTGTAATGGATAATTCCACATGTGTTAATTCATAGTTTTGATGCCTTCAGTGTGATTCCACAATTTTCATAGTCATGAATATACAGAAATATCTTTGAATGAGAAGGTGTGTCCAAACTTTTGGCCTGTACTGTATATATATATATATATAAAACAAACTGCAGCCCGGGATAAAGATTTTCTTAAAAGGGACAGCCCCTTCAATAATTGAAAACTGAATATGCAGACAGCCAGGGGCTTAACTACCACCGGTGGGTGAGGGGTGACTCCAGCAAATACTTCAGCTCAGTTGGATGTGTGTTCTGGTACATGCTGCTGGCAAATCAGAGGCCTGCAGCTTACATCAACATGCACATGAACAGGGGCACATGGCAGTGACGTTATGCTCTCCCATCGCTTGCATGCTGAATTCAGCTGCCGGTTTCAGAAGAGTAAGCTATGCGGTTGGTTTGAGGAGGGAAGGTGAGCATTTTTTTTTTTTTAAACATTGAGTACACAGTGGCCATTATACTACATGGATGACTATGGGCTGTTCATTATACTATATGGAGGACTATGGACTTTGCATTATATATGAAGGACTATGGAGAGTGCATTATATCATATGGAGGACTATGGGGTGCATTATACTATATGGAGGACTATGGTATGCATTATACTATATGTAGGACTATGGGGAGCGCATTATGCTATATGGAGGACTATGGGGGTGCATTATATTATATGGAGAACTGTGGGAGAGTATTATACTACATGGAGGACTATCAAGGGTGCATTATACTATATGGAGGACTATGTTATGCATTATACTATATGTAGGACTATGGGGAGTGCATTATACTATATGTAGGACTATGAGGGTGCATTGTATGGGGGTGCATTATACTGTATGGAGGACTATGGGGGGTGCAATATACTGTATGGAGGATTATGAGAGGTGCATTATACTATAGGGAGGTCTATGGGATGTGCATTATGCTATATGAAAGACTATGGGGAGTGCATTATACTTTTATGTATGCCCTTGGTGAGTATAATGTTTTTTTTTCTATACATTAAAGAACAGCGGAAGAATGGGGGACATATACCAGGATGGGGTTATATATACCAGGATAGGGCCCAGGATATGGAACATATACCAGTATGGGGATATATATCAGGATGGGACCAGGATGAGGGCCATAAATACCAGGATGGAGGGCATATATATAATCTGAATGGGGGGGCGGTCCAAATCTTGCACCTGGGCCCATCAGACTCTAGTTACACCACTTCAGACAGCTTCTTGTCAGTATTCTCATGCCAGGAGAAGGAAGTGAGGTACTAATAGATAAGCAGAGCTGGAGCAGCAGAGAAAGAGAGAAATAAGCTAGGGGGGCAGAAGATATCAGAAATCAGGTGCAGAGGGCCATGGACTGTATTTGCTGTGTCCTGTTTTAGGGTATGTGCACACGTTGCGGAATCTGCTGCGCATCCGCAGCGGATTTGGCCTTGCAGATCCGCAGCAGAACTGCAAGTGATGTACAGCACCATTCATTATATTAAATGTAAATCAAAAAATGCAGTGCGGATTTGCTTCAGAATTAAAACTGCAGCATGTTACTTTTTTTGTGCAGTTCCGCAGCGTTTTGAGATCTGCTCCATTATAGGAATCCACAGGTCTCAAAATGCTGGGGAAATCCGCACAAGAACAGAGGAAAATCCGCAGCAAATCCGCACTAAATCCGCAGGTAAAACGCAGGTCATTTTACCTGCGGATTTAGCAAAATCTGGGCGGAAAATTCCACAGCAGAATCCGCAACGTGTGCACCTACCCTTATGTGTCTGCTTTTGCTCACATCTTCCCTATTAGTCCGACTACAGCCGTGTATAAATGAAACTGCAGTCGGCATTATTGCTGGGGATGGAGAAGCTTTAAACTCCACATCAGTCCTGGAGGCCAGTGCCGCCATTAGGGCATTACTGCCCTGACTGGCATATGGGGCCTGATGAACAGAGGGGGCCTGAATCAGGCCCCGTCTCATCTGCTCACCGGGCCCTAGCGTTAGGCTTCTGCGGGTGCAGTAACTGAACCTGCATCCGAGACGCAGGTTCAGTTAAACTCTATTGTTGAGTGGGCCCGCACGGCAATAGATAAAAGCCGCCAGCCAATCAGAGGCTGGCAGCTGATGTCAGCGTGCATGTTGTCGGCGTATGACATCATTGTCATTCGCCGGCGAGTCCGCGCTTGAAGTGCCTGGAGGGAGCATCATCGCAGGAATGCTGCCAGGTAAGGAGAAAGATTTTTATTTTTATTGAAAAACGCAATATGGACTATGTGTCTCCATCCTGGGGCAGAATGAAGACACAGGGGCAGGATGGAGACACAGAAGGCAGAATGGAGACACAAGGGGCAGAATGGAGACACGGGGCAGGATGGAGACACTGGGCAGTATAGAGACACGAGGCAGAATAGAGACATGGGGCAGAATGGAGACACGGGTGCAGAATGGAGACAAGGGGCAGGATGGAGACACAGAGGGCATAATGGGGACACAGAGGGGAAGGATGGAGACAGATGGGGTAAGAATATGGGGCCAGATGTAGACAGATGGGGCAAGAATATGGGGCAGGATGGAGACAGATGGGGCAAGAATATGGGGCAGGATGGAGACAGATGGGGCAGGATGGAGACAGATGGGCCAGGATGGAGACACATGGTGCAGGATCATGGCGCAGGATGGAGACATGGGGCAGGATGGAGACACATGGTGCAGGATCATGGAGCAGGATGGAGACACATGGTGCAGGATCATGGGGCAGGATGGACAAGATGGAGACAGATGGTGAAGGATCATGGGACAGATGGGGCAGGATCATGGGACAGATAGGGCAGGGTCATGGGACTGATGGGGCAGGATCATGGAATAGATGGGGCAGGATTATGGGACAGATGGGGCAGGATGGGGAGATCATATGGAGCAGGATGTGACATCACATGGGGAAGAATGGATACTCATGAGGGCAGCTTGGGAGAACAGATGGCTGGAACCAGGAATGAGACACACGGGGGCCAGGATGGGGGATATTATTACCATAGGGGCTAATTAAGGGATATTATTACTGAATTGATGTATTTATTTTATTTTTTTGAGGATACTGTTTTAAACGGGAGTGATGGACCTGTTACTGTGCAGAGCGACACTATGTCACCTTTTTTTCTTCATCTGGTGTAGTTTAGAAGTTGGGAAAAAATTAAGTAATGTGTTCTGCAAGCGGTGATCTAGATAACTGTGTTACTTCCTGCAGAAATAAGTCCTGGCTGGAAGAAGTTATGTGCTGGATGAAGATGAAAAGCGAAGATGTAGGACTTTACCTAGAGACGTCACTGGTGAGTCAGTGTGTTACCTGTACACTGCCACTATACACTGTATACTATATACAGCTGTCCTGTGTACAATGTCACCAGTGATCACTGTATTACCTTTACACTGACACTATATGCAGAGCTCCTGTGTATAATATCATCGATAATTGTATAACCTGTACAATATATACAGCGCTCGTGTGTATAAT